>OX244267.1:23880039-24605872 GCA_945867215.1 Epinotia demarniana | reverse complement strand
TAGAATTTTATACAATCGTGATATAAATAATGACAGCTTTTTCAACCGAGTACCGCGTTTACTTTTTCTTATTTAATTCTTATATAACTTCACGAAGCTTATTTAATTTTTATAATGACAGCTTTTTCAACCGAGTACCGCGTTTACTTTTTCTTATTTAATTCTTATATAACTTCACGAAGCTTATTTAATTTTTCTTAGGTACCTATTCTAATCAAATTTAATTGGTCACATTGTCACATTGGCCCTCTATTGCGTCGCGCAGAGCAGTATTAATACTGAACAGAATGACTATAACTTTATAATGTTATAGAATTTAAATGGTCACTCTAAATGAAAAACTGTGAAAGAAACCTATAACTGATTTTTAAATACCTATTCAGTGATACCCCACTCGACATATTTCGTTAACTTTTTTTTTTCTTTTTTCAATTTTGGCGTCTGGTTGTCGCCATATTGAATTTTGATTACTGTCATGTCTTTAGTGACACACGCAAGAGTAAGACGGTTTGATTGACGTAAGAATTATCAAAATCGGTTCACGCGTTTGGTCTCTGGAGTGCCACATAGGAACATACATACATACATACATACATACATACATACATACATACATACATACATACATACATACATACATACATACATATATAGGCTGATAAACACATTACCCTCCTTTGCGTCGCGCAGTCGGGTAAAGTCAAAGTTATTTATTCTTCAATTTAGGCATATTACATGCACCTATGAATGTCAATAAACTACAGTAAAAATAGAAGCCTCATGTAAACAGAACTAGCATGCTCCAAGCTAGGTCAGCAAGCCAGGACAGTTTTGTAAAAAACTAGCTTGCTATCCTAGCTTCAACAACTAGCCTCGTGTAGCCCGGGCATAAATGCGTGATTATATTGCACACGGAGTGCGCTAAACGTCCTCTGCGTATAATTGACCCAAGATTGCAGGTGTAAAATGCCCTAAACAGCGTTATATATTCACCTTTCTACTGAGTGCGGAAATTGATGAAATCGCAGTTCTTTATTTATGCAAGATGACGACTTGCATTCTTGAACAGCACATGTCGTATGTAGGGAATGCAATTACCGGGCAAATTTCGTAAATTACCGATTTGAGTGAGGCAAAACCGGTTAACCGGTAAATTACCGGTAAATTGAATTTGGTTAATAAGTAGCGTTATTTGAGGATTATTTATGGTAAAAATAAGCTACGATTTAGTATAAAGAGTTATGTGCTGTAAATGCCGTAATAATCAGCTTCATTCATATTTAAAACTTGCTCAGAGGTAGGAAGGCCAGGTACTCAACTAATTGTTCTTAGTCCTACATATTTCCATTACAATATCAGTACAATACAAAAGGGTTTTTCGGCGTTGGCGGTTCACACAGTGCCTGCGGTCATTGTCTTGACTCCCAGATCCACAGATACGTAATCCTACGGATTTCAAAAACATTTACTGAATAGAAGAACATATTATCAAAATAATACAACACAAACTGTATCGTATCGAAAGATTTCTCTAAGTCCAAGAACGAGGGGGCAAGTTACTGTATAACCTGACGGAGCGTATGGATCTGGTCTACGGTGCTAAAGAACCTTCGGAAACCGGCTTGTTCGAGAGGCTGGAAATCATCTAGCCTGCCGTACGAGACGGTTCGTAATGACTCTCGAAAACAGCTTATAGACGTGGCTCAGAAGTGACATGGGTCGGTGGTTCTTCAGCAGGGTGTTGTCACCCTTTTTGAATAAAAGAACCACCATACCTCTGTTCCTTGCCTTTGGCGTTCTCCCTCCCAGTAAGACGAAGAGAGGTATTTCTTTGGATTGTGATGATGAGTATACCTCTGAAGTTTGTTATGGCGTCTCTATTGTACTTATTCAAACAGATCATTATTCATATTTCATAGAACGGAACCGAAAACGTGTTTGCATTTTAAGAAGCTTCTACAAACGATCGTATTATTTAGATCCTATAGGCACATAAGGTAAGATAACGCTAAGAAGTTTATTCAGTTGTCATTTTTAAATGATAAAAGGAGGGTTATTGAGATCTAATCATGACGATAAATTATAAATAATCCATATAATGTATTAATTTATCGATAATTAGTGTTTCGGTAAATTACCGGTAGTTGTTTTAATTTACCGGTAATTTACCGTCCTCATATTCGGCCAATTTACCGATTAACCGGTAAACCGGTTTACCGGTATGCATTCCCTAGTCGTATGCACCATTTAAATGGTGTACAAATCAAAACATTTAAAACAAGACCCGCGGTAGCCCTAAAAGTCATGTCCCGAGCTACAAACAATGGCGACGTATGCAGCTCGGGCTCGCCCCGCCCGCCCTTCGCCCCTCACCCCCCCGCACGATTGCCCTGTCTAGACGGCTTCGTCGAATGACTGTATTGGTTTATAGACTGTGCTATATCCATGTTATCAGAGAGGTCTTCAGCGACTCAGTGGCCCAGATACTTGAAATGCTGAACTCTGCTTAAATGAGTGCCATATAACACCCCCTCTTTTTGCGTCGGGGGTTAAAATTATGACATTATTGATTACTAGCTTCTGCCCGTGACTCCGTTCGCGCGGAACTCGTTTATAACGCAGCTTCATACAAACTTTTAGGGGATGATTTCGGGGATAAAAACTATCCTATGTCACTTTTCACCCCTTCAACTATCTCCACTTAAAAAATCACGTCAAGTCGTCGCTCTGTTTTGCCGTGAAAGACGGACAAACAAACAAACACACACATACTCTTTCCCATTTATAATATTAGTATGAATTGATTATAGTCACTTTGGCACTCTTTGGCGGAGGCCTATGTCCAGCAGTGGACGTCTTTCGGCTGACATGATGATGATGATGATGAATTGATTATTTTATATAGTGTCTACACCCCTATTTGTTATTCCAGGCGAAATTCGCAGACGAGAACGGTTACAACCACCCGCTAACGCTCCTGGCGGCCGGCGCCATCGCAGGCGTGCCCGCCGCCTCGCTGGTGACGCCGGCCGACGTCATCAAGACGCGGCTGCAGGTGGTGGCGCGCACCGGCCAGACCACCTACACCGGGGTGCTGGACGCCACCAGGAAGATATACAAGGAGGAAGGCTTCAGGGCCTTCTGGAAGGGATCCGTTGGTAAGTGGAGTATGATGTGTGTGTATCTCCGCCGCCTCGCTGGTGACGCCGGCCGACGTCATCAAGACGCGGCTGCAGGTGGTGGCGCGCACCGGCCAGACCACCTACACCGGGGTGCTGGACGCCACCAGGAAGATATACAAGGAGGAAGGCTTCAGGGCCTTCTGGAAGGGATCCGTTGGTAAGTGGAGTATGATGTGTGTGTATCTCCGCCGCCTCGCTGGTGACGCCGGCCGACGTCATCAAGACGCGGCTGCAGGTGGTGGCGCGCACCGGCCAGACCACCTACACCGGGGTGCTGGACGCCACCAGGAAGATATACAAGGAGGAAGGCTTCAGGGCCTTCTGGAAGGGATCCGTTGGTAAGTGGAGTATGATGTGTGTGTATCTCCGCCGCCTCGCTGGTGACGCCGGCCGACGTCATCAAGACGCGGCTGCAGGTGGTGGCGCGCACCGGCCAGACCACCTACACCGGGGTGCTGGACGCCACCAGGAAGATATACAAGGAGGAAGGCTTCAGGGCCTTCTGGAAGGGATCCGTTGGTAAGTGGAGTATGATGTGTGTGTATCTCCGCCGCCTCGCTGGTGACGCCGGCCGACGTCATCAAGACGCGGCTGCAGGTGGTGGCGCGCACCGGCCAGACCACCTACACCGGGGTGCTGGACGCCACCAGGAAGATATACAAGGAGGAAGGCTTCAGGGCCTTCTGGAAGGGATCCGTTGGTAAGTGGAGTATGATGTGTGTGTATCTCCGCCGCCTCGCTGGTGACGCCGGCCGACGTCATCAAGACGCGGCTGCAGGTGGTGGCGCGCACCGGCCAGACCACCTACACCGGGGTGCTGGACGCCACCAGGAAGATATACAAGGAGGAAGGCTTCAGGGCCTTCTGGAAGGGATCCGTTGGTAAGTGGAGTATGATGTGTGTGTATCTCCGCCGCCTCGCTGGTGACGCCGGCCGACGTCATCAAGACGCGGCTGCAGGTGGTGGCGCGCACCGGCCAGACCACCTACACCGGGGTGCTGGACGCCACCAGGAAGATATACAAGGAGGAAGGCTTCAGGGCCTTCTGGAAGGGATCCGTTGGTAAGTGGAGTATGATGTGTGTGTATCTCCGCCGCCTCGCTGGTGACGCCGGCCGACGTCATCAAGACGCGGCTGCAGGTGGTGGCGCGCACCGGCCAGACCACCTACACCGGGGTGCTGGACGCCACCAGGAAGATATACAAGGAGGAAGGCTTCAGGGCCTTCTGGAAGGGATCCGTTGGTAAGTGGAGTATGATGTGTGTGTATCTCCGCCGCCTCGCTGGTGACGCCGGCCGACGTCATCAAGACGCGGCTGCAGGTGGTGGCGCGCACCGGCCAGACCACCTACACCGGGGTGCTGGACGCCACCAGGAAGATATACAAGGAGGAAGGCTTCAGGGCCTTCTGGAAGGGATCCGTTGGTAAGTGGAGTATGATGTGTGTGTATCTCCGCCGCCTCGCTGGTGACGCCGGCCGACGTCATCAAGACGCGGCTGCAGGTGGTGGCGCGCACCGGCCAGACCACCTACACCGGGGTGCTGGACGCCACCAGGAAGATATACAAGGAGGAAGGCTTCAGGGCCTTCTGGAAGGGATCCGTTGGTAAGTGGAGTATGATGTGTGTGTATCTCCGCCGCCTCGCTGGTGACGCCGGCCGACGTCATCAAGACGCGGCTGCAGGTGGTGGCGCGCACCGGCCAGACCACCTACACCGGGGTGCTGGACGCCACCAGGAAGATATACAAGGAGGAAGGCTTCAGGGCCTTCTGGAAGGGATCCGTTGGTAAGTGGAGTATGATGTGTGTGTATCTCCGCCGCCTCGCTGGTGACGCCGGCCGACGTCATCAAGACGCGGCTGCAGGTGGTGGCGCGCACCGGCCAGACCACCTACACCGGGGTGCTGGACGCCACCAGGAAGATATACAAGGAGGAAGGCTTCAGGGCCTTCTGGAAGGGATCCGTTGGTAAGTGGAGTATGATGTGTGTGTATCTCCGCCGCCTCGCTGGTGACGCCGGCCGACGTCATCAAGACGCGGCTGCAGGTGGTGGCGCGCACCGGCCAGACCACCTACACCGGGGTGCTGGACGCCACCAGGAAGATATACAAGGAGGAAGGCTTCAGGGCCTTCTGGAAGGGATCCGTTGGTAAGTGGAGTATGATGTGTGTGTATCTCCGCCGCCTCGCTGGTGACGCCGGCCGACGTCATCAAGACGCGGCTGCAGGTGGTGGCGCGCACCGGCCAGACCACCTACACCGGGGTGCTGGACGCCACCAGGAAGATATACAAGGAGGAAGGCTTCAGGGCCTTCTGGAAGGGATCCGTTGGTAAGTGGAGTATGATGTGTGTGTATCTCCGCCGCCTCGCTGGTGACGCCGGCCGACGTCATCAAGACGCGGCTGCAGGTGGTGGCGCGCACCGGCCAGACCACCTACACCGGGGTGCTGGACGCCACCAGGAAGATATACAAGGAGGAAGGCTTCAGGGCCTTCTGGAAGGGATCCGTTGGTAAGTGGAGTATGATGTGTGTGTATCTCCGCCGCCTCGCTGGTGACGCCGGCCGACGTCATCAAGACGCGGCTGCAGGTGGTGGCGCGCACCGGCCAGACCACCTACACCGGGGTGCTGGACGCCACCAGGAAGATATACAAGGAGGAAGGCTTCAGGGCCTTCTGGAAGGGATCCGTTGGTAAGTGGAGTATGATGTGTGTGTATCTCCGCCGCCTCGCTGGTGACGCCGGCCGACGTCATCAAGACGCGGCTGCAGGTGGTGGCGCGCACCGGCCAGACCACCTACACCGGGGTGCTGGACGCCACCAGGAAGATATACAAGGAGGAAGGCTTCAGGGCCTTCTGGAAGGGATCCGTTGGTAAGTGGAGTATGATGTGTGTGTATCTCCGCCGCCTCGCTGGTGACGCCGGCCGACGTCATCAAGACGCGGCTGCAGGTGGTGGCGCGCACCGGCCAGACCACCTACACCGGGGTGCTGGACGCCACCAGGAAGATATACAAGGAGGAAGGCTTCAGGGCCTTCTGGAAGGGATCCGTTGGTAAGTGGAGTATGATGTGTGTGTATCTCCGCCGCCTCGCTGGTGACGCCGGCCGACGTCATCAAGACGCGGCTGCAGGTGGTGGCGCGCACCGGCCAGACCACCTACACCGGGGTGCTGGACGCCACCAGGAAGATATACAAGGAGGAAGGCTTCAGGGCCTTCTGGAAGGGATCCGTTGGTAAGTGGAGTATGATGTGTGTGTATCTCCGCCGCCTCGCTGGTGACGCCGGCCGACGTCATCAAGACGCGGCTGCAGGTGGTGGCGCGCACCGGCCAGACCACCTACACCGGGGTGCTGGACGCCACCAGGAAGATATACAAGGAGGAAGGCTTCAGGGCCTTCTGGAAGGGATCCGTTGGTAAGTGGAGTATGATGTGTGTGTATCTCCGCCGCCTCGCTGGTGACGCCGGCCGACGTCATCAAGACGCGGCTGCAGGTGGTGGCGCGCACCGGCCAGACCACCTACACCGGGGTGCTGGACGCCACCAGGAAGATATACAAGGAGGAAGGCTTCAGGGCCTTCTGGAAGGGATCCGTTGGTAAGTGGAGTATGATGTGTGTGTATCTCCGCCGCCTCGCTGGTGACGCCGGCCGACGTCATCAAGACGCGGCTGCAGGTGGTGGCGCGCACCGGCCAGACCACCTACACCGGGGTGCTGGACGCCACCAGGAAGATATACAAGGAGGAAGGCTTCAGGGCCTTCTGGAAGGGATCCGTTGGTAAGTGGAGTATGATGTGTGTGTATCTCCGCCGCCTCGCTGGTGACGCCGGCCGACGTCATCAAGACGCGGCTGCAGGTGGTGGCGCGCACCGGCCAGACCACCTACACCGGGGTGCTGGACGCCACCAGGAAGATATACAAGGAGGAAGGCTTCAGGGCCTTCTGGAAGGGATCCGTTGGTAAGTGGAGTATGATGTGTGTGTATCTCCGCCGCCTCGCTGGTGACGCCGGCCGACGTCATCAAGACGCGGCTGCAGGTGGTGGCGCGCACCGGCCAGACCACCTACACCGGGGTGCTGGACGCCACCAGGAAGATATACAAGGAGGAAGGCTTCAGGGCCTTCTGGAAGGGATCCGTTGGTAAGTGGAGTATGATGTGTGTGTATCTCCGCCGCCTCGCTGGTGACGCCGGCCGACGTCATCAAGACGCGGCTGCAGGTGGTGGCGCGCACCGGCCAGACCACCTACACCGGGGTGCTGGACGCCACCAGGAAGATATACAAGGAGGAAGGCTTCAGGGCCTTCTGGAAGGGATCCGTTGGTAAGTGGAGTATGATGTGTGTGTATCTCCGCCGCCTCGCTGGTGACGCCGGCCGACGTCATCAAGACGCGGCTGCAGGTGGTGGCGCGCACCGGCCAGACCACCTACACCGGGGTGCTGGACGCCACCAGGAAGATATACAAGGAGGAAGGCTTCAGGGCCTTCTGGAAGGGATCCGTTGGTAAGTGGAGTATGATGTGTGTGTATCTCCGCCGCCTCGCTGGTGACGCCGGCCGACGTCATCAAGACGCGGCTGCAGGTGGTGGCGCGCACCGGCCAGACCACCTACACCGGGGTGCTGGACGCCACCAGGAAGATATACAAGGAGGAAGGCTTCAGGGCCTTCTGGAAGGGATCCGTTGGTAAGTGGAGTATGATGTGTGTGTATCTCCGCCGCCTCGCTGGTGACGCCGGCCGACGTCATCAAGACGCGGCTGCAGGTGGTGGCGCGCACCGGCCAGACCACCTACACCGGGGTGCTGGACGCCACCAGGAAGATATACAAGGAGGAAGGCTTCAGGGCCTTCTGGAAGGGATCCGTTGGTAAGTGGAGTATGATGTGTGTGTATCTCCGCCGCCTCGCTGGTGACGCCGGCCGACGTCATCAAGACGCGGCTGCAGGTGGTGGCGCGCACCGGCCAGACCACCTACACCGGGGTGCTGGACGCCACCAGGAAGATATACAAGGAGGAAGGCTTCAGGGCCTTCTGGAAGGGATCCGTTGGTAAGTGGAGTATGATGTGTGTGTATCTCCGCCGCCTCGCTGGTGACGCCGGCCGACGTCATCAAGACGCGGCTGCAGGTGGTGGCGCGCACCGGCCAGACCACCTACACCGGGGTGCTGGACGCCACCAGGAAGATATACAAGGAGGAAGGCTTCAGGGCCTTCTGGAAGGGATCCGTTGGTAAGTGGAGTATGATGTGTGTGTATCTCCGCCGCCTCGCTGGTGACGCCGGCCGACGTCATCAAGACGCGGCTGCAGGTGGTGGCGCGCACCGGCCAGACCACCTACACCGGGGTGCTGGACGCCACCAGGAAGATATACAAGGAGGAAGGCTTCAGGGCCTTCTGGAAGGGATCCGTTGGTAAGTGGAGTATGATGTGTGTGTATCTCCGCCGCCTCGCTGGTGACGCCGGCCGACGTCATCAAGACGCGGCTGCAGGTGGTGGCGCGCACCGGCCAGACCACCTACACCGGGGTGCTGGACGCCACCAGGAAGATATACAAGGAGGAAGGCTTCAGGGCCTTCTGGAAGGGATCCGTTGGTAAGTGGAGTATGATGTGTGTGTATCTCCGCCGCCTCGCTGGTGACGCCGGCCGACGTCATCAAGACGCGGCTGCAGGTGGTGGCGCGCACCGGCCAGACCACCTACACCGGGGTGCTGGACGCCACCAGGAAGATATACAAGGAGGAAGGCTTCAGGGCCTTCTGGAAGGGATCCGTTGGTAAGTGGAGTATGATGTGTGTGTATCTCCGCCGCCTCGCTGGTGACGCCGGCCGACGTCATCAAGACGCGGCTGCAGGTGGTGGCGCGCACCGGCCAGACCACCTACACCGGGGTGCTGGACGCCACCAGGAAGATATACAAGGAGGAAGGCTTCAGGGCCTTCTGGAAGGGATCCGTTGGTAAGTGGAGTATGATGTGTGTGTATCTCCGCCGCCTCGCTGGTGACGCCGGCCGACGTCATCAAGACGCGGCTGCAGGTGGTGGCGCGCACCGGCCAGACCACCTACACCGGGGTGCTGGACGCCACCAGGAAGATATACAAGGAGGAAGGCTTCAGGGCCTTCTGGAAGGGATCCGTTGGTAAGTGGAGTATGATGTGTGTGTATCTCCGCCGCCTCGCTGGTGACGCCGGCCGACGTCATCAAGACGCGGCTGCAGGTGGTGGCGCGCACCGGCCAGACCACCTACACCGGGGTGCTGGACGCCACCAGGAAGATATACAAGGAGGAAGGCTTCAGGGCCTTCTGGAAGGGATCCGTTGGTAAGTGGAGTATGATGTGTGTGTATCTCCGCCGCCTCGCTGGTGACGCCGGCCGACGTCATCAAGACGCGGCTGCAGGTGGTGGCGCGCACCGGCCAGACCACCTACACCGGGGTGCTGGACGCCACCAGGAAGATATACAAGGAGGAAGGCTTCAGGGCCTTCTGGAAGGGATCCGTTGGTAAGTGGAGTATGATGTGTGTGTATCTCCGCCGCCTCGCTGGTGACGCCGGCCGACGTCATCAAGACGCGGCTGCAGGTGGTGGCGCGCACCGGCCAGACCACCTACACCGGGGTGCTGGACGCCACCAGGAAGATATACAAGGAGGAAGGCTTCAGGGCCTTCTGGAAGGGATCCGTTGGTAAGTGGAGTATGATGTGTGTGTATCTCCGCCGCCTCGCTGGTGACGCCGGCCGACGTCATCAAGACGCGGCTGCAGGTGGTGGCGCGCACCGGCCAGACCACCTACACCGGGGTGCTGGACGCCACCAGGAAGATATACAAGGAGGAAGGCTTCAGGGCCTTCTGGAAGGGATCCGTTGGTAAGTGGAGTATGATGTGTGTGTATCTCCGCCGCCTCGCTGGTGACGCCGGCCGACGTCATCAAGACGCGGCTGCAGGTGGTGGCGCGCACCGGCCAGACCACCTACACCGGGGTGCTGGACGCCACCAGGAAGATATACAAGGAGGAAGGCTTCAGGGCCTTCTGGAAGGGATCCGTTGGTAAGTGGAGTATGATGTGTGTGTATCTCCGCCGCCTCGCTGGTGACGCCGGCCGACGTCATCAAGACGCGGCTGCAGGTGGTGGCGCGCACCGGCCAGACCACCTACACCGGGGTGCTGGACGCCACCAGGAAGATATACAAGGAGGAAGGCTTCAGGGCCTTCTGGAAGGGATCCGTTGGTAAGTGGAGTATGATGTGTGTGTATCTCCGCCGCCTCGCTGGTGACGCCGGCCGACGTCATCAAGACGCGGCTGCAGGTGGTGGCGCGCACCGGCCAGACCACCTACACCGGGGTGCTGGACGCCACCAGGAAGATATACAAGGAGGAAGGCTTCAGGGCCTTCTGGAAGGGATCCGTTGGTAAGTGGAGTATGATGTGTGTGTATCTCCGCCGCCTCGCTGGTGACGCCGGCCGACGTCATCAAGACGCGGCTGCAGGTGGTGGCGCGCACCGGCCAGACCACCTACACCGGGGTGCTGGACGCCACCAGGAAGATATACAAGGAGGAAGGCTTCAGGGCCTTCTGGAAGGGATCCGTTGGTAAGTGGAGTATGATGTGTGTGTATCTCCGCCGCCTCGCTGGTGACGCCGGCCGACGTCATCAAGACGCGGCTGCAGGTGGTGGCGCGCACCGGCCAGACCACCTACACCGGGGTGCTGGACGCCACCAGGAAGATATACAAGGAGGAAGGCTTCAGGGCCTTCTGGAAGGGATCCGTTGGTAAGTGGAGTATGATGTGTGTGTATCTCCGCCGCCTCGCTGGTGACGCCGGCCGACGTCATCAAGACGCGGCTGCAGGTGGTGGCGCGCACCGGCCAGACCACCTACACCGGGGTGCTGGACGCCACCAGGAAGATATACAAGGAGGAAGGCTTCAGGGCCTTCTGGAAGGGATCCGTTGGTAAGTGGAGTATGATGTGTGTGTATCTCCGCCGCCTCGCTGGTGACGCCGGCCGACGTCATCAAGACGCGGCTGCAGGTGGTGGCGCGCACCGGCCAGACCACCTACACCGGGGTGCTGGACGCCACCAGGAAGATATACAAGGAGGAAGGCTTCAGGGCCTTCTGGAAGGGATCCGTTGGTAAGTGGAGTATGATGTGTGTGTATCTCCGCCGCCTCGCTGGTGACGCCGGCCGACGTCATCAAGACGCGGCTGCAGGTGGTGGCGCGCACCGGCCAGACCACCTACACCGGGGTGCTGGACGCCACCAGGAAGATATACAAGGAGGAAGGCTTCAGGGCCTTCTGGAAGGGATCCGTTGGTAAGTGGAGTATGATGTGTGTGTATCTCCGCCGCCTCGCTGGTGACGCCGGCCGACGTCATCAAGACGCGGCTGCAGGTGGTGGCGCGCACCGGCCAGACCACCTACACCGGGGTGCTGGACGCCACCAGGAAGATATACAAGGAGGAAGGCTTCAGGGCCTTCTGGAAGGGATCCGTTGGTAAGTGGAGTATGATGTGTGTGTGTCTCCGCCGTACCAAATCGGTCCATCTTTTTGGAAGCTACGATACCACAGACAGATACACAGACAGACACGTTAAACTTATAACACCCCTCTCTTTGCGTCGGAGTTTAATAAATTACGTCAGTTAAATGTCTCTCAATAAGTTGAATAAAAAGTATATTTGTGTGAGTAAGAGCTCGTCTGAGCCTTGAAGACTTGCCGTCTGGGCTAATGCGCATCAGTACGCTATCGCTAGTTTTGACATAAATGGCTGGAGTCTTCAAGGCTCGGCCGAGCCCTAAATCACATGACTAGAACTGTGGGTGGATACCTTTCAAGGCGCGTCGGCTGCCCGTGGAAAGAGATAACAATTAGGTGATATTTAAAATGATCACTATACCCGATGATTCTTAATCCGTGATCAGAAGTCGAAAAATATTGATAAACAGCCAAAACGAATTTCAATGGATGAGGTCTCATACAATTAAATCACTGTTTAGTTAGTTAAATTTAATGATACATACGTTAACACTAATATCCACTGAATGTTTGGTCACCCTACGTTTCTTGAAGTTAAACACACATACGTAAATTTTTTGCAAACTACTGTTAGGGTGACAATGATTTTGAGTTGCGATTCCTTATTGAGTCTTATTCAGAAAATAAAACGTCTGCTTTAGGTAACTTCGAGTTAATCGTGTTTGGTACCAATTACAGAATTAGAAAAGAATACTCCTGATCACGAATTAAGAATCATCGTGTATAAACGTTACACTTGTTTTCAGCCCGTGTGTTCCGGTCATCGCCACAGTTCGGTGTGACGCTGGTGACGTATGAAATCCTTCAGCGTCTCTTCTTCGTCGATTTCGGAGGATCGTGAGTATAACTGTTTCACTTAAGAGTCCGAAGTAAGCGCGATTCTCTATATAAACGTAGTTACGCTCTCATTTTAAAACTACGTGTTGGATTGTAAGCACTCGTGTACAGTGTATTTTGTGAATATTCAAAGGCTAGCTTCCGCCCGCCCCTTCGTCTGCTTAGACTTAGAATAAGAACTATCCTATATTTTAATCCAGGCTATAAACTATCGTGCAAAATTTCATCCTAATCGGTTAAGCCGTTTATGCGTGATTGAGTAACATACATTGAAACTTTCGCATTTAGAATTTTAAGTAGGATTGTTGAAATATATTGCCAGCACATTAAAAGCATACTTAAAGTAACAAGGTAGATAGATAAAAAATCAGTAACGTTTCTTCAGTTACAGTATAAATAAAACCTGTTTGATGTCTAGAAAATTCTAATCATGACATCCCGCTTGCACGGGCTCTTCCCTTATTTCGTTAGCGCGATAGGGTTTATCGATACCTCGGAGGTGTACGAAAATGCAACAGAGGCATGTTACTCTAGACTCTAGACTAATATTTAATAAAACTTCGCTATCCAGCCGATCAACCTCTTGAGTGATATTTAATTAAACTTCACTTTCCAGCAGACCAACCCTCTTGACTGATAAATATTTAATTAAACTTTACTTTCCAGCCGACCAACCCTCTTGACTGATATTTAATTAAACTTCAGTATCCAGCCGACCAACCCTCTTGACTGATATTTAATTAAACTTCACTTTCCAGCCGACCAACCCTCTTGACTGATATTTAATTAAACTTCACTTTCCAGCCGACCAACCCTCTTGACTGATATTTAATTCAACTTCACTATCCAGCCGACCAACCCTCTTGACTGATATTTAATTAAACTTCACTTTCCAGCCGACCAACCCTCTTGACTGATATTTAATTAAACTTCACTTTCCATCCGACCAACCCTCTTGACTGATATTTAATTAAACTTCACTTTCCAGCCGACCAACCGGCTCCGAGCTGAACGTGGCCACTCCCATCGAGGAAACCATGAAGAAGCCGCACCACATCGGCGGGTACCAGGTCGCGATACCAGTCCTGACTGGTCTCGAGACAAAATTCGGTATCTCCCTGCCAAGGTTCTCCTTCCCTAAGAACACCGCACAGTAAGCTAGCCTTAGTCTAGTCTCCGGTTAACGTCGCACGCCACTTACAGCGTCATGTCCTATAGCAGTGTTTTTCATTGTGTACTCAGATATACACCGGGAAAATCAATCAAAATCAGTTTCTGCTGGTTACTATTTAAGGTTCAAATTCGCTAAAAGCGGTCATAATGTTCGTTCTGGTGACTATTTAACAGCGAATGTGGCATACCAGTGAGTATTTATATTAAGTATAGTAGACCAAGGCTAAAGTTAACTCAATCTTATTTTCCGAAACATTTGGGTTACGTCTCTTTCTTGGGTATAAAATAAGAAAGGGATGCAGAACCATGTCTGTGCAGGAGGAAATGAATTGTCTGTAAAAGGTTGTCATCGAGAGAAATACATATTTGTGTCCTTTATCTGAGGTTAACAATTGTAGTATTTACTTGCCTAATGTGATTTCAATAACGGTCTAGGAACCAGCTATCGAAAAGCATAGTATGCTAGCTCCTTACAAATTTCTACCCAAACACGGTTCTTAAGCCCGGTATGCGCATGCTCGAACTGAACGGCTGCCTGGCATCGTTTTGACACCCCGCCCCCACCCCCGCATAATGGCAATGGCACCCATTCTGTGGGGCCATTTTGCGGCGCTACTTAGACTTCTATGGTTTTTCGTTCGCGTTGTGAACTCATTTTAAATCATGATACTGCCAATATTACATTTATTTACAATTTTTAAACATTCGCTTCTTATAAAAGGGTCTGACGACTTTTTCATGTTGTTATTGTTTTTTATGACTTTAACATGCGAGATGACTCAAAAAGTATGGGTTTAATATGAACAAAAATGACTTATATTTAGTGAATCTTAACCTACTACATTTAACCCATTCGCCGCCACAGAAAAAAACAATGAACGGTGGCAAGTGGGTGACGAACTTGAGTTCAAGTCAGCGGCGGTAGGGTTAATAAGTGATCCAGGAGACGGTGTCACAACGAAAAAGTGGATTGTCCCGAAAAAGATTCCATTTTATTTAGCACCAGAACCAAATATAATATACCGTAACCAGTAAAACGAACACACAATCGTTCGCACTTAGCATTTTTGATCAAACAAAGTCCTAATTTTATAGTTATAAGTAAATATCGAATCAAAGTTCGAGAATACTGATATTGTTTTTATGATTATTAAATCAGTCATGCGTTATATATGAATATAATTCAATGTGAACTTTTGATATGAGATTGTATAGAGATTCTGAAAAGACATAAACTGGTTATAATTATTTTGTTTAACAATTTCCAATAAAGTCTAACTTATTTTGTTCGCGCTATGCTAGACTTTTTGCAAGTATTCTGCCAAGTTAGTTTTGCAGCGAATGTATCTTTCGTCCATCCAAACGAGATTAGGTAGAAATTATGTTTTTTTTAATGCTTATACTTATTATAACAAATTCGCTTAATTTTGTTTTTAAATGCTCGCTTCAAGTTTTATGTTGGTTTTCACAAAATATCCCACTTCTGATATTTTTCAATCTTCTACTGTTTGTATATATTTTTGGAAAATATTACAGAACACTACATAATCATGGTATTTCATATCAAAACCAGATTAACTACATAAAGCTATGTAATTAAGTGTTAATAAGTAATTTAGCAATTGGTCAGCAATAAGTCATTACGTCATTAGAGTTAAAAGCAATAAAATTAACTTTAGCTTTGTTACATGAAGAATGAGGTTATCTATTTTATGTCATTCCGGACAGCAAGTAGCATTTGGCGCCCGTAAGGCCTGGCACACTGGCCCGGCTTACGGTGGCGGTCAATAGTAAATTTGACAGCTAATGACAAGTTTAGTATTGACCGCCGCGGCCAGGCCGCGCCAGTCTGTGAGAGGCTTAAAACTGACAACGCACCGCAGGCGGTGATAACACGGCCTTAGATTCTATTTTATGACCCTCACCCTCAGCTTGTGCTACAATTTAACCGCTTGCACTTTGAGATTTTGTACCTAACTCGATTTATAACGTATTGATTATATATAATTAAACTTTCTATACATGAAGTAATATAGTGAGATATTTATTATTGTGAAGCAAATAGGTATCTGCGAAGTACAAAATACGTGTAAATAGTCATGATAATGTAAGAAAGAGTTTACCCGGCCCAGTGAAGCTTATCTTTTACATGTTTTCAAGTAATCTAAGACATATTTTAAACCTACAAACCTTTATAATAAGTAAGTTAAGTGGTAATATCTGCTATAATTTTAACTAAGTCCTGCACCAAAAACAAAACAGTTAAGCTACTTCGCACTAAGATGGCTATTTTATCTATGGATGACCTATTTTGTACATCTATGCACAATTTACAATAATATCTTATTAATAGCTGCTTCAATAAAAGACAAAAATTGTGGGAAATTCTTTGTTGTCATTATTTTTAGTCGAATCGACAAATATAAGAAAGAGACGAATAACGTGAAACATGGTTGTTAGAGAGTCATTTCGTACTTTCATACCACCAGAAATCAGTCGAATTATTAAGCAGTAGTATGAACTTACACGCCTAGCAAATTCTGTCGGTTTCTGGTGAATTGTTCCATAACAATTCCGAGTAATGAAGAGGATCTTTCGACACAAGCATTGCTATGCTTACTGGAAGGTTCCAACCTTGCCTTTGTTTCAACATGTGTAAAAAACCCATTAAACTATTATTGGTTTTTGATAAACTATCAAAAAATGTTGGTGTATTTAATTGTTGTAGAATAACACAACCACGTCTTTTTAGGAATTTGATTTAAGTTTCTCCGACCTAATTTGTATTACAAGACATAAGTTTGATGTTAAAAACTGTTGTGATTATGCCTAATTTATCCAGATTTTTTTGTCTTATATTGATGAAGCTGAGAATATATACTTAACCAACATATAGTTTAATAGTCTGTACTTCTTAACATATTCCGTAAGTCCGGACAGAATCTATAAAGTACCTTAGTTGTATGACAACAGTGTAAAAATCGTAATAGGTAACAAGTGATACAGCTGATGTGACTATATTTATTGATATTGTATATTTTTGTGTTAAATATAAAACGATCGAGAAAGTTTATTTGTATTTTATTTTTTGAGTATTTCAAAGAATATTCCTAAATTTCGCAACTTATAATAAACACTAATGCAATTTCTTGGCTGACATACCGACTTAACACTTTAACTGGATAAATACGGACATCACCATCCCACCGTTTTTCCCGGTTGTATCCTAGATCCGCATGCTGTGTCGCAGGACCGGTCATTGTGGCACTCTTTGGGGGAGGCCTATGTCCAGCAGTGGACATCTTTCGGCTGATGATGATGATCCTGGGATCCTCTAGAGGAGCCCGATGTCCGCTTTGCCACCTAATCTCAAGATTTGAGGTAGCATTCTACGAAAGCGACTGCCATACTGGAACCCGGAAGGAAAAACATTGCTTTCCCTTGGGGTTAAGTTTTATGTTTTAAAAATAGCCTGAATGGCTTCGAGAAAAGGATTGTACAGCCGTGCCTCTTGCTCGACTTGCCATGAATGCCACCCAACATTTGACGTAGGCATTCGGTCTATAAATGACTGCCATATAACCTCCCAACCCAGAGGGGACATTCTGGGAAAGTACATCTATTGACAAAGTGTACATATCGAGAAGTGCACTTTTGGAGACAGTATACTTTACGGGAAAATGATCATTCTAAAAAAATACACCTTTACAGAAAGTGCACATTTCGGGAAAGTGTGTTTTACGAGCCTACCAGAGGAAAACTAATACCATGTTTTCGCTCAGGGTTAAGTTATACGAATGAGGGGGTTAACCTTTTGCACGTCATGCGTCAGAACCAAAATTGACACTGACAAGATATCATTGACGCAAGTCATCAGAAGAAGGCAAAAGGATAATAATACTTGAATTCCGTTTTGTTCACTAATAGCCCAAGCATTTTATTTTCATTGGTATGAAAAAAAATGGAAATTTGGAAATAATTCATAACTGCAGCTTTTTTGTGTGTTACTGATATATTATGATTTTAGTAATTACGTAGACTCAAAATCCACCAAAATATAAGTCATCAATAAATCGATATTTAACCAATTCCTGAAAAAAGAGGAAAAATATTGATAGATATTTTAATTTTTGTTTTGGTTAATTTACAGGAGCTCTTCAAGAATAATAAATAAATCACACATATAAACATAATGGACGTGTCATTTATTTTTATATATTTGCTTCCCGATGGAAATTTTGTAGCACTCTTGGATAAGGCATCTTAGAATAATATTTGAAAATTAAACAAACAAAAAAAATGCTGTTATAAATTAATGTTTGAAAAAAAAACGTAATTTTCCTGGGGTATAAGGGGGCTTACCTTTATGGGCAGCCAGAAAATATCACAAAAAGCACGGATGGCTGTGCATAGGGGAGTTTTGGTGCCCACACTTATGTATGGTAGTGAAAGTTGGGTGTGGCAGAAAAGACATCAAAGTCGAGTGAATGCAGTAGAAATGAGAGCGTTGAGAAGTATGTGTGGAGTGAAATTGAGTGATAGAGTCAGAAACAGTGTTATAAGAGATAAGTGTGGAATGGATGGAGATATAGTCACAAAAATTGAGAAGGGTATGTTAAGGTGGTTTGGGCATGTAGAGAGGATGGATGAAAGAAGATTAACGAAGAAAGTGTATATAAAAAGAGTGGAAGGGCGAACATTCTCCGATCAAATTGGAGAAATCTTAACAAAAGGCCAGGTCAAAAGTACCCTAAACCGACGAGCATGTATGAGAAATATGAAAGTGAGTGAAGCGAAAGTGGTTTGCCAGGATCGTAGCAAATGGAGATCCGTGATCTATGCCTACCCCTCTGGGAAAGAGGCGTGATTATATGTATGTATGTATGTATAAGGCTTAGAGCATTCAACCAACAGGAGCGGCCATGTGTCATTTTCTATACATAAAAAGTCTGCCGACTCTTGCGGGGGAGGGGAACGTCAAATGTATACGTAACGTGAAAATAGCTACGTCAGATAAACGTCAGTCCATACAACGTGTATGACCACTGGTCATCTATTTTTGGCTGAGGGGAACGCCTGTCAATGGCCGCTCAGGTTGGTTGAATGCTCTAAGGTATAAGGGGATAAATAAATCAAAACAATTGCTCTTAGGAAATAAGTTTTAATAACTATGTAGTTGTGTCACGATTGCCACAATTGAACCAGTTCGTCAGCACATTAAGACTTGCGAAGATAAAATTGGAACTAAAATGCGACGAATAAATAATTAAACTAAATAGCCGAGTAAATTAAAACGCTAGTGATTATGACTAAAAACTGTGGCAAATTATTCAAAATTACATTTGTATAAAAATTTAGATTGTAAACCAAAAAAAACATTAAAACGATTAAATTAACTGTATCAAAACCATAAATATTGTGATTTCATTACGACGCTCAAAATGAATCATATTTCATGTAAAATATTAAGTATGTACACATAAGCAAAAATACTTACGGAAATTATTTGCCATCGTAACTTTTGTAGCATTTTAGGTGCTAGTGTTGTTAATGGAATTGGTATGTAAAATTTCAATCCTAATGCCTAATTAGCGTTAATAACGTTAATATTAACCTTAATTAACGATTTTGATTGATATTGTCTATACCAATTCCGTTGACAACACTATGCTGTAACAAAAATGCTACAAATGTTACGATTACTGATAATAACAATATGGACCTATGGAAAATAGCAGTGTTTTACACATGTTCCACGAAATTAACAAATTAGAGAATGCACAAGCATTCTTGCAAAATCAGTTATTACAAAAATAACGAATGTTGCAAGAATTTCTATGCTTCCATATTTCTTCCTATGATGTTGATGGCCCAACTCGTAAACCAATACAAACTTTGAAATAATAGACAATTGAAATGAACGTTAGCACAATTTATTTACAAACAAAAATACAGAAGTACTATACCTTATTTGAGCGTTGTCTTATTAATATATATATTTTGTTTTTGTATGTTTTGTGATGACAGTTAGTGATAGTAGACAGTTAACTATAAAAGTAACGATTTATAATAAGCTTAGTCCTGAAAATAGCGTTCAATGCATCGAATATCGTGTATGCAAATTATCACATACACATTCGAGAAAGATAAAAAATTGTGTGTAACCGTCCTTAGATATAGGTATAGGAAAATATTGCACCGATTTCAACCTTCGACGTCATCAGCCTCTTATGCCCACTGCTGGGCAGTGTGTTGGGGACTTCCCATATTTAGGATTTCATTGGCATGTTTTCGTTCATCGAAACTTGCATGCATTTTCGATTTGTCAGATTAGCTTTAACGCATTCGCTGGCACCGCTACGCTCGTAGCCGATCCCGTGGTTTTCACGCGGCTACGGCGTAGGCGCCCGCTACGCGGATTCCTGGCAGTGAAGGTATGAAGCGATTTTCCCGGTACTGTGTGTCCAGGCTATATTATTCTCGAAGGTCCCCAATCGGTGTATTTCCAACGTAATCTACTCAAACCTACCGCTAAACCTCTCCGAAATTAGCATGCTTGGTTTCCTTCGCATGTTTTTGCGCTTCGACCTGACCCTTGAGTAGTTTGTCGCAGATCATGCACTTCAAGGTGAATTTGTTGAGGTCGGTGAACTGCCGGGAGGACTTGGCCTCTTGGGCGACTTGTTCAGCTTCGCGATAGATCTCCAGGTCTTCGGTTGGGAACACGGTTTGGATGCCGCCCTGGAAGTATGAGGCAGATATTAGTGGCGGTATAACAGTATGTAGTTTCTCTATAAGTAAGGTACAGGTCGATTCACGAGTGCTGGCACGAATGAATTGAACGAGTTAATGATAATGTCTATGTGTGCATCACATAATTATTAAATACAGGTTGATGCAAAAAGTGATTATAATAATTGTAGGACGGAATCCTTGGTCTGCTGTTTTTTAGATATTTTACAATTCGAACAAGCCATCACCTTTCGATTCTGGACATTAAAAATACATCAGAAAAATAAATATACGTTTTATTTACAACGGACTTTAATAATAATTACTAAAAGTATTAACATGATACTTGGTGCAGATTATAATAAAATCATTATTTTTTTCTTGATGGAAAACGTATTAAGTGCATGTTTACAAAATATTAGGAGCCCCCTGTATAAGCACGGCACTCACACTGCCACTCACAGCAGCTCTCGTGAATCGACCTGTAGGCCTACCGTCTTTTTTTCTACGAATGAAGTACCTAGTAGGAAATCGATCGCAGAATTTCACCAATTTGACAATAAGGGCGTATTAGCATATTTTGTTTATGATGATACCAATTTTTAGACGATCAAATGCCTATGTGGAACCTACTGGAATTAAGGCTCAAACTGTGCTCAAACGCACAGAGAGCGGTGACGGGGCGGCGCGGCGCGGTACGGACGCGGTACCGGTTGTAATGTTCGAGCTAATATGAAACGATCCGCACAGAGCGGCGCGGTTTTCTGTGCGGACCCTTTCGTATTAGCTCGAACATTACAACCGGTACCGCCTCCGCACCGCGCCGCGCCGCCCCGCCACCGCTCTCTGTGCGTTTGCAGCTTTAAAGCACAACTAAAGGCATAATTAGACATCCGCAAAAACGGCTCATACTAAATGGCAAATGCTATGACTGACGTCATAAAGCACACCTCCATTGATACATAACATATCCCTTCAGCTGTGGCGAAAAAACATGGCCGCTTACCCACGTCTGTGGCACCCTCTGAGGGGCGCTCCACTAACAAGGTTTGTGGAGTGAAGTGATTTGGTAAAATTAAATTTTCTTTAGTTTTTTACATAATCACAGCCAGGATTTTGGATGAAACTCAATATTTATTAAATTATCTAACTGCAACGATATGTCATCGTTACATTAAAGTCGTATTAAGGCTATCTACCTGACCTCGTCACCACCTCACCGAAGTTTACGACGTATTTTGGTTATTTTAAATATAATCAATTAGTTTTTTGGGGTGTTAAATGGGCTTAATTTGAAGAAATTTGTGTTATACTTATTCGAAAAACATAAAATGGCAGGCTCGTGAGTATTTTTTTACACTAGACCATTTGAAATATTCTACCAAAATAATGCCTACACTCAGAAGTTGCTCGTGTAGGCTTCGATTTAAATGCTTATATCTGAAGTGTTTTATACTGTATGGAATCAAATTCATGCCTGAACAATAAATATGGGTCATCAACTAGGTGTAACCGTAGCTTTTTTTATTGTAAGTGCAGCAGGTTTTATCTGAGAGTAAAATGAAAAAAGTATGTCTACTTTCATACAAAATAACCTCTTCCAAACGAGTGCAATTATCACAGCAACTATATGTTTTGAACCAAACAAATAAGGTTTCTTAAAATTCCCATTAAGTATACTTTTAGTTTAAACTATAATATAACCATCAGTTAAACAAAAATCACATCAAAACATGATTTGTATCGGTACGGTATAAATTAAGGTCATGATTAGTATAGAGTGCGGATCATAGTGACGTCACGAGGTATCATGTGGGCATCCCTCGGAGGGAAATTCCCGGTCGGTTAGGTCCCCCTCTGAGGGGTTTGTTGTGATCGTTACCAACTTCAATCGATTTATTTACTTTCGGGCCATTGATAACCCGTTTAAGTTCATTTTAAACAAATGTATGATAACTAAAGGTAATTTTAATAGCTAATAGTAATATTAATTTATTAGAAAAGCGCTAAAAAACGTGTTGCCAAATTTTGACCATGAGTAGGTATGTCATGTTAGTCACGGTTTTATTACAGTTAACCCGTTGAAATAACACTTGTTTGTATGTAATTCTAAAGATTACTTACATGTCTACAAAAACTGTCCTTCTGACACTACAATTCAGCACTAAACCCACTAATTTTCACTCACGAACACCGACCGTGTCAAACGTGCCGCTGACTATTTTAGACTAACGACTAAATTTATTTTTTCCTCCATTGGCCATTGAAGTTTTCGCTTGCTAGCTGTCTCACTAAATTGGCTATACGATTCAATGGATTAAAGCGAGATCGATACACGAATGGCGGTTTTATTTCTAAGAAAGTAAGCAAAGCCTTTGCGCCCCTCCGAGGGGCGCTCCACCGACCTGCAGGTAAAAATATAAAGCCCACAGAGGGATGAACACAGCTGAAGGGATAAGTAAATTGCATGATTTAGTCATGAGATACTGCGTTTAGGTCCATAGTCCACAATTTCCTTTTCATTGATAATATAAGAATCCTATTGGCAACTGTTTATTGAACAAGGGAGCGAAGCGAACGAAGTACTCTGCTTTAGCTTAGGCTTCTTTCGTATGTCGTTTTCCTCTACAGGTTGCATTTCTCAACCGATTCTCGTGAAATTTTCTGGAGCAGGTTCCATAATTATACTGAATGTTATCGTTGATTCAGTTTCATAATAATATAAAAAATCATTGAAAAAACGGGCTCCCGACTTCTACAGCTAACAGACGCTCTTGGACGATAAAATAGTAGATTGTACAACAAGTGCATAAAACGCACCATTCTAGGCGAGACGTTTATGGATATGGATATAAAATCGAGTGTAAGATGGGTTTTATGGACGAATTGTACACTCTACTTTTCACTTCGATTGCGAGGAATTGAAATGAAAATTAAAAACTATAAGTTTATTCCATGAAGTTTTATTGTTTTTTTTTTTTTGTTTAATTCGTCCATTCGGACAGGCTAAGACCATGGGCCATACTGCCTAGTCTTCAGTAAGTATAATTTCATTTGATCGAATCCAGTAATAACGTCTTCAGTAGTTTCAAATCAGAAGTCTCTAGTCCAATAAATATGTCTTCAGTTATTTCCAATTCATATGAACAAATCTAGATATTGAGTCATCAGTATTATCAACATATGTGTCAAATCCAAAAAATAAGTCTTCAGTTGTTCCAATCCAATTCATGAAGTCAAATCCAGTAATAAAGTCTTGAGTATGTTCCAATAAAAACGTCAAATCCAATATTTAGCTCTTCAAAAAAGCTTACACCTCATCCAGACATTCCAAAAAGTCATTTGACCAACAAAATATAGGTACAATGCTTCAATAAAAATATATACAATTTTAAGCAAGTTTTAAATTTAGCATCATATTTACAGCATACACACAGTATTATGTACAAAATTAAACAAAGGTAAATAAGTAGACGACTCCTTCAACAAATCAGTTACTGAAAGCGGGATTCGATTAGAAGCTCCATAAATCTCAAGCAACTCATCCATCAGCACTAGGCGCTGAATGCCAAAGGATGAGCAACTAAACAGAATGTGATCTATAGACTGAACCTCTTGCTTTTGACAATGATCGCAATAAGGGGAAGAGACAAAGTTTTTACGATGGAGATGAAAATTTAAACGACAATGACCAATGCGCATACGAGTAATTATGGTGTAAAACCTACGATGCATGTAAGTTTTAAACTTACAAAACCAAGGCTTACTATTAACTTGGTTATCTAACAAAGCATACAAATGAGCCTTATTCTCAACTTCTGTAAAATGATACCAATGTCTTCCCCAAAGAACAGTCATACGCTGTTTTAGATTACTTATAATATCAGAATATGGCAAGGTCACAGCTAAGTCCCTGCTGTCGGGAACCAGGGACAAGTCAGATGCATTAGCAATAGTTCTAGCTAGGTAGTCGGCGTTTTCATTACCAGAAACTCCTTTATGAGACGGAACCCATACAAAATCTATTTTAATACCAATTAAAGATAGTTCTAACCATAATTCTTTAATGGAAAAAATTAGATAGCAAGTGCTAGCATTCATTTTGTTACTCGATAAACTTATTAATACACTCATACTATCGCTTACTATGACCCATTCTTTACTATATTGATTATGTTCTTTAACATGTTTCAAAGCAAATAAGATGGCAGTTGCTTCAGCGGTAAAGATACTTGCATTTTTATTGATATTAAACCCAATACCTTTATTAATTTCAGGTTGATAAATTGCAAAGGAAACAGCATTATTATTTTTGGCACCATCCGTATAAATAAATTTACAATTAGACCATTCTGACAACAATAAATAAGCCTCCTCTTTGGAAGTTAGCTTTGAATCTATTACAATTTTTATATCGGGATATTTACTCTTAAAAGAGCCTGTGTAACAGGGAAGAAGGTCATTATCAAGATGTATATTTAACTCCTGCAAAGAGTGAAAGAAAGAAGTAAAATCCTGAAGAACATACATGTGCCTTTGAAAAGGCGCTGATTGGAAATAAATCAAGTTGTGAAGAAGATCGTTCTTAGGCAAGCTGTATAACTTTAAAATAAATCTTTCTTTTAAATAACGAAATCTAATATGAATAGGAGGAAGATTCGATTCAATTTGCATAGCAGCGATAGGACTAGTTTTAAATGCACCCAGTATTGTCCGCATACATTTGTTTTGTATTTTATCTAATGAATTTACAATTTTATCATCTCCAGCAAAACATAGAAAACCATATTCAAAATGACTTCGAACTAGAGACTTATACAAGATTAACAAAATTTTGGGGTCTGCACCCCATGAAGTGGCGCACAGCGATTTTAACACATTGTATGCTTTGTTAGCTTTGGTTATAATACTGTCAGCATATTTTATCCAGGAAAGTTTTGAAGTAAATATAACACCTAAAAACTTTATTAGATCATATGAAATAGGCAGTGATATGTCATTGTACAAAACTGTGGGCAAACACATGCTTTTGCGACCAAAAATAAAAACTTTGGTTTTAGTCGAATTTACATCTAAGTTCAGATAAGCAAAGTATTTATGTAAGTTGATTAATGCCTCATTAATAGTCAAAGCTAATTGATTTAAATCAGATCCTGACACATAAACAACCAAATCATCTGCATACTGCAGATTTTTAACCTTTGTTCCTAGAATAAGATTTAGTCTCCTAATGTACAAAATAAAAATTAAAGGGGATAAGATACCTCCTTGACAAACCCCTAAAGAAGATAATCTTGGGCCATATAAGTGATTGTTAAATTTAACAAAAACCTTCCTGTTTGTTAAAAACATTTGTAAGAAATTTATTATTTTGCCAGGTAACCCTATCATTGACAGCTCTCTACATAAAACGGAAATATTGACACTGTTAAATGCACCTGCAATGTCAAAGAATACCGAAAGAAGATACTGATTATTATATATGCTGTTAAGTGCATCAAGTTGCAACTGACAAATACTCTCACGAGAAGACCGACCTTTACGAAAACCAAACTGATTGCAGGGTAACAGACCATTTTGTTCGACAAAAAATTCCAACCGTTGCTTTAGAAGCTGTTCAAAAACCTTTCCTACACAAGATGTGAGTGCTATAGGTCGATATGAGTCGGGTAACAATTTATCTTTATCAGGCTTTAAAATTGGGACCAAGCAATCTGTTTTCCAATCATCAGGAATTAAGTTTTCTTCCCACAGCTGATTTAATATGTTTAAAAAGGTCTTTAGATTTTGTGAACTTAAATTTTTCAGTAAAATATATGGTATTCCATCAAGACCAAAGGATGTATCTCTTCTTGAAAATAGGGCAGATTTAAGCTCTTGCAAAGAAAACGGTTCAGTAAGATACTTATCATTATCATTTTCTGTGTGAACATAATTTAAAGACTCATTAAGCACAAAATCAGGAGTGTATTTCTTAAGAAAATCTGATATCCAACTATTATTACTAGCGTGTTTTGAAATGAATGTTTTATTAAATTTCCGCATGTAATTCCATATTAATGTCAAAGGAGTGCACCGGTTAAATGAGTTACACAGATTTATCCAACTATTACGCCGTTCAGTCTTAAGAACAAGCTTTTTAAGAGCTCGAAGTCTTTTAAATTCTATATAATTCTCTTCACTAGGTTCACTTTTAAATTTTATATAAGCATGTTTTGAATTAAGTACAGCTTCTGAACACTTTTGATTCCACCAAGGCAGCCGGGGAAATTTCAAAGATTTTGGTGTACACGTATTAGAACTATTCAAAGACCTATGTCTAGGGATGGACTCTACAGCAGTAGATCGCAAAATATTACAAAACAGATTGAGCGCATCTATCGAAGACATATTTTCAAAATCAATATTAGCCAAACAAAAATCAACTGATTGCCTGTACATTTTCCAATTCACCTGTTTGTAATTTGGGTGAATGGGCAAATGTACATTATTACATATTGGGTTACTTTGTGAGCTATTTTCATTACCAACTATCATTTTTATCATTACAGGCAAATGATAACTGCTGCCAAGAGGACAATCCATAACAGACCAATCACATGAAAGTGCCAATGATGGAGAAACGAAAGTTAAATCCAGAGCATTAGGACGCCAAGAAGAAGAACCAGTTGTAGTAGTTTGACCATTATTTAAAAGAACCAAGTCATTGCCATCAATAATATCTAAGACATCTCTACCTCGAGGCAATGTATCAACACAGCCCCATGACATATGATGAGCATTTAGATCGCCTCCAAAAAGCATTGGCTGCGGAATAGATTTTATCAAAGCATCAAATTTACTTTTATTAAATGGAGGATCAGAATTTGATGGACTATAAAAACTTACTACACTCAACTGCTTGTTGTTTATAATTATTTGTACACAGATATTTTGTAGAGCATTGTCAAAATAAGTTTTAATATTAGAATATACTATATTGTTATGAATAAGTATTGCTACACCATTATGTTTATTACCACAGTCATTTCTAATGACATTGTATCCTTTAATTGAAAATTTTTGATGTTGTTTTAACCAGGTTTCAGAAATTATTGCTATGTGAATGTTATTTTCATATAAGAATCTAGTAAAGATTAGCCTATTGCTTATTATACTCTGAGCATTCCACTGCACTATGTTCAATATGTCCATAAAGAAAAAAATTAAGGTTGTTTCCTGAAAGTGTTTTTAAGTGTTTCTTTTATATTGTTAGAATTTATTGGCGTTTCTTTATCAGCACAAATTTTAACTATAGCTTCCACAAGTAGATTCATAAATCTGTCAGATTTGGTCAGATTACTTAGATGGGTGTCAATATATTTTGAGCCGAGCTGCGGAAATGCAACGTCACAAAACAAATCGGAATATTTAGCACTACGTGATTTTAACTTATTTTCCTCAATTTTCTGTTTTTTAATTGGACATGCAGCAGATATAGCCACGTGATCCCCACCACAGTTTGCGCATTGTGTTTTAACCTTATTACAATTTTTGAAATTATGAGGTTCAGCACAAATTGAACATACTTCATTATTTTTACAATACTTTGCTATATGACCAAATTTCATGCAACGAAGGCATTGCTTTACTGGAGGAATATAGATCCCTACTTCGTGCCTCCAATGGTCAAGTGTTACATATTCAGGCAACTGTACAGAGGCAAAAGTCACGGCAACCGTCTGAGTTGGAACCATTGAGACGATACCCAGCGTGTCTTTTACCCGCCGCATAAACCGTCTTACGCTTATCACCTTTTTACTGGAAGCTATTAATTGGAAAATCTTCTGGTTCGAATAATCAATCGGCACTGAAGTGAGAACACCCGTAACCTCGGTCTCAGATGCTGGGATTGAAGCATTCATGTGAATTTCATTTAATAATTTTTCATTTTTTAGGAAGACATTGGCGTGATTTGGGAGATCGAACATAATCCCAACTTTGTATGCATTAATTGTTCTTAGATGCATCACGCCCGACACGCAATGCTTTCGGATTGCATTGGACAAAGCAAGTCTATCTTTGTCAGAAAATTTGTGGCCATCCTCTCTGTGATTCAGAAAAACAATAAATTCTTTCTTAGCTGAATTTTCGTCGTACAACCTGTAATAACTTTTGGCCCAGAAAGGAGTATACTTCTCTTTGTCATCTTCTTTAGTCTTCTTTTTTGCAGGTATGCGCTCCGAGGGCGCACCTGTATCCGCATCAGAACTACTTTCAGATTGAAGATCTGGCTCCGGCTCCAAGCCCTCCAACCGAGAACGCTTTCCCGTACGCTTCCCCATGACTGGGGAAGCGCACCAAACCGATAACCAAATCAACTATGAATTTAAATTAAAATTAAGACTAAATATGTACAAATTAACACCTAAAATTAATTTACAATAAAATATTTTATCAAGCGCGCCTATCACTTTCAACGTTCCCGCCAAAAAAAAAAAACTGAAGTTTTATTGTGTACCTTGGCTGTTGGTATCCTTGCCTTGGTCTTAGAATACTAACGCAACATAATAAAATAAAAATAAAGAGTTTATTCTATGAAGTTAAACTTGCTTGGCTGTTGGATCGACTGCCTTGGTCTTCGACGAAGATTTTACTTTATGCACTAGAGCGACTTTATGTCGCCTACGCACAGCATAAAGACGAACTTTTAGAGCATGAGGAATGAAAACGACATTTTTACACGAAAAAATACATTTTGAACTTACATCAGACTGCTCGAAATACAGCGGGTCATAGTGCACTTAACCTTACATCAGACTGCTCCAAATACAGCGGGTCATAGTGCACTTAAACTTACATCAGGATGCTCCAAATACAGCGGGTCATAGTGCACTTAAACTTACACCAGGATGCTCCAAATACAGCGGGTCATAGTGCACTTAAACTTACATCAGACTGCTCCAAATACAGCGGGTCATAGTGCACTTAAACTTACATCAGGATGCTCCAAATACAGCGGGTCATAGTGCACTTAAACTTACATCAGGATGCTCCAAATACAGCGGGTCATAGTGCACTTAAACTTACATCAGACTGCTCCAAATACAGCGGGTCATAGTGCACTTAAACTTACATCAGGATGCTCCAAATACAGCGGGTCATAGTGCACTTAAACTTACATCAGACTGCTCCAAATATAGCGGGTCATAGTGCACCCCGTCGAACAGCAGGAACACCCGCTGGCCGTAGTTCTGGTCCTCCCCGAACCGGTTGATGATGGCGTTCAGCGTGTCCACCACCGCCATCTCGATACCGTAGAAGCGTGAGAGGATCGCCACCTGGAAATTGATAATGTCACTGTTAGACCCAATACTCACTGTATACTAGTGACTTTCTACAGTTTATATGGGCGTTTACGCACTTAGTCGCGGCTCGCCTGCCTATGTTTTGGTCGCCGAGAGACCAAGTCGCTGGCGATTAGTCGACAGTGCGTATTGGGTCTTATTATCTGTGTTGTTTGTGTTCAAAGAGATCGTCGAGTACTTGCTTTTGAGACCAACTGACCAAAGACCAACTTCACCCAGAGCACAAAATAGATAGGTACAGAAGTCAATCACTTCTTATACCTACGCTCGGCCGTCGCTCTATGGTTGTCAACTATGGCTTATGCACAAACTATCGTGGTAGTGGCACTCGTATCCAATTTTTTGATTTATTGTTGAGAATGAAACAGGAAGAATGGAAATATAAATTAATATTGATTAAAATATTTTATTTTTAATGTTAATGTTATATTACAAAATAGCTTAAGTAACGACAATTCACCGTTTAATGTTGAATTTAAACAAACTGAACAGTTATGATAACTTATTATTGCACATAAAAGTTCACAGAAGCGTCTCAAGCGGATGGCACTCGCGCTCGCACTGGTCCGTACCGGTCCGAGATATCGTGTCCGTGAGCAGTGTCTATGTGTGCGTTGCTTAGGCGCACTTGTATGTAGATTGATTTCTGTACCTATCTGTTTTGTGCCCAGAGGTTCGAGCGGTTGGAGTCCCTCCACAAAGTGAATTTCAATTCATTGACTGTGGCGAGAGTGCCAACTGACACGCTGTCGACCTACAGGAAGGAGGAGTTCTGGCCGAAGGGTGTACATTTCCGGCGATTTCGAGGCCGGTTATTTGACACCCAGATATAGATTATTATTTTATTTAGTGTCTACTCATATTATAACCCTACTAGCGTCCGCTCGCCACTTCGTCTGCGTGGACCGGGGATAAAAACTATTTTAATCCTCCTAAACTATCTTTGTGCAAAATTTCCTCCAAATCTGCTGCCGTTTAAGCTGCGCCGTTTAAGAGTCCGCAGTAAGCGCGATTCTCCATACAAACGTAGTTACGCTCTCATTTTAAAACTACGTGTTGGATTGTAACGAAACTTTTTTAATATGAGAGCGTAACTACGTTTGTATGGGAAGGTGAAATTCGGCCGAGCTGACTGCGGACTCTTAAGCGTGATTGAGTAACATGAAACATCCAAACTTTCGCATTTATAATATTAGTAGGATTACTGTGTGTCATGGTTTCCGTATTTTCATGTCAATCATCAAATTTGTTGAGCAGTGAACCTTCTGTATGCCAGTACTACTATGTATTATGCAAATTTATGATATCCCAACACTTGGTTGTAAGTGGTCTAAATATAAAGTGTTATCATTGTGTAGGTTTAATAGCATTGACAACCTGTTTAGGTTTAGCCTAGTCAGTAGTGACCCTGCTTACGAAGCTAGTGGTCCTGAGTTCGAATCCCGTTAAGGGCATTTATTTACGTAACGTGATGTACGTATGTTTTTTCACGATCTATAGCACAAGCATAGTTTGGGACTAGGTAGATTTATGTGAGCTTATCAGAGAGCTGCAGGATAAAATATAGCAAATTAAATATCCATCATCAAGGTCCATCGATTCTATAAAGTGATGGTTTGCAGTCATCTACTGCTAATTCAGAGGGTTTTTAAACCCATAGAGGTAATATCAGGTTTATCTCGTGTTTTTTTCTTGCCAATTTTTGTCTCCATCATCGGACCAGCATTATGCTATGTCATATCCCAGTTAAACATGTATGCACAATTTTAGGTTAATCAGTTGAGAATATCTGCTTTAAAATTTAGTTGCAAAATTAGACCCCAACAAACGTACACAGATATTTTCTTTGTTTATCTAGCCAGAGTCCCACTGCTGGGCAAAGACAAATAAAGTGCAAAATGGGTCGGTAGGCAGGTCATGTACCAGAATAATAATAATATGATCGTAATAGATCAGGAATGATTGCAGTGATATAAAGGCTCTCACATTCAAAGCCATTACCAGAAAACTTGCAAGATATATGTATACCTCAATGGCACCTCCCCAAGAGCTAGGCTGTTGTATCCAGGTGCAGTACTCCGCATTTGGTTTTGCTAGCATAGCCTCACTGTATGTGTCATGGTCACTCGCCACCTCCATCGCAATAATCTGTCGCATCAATGTGTGCACTGATGTGTCTACCTGCCCGTTTAATACAAAACCTGAAAAAGTCAAGACAATGTTTGTTTTTTAGAAACTAGAAGGCTCTGGCCAAAGAACCCAGTTGGAGCTGCGGGGTAAAAGATATCCTATGTCCTTTCCGATAGTTCATTCTATATATTGGTGAAGGAAGCCATTAACTCGGGTACTACTCACCCGAGTCCTCTTAGAACTAGATAAATATGGGAAATTTGATTGCACTATAATTTAAATGAAGTTTATTGCTATGATGATTAGATTTTATCTCACATTGTAATTAAATAAGCTTCTAGAATACACTCAACCCTTTTTCAATATCAAAGACAACATAAATAAGAATAAAATATGATCAATAAAACAATCAAGGAATCGATAACAGAACAATCGCAAATACGCAACAAAATAAAACAAAGGAACTGCTATTACATAAAATAATATGACCTCTATGGCTCACCTATACTAGTGAAGAGGCAAGAGTTGTCTGAAGGGACCACCTTCTTCATCAAAATGCCAGGTCGGCTCGGCCCTAACGCCTCGTGGGACACCCCGTTTTCCACGGGCTTCGCAGGAGGCTTACTGGGTGTCTGGACAGCCTTCTCTTCCACTATTAAAGTTTCACCAGTTTTCAAACCTATTTCACTTAGTTTTTTAGAATCGTCACTAGTATCCAAAGGCTTAGGGGGATAACCACACAAAACACATATCCTTTCAGCGCTTATATCAGCAATACTAGACAAAACCATCTTCAATTCACCAACAGTACTATCAGAGGTCAAATCCTTTAGGATCTGCTGGCCGTTTTTACTTTTAACTTTTAGCGCAACTGCTGCCATTTTAACGAAATTGTATTACATTAAAATAACGGACACGAAAGCGTTACGTGGTACCGATTGATAGTTTTAATTAGGTCAAAGACGCAACAAAATGAGTGTGAAATAAATAAATAAACGCGGCTTAGCCCGCTCGAGATATTGAAGTTGGCAAGTCACTTCTGATTCTGACTTATGTTTGACAGTTTTGGGCTTGAGGGTTGCCACTGAACATATTTTAGTAGGTAGTTGAACTGCTTGTTTTATCAAATGTATTTTTGTTTAATAAGCCCTTAACCTCGTCCTGACCGAGCATTTTTAAAGAATCATGTAGATTCTGCCCAATGTTATCAATTAAGTACACTTTTATTTTAGTGGGTCCGGGACATGTTGGGCAGGAACCACTAAATCAAAAGTGTCCTTTATTGAGAACATTGGGCAGGACGAGATGGGTAGATAACGGCAACATATTTGCCGTCATAGATGAAAAAAAAACGATTGTATTCTGACTGATTTAAGGTGTAAACTTAAATGTATTGACACATTTGTCAAGAAGTCAAAGGGTTAGTTCCTAATACCTTTACGATAGAAATAAACTTATGCTTGTAATTTATAACTTATAGCTTCGTGAAAATCAATGTCTAATTAAAAAGTGGAATTTGTGCTAAAACATAAGATTCATAAGCATGTTAATTATTGTTACAGAGTAGATCTACAGAATAAATGTTATCTATTGTTTGGTCAGTTTCGTACTTCTACTACACCGCTAGATGGCGCAAATTCATACCGGTATGTCTGACTGAACAACTACCGCGAACCAGCCCGCGAACACCAAAACTTCACAGCAAAATCGGTGCCGGTTAATGTACCTACGGCCCAATACTTTGCTTCTTTTTAACTCAAGAGAGAGAGAAAGATAGATGGACGCGGATAATCGGACCGTACATTAACCGGCACTGCTGCAAAGCGTTAAGGGGGGGAGTTGAGTAGGACACGCTGGATTGGAATTTTGACATAAAATTAAACACGAATAGCATTTTCGTATCATTTTAATAAAAATAAGGTAACTTCTACGCATTCATATTTTTCTCCTCTAAGTTACAAAACACTAGCATAATTATTTTACACAACTTAGGTTTCTACTTATTAAATAACTAAGTATCCTTTTGGCACAATGATATTACAATACCTACATGGGCTAGGTAGGTGGTACCTAGGTAGTCTGGCGTAGGATTATAAATATTGGTGTTTCATTCGGTGGATTATAAAGCAATTGGAAGTGATGCTGATGCAGATAATAATTATCTACTTTGTATTATTAGCACGGGATAAAATGTTAGAAAGTAATTATTTTTTCTAAAATGTTGTGAGTAGAGATTTTTAAGGTAAAATAGTGAAGGTATTCAAGTAGAAGGGGAAGTTTTGGGAAAATAGGTTTTTACAGTAAATTATATTATTTTTATACTATGAACCGAAAATGAACTCATTATATACTAAACGGAGAAATCATTCTTGTTACCTCGTAATATTCGTAACTGTTTTAAGAATATTTTTTTACAATAGCTTCCTCCTCGGCTACTTTGATTAAAGTTGTATACTTATTTCTGCTAAGTCACCACGATTATATTCTAAACTACTATATCCTTACATTTTTGGTAGAATACAAAAATAATTCATGTTTTTAAGCAAAATTACTAGTACTAGACAGTTTAATTACACAATATTACTCAATTTTTTAATGTACTTTTAGAAGAACTTGTCATGATGACTAAATCAATCGAGAACATTCATTGATATGGTTCCAAACACCTAACATTTATCGATTTTTTACATTACATCACTTATCTTTAAATATTGTCTGTCATTTATTTTATTACTAAATTGTGCTTGTTCTCAACCGATATTAAATGTCCTACATATATAGTACTTTAATTTAACTAACAACTATGGCCTATTATGAACAATTATATCATGTCTTTGGTATGGAATGTACTTATGTAAGGAATATTAAAAGATTTTTGGTAGTTCTGACTATCCCAATTTACATGCGAAAAGCATTATAAAAAACTGTAATAGCTCGCAAACTGGTCATAAAAAATATGGTAACAGAATCGGTCAGATTTAAAATTACATTTGAGTATTTTTGGTAACTAGATTAAAAATTAAGTAAGCATTTATAGTTCAAAAAACTATGAATTAAGATATTATATACATTTTCCTTTAGGCGCAAACAAAATTGGATTTCAACCTTTTTTAGAATAGACAAACATAATGGCAGGGGAAGTATTTATGATGTTTTATAGGGAATTTGTAATAGGCATGATGACAGTAATTAAAAATCACTAAAATATGGTATTTTATTATTTTTTTTTATCATAGAATTCGAAAAATGCTCATATTTTTTTATTAAGTAAGAGATTATTTTTTATGTTGATAAAATTAAACTGAAAAATACGGACGCCCGCCATGATACGTTAAACACTAATCAGAGCGCATGACGTCACGTTTGTATAAACAAATACCCATAACGGCGATTACCACAGATTACGGAGCAAACTTAAACGTACTGAACGAATAGTAAGACGGGATAGAACCATGTTATCTGTCAGATCTTCATACGTCATCGTCCCGCTTTCTCGCTCGCACGGCCGCACAAGACTTGTAAACTTTTTAATTTATGTTCATTCAATGAGCAATTGAACGATCTAGGTAGTAAACGTCAAAGGTCTTCGTTCTGTTTATACAAACGTGACGTCACTCGGGACGCCATGACACTGATGAGCGTTTTAGCGCCAATTTGAAATTTAAAAACTAAAATGCATTTTTTTCCTACTTAACTGTTATATTCTCTTGAAAAATCCTATTCGTTGTACATAATAAATGTTTCTAAACATTATAGAACAGTTTTTCAAAATGTGTCATCATGCCTATTGCATGCAACCGATTATTTGATATATGAATTTAATTGTCTGAACTGGAAATACAACATTCATTTTAATTATTGACAAATGTGACATATTATTTTATATTTCCTTTTAGTAAATATATTGCAATATAAGTTTAAGCAGTATTTCGGAATAATGATAAAGGACCTTCAGAAACTCAAAAACTACGAAACTGAGTTAGTTTTAGTACTTTTGATCACGTTACCTAAAAGACAAAAGTAAAATTACTTAGTATTGCCCGCCAAACTATGCTCAATTTTCCGTTTGTTATGCAAAGGTATTCATCATAAATAAATGTCCGTTACAAAAGACACATATAGTCTCCATTGTAATACAGACGAGTTTTTCAGTCTATCACGTCTATCAGTAGACGTGTACCTACTTTTGAACGTGTACAATGTATCCATGAAAAGATTTGACCGATGCTTGCCCAACGGTAAGTGATAGTGTTTTAATTCATATGATGTTTTATACTTATATATACTTACCTACACGTTATTGAAACATTGTTCAACAGATAAATAAAGCGCGGTGTCAAGCTGACAATAAATGAAGATCATACGCATTTTGTCCTTTCTTAAGGACATTGGACTTTTTAATGCTCATCACATTCTTAGAATTTGTCTATGATAACGCAGTACTATCCCCATGGATTCCATAATCGTGTCCGTCCGCCGTGTCAAGTTTGGACATGTTCGGGGTTTAGAGCTTCTCGGTCTTGGTTCTTGCGAAGGTCCGGTGCGGGCGGCGGTGGCGCGGGTGCCGGGGCAGTGGCCACCGTCACGTGGGTCTTCGCACAAATCTGGAAGTAAGACAGATTGGTTACTGCACTAGTGCAATTTATCGCAAATATGTTATCTCATAGCTAAGGCTTAAGGGGAGGAAAGGCAACAAAGGAGGGACAAACGTTGTAATTTGAGAGCAACCGACAGAGGCGTAAGTACCTACCTATAGTTTTTTAACTTGAACGGTATGCATTTCTAGTAGTAGTGACACGGTCCATCTCAGCATGGTTCAGTCTTAATGGGCACCGCTGACCAAGCGCCTATGATTTCACGGTCGTCGAAGTCTCTTTCATTAAAAAAATTGAAAGAATTCATTATTACCCACGACGGAACGGAGAAGGTACCTATACCTATGCGTTTAGGGTGAGAGGCTGTTTGTTTGTTAGTTTGTTTGTGTAGGTACACCAATGTTCCTATTTATTTCCAAAACAGCTTCACCGATTTCTATGCAATTTTCAGAGATGAGTTTGTGGTTTATCAGGGATGATTATTATATTTACATTATGATGCTTGCTCACCAGGGGGCGCTGTAGTGAATATTTTACACGAATGATCCCAATTATCTTAAATACGGCTTTAAAGATTTATGCCATTTTTGGGTTCTTTTGACAGTGTTTGCCGAGTAAGTAGCTTCTGAACATGAGCTGATGATGGATGGAGCAGGACAACATCGTGGGGAACTTTGAGAAGGAACATAACAATTCTACTTTGTTTGGATTCTACTGATAGTGATTTCCAAGTAGCTTCTGTAGGTACTTTACTTGTACTGCTGAGGGTCTGAAAATGGAGCAGAACAGCATCGTAGTGAATTTTTAGAAGGCGTATATTTATATAACTGTGTTTGGGTTCTATAGATAGTGCTTGCCAAGTAGCTTCGGTACATAACTGTTGAGGGTCTGATGATGGAGAAGAACAACATTGTAGGAAACTTGGAAAAGACACATGGTTTTTATTTTACCGTGTAAATTTTAGAGGAGTCGGATGCAATTTGCGACCCTACATGGAATTAGGGGTTTACTGTGGTAACGGCATGAGACAATTAATGGGACCAGGAGAACCTTGTGCCCTTTCTCCGGTTTCCTCGATATGAGTACCATGCAACGATTTTCTTAACCGCTCTATAATTCTTTCAGTGCCATAGTATGGTGTGGGTTGTTAAACAGTTTTCGTTGATCAAGATTGGTTATTACGATCCCGTCTAACGATCTTACTCCACTCAGTGCATGCCACGTAAGCTTGACCTTTGGCGAATGTTTTGGGACCCAAGTATATGACCGCCCTGTCTACTGTTGTGCCTTGTAATTTATGTACAGTAACGGCCCAACTTAATATGAGTGGAACCATTAGGTAGGTACTCTTTCTATTTTACCTGCACCTTTATTGCCTTGAAAAGTCACACTCATTGGAGCTACAGCAACCCAGTCATTTTCATCCCGGTAACTTCTACCGATAAAACAGTCATCTAATTGGACAAAAACTTTTTTCGGCAGCTCTCCGTCTTCCAATTGCTCTCTTCTTATTTATTTATTTATTCATTGTTATGTCATGCATACATAATAAGGTGTTACATTTTTTTTCAGGTCAATTCATGACACCCTGTAGGGGCACACAATAAATTACAATATTAATTAATTCTAGAATTCGACGAATTCTCTTCTTAGCCCTTCCCACTCAAAACCCCGAACTACCCCCATGCTGCCGTTCACGGGTGTTCTATACTCGTAAGTTAGGAGATTACCATGCATTTAAAAAATACTCACACAAACGAAGCAGTTACATATTTACAGGTTTCATTGGCACGCCTAGCAGCTGAAAGTGGGTCGTTGTACTCGTTGTTGTTCTAAAAAGTGCGCTGAAAGTGATACGTTTCTGCTCTAGTGCAGAAAAGTAGTTTATTCCAGTTATTCCTCGCCTTATAAACATTACCAGGGAAGTAATTCTAATAAATATCAATACTTACCCCGCCACTGACAAAGGGAAATACTTTTTAAAAGACTTTATTTAGTATCTTACTAGTTAATAGAATTTATTTTATTTAATATAACATAATTTTATGTTGTACATACTTTACTTTTATTTTACCTAAAATATTCACTAGGGTCTATGAGGTGGTGACAAATGGAATACACCCACAATGCTTTTTTAACTCAAAGTTGTGCATGTGAACTAAGGCAGAAACGCATACAGCCACTCTTCAACTAATACTAATAATTAATACAAATAGTATGAATATATTTGAATAGGCTATTTTCGTCTATCACACTTAAATGATGAAAGTATGTTATTCATATAGTTTTGACTTTAGGAAATACGAATAGTTCTATTTGGTTATAAAAACGTGAGCAATATTTTAAATTTCAAAATTAAAATTGTAGTTGTATTTTTCCGTCTGTGTTTTTTCACTTTCCTCGTATTCGATATGAAAAGTAGAGTGTTTAACTAGGGTGAAAGTCACTCATTTCTGACTCGAACCATTGACGCTTTCACTTCGTTCGAGCGCCAAAATATCTCGTCAGAAATGGGTGCCTTTCAGCCCTTGGTTAACAATTTACTCTTTTATTATGCTCTTCAGCGAAGTCATGCGAGATGCACTGTCAGCAATTCTTGCTGCATGTTGCTCAACGCTCTCATGGCTTCTCAGCGAAGCCATCAAAGATGCGCTTTCAGAAATTCTTGCTTCATGGTGCTCAGCGCTCTCTTGGCTTCTCAGCGAAGCCATGCGAGATGCGCCGTCAGCCATTCTTGCTGCATGTTGCTTAACGCTCTCATGGCTTCTCAGCGAAGCCATCAAAGATGCGCTTTGAGAAATTCTTGCTTCATGTTGTTCAGCGCTCTCTTGGAATCTCAGCAAAGCCATGCGAGATGCACTATCAGCAATTCTTGCAAAATATTGCTCAGCGCTCTCATGGCTTCTCAGTGAAGCCATCAAAGATGCGCTTTGAGAAATTCTTGCTTCATGTTGTTCAGCGCTCTCTTGGAATCTCAGCAAAGCCATGCGAGATGCACTATCAGCAATTCTTGCAAAATATTGCTCAGCGCTCTCATGGCTTCTCAGCAAAACCATGCGAGATGCGCTGTCAGCAATCCTCAATGCATGCTCCACGGGGCTCTCCTGGTTTCTGAAGAAAGCAATACAACTTGCATTTATTAATCGCCTTATTTAACTTTTGTCAGTACCACCTGTAGCAATATGAGCTCGTTTTGCACTCCACGTAATTGGAGTAGTTTGCTGTCCGTAAATTTCTGAACCAATCGCTTCGGGTTTACGAGCTTCTGGATTGATATAGCAAAATAGCAGCTTTTTTCGTTTTACAACCTATACCCATTTACATATCTTTGACCTTGACTGTAGGTACCTAAATACATTAATTTATATCAAGGTAGCAATTCCAATTAATTAGAAATGTAGAATTATAATATTGCATAGTTTTAGTTCATTTCATGAGGCAACGGCAGCCCCCCGGCGGATTTTAGTGGTTTTGTAATGACACCTGGAAACCAATAAACCGTTTTTTAAAACCTTTGTTTACATTCACCTTACTGTGCTTGTTATTTTATGGTCAGGGATTTTCAAAATTTTATTTAATTATTTTAAAATGAAATCCGTCGTGGGTTTTTCAATATTTTTAATTTTTCTTTTTATTTAACATATTTTAAATTCGTCTGGTTGACGTAATTGGTGACCGAAGAGCTGGCGGCTTTCTAGCGCAACGCATCAGCATTTTTTTAAATTTATTTAATGTAAGTTAACATCTTGTATATATTTGAGAAAATAAATCCATCTTATAAATTCTTCTTTTCATATCTTTAAACTGTAACTTTATAAAAATGTATGAAACTATATGTCTATGTATGTATACGAGTATTACTGTATTACACATAGCCATATCTCACATAACATCATCAGCCTATATACGTCCCACTGCTGGGCACAGGCCTCCTCTCATGTATGAGAGGGAACGGGCAGTAGTCCCCACGCTGTCATATCTAAGTTACTAATATATTTTTAAGACTGTTTGTTTCTTAGGCTAATGGTACAAAAGGAAAGTAACTGGCAGTATAAGTATTTAAAATCCTCATTAAAAATGGACCCCTTCAGCGTCATGACACCTAGTGATTACCTTAACGCTGACCTTCCGGGGATATCCTTCAAAGAGCACTCCAATTACGCGGCAAACATAATTTAACACTTTCGCTGCCAGGAACCCGCCTAGCGGGCGCCTACGCCGTAGTCGCTTTCCGCTACATACCTACGAGGGAAACCACGGGATCGGCTACGAGCGTAACGCGTAGCGATTCTTGGCAGTGAATGTGTAGGATGTAGATTTTTTTACCTGGGCATCGGCGCGCGCAGCCCTCTGCGGCCCACCACGAGCGGCGGCATGCGCTCGTCCTCCTCCTCCTCCCCGCCCTCCCCCTCCGAGCTGTCTTCTCCGCTCCACACGTCTGGCTTCACCGCCTGGTACGACGCGGAGAAGCCCTTGAACACGATCGAGTCGTCCGTGCGGAAGCGGACGAGTAGCGCTTCTGTTGTGGAGACTAGTTCTGGTGGCATCTGTAAGGGATAGTGATATTGTTACAATATTGCCTTTGCGCTATTAAAAAGGCAGCAGGGCCAACCTGGGCCAAGGCTACGGCATCAAGATCAGTTTAGTACATGGAAGAGGCATATGTCTAGCAGTGGACGCAATTATGCTGAGGAAGAAGAAGATTCCCTTTATTACACAGGGTGATTTTAAGTACGGTAAAAACTATAAATTGACGTATCCCTAAATGCTATAGTATGTATGCTATAGTCACCTATCTCAATCTTTGCTGTCTTAAACATTCACGCTGTACTGTTCAGTGATCAGCTTATTGATTTTGATCACTAAGTTTGGAGAAAAACTAGGGGCCCATTTCACGAATAAACAGGTTGCAATTATATAAGTCTTAATTGGCAACACTGAGGCGCAAGACCACTAACGACTGGCAATGTCACTTGTAAAATTATAACTTGTAGCTTCGTGGAACGGGCTATAGATATGATATACTATATCATCATCAAACTGTTCCCAATTACCCGCGGTTCCAATTACCCCACTCTCCCCTATTCACAACAGCCAGGCAGAATATATTACAAGCGATGCAATTTGTCACACCAAGATGCTTTAGCCTACGCCACGCCAGATGAAATCACGCGGTGGACTGCAGCCCGCATATTTCGTTAGTCTGAACGCGACGTATAGTTAGATTGAAAGAATTCTTCTGCAAGGTACTTCCCCAGTTGGGCTGCTCCAAATTCGAGCGTGATGACATTTCGCTGAGCCCTACCTCACCAAAAACCAACCTTAGTAGAATATACTCACAATAGTCCCGCAGAACTTCCCATAATCCCCAGCGCTGCCCTCGTACCCCCCGAAGATTTGGACGAAGTCATATCCGCAGTGCGACTCCGGCTCTAGTTCGAAGGTCAAAAAGGTCAGCTTGACGAAATGGTCGAGCGGGGCCACGATATTCCAGTCGCAGTCGGCACGGGACTCGTACGAGTCGTCCCCGTACCGAGCGTGCGAGTACAGGTGTTTGACGCTGTCCGTAGCCGAGAGGTAGCCGCCGCATGCTGGAATTAATCAAGAATAGATAAATGTGTTTAGATTTTCGGTGAAGGAAAACATCGTGAAGAAAACGGTAAGGTCATGTTTTTCTGGGTTGGAAGGTCAGATGGTAGTCGCTTTCGTGAATCTTGTGCCTATGCCAAATCTTGGGATTAGGTGTCAGAGCGGACCGCAGGCTCGTTTAGGGGCACTGCCGGGAATAATGCTAGGAGGATGATGAGGTAAATGTGTTAAGCGCAAACCATCTGGTCATTTATTTCGCCTTATTTCTGAACGCTTGGGTTATGTTGATAGATTTTTGCTATTTGGGACGGTTGATACATTTGGGATGTGTTAATACATTTAGGGGCAGATTTATAAAAATGGGGTGAATTGCAGTGGCGGTGCGTGAGAATGTTCACTGGAAGTGTTCATAGCCTAGCGGCTCCTGCGAGTCGCAAACGACAACGCAGGTTAAACAAATATGGCAGCGGTCAGTCTTTGAATGGGTGCTTTGGAAGGCACGCTAAGCAGTTGATGCCGGCTGCTGTCTATGACAGTAGTCGTTAAGCCGAGTTACAGGCCTTCGGGCCGCTTGAGAAATTCTAACAGTCGAGTTGCTCACTCACTTGACAAAGGGGGGACAACTGTTACTCGCGTCCGCAGGAGCTAACTACCACAACTCTGCACGTGTCCCCTGGGTGGTGCTTAAGCGTGAAAAACTTTAAAAATGCCAAATTATGTATGGCATACGATTAAAAAATAAAGAATGTTCACGGGATAACCCGGATAAAAAAAACAAATATTATTACAAAAAGGACTAACGTCCTAAACGTTCGCCCTTTTTGTAAAAAAAGTTGCAATTGACCTTAGTGTCCCCTAGCTATATTAGAAACTGTGCTCACCGGTAGAATGTGTGGCCAAGAACCCCTTCCTCTGCACAGATACGTCGGATTTGAACACGACGTACATCTGGTTCTGCGAAGCCACAACGGGGTGTGGCAGCTTGCCTCCGCAGAAACGCCCGAGGGTCTTCTCGTCGGCTGAAGCTCCGTCGTAGATGGTGACGTGATCGTAGGCGCATTCCTGAAGTTACAACGAGCAGGTGATGAGTGAGTAGTTTCCAGTTTTCTGTGCTGTGACGCCTTATACCAGCCCCCTATTCTGTAACTTGCTTTAAGCACACCTCAACGCTCACCCACAAATATATATCTTGACACCGCGACACGTAGTAACTAAGCGTAGGTAAAGGTCTAGTTTCGTGACGAGCGACCGGCCGAGTGAGCCGCATTAGCGCGTAGCGAATAACAGCCCAGAATGGCTTCTGGGCTGTTTGGCCGAGCGTTAAGAGGTTGTGGATTCGTAGATCATCCGTACCGCTGGATTTTAAAAAACTTAGGTATGCACAAAAAAACCTACTGTGTATCAAACAATAGCTTTTCGATGAAGGAAAATTCCAACAAGGTCTTATTTTCAGTTTGGTCAGGGTGCAGTCGATTTCGTAATACTATAGTGCCTACGCCAAATCTTGCGATAAGGTGCCAAAAGAAGACGGGCTCCTTTAGGACATAACCGGGAAAACGCCGTGTCTGCGACAAAGTATCAAAGAGTCGTGAGGATATACCATCTATGTATTCTAAGAATCACTCTTCTAATATACTTACAGGTGACACTCATCACTCATCAGTTAAGCCTGCCATACATGATCAGTTTTGCCTTCAGTTCTAACTGACCGGATACAAATCCGCACCGTGTATGTGCAATTTGGCCTTAAGGTATTCTCGCATCAGGCCGCCGGAGCGACTGAACGAATTTTAAAAGATTTGCCTGACCGGATGGACTGATCTGACAGTGTGTAGGCGCAATCCGGCCGATTGCTTCAGTTAGCGCTCGAGCGCCATACTGCGTGCACGTGTAGGTCGTATATTTTTGTGTCAGTTGATTAAATTTTAAGATAAACAGAATGGTTTCGTGGTCGAAAAAGTTTCTTATAGAGTTTATTGAAATTTGTAAGCACATTGGTTCATAAAATCGAGTGTATGGGAATAGTGGTTCCTCTTCTGAAGCCACTTTAGTCCACATTGACCTCTTTTAACTTTTTCTTTTTTAACTAAATAGTAACGCTATGGCAGCTAAACACAAGAATTCTGCTTCATCCGTAACTTTAGACGTCCGCCACCGCACTCGCCACACACGTCTTAACTGTGCAAACGTTACAGCAGAACTGAGCGGATTTCGTCATGTATGGCCACTCGATCCGGTCAGGCCAAACTAAGCAGTTTTGCCTGATCCGAACGACCTTTCCATCCCAACTAGCAAAAGAGTATCAGAATGCGCACTTAATGAGAGTGGTAGGCTTATAGCGCTCTTATAATTGTTTTGGAACATCTCATCGCCCTTATATTAGCCTTAGATAAGCTTTTACGGACTCAAGAATGCCCAGTCTTATTACTTAGACTTACACATGTATATAAGAGCATTTTATAAAACTCATTTAAGCCTCTTACTCCTACAATAACATTTACGAAGCCTCATTGGACTTAACAAAACCTGTGCTTATAACAGTCTCAGAATGCGCACTATATAAGAGTGGTAGGCTTATAGCGCTCTTATAATTGTTTTGGAAGATGTCATCGCTCTTATTTTAGTCTTAGACTAGCTAGTACGGAGTCAAGAGCACTCAGTTTTATTGCATGGTCTTATATATGTATATAAGAGCATTTTATAATACTATTATAAGCCTCTTGCTCTTACAATAACTTTTACGAAGACTCATTGCACTTGAGAAAACTGTCTTTAAAATAGTTTTAAAATGCGCTCTTTATAAGAGTGGTAGGCTTATAGCGCTCTTATAATTGTTTTGGAAGATGTCAACGCTCTTATATTAGTCTTAGACTAGCTAGTACGGACTCAATAGCACTCCGTTTTATTGCCTCGTTTTATATATGTATATAAGAGCATTTTATAATACTATTATAAGCCTCTTGCTTCTATAATAAATTTTACGAAGACTCATTGCACTTGAGAAAACTGTCTTTATAATAGTCTTAGAATGCGCTTTTTATAAGAGAGGTAGGCTTATAGCGCTCTTATAATTGTTTTGGAAGATGTCATCGCTCTTATATTAGTCTCAGTCAAGCTAGTACGGACTCAAGAACGCTCAGTCTTGTTACGTCGTCTCATATATGTATATAAGAGTATTTTATAATACTATTTTAAGCCTCTTGCTCTTACAATAACATTAACGAAGATTGGATTGGATTAGAAAACCTGTTCTTATAGCCCCATTCTCTAACCTCATTTTATTTTGTAATAGACTTGCTAAATGCTATTGTAAGAACGTCAGACTAATGTCAGCATAGCATAAGAGCACTGTAAGTAGGTCCATCTCTGATCTTATTTAAAGCTGTAATAAGATTCCAGCAGTGATTTAGTAAGATATTAGAGTGATATTGGATCAACATACTTACAACACAAAAGACAAGATCGATAAAAGGTGGTTTGATCTTAAATCGATTTTGGGAACACACAAATTAATTGTAAGTAGATAATAGCAAGATTTTATTTTATGTACTAATGCTGTCAGGGCAAGGTAGTGTTGCGAACAATATTAGTGAGGGTTCTGCAGGTTCTGCTTGCATACAAGAGGTTGATATTGAGGACAGTGATTAAGTCTGTGTTGAAAATGATTTTAGTGAAAATGAATCGTCGACCGAAGACGAAACCAATTATGAAAAAGATTTCGCCTTAAAACCGCTTTACAAAATGGGCGTTAACGTTTAATACACCTACAACAGGAGACTAAATAATTTTCTAACAAAAGACGCACGAACACTACTTAAAACTCCAGATGCAAAGTTCACATTCGTCGTCGATGTAGTGGTCATAAATAGTGTATACTAAACAATTGTCACACCTAGGTTATTGGTTTTCCTTGAAAAACCAATTTAATAGTTTCCTTGTGTTTTTATTTATTTATAACTAGCTGCCCGGCCCGGCTTCGCACTATTAATTTACCATTTTCCCGTAAGAATGAAGCATTTTCCTGCGGTAAAAAGTAGCCTATGTTCATCAGGGATAATGTCGGCTTCTAATGGTTAAAGATTTTTTCAAATCAGTCCAGTAGTTTCGGAGCCTATTCAATACAAACAAACAAACAATCAAATCTTTCCTCTTTATAATATTTTTTATTTATTTATTTAAACTTTATTGCACAAAAGAAAACTCATCGTACAAAAGGCGGACTTAATGCCATATGGCATTCTCTACCAGTCAAACCTTAAGGTAAAGTGGAAAAAGATTGTGGGCAGTTCAAGTAACAACAAAAAAAGTTATATTACGGTATTACTATATACATACAGAACACATACATACTAATATTATTATTATAGTGTAGATGAAATGTTTAGGTTTGACATTTATGGCGTTTTTGTAAAGTAAACACACTTCTTGTTCAGTAAAACATGTCACGGAAGTGTGTTTCTTTCCAATGCCATTTTAAATCCTTTTTTCTACTCCTGTACCGTTATCTGTCATTAGCTCAAATACAATGACACCGGTAATAAGTCACCGGTAAAACTCTATGCTCTATGGCCAATAAACGCACTGTTTAGTGTACTTTTATGGTTCATACATTTTTCATAAAAGCACTGCTACCACGATGTCAAATCGTCTAACTTTTTTTTTAATCAGCCGCTATATTGCAGTAGTACCAACTTCATAAGCAAATTTTTCAAAATAAAAAGATTTTATTTACTATGAAACATTTGTAGAACAAACTATTTACTAAAATAAAAATGGCGCCGCGCCGCCGTCGCGGGCCTACATATTTTACCAATTATTGGTATTCGATTCGGATCCGTATTCAGTTTCATTCGGATGGCAAGTGCAAGGAAATTAAAAACAAAACAGACCATGTCATATTTCAAAGTTCCAGTTCAAAATTAAAAGACAAAATAAAATAACTATTAAAAATATGATAGTTATTAATAACTTGTTAATATTTTATTCGTGTTTGTGAAGTAAAGAAAAATGTGTACGTTCCTTCTAAATGGACGAAGAAGAAAATAACGCGGCGTCGACGCAACGCACGATTTTGTATGAGAACGTTCACAAGACGCCGGTAGTACAGCCCTTATACAACAGTTGCATAAAATACTATAACATACGGATGTTTTTCTTGATTAAGTAACGGTCTATACCCATCTAATACAACTATTTCACCACACCAACGTTGTCACTTAAATAAAAAAGTACTTAGTTTATTTGTATTTATAAGTTCAAGTGGTCAGATTAAGATGAATAAAATCGATTTGAGATTTTAATCAAGGAACCCTAATTAATTCAACATGGCCATGCTATTAGTACCGAGAATGCTAATGTGAGTTTAAACGATCTTACAATAGTCTAACAGTGCGCTGGTGAAATGCAGCTATATCATTGGCGACACTGTCAATACAAATAAAGAAATAAAAAAAATAAAAGAGGATACGAAATACCATAGTTGATTAGGCGCATGAATTTTGAAGCGTAAAACAGGGTCTACTTTACAGTAAACAAAATCTACCATGCAAATTACTTACCGTAAAACAAACACACACCAGATGAAAACAAACACGTTATTATATTAAAATATTAATTATACTTAATAAACAGTCACTCAAACCTTTTTATTTTTTACTATCACATTGCACTTTAACATACTGACTGACTCGACTCTCAGACTGTTTCAAATATCGAGTGATCCTACAATAATGAAGTACTAAATCATAATACCTAAGCTTCTTTAGGCTCACAGTATTCTAACGTTAGATCAATATAAGCCCATGCAGGCTTACACGATCCTACAAAAAATCATAATAAGTTTGTTTAGGCTCACAATATTCTAACGTTAGACCAATTTAAGCTCATGCAGGCTTACAAGATACTTAGGTAAATGCGATATTAGCCTAAGGCACTTAAATTTGTTTTGGCAAGATTACTGTTAAAGCAAACAGCATCTAATAAGACTGATATTAAAACAAATACGCTTATAATTGGTGCCCAAATCCAGGCTTATACGATGATATAGGATCAAAGTAAAAGCGAAAAATTTTTAGTCTTGAGACTGTTGTAGGCCTGGTTTTTGCTAGTTGGGATGTATGGCAGGCTTTAGACGTGAGCATCAGCCGCAGCTGAGATATAAATTAAAATAATGTGTTTTCTTTCATAAATACCTGATGTGGCTCCAGTTCGAAGACGTTGAAGATCAGCTTGACCCTGTGTCCTGGCGTGGTTGAGAACTGCCACACGCAGTCTTTTCTTGATGGGTACAGGTCAGGATAGTTTGGACTAGAAACATTAACATTGAAATCATAGATTAATAGGTACAACACAAAGTGTGAGGGAATCCAACCCAAATATATATAGAGATTACTTATTATCATCTCTTCCATGAGCATCGAACTAATGTCTCTCAGATGAACACACAGAAGATATGGTAGTTAATACGGATACGTAAGTGCGTAAGTGGTGCATTATATCAATGGGCCGGCTATCTAAATAATGTGCGCTTAGACGTCACTGTTCTCATTATTCTTGCAGTTTTTAAGTTTGAAAAGTCAATTGCTTTTGTAGATTGTTAGTTGCCAGGCCTTTCCCTCTGGACACTTCGGTCTTTAGCTGCCGCACACCTCAGAGGTACAAGTTCACTCGAACGCAGCTGACTCCGCCAGATAGTAACACTATTGTTAGCACATAATCGCGCGGCCGGCGTTATCATTGTCAGTGTTAGACGAAACGCGACAAACCTAACTATACGAAAGACCACGTACTATGCTTTAGTGTGGGATGGGGTGATTTTAGTTTGCTAGCTGTTCTACAATCCTTACCTGACTATAGTCCCATGCGGTTGCGTCACATCATGCTTGCACCCTCCCTCCTTACAATCCTGCTTGTTCGGGTGCAGAGTGAATCCACTGCGGCACGCACACTCATAGCCTCCGAGTGTGTTGTGGCACTCATGCTGGCAGCCCCCGTTATTCTCCGCACACTCGTCCACGTCGATGTAGTAGGCTGCAGCGAAGCCGAAGCGGTGGACTGACGTATCTGAGGTGAACTGGAATAGTATATTGACAGTAATTGTATATTGACTATGGTTCTTCCAAATACAAAACCGGCACAGTATCATGGTGGGCCTTATCACGCGATTAGTGACAAGAGAGAGCATGCGTCACTGGCTGACACCGTCCGATAGAACGAGACTGACGCTCTATCATCATCATATTCATCATCAGCCTATATACGTCCCACTGCTGGGCACAGGCCTCCTCTCATGTATGAGATTCCCTCACAGTAGTCCCCACGCTGGCCCAGTGCGGATGGGGGACTTCACATACACTGATTTCTTCGACTGACTTCGCAGATGTATGCAGGTTTCCTCACGATGTTTGCTCTATCTTGTCACTTATTGCGTGATAAGGCCGACCATGATACGGGGCGAGAACAGCTGTATGGTCTAAACCTGTTGGTAAAAAAATAAGTAGAACCAATATTTGGTCTTGAAGCGTCAATAAGTGAAGAAGTAGACTTGAAAGAGCTTGACTTCGTGGAAGTGTTGAAGTAAATCTACCTGTATGCTGTTGAGATACCTGACATATTCAACGAAAACTAAACATGTTCAATACTAGTTAACGCAAAACCCGTGGCGTTAAAATTGCAATGTCTGATCTGGGTCCCACAATTCCACTAGCATTAATCTCAATTGATGATGTTCACTAACCTGAACCCTGAGCACGGAGCCATCGGACGTGACCGGGGGAGGCAGCGCGGAGCCACAGAACGCTCCGTGCCGACGCAACTTGTCGCCACTGAGCCGGGAGTGCACCGTCACGCTGTCGTATTCACATTCCTGGAACAGTAGGTACAAATAACAGTCAGTAAGGGATTTGGTGTAAGTTAATACAGAAATGTTTATTGACTTACGCAAGAACATACTTAATACCTATTCGTGCTTATTACGCATATTTTAATGTCATTACTGGGATTTGAAACCTGAACCTCCAGCTTCATAGTGATGGTCCACTACCTGGCTACAAATATTTAGATACATTTCTTCTTGGCAGAATCAGCTCGTGTTTGAATGGCAGAACTACTACATATATTATTTTAGAACGGCTCGAAGGGCTGCTTCGTTTAATTCGTTACTATTTCACTCACTTGGTTACCAAATAATCTATTGGACAATACGGCGCGGCTCTTTTTTAAGGATTATTAATCGACCAAGAGTTACCTATCTAGTTTACAGAAGTGATAGCACCATCTAGTGGTCCCCATAAACGAAATCGTCCTAACACCTCTAAATTCAAATATTGCTTCAGATAGTACTTTATACTCTGCTCTCTCTCTCCTCCTTTCTATTTGCGTGTCTCACCTGTTGATACATATTATTCCCCTCCAGATCAAAATGGGTGAAGTTCAGAGTGATCCTATGCTGTGGTGGCGCCACGATCTCCCACAGACAGTTCTTGGATGGCGGATACAGGTCCGGGAACGAAGGTGAAGTGATAGTGCCGTTGGGGGCGTATAGCACACCACCGCAAGCGTCTGGAAGAAGGCAGAAGTTAGGGCTACCTTTGTAGTTCCTTAATGTAATAGGGAATATTCCAACTTTACCCGCTAGAGACACTCAGGGAGATTAATAATGATTCATTTTGTAGGGAAAATAGCTGGTCCCTTTAATCTCAATACATCGCATCACATTTTGGGAGCCACGACTACCTTACTCATCACCACGGATCATTATGATCTATATTTTTTTACTAGTAAAATCACACAAAAATAAGAAAAAAATACAACCGAATTGAGAACCTCCTCCTTTTTTTTGAAGTCGGTTAAAAACTAAACGATATCATTAGTCTGCGGTCTTCTGTAGGGTGTCCTTTCTTAGTTGGGCTGCTCCAAATATGAAAAGGCATTTCGCTGTGCCCTACTTCTCTTCAAAGGTTCCAAAAGTTAGGTACTTACTTTCACACTTCTTCCCATCCGAATGCAGCTCATATCCAATATCACAAGCGCACTCATATCCCCCCAGAGTGTTGACACAAGAGTGGCTGCAGCCGTGGTCGATGATGGAGCATTCGTCGAACTCCTTCATGAACATCGCTGAGAACCCTGCTTTCTGGACGGAGCTATCGGACTCGAATATTACTAGGAGCTTGTTGGAGGTGGATCTGGGAACAAAGATGTACATTGTTGTTTATATTTTCATCGATTGTGGCTAAAGGTACAGCGTCCAGATATAATACTCCCTTTTCATTTGACTTATCAAATGGTCTCGTGAGTCCTAAGGGCTCCATGCCTCTGTAGTTTCGTATTTTCCCTCCACATGCCCCGTTTGATGACGTGTGAATGATCTTAATGACGTGACGTTTCAATCGTTGCTTACCGAACATTCGTTGCTTACCTGATATCAGGAGGAATCTTGTGCCCGCAGAACATCCCAATAAGAGGGCTGTCCATAGATTCTCCGTCCCGCACTTTCACCTTGTCATAGGAGCAGGTGTCGTGGTTCTCAACCTCGAAGGAGTGGAACCTAAGGGCTACTTGGTAGTCCTGAAAAATGTAAGAGATTATTTGTAATTTTAAACGTATAGTAGGTATCTAAGTTTTTGGTAAAGGAAAACATCGTGAAAGCAGTCTGTCTATAAAGCCAACAAGGTCTGGTTTTTCCTTAGTTGTAAGGCCAAATGGTATTCGCTTTCGTAAAAGTAGTAGTACAAGCAGTTTGACGACCTCTGTAGCCTAGTTGGTAGTGACCCTGCCTACGAAGCTGGAGGTCCCGGGTTCGAATCCCGGTAAGGGCATTTATTTGTGTGATGAGCGCGAATATTTGTTCCCGAGTCATGGATGTTTCCTATGTATTTAAGTATATATTTATCTATATAAGTATGTTTATCGTCGTCTAGTTCCCATAGTACAAGCTTTGCTTAGTTTGGGACTAGGTCGATTGGTGTAAGATTGTCCCCAAAATATTATTATTATTATCATAGCGGTTGTATTTCTTAGCTCTGGGCTGGTATTGGAAGCATTTACGGGTTATTCGCCAAGTAAATGTAGCAATTTCTGTATTTTGTTTAGGTAGCTTGCGTGGCGTTATTTTCCGGGTCAAGTTGCATGAACTTTCTCACAATTCGGCATGTATTTAATATAGCGGCTTTTTGTAAGATAGTGTATATATGTGATTTCAGATCTAGTAGTTTCAAGCTATGGTGCAGGTGTTTTGGGATGACGCCTGTTGTGGATAGGACTATTGGAACTACGTATACTTTCTCTTGTCTCCATATCCTAACAACTTCGTCTTTTAGTTCTGCGTATTTAGTAATTTTTTCGGTAATGGTTTTCTGTATATTATGTGTGTTAGGGACTGAAATGTCTATGAGGTAAGTGATCTTATTTATTTTGTCTGTTAACGTAATATCTGGTCTGTTATAGTGGATGGTGCGATCTGTAAGTATGGCGCGGTCGTAGTATAGTTTATGTGTTGTGTTCTCTAGTACTATCTGTGGTGTGTATTTGTAGTATGGGGTGTGCTCGTCTTTAATGAGATTATGCTTGGTTGCCAGATTTTGATGAATGATGTTTGCGATTTGATTGTGTCTGTGTGTGTAGTCTGTCTGTGTCAGTGTTGTGCATGCTCCAGTTATGTGTTGTATGGTTTCCGATTGGATGTGACATCTGCGGCATTTGTCATTTGTGAGTGTTGTATCTTTTATAATGTGTTTTCGGTAGTTTTTAGTATTTATAATTTGGTCCTGTATTGCTATAATGAAACCTTCGGTTTCAGGGAATAAACTACCTGTTTTCAGCCAAGTGTTTGATGCAGTGGTGTCTATATGGGTTTGTTCTAGATCATGAGGATGGCGTCCGTGAAGTACTTTTTTCTTCCAATTATTTATCTGTTGTATTTGTGGGTCGTTGTCAAGATTTTGCCTTTCAGGTTGTTTGTTTAGATTAAGTGGTGTGTAGTTGAGGTCGTTTTGGACTATTGCATTGTGAATATTACTTGTGTGTGATTTGGTGTGAAAGAATATATGTAAGCTCTGTATTTGTTTTTGCCAAAGATGGCTTATGTTTATCATGCCCCTTCCTCCTTTTTGTCTTTTAATAGTGAGTCTCTCTATTGCAGATTTAGGGTGCAAATGGTTGTGTTTTGTTAATGTTGTGCGTGTAGTTATTATTATACTTATTATTATTATTATATTATTATTATATTACTATAAATATTATTATAAATATTATACATATGCCAAATCTTGGAAATAGTCATAATGTCCTATAGAATACATCAGGGAAAAACACCAAGAGGATGGCGAGTTTATTTGTGGCATATGATATGAGTCAATTAATCCAGTCGATATGACCGCAAACCGTCACTACAAGCTTATATCAGTGTTTTAAGTGTCGCACAAGCTCGATCTGTAGCATAGATTCATAGTTTAAAATTTGTATGACTCACTACAGGGACGGATAATTTCCAAATGCACAGTTTGTTGGGCTGGTAGTCGTCGGGGTAGTTCGGGGATTCCAAGTGGCCGCTGCTGTCGACTTCAATGTCTCCTCCGCAAACAGCTGCGATAAGAAAAATAAAGTGACATGATGCTTATTCATTGAACGAGCGAGTGAAATTCTCAGTCTACTGGAAAAATCCGGCGTTTGTATGTGGCGATAACTATAAATGTGTGTATGGCGATAACTAAGAACGTGAAATTAGGTAGAGGAAATATGAGTAGGTACACATTTTTTTTTAGTTAAATCTTGTGCCAAATCGGACGATGCTGATATACTACAGGGTGTACTGTTTTTTAAAGGACTTCATCGCAAGTTCATTGTTCGGGGCGTATCAGTAAGTCTGGTAAGTTAAATAAAAAAAACCGGGTTGCACTCCGGGAGTGCCGGCAGAAATAAAAATTGAATATTATCAGAAAAAGCCTCCCTCTCCTCCCTCCCGCCCCCCAAAAGAAGTTTTAACTACAAAAACTATCTGTTAGGTAGTTTCTTTAATTGGCTTTATATTACTATGTAAGACTTTTATAATTGCAACGTGGAACCTATCTTCTCCTTAAGCATAAATAAATAAACAATTCTTTCATATTTATACAGTGAGGTCGCTATTCTTCACAACAATATTTTACGCTTTTGCGTAATGCCTTGAATCATTCTCCCTAGAGAATCCCTTTAGGGTCCCAAGGGATCCATGAAAATTAATTGGAGGAACGCTCGAGAACTTTGCAGCAAAAGAAACCTATAGAATATTTTTGGAATTTGTAATCCAGTACCTATATTACTTATTCAAGATTTATAGTAACTGAACTGTTTGTACGTAAGTTGTCCTTCAAAATTGCAAATGGCTGACAAATGATTTGTAGCTAACCCTTTTTCAGCCATTTGCCGGTATCCCATCGAACTAAAATTTGCTGCTCGGGACGAGCACGGAACGGTAAACTATCATTATTTAACCGGCAGACAATTGTTATTAAAGCAGGTCAATACTTCTAAAACTTTACCTTCATAGTGCGCCTTGAATCCCTTAAACGGCTTAGGCCTAAGCCCGGGCTGGTAGACTACAGTCAGCCTTGACCCTGTGGACCTCATCATGGGACCTTTCCCAGAACCGCAAATGCGGCCCAGAACTGGCGCGTTTGGCATGTAGCCATCTCGGATCTCCACCCACTCGGAGCGGCACTCTTCGGATTTGTGGATGTCGATTTCTGTAAAGAGCCAAGTTTTTTTTTGAAAATTGGGTTCGGTAATTATGTTGGTCTGGTCGGCTAAAACGGCTTAGGGAAAGAAATCGATACTGGATTTGAGGTATTTTAATGAGGCAAGCAGATCTCGGAAAATACAGAGTGGCCCAAAACTCCATTGACATAAATTCCATGTTCATAGAAAAAGTAGCGGCAAGGCGTCAATGGAACTCGACTCTCAATGTGTCTTTTTAGGGTTCCGTAGCCAAATGGCAAAAATCGGAACCCTTATAGATTCGTCATGTCTGTCTGTCTGTCTGTCCGTCAGTATGTCACAGTCATTTTACTCGAAAACCATAAGATGTATTTGAATAAAAAATTGAGGATAGGGTGTATTTTGTTAACCGCTACATAGTTTTGCAATGAAATTACTAAAAAAGATTTTTTTTAGGGGTGCACTCCATACATAAAACCGAAAGTCAAAAATTATTTTTTCATTGCAAGCCCACGTGTGGTACATCAATCGACAGGCCTTTCAAAATAAATATAAGGTTTCTAAGCAATTTTTTGGATTAAGTGAATAGAGTCGGAGATAATCGCCCCGAAAGTCACTAAAATTGTGTCCCCCCCCCTCTAATTTATGAACCGTGTACTTTAAAATTATGAAAAAATCATGCTAATAGGGCTTATAAAATTCTTTCAGCGATATTTGTTTTGAACAAGATCGGTTCAAAGGTTTTCGAGATATTTATAAAAAACTGCCTTCCTTAAAGAAAAGGACGTAAGTGCCATAAGTTTTCAGTAACGATATGACCTTTTTCATGTCAGACCCACCATACCCCTAGCAATACCCCTGGGGGTAGGGTGGGACTGAACCATACCACCGTAGTGCTGTGCACTATATTATGCTTTATAATATTTATCCCAAATGTCCTGTTACCGTTATCAGTATCACGCAGTGTAGTTGAAAAAGTTAGACTACCGTTATCTGTAGTAACCATTGTTTTAGTATATAGAACTAGATGCACAATGTCAAGCAAATATGCCAAGAAATGTGCCCCAGAGCCCCAGAATGACAGCTCTAGTAAACAGTAGTTGCTAATAGCGTTAATTTATAACCTGCATCAAGGTATTTCATAAAAAAAGAATTCAGTGTTTTAGACCTTAAGCACCATATTAGCAAACCCACATCAAAAGATTAAATACTTTTTAGTTTATTGAGACATACAATGTGAATTGACTGCTCACGTCAAAACTTTAGTTAGCGTTCAGCGAATGAATGGAGTCGCGTTATAAATTTTATTTATTTCAACAGAAAGCACAAATAAATCTGGTTTCTTTATTTTGCAAGTGGGGAATAAACAGTTTCAAATATTTGTAAAAATATTATATACAAAACAATTGATGAGATTTCCGTAAGTACATATAGTACAGCTGACAGAGTCCAAAAAAAGAAGTCATTTTAGTTTCCTTGAAATAGATTCAGTTTGTTAAACAATTGTATTTTCGACCTGCCTTTACTTTTAATACTTTCTTTTTTGCGATGTAATGTAAGCGTACAGTCAAGTAGAGATCAGCTGTCGATTTTATTAAAACGATCCTATGGGTTTTGAACGTCACTCTCATGATCATCCGACATCTATAATACGAGTATTACGAGATATAAGGTCAAAAATGAATGATGATGAAAATTGGCAACAATTTGCGCATTTCCAAATGATGTGTTGGGATTGTATTTTAGAATTTTATTATGATTCATTAATGCTATTAATTACCTTTTGCCAGAAGGCAGAAGATAAAGCTAAGTATATTGGAAGTAATTGAAATTAAAATATGTAATGGAAAGAAATGGGCTTAGGTACGTTCATGAGAGGTGTGGCAGTTTTAGTAAACCTGTTCTTCCATTTTTTGTCGTATAACCTATAATATATCCGAATCATTAAAATGAGCCGAACAAACGACACCCGAGTCGTTTGGTTTAAAAAAAAACACCTCGGCTGTCGCGTGCTATGACTGCAGCCCATTTTGCACGTGGCTGAGGATTTTTTGTAAATCTTAAAATGAAAACCATAATTATGTAGGTAACGACATCATAAAAAAAGTATCTAAGTATACCGACTCCTTAGATTTATGTTCCGCGACTTTGTCATTTGAACTAACAATAATAATTATTTAAAACATGTTCAAAACTATTAAATTACAATGAGTTTACACAAATTTCGTTATGTTATGATAATAAATTATTTAAAGAAATAAATCCCATCTTTTTTCAAGTTTTTTTGTTGGTATTTACGCAGTTATTGACTGAACATTTCGACATAACTGACAACCAACAAGTCTCACGGTTGAAACCAGACTAAACCACAAAATAGATAATAGTACATGTACAGAAAGGACACTCCTTTGATCTTTACGAAAGGCGCTTTTTTCTCAGCCAAAACATTAAGATTTATGGCTCTCTGACGTCCCCAACGTTGGGGCACCGGCATGTACTTGTAGCGATGAACGTAAATCGCGGAGTGTCCCGCGCCTGACTAAACGCAAAAGAACCGGCCGATGCGATTGGCGGGTGTTAGGTGTACTACGACCCTACAGCGCGCGAGCCGAGCGAGCGAAGCGAGCGTGCCGTGGCAGCGGCCGGCGAAGCGCCAGAACCGACTACGGATATTTTTTTCGAATAAAGTTAGGTCTGGAGCTTCGCCGGCCGCAGCCGCGGCACGCTCGATTCGCTCGCTCGGCTCCCGCGCTGTAAAGTCGCAGAGTCGCAGTACACCTAACACTCCTCCTCGCTTCACTCGTCGTCGTATCTACACCGGCCTGCCTTATAGTATAGGTTGGTTATGAACGTGGACGTATGGCAGTTACGATACAGGTATGAAGATAAGATAATACCCCGCGTGCCAAGGGAAAACTACTAAGGCCACTGTAGTGTCACAGGAAATTCTTTTTTACCCATGACACTACTGGCAGTGCCAAGCAGTAGTGTCTAAGGTAAAAAATGGCCAGAACGGCTTTCGTTTTTTTCAGTTTAATGAAATTAAAATTTTTGTACCCATTTCTTTTTCTATTTTTCCATCAAATCCCAGCACTACTAACGGTGGTATGGTTCAGTCCACCCTACCCCCAGGGGTATAATAGCTAGGGGGTATGGTGGATCTGACATGACCTTTTTAATAGGGACGGAACCCTGGTTGTGCGTTGTCCGACACGCACTTGGCCGCTTTTTTAATACTTCCAGAGTGACTTATAATTCTTGAAGTAAAAGTAACTTGAACTACCAGCTTGCCCATGAATATCTGACACCATTCATATTCACAGACTCTGAAAATTTGCATTATACTCTCAAAAAAGTCATTATATGTCTTTTCTCTAGTGTAAGTCTTAGTATCAAACCGTGAATTTATTACCTTAAACTTACAACATAAAATTACACCTAGATGACAGCTGTCACAGGGATCAAGATTCGCGTACATCCAGAATGGGGATTGCAGTAGTTGTCAGTTCCTAATAAACTTTAACGTATTTAGATGGCAGAACTGTCACTTCGTTTGATAATCCATACTTAATATTATAAATGGGAAAGTGTATGTATATGTTTGTTTGTTTGTTTGTCCGTCTTTCACGGCAAAACGGAGCGACGAATTCACGTGTCTCTTAAGAGGAGATAGTTGAAGGGATGTAGGATAGTTTTTATCCCCGAAATCATCATCTAAGGGCGTGAAATGGGGGGGTAAGAGTTTGTATGGAGCTGCGATATAAACATGTTCCACGCGGACGGAATCGCGGGCAGAAGCTAGTATAACTGTATCTATGATCAGTACTATATCTATTCAATGAGGAAAGTCACGGGTGTAAAACAGTGTTTCCCGGCAGAGACCTCCATTGAGCACGGAACAGAGATTTATCGTTCCCAATGACCGACTTCGGCTCTCGGAATAAAAGTAACCGTAAATTCATTAATTCAGAGGAATACATTTGCAGGGGTGAATAATTGTGCCCATGGAGAGCCTTGATACAATACGGAATGAACAATGATATGTTGTATAATAAGAAACTCCGTGAATTCGATGAAATTAATGACATCACGCTCTTTGCCCGACGGCAGACCCGAAAGGACGGGATATGATTTTAGCAGGCCATGTTTGTGGCACTCTTTGGGGGAGGCCTATGTCCAGCAATGGACGTCTTTCGGCTGATGTGATGATGATGATGATGATGTTTGTATTTACGTGTACCGCCATGTGTAAAACCAATGTTACAAAAAGCCATTCATCATAGTATCTCTGTAACAAGTATCCCGTGTCTCTGATGTCCTCGTTAGTGTATCAAGATGAAATATCGTCACAGAATAGATAATAGTACAAGTATCGTTATGTTATAACAGATAATAAAACAAACTATAGGTACGGGACGTCAATTTTGATCGACATATTTGGCATAGAAATATGATACTGATGTGTGGCTTATATGAAACGTCAAAACGCATATTTTGACAACCTCTATAGCCTAGTTGGTAGTGACTCTGCCTACGAAGCCGGAGGTATAGTAGATATTTATTATTTGGGGACAATCTCAAATAAGTTTTTAATTATAGTTTTTAGGGCAATGGAAATAAGTGACGTCAAGATTTTCTCTGGAACGTCCATGTTTTGATTTTCGTTGTTTTTATATTTGTACCGAAAGGCGAACTTGAGACCATGGAGTCTCTCTCTACTCTACAAGCCACCTCCCCCACCGTCCCCTCTAGGGCAAACAAATAATAATCAAAATCATCATCAGTATATCTGCCGAAAGGCGCGCATCCACTGCTGGAGGTAGACCGCTCCCAAAGAGTGCCATAATGACCGGATCATCAGTCCACCTTGTGGGATCGGGTGCACCCACGCTGTGTCTTTCGATACGTGGTCGCCACTCGAAAACCTTTTCCCCAGGTTCTACGTGCAATGTGCCTCAACCTAGTAATAATAATGGCCCAGTAGATAGAAAAGGAATAAATAGAAGAGCAACTGTCTCTCCGCTTTTACGCCGAGTAGCACTGTCTCGCCCGTTTGCTCGGTACGTGTGATCAAGGCATTAAGTTTAGCTATTCGAAGACTATCGGTTACCTTAGTTCAGCTGCGAATAGCCTCATTTATGTTGTGATCACGCAGAGGAACTTCTAGCATACCCCTCTCTAATGCCCTTTGGGTGACTTGGAGCCTTCTTATGAGGCCCATAGTGGATAAGTGTGGTCACTTATCCTTATAAATGAATAATGAATTATATGGCACTGAAACGTGGTCGTTTCAGTGCCATATAATTCATTATTCATTTATTATTCATATAAGTAGACAGTCTTGGGTCTTGGATAATAGATACACTCATGTCCGTCAACAATATACAATCAGATTTATTTATTACTTATTATCGCTAGAATAATTATTTACTAGGTGTTACAATTCTTAAATCTAAATCCCAAACATTTTTGTCTGACAAATAACATATATGTCATCACTGGCAACACACACTGGTTAGACTCTAAGTGTAACTCTAAACTCAAAAAATAATTGAAACGTGATGTTTTCCGAGTATTTTCATGAGCTTCGTTCATTGGTAGTGAAAGTTCGGGCCACAAACACCTGCGATCTGGGGCATTCACGAATTCACCGCCCTAGTTACGTAATGTACTATTATAGTTGTCAACTATCTTATCATTTGCAACAACAAGTCATCCGTAAAGCCAAGCCTCCACATAATGTTCGCCGAGCACCGCTGTGACGTCACACTGGCAACAAAAGCACTGTCAAACAGATTTATTGCTTTTCCAATAGTGTCCTTTGTGTTTGCTTTGTACTAAGCAAATAAAATGTGTAAAAAATTCTTTGTATTTATGGGTAAATATTCGTAAAAATGACGTAGATTTAATTTAAAACCTATATAGAAAGTAATTAAAAAAACTGTATCCCTATTTTTCCCTACTACGGAAAACATACTGAAAAAGAACTGGGGCCGTAGAGAAGGTTACAATTGACAAGCGCTAACGCCAATAGAAAAGAATAAAATGTATGGGAATGACAGATGCCGAAGAAACACTTTTCGTTAACATCTGTCATTCCCATAGATTTTATTATTTATAGCGCTTGTCGATTGTAACCTTGTCTAGGCCCCCAGGTTTTTTTAATACAAAAGTTAGTTTATGTCACTCGGAACATCTTAAACGCTACGGTGGAAGACATGTAAATACTAACAGATATCAAGGTAGGTAACCTACTGCCAAAATGACATCCCTTCCTTCCTTTCCTTTTTTAACCCCCGACGCAAAGAGAGGGGTGTTATAAGTTTAACGCATCTGACTGAGTATCTGTGTATCTGTCTGTGGTATCGTAGCTCCTAAACGGATGGACTGATTTGGATGCGGTGCTTTTGTGTCACAGATAATTTTATCCCGAGTGTTCTTAGCCATATTTCATGAAAATCTGTTAAGCCGTTTTTGAGACATTGGAATTTGAAATGAAAATGTCGGGGTTTCTCAACTTTTCTAAGTTGTAGTTATTCTTCACGTAGTCGGGCATAAGCCTGTAAATGCCTGATTATTCATGTACCTACTTTCAATTAATTATATGACATATTTTTTTTATTGATTTGTGTATCTTTTTGTATTTTCATTTTAATCCCGCACCAAACGAATAAAATGTGCAAGCACAGACGAAGTGATAAACATATATAAACACGACCTTTATAACAAAAATAATACATTAGCCTATCTACGTCCCACTGCTGGGCACAGGCCTCCTCTCATGGATTAGAGGGAACGGGCAGTAGTCCCCACGGTGGCCCATGCGAGTTGAGGACTTCTTGAATTTCTGTGAATTGAGACACTGTTGAATTTTTTCGCAGATGTATGCAGGTTTCCTCACGATGTTTTCCTTCACCGGATGCCTAACGGTAAATATCAAATGACATTTCGTACATGTAAAACTCATTGGTACGAGCCGGGATTAGACCCTACGACCGCCATTTGACCGCCGCATGCCTGAACCACTAGGCTACCGTAGCTTTCTGTTAAAGGTAAATGAACCTATTTATGAACTCGACTGTACCTACTTTGATAAGAAAGATCTATTTGAAAGACAAAGTGGCCAATTTAAGCCGCAAATTATTAGGAAGCAAAACAATTAGGCTCCGTTGAATTGTTGTTGAGTTTAATCTCGAGTTATTTAACAATAATAATTGCCAATAACAACTTCCTCCCCTCCGTACAAATTCTAAAACTCGATTATTTCTCGCCAATTAAAATACAATATTTATAAACACGATTAAGTTATTGATTGTTTATGACTCAGTTCCTTTTCAATACCATCATGAACCAGGCAAACAAGCCAAAACCCGGGATAAGCCGTTTTTTAAAGCCAGAGATTGGAAAACTGCCATGCCGCAAATGTAGATGAGACTCGGCGTAGTCATTCGAAAGCTATACTTTAGTGTACAGTATTACCTAACTGAAAGTAGCAATCACTTGGTGAGCGATTGGTCGTCAGATGGGAATTGGATGCTCTGTGTTTAAAATAAGTATACTAACTCCTGCCCGCGATCTGACTTGAGTTCACGCGGACTCGTCTATATCGTAGCTCCATACAAACATTCACCCCTCATTTCACCCTGTTGGGAATTATTTCCGGGATGAAAACTATTCTGTCCTTCCCCGGGATTCAAACTCCCTCCGTACCCGCCCGAACCGAGGCGGACTCCTGCCCCCGAAGACTCGACCCTGTCACTCCGCGATCAGTACGCTTACCATGAGTTTGACAATGACGGCTTACGCTAACGAGTATCGAGTTTTCTATCTGTGCATCCCGCTCGTACTGTCAAAGTGCAATAGAGATGCACTGGAGACACTCTTTGTCCGCTCTACCGTTGTCACGGTTGTTTCGGTCTATTCTCATCTCAATCGGTTAAGCGGTTTGACTTTCCACACATTCAGAATTTAACGAACAACGCTTAGGTTTCGTGCAACCCACCCGTAACGAGCCGGAAATCCAACGTTACAGGTTTATTTATAGAGTAATCACAAATGCGTAAGTCTGTTTAATCGGCAAACAAGCCAGGTTTGAACAGTGAACCGCGAATAGATTCCAGAAATCGAGTAACGCTTCTACATATACAATTATATATATTGTATGTTATGCGTTTCAGCCTTCTCTGATCTGAGATGACAGCAAAGGTAGGACTAGTTTGCAGATTTATCTATTTCCGTACTTCAATCTTCTTGAAAAGAAAATGCGGGCTAGCCTCAATACGATACTTATATTTCGAGCCACCGTAGTCTCCTATTTTCTCCGTCTTTAGAACTATGTGATTTTTTTAACGTAGATTAACGAAATTAACGAAGAATATAACAAAGATTATAATAAAAGTTTATTACTTTCAAAATCAATCATGTTTTTAAGATTAGTTTTTTAATTATTTGTACATTTGATGTGTACAGGCGATGGTTAGTGAAAATTTGGCGTTTTACAAGTGGCTCTAGTTAAGCCCTGAAGAAATCTTCTTTCATGTTTTTTTTTTATAGAGTATTCATGCGACACCCTACACACAATGTATATGGAAGAAGGTAATAGTAAAATAATGTAGAGTCCCTGTACATTGTACATATTTAAGATACTAATATATTATGTTAAGCAGAAATGACACTGTTATTTACACTCCACAGTCAAACTGATCCATTAAGTTTTGTGGAGCAATGTACGTAACTATTCATGTCTAATTTTAGTATTTAATAAAAAAATAACAAAATCAGTTATCAAAAAATCAGGACATAGGGAACTATTAGTTTGATATGTTACAATAATGATTTGCATAGATTTTAATTCGGCAGAGGAAATAGGGCACTATCATCATCATCATCATCAGCCGAAATACGTCCACTGCTGAATATGCCTCTCCCAAAGAGTGCCACAATGACCGGTCACTCGCATCCAGCGGACTCCCGCGACCTTTACCAGGTCATCGGTCCACCTTGTACCTCTACCCCACGCTGCGCCTTCCGGTACGTGGTCGCCACTCGAGAACCTTTCCGCCCCAACGGCCATCGGTTCTACGTGCAATAGGTACTGAGGCGGCTAGAAATTCAAGTTTCTCCATGGGCTGTGTGCTTGCCCATACGGGGCACATGCTATCTAAAATATCGGAACCCTACTGATTTTGTACGTTTGTTACTCAATTGAGCAAAAGCTACTGAAAGGAAGGACTAGTTGGTGTTTGGCATATATATAGTTTGTAACATGTATAGAAATATACGTTTTATTCAGTAAATCATTCTTTAAAATTATGAAATCAGGGCTGAAAATTGATACATACGAGACTTTACGCGGACGAAGAGCAGGGAAATTCTAGTTTCGGTACTATAAATGTCCCCAATAAAGTATTGTCTTTTTTGAAGTACCTAAGCCACCAAAAAGGTTGAGAATTTTACGTTCACATAAGGTTAACCTCACCCACAGCCAGCCATTTGTCGAAAACCTTAGCACTAACATTACACATTGTACTGTAAATGTTATAGGCAGCGATAACTTTCCGCACCGGCGGGCCGAGGCAATACCAGAACCGTTCCAAGCAAATAAACCAGTGTAATAGGACCCATGTGACCCCATAACGAGTCTTCTTCGCCTTATGAAGTTTAAAGGGGTAGGGAACGGCGGAGGGTCAATATTAGCTGGCGGTCAGGGATCGTAAATTCTCTCTGGTCACTAGAGTTTAGGTTACGTTTGTGGTAGCGCTGACTTTAAGCTATTAAATCTTCGGCTTAAAATAGAAAATTTAGTGCGAGGGCAACCGCAGTTCGATGGAGGCTTGTCAATCGAACGATCAGTTTTGGATTTATGGTTTAAATTAGTTATTTGTCCGCGAACGGCGTGATTTTTAAGTAAACTAACTTTCATAATTTGGCTTTATTAGAATAATTTGAGAAAAACGGTTTTCCCAAATTATAACGTCACAAATGAATAAGTAAGTATCTGAAATTATTCTAGTTTATACAAGTTTATTCAAGGAAAGGGGGGTTTATGAAAATTAGTTACATATAAGTAAGCTTCTTAAAAAATCACGGCGTTAGCCTGCGAATATCAAAATACCGATTTCTATGGAAAGTGAACAACCTTAAACTAAAATTTACCCATGACTTTGTTCACGTAAAACTCGACACTGACAAGTCGCATTTGTTCATCCCCGTTTCCTCCCGTAATTACGATTTTAGAGGTAAAATTATCCTACGTGCTTCTCCGACGCTCATACACACTCACACACATACTTATTTAAATTGTGGCAATTTTTGAAGTGATGACTTCTTTAGCGGCGCTGTGCACTTTTTGTGATGGGGAAAAAGATCGAAAAACTGTTACATGTCATTGAGTTTTCACTTCTGCCGGCACTCCCAGAGTGCAACCAGTTGTTTTTTTGTATTTCTTCACCATTAAGGCTGCGGTAGTCTCTAGGAGGATACTTCCCCGTTTCTATTGCTCCAAAAATGAGCGAAATCTCATTTCACTATGAGCTAAAGCTAACTAAGCGCGAAAACTGATATATGAACTCATCACAGCTCTCGCTCGATGCTCTCATTTTATGTCGTTTAGTCTGTTGGTGAAACATAGGATTGTCACTTTAAGACATGTTTATACATTAATTTAAAATATGTATAACGGCCTCTAACGTTTTCTTTTTGCTTAGTGATAGCTACAAAGATAATAAGCAGAAATAAAACAAAAGCCAGTCGGTTGGCGTAATTTTGTAAGCCGAGCTGATAAAGGCCATATTCTAAAAAATAAGTGGCCAAGATGCTCAGACTTACCCAAATCTATCGCGGCTAACGACCATTGTCTCAGTACTCTGATCTCCTACTCGGGGCCACTCAACATGAAATTGAGTTGCGCAAGCCCTTGGCAAACTCTTGAGTGTGCTCTTTTCTTCACGATGTAACGAGTACATAACTGATATTACATTGGGTAGTCGGTAATTTTATTATGAACGGTCTGAAAAGTATATGGGCAATCTCCTTTTTTACCTACTTAGATTTTTAGCATCCCGATGTATAAGAGATTGACACTTGTTTTTAGCCTGCGGAACGATTTTATCAAAAACTGTGCACTCTAATTTCCTTAGTTTTAACTCGTTCACGTGAGGTAAGGAAAAAGCCTAATACTTGACCCTTATAACCTTAATTCATAACAGTAGAGATGAACAATAGGTGCAACTATTAGGCATTAAGCTGTTAAACATTGGGACATTCACTCGACGCGAATTAAGGCGTAATTCTGCCTTATGTGTGACATCTATAGACGTTGTTCACGTAAACCTAATAGACAAATAAATAAAAACATAACCCTCTTTCTGAGACAGTTGGCAAAACTAGCCACTCCTACATGCCTTCAAAACGATTCACCATGAAACGGAAACTCCAGTCTTACGTCTTTATCAATTAGAGAAAGGAACGAATTGAATTAGATAAATGTAGATTGGAGAGGACTTTAGCGTCCTGAAATGGAGACATTTTATTACTTAACTACTTCTCGGTTACGTATCTCAAATAATGTAATTTATTCTCTTTGTACGGAGTTTCTGAAGCGGCGGTGTTTTCAATCACTGTAAATGAGTGATACTGAGCTATATAATTTTGTCCAATATATCTGTATTTCCAATTTAATTTACTAAGTCCTGACATTAAAGAATTGGCCAAAGATTGCTCAGGAACGCGATATCTGGAAATGGAGGCAGAGGTATTTTCCCAGCAGTAGATACAGCAGGCTCTTAATAATAATAATAAATCCTCACACAATAAGCTAAACGCAAGGTGAGCGCAAAGCTATCCAATAATCAAATTAAGATTTTACGTTCCGGAATTTACCTCCGAAATGCATAATTTAATGACTCGAGTTGTTAAATGTTTGTCATGAGCAGTGGCGTGGCGTCGATAGAACTATCGGTTAGCTTGTTGTATGACAATCAAGTACGAACCCTCAGTTCTTGGTTTGCCTACGGATGTTCCGATATTGGACAGCTAAAATGGACCTTTTATTAGAATAATAGGTGACTTTTGGAACTTATGAAGTCATAAAAAGTGGTTTATTTATACTTTTTACAAGCTTTATATTAACTTGCTAGTGTGTATGGGAAAAGTTAAAGACCCACTTCCCGGTGACCGATTGAGCTGAAATTTTGGGTAAGTATAAGTATTCAATATTATGGTACCATGGAGCTGATCTGATGATGGAGACAGAAGGTGGCCATGGGAATTCAGTATACCTAACCCACGTAACCCCGTTGAGTTTGGGTTCGTTAGAATCGTCTCAATGAGTAGTTGAAGATGGTATACAGAAAGTACAGTCTGCAATAAAACCTTGTACCAAAAACGATTTTTTTTACAGAAAAAATATTTGCTAAATATTTTGCTCTCCGCTCCGCTCCGCTCCGCTCCGCTCTCCTCCGGATCGCTAAACTTAAGTGGCAGTGAGCGGGGCACATAGCACGTAGAACCGATGGCCGTTGGGGCGGGAAGGTTCTCGATTGGCGACCACGTACCGGAAGGCGCAGCGTGGGTAGGCCCCCGACAAGGTGGACTGATGACCTGGTAAAGGTTGCGGGAGTCCGCTGGATGCGGGTGGCGCGGGATCGGTCACTTTGGCACTCTTTGGGGGAGGCCTATGTCCAGCAGTGGGCGTCTTTCGGCTGATATGATGATGATGATGATTTTGCTCTCGACTACAGCGCGTGCCGCATCCAGCTAATGTCGACGCGCAACTGGCACCCTACCGTATAATAGGCATACTAACGAAATATGGTTTTCATTAAGGTTAATTTGCTTAGTGGCCGCTTGGCCGAGACACCATGCTTCAAACCAGGACATACACTAGTGGCCTGCCGTTAAAAGCTACAATGTTATAAGCATGTACAAGTGAAATAAAAAGATTTTTCAAAAAACCCATTATATGTTTTAAATATGATATCGTATGTCATTCCCATGAATAAGAGGAATCCAACGACACCCCATATGTCGAAATCCGTCAAACGGTTTAGGCTGCAGGGCGTGCCAAAGAAAGAGACATATATACACACATAATACATACGCTCGTAAAATATAACCCTTCTCTACTTCGGCACTCGGGTAATAATTCAGCACAGGTCAACTGGCCAGTCGTTTCATAAATAAGAATGTAATATGAGTCGTTTAGCGTGTCAAGCGCCGCAGGATTGTGAATCAGACTTGTAATAACCCTCCTCTCCTACAGCAGTCGGACAGGAAATAGTAAAACGAATCGCAGCCTGGCAATTACGTTAGAAACAGCTGATAAATATAGTTCAAACAAACAGGAACCATAAGTAGTAATACCTACGCGGAACTGACGTTTCGAGCAACTGCAGTTTAAAGATGAGTTCCGCAGTGGGCAACAATCCAACGGCACGAAAGCGATCCATCACGCGGTAATAGAGGGTTAACAGACGTGCAACTAAATGGATCGCGTCAGAAAACGTTTTCTAGTTGCACGAATAGGTACGTCTAAATTACTATAAGTATCATAATGAGTTACTTAGATTCACATAGTAGAGTTTGACGACCGCTTTAGCCTAGTTGGTAGTGACCCTGCCTACGAAGCAAGAGGTCCTGGGTTCGAATCCCGGTAAGGGCAAAAATTTGTGTGATGAGCACCAATATTTGTTCCTGAGTCATGGATATTTTCAATGTATTCAAGTATTTATATCTATTATATATATCGTCGTCTAGTACCCATAACACAAGCCTTACTGAGCTTACTATGGGACTAGGTCGATTTGTGTAAGATTGTCCCCTTATATTTATTTATTTATTTATTAATAGAGTTGTACATAGATTTTTAAGGCAGTTTTTCATTAAATACAATTCAATCGGCGTAAATAATACACAGGGTCTATTCAACTAGTATTGAAGGGTTGAAGTGCGACCGCATTCTGTAGTAACTCACCAGTAGTGTTGAGCACGACTCGTTCGCCATGCGTGGTGAAAATACAGCACTCGCACCGTTCATGAGTTGTGTTGAGCGGTCTCACTGCCCTTGGCTCGCTGCCTCGGCTGGCCGATTGAGCTGAACCGAACCACCCAGAATTGTAGTGTGACCGCATTCTGTAGTCACTCACCAGTAATAATGAGCACGATTCGTGCTCCGGCGTTTTTGGTGCGGTCTCACTGCTCCCATCTCGCCTCACTCAAGAGTTGTTGGAGTCCGACCGCATTCCCAAGAGTTGTTGGAGTGAAAGTCACCATTAATATTGAGCACGACTCGTTCTCTATGCGAAACGAACGATGCGCTACTCGCAGCACTCCGACGTTGTTAGTGCGTTCTCACTGCCCCAGCTCACCACACTCAGTGTGGTTGGAGTGAGACCGCATTCTGTAGGCACTCACCAGTAATGTTGAGCACAACCCGTTCTCCATGCCTGGCGACGATTCGCCACTCGCAGCGCTCCAGCATTGTTAGTGCGGTCTCACTGCCCCAGCTCACTATACACAGGGTGGTTGGAGTGCGACCGCACTCTGTAGGCACTCACCAGTAATGTTGAGCACAACCCTTTCTCCATGTGTGGCGACGATGCGCCACTCGCAGCGCTCCGGCGTCGTTGGTGCGGTCTCACTGCCCCAGCCGGGCGAGCTGAACCACCCGGAGTTGCCGAGGAGAGTGCGGCCGCATTCTGTTGATAGGGTCAATCTATTAACACGTGTCCTTGGGCTAAAAATACTTTTTAGTTCGACTAAGATTTTAGTGCATTTCAGTCATTTTTCGATTGCTATGCCTGCCTTTCAATTGTGTAACATTTCGTACGTACGATAGGTAGATGTTAATGTAATTTTTAGCGGGAAATGAAAGCTGAGTTGTCATGAAGCTCGTTTTTAAATAAAGGCAAATATCAAAGAGAATAATGTAATTTCCGTCGAATTTTAGATACTAGAGTTGCATTTAAGAATTCAATAAACTTGTTAGTTTATTATTCTTAGTCTCTCTGAAATCTAGTTCATAGTAAGTATACTTTCTTCGAATTTTGAATGCTTACATCTCTGTATTTTCATCGCCACTCCTATGTAAGCATACACTCACGAGTGTCAGTCAATTTTAAGTTAATGAAAGGCTTTCAATCTGTTATTACTTTTTCTTTAAAAAAGGCAAAAACTTAAACACCCCAGGTTAAGATGTAGGTATTTGATACAGTGCTTGAAAAACGAGTAACATATTAAGCTAAACAATATGACTAAATGACTTGCATGCTTTCAGAGCTTAAATTGGCAAACGTAATTATTGCTTTACTTAATTGCCTCTCTTAACTTGACAGCATTCATTCAAAAATTAGCTTTAATTTAAATGTGGTTCAGGCGGATAAAGGAGTTAATTTTGCACCCGGTAACAGACGAGAAACTCTAATTTTGGAACTGGTAATTACATTACACGCCATTACAAACCTAGCAATTTGTCACAACATCTTGCTATTGTTGGATTGGGACATCAATACATACAATTTATCCTACTTAATATAAATGCGAAAGTTTGATTGTTTGTTACTCAATCACGCCTTAAAGTTTTATAGGCTGGATTAAAATATAGGATAGTTTTCATCCCGGGTCTGCGCAGACGAAGTCGCGGTTGGAAGCTAGTTCTAAATATTGCAAGTTGTTGAAGTGCATACATTGCATCGCGTGCGGGCGGATCTGCGTCAGCTTCAAGCCGAAAACTGGGGGGAAATGGCCAGGATCGACAATAGAGGCGTGCTATCGATTCGGAGGCCAATATCCTTTTTGGATCACTGAGCCAATAGTTAGTTAGTTAGTTACTAGTGGCTCTGTGAGCTGTAGAACTCTAGAGCCTGCATGACTCTTTCCAAAAACATATTTTTTCTAATTTCGATAAACTTAATTAACGGAAAATCCATTTGCATACTAATATTATAAACGCGAAAGTAAATGCTGTCTGTCTGTTAACTCTTCACACTTTAACCACTGAACCGATTTCGATGAAATTTGGTAAAGAACTAGTTTGGGTCCCGGAAAAGGGAGGGAAAACGCATATTTTTTATCCCGGAAGTAATTCATAAGGGGGAAAAGGGGATGAGAGTTTGTATGGAGCTACGATATAAACGAGACGGAGTCGCGGGCAGAAGCTAGTTCTATGTAATTATTGATGCTGCTCACAACATTTCATGAGAACCGCTTGGGGAATGCGACCTGTAGATGTGAACAGCCGGACATCCTGACATCCGATCGAATTTCGACCCAAGCTGAAAAGGAGAACTAGGTAAGTCTCGCTCGCTTCAATGACTTTTATAAAGCTATATTATGTCATACTTCATCATATCAGCCGAAAGACGTCCACTGCTGGACACAGGCCTCCCCCAAAGAGTGCCGCAATGACCAGTCCTGCGCCACCCCCATCCAGCGGACTCCCGACCTTTACTACCATCAGACCACCTTGTGGGAGGCCTACCCACGCTGCGCCTTCCGGTACGTGGTCGCCACTCGAGAACCTTTTCGCATACGGCCATCGGTTCTACGTGCAATGTGCCCCGCCCACTGCCTCTTAAGTTTAGCAATTCAGAGGGCTATCATACTATACCATACAAGGGTTATATCATACTTACTAGCACACTTATACAGCAGATTAGTCTGTGCTATATCAGACATGCTTAGTCTGACTCGCTGCCCAATTTCTGGTCTCTTCTTCCCATGGACCTCCAGCGGCAAGATGGTATCTAGATACGTGCCCTTGCTGAACGTGTTCCGAGCATAGTGCATGATGGAATCATAGTCGTATGTCTGCCCGAGGGAGTTAACTTCTTCTTCTGTGAGCTTGTTGAAGTTGTATTCTTGACCTGAAAGGGAAATAGTTTTGAGAATTCATCATCAATGCATGCCTGTCAAGTAATTGTTTTGAGAATATAAAACGGGGGATTCTGTGGCCCGTAGTCCATTCCTAAATTTTGTAGGCATGTAAAACGGTAGGTATTGTCTTTTTAATTCAAACATGAGTATCTAAACTGTTATATAACCTGTGCTGTTGTGGACTAAGCTACAAGTTAAACAACACAAGTCAGTCGTTATTAGTCAAGCACTTCCTTGATGCTAGTCCATATCTACAAATTGTGACTTGTAGCTTCCTGAAATGGGAAGAAATTCTAGCAAATATATTTATTTCATTTCAATTCAAACTTTCATTTTCTCATGCTAAAAATTACATTTGAATCTACCTAACATACGTACAAAACGTTACCCAATGCCAATGCTGCGGACTTCAATTCAGTTTATCTCATGGTCAATGAGTTTGGTATGTGAAGTGACAAATTAAAATAAACCTAAACTATACATATATTGTATGCTATTAATGATTGACTAGGAAACGCTCCGTGAAAAAAATAACACGAAGAAAATAATGTTTTCCCAGCAAGGGTTTGAAATAAAATGAACTATGAAGAAGTAAATCTAGTCCTGCTGCTACTAATGCTGAGCCTAAATGTAAACTTGTAAACAGAACTAATCCTGAAACCGATTTAACCAATTTGCCTCGTTGTTTCGAGGGCGATGACATCAGGAACTTTAATGTCGAGATTTGGGAGCAAAGGTAAAATTAACTGTTAAACGTTCCGAATGTTGCCCTTAATCATGTAGCTCCGATTTAATTAGTATCGAATATTGTTTAGTGTATTAAAGCCAATTTATGATATTATTTATGCATTCTAATTTGTTTTCAGCTAGTTTTGCGTGCTGTCTGAAACATAAGCTTGTCGATCGAGGAAGCGAGCGCGCAATAGATGTTGGTAATTGGTATCAAATAGAATAAAATTGAAATGCGTAAAATATACGACTTTATTTGTAAAGGTAATATTATTCTAATTGGTTATGTGTTTGGTGCATAACGGAATGTGATTGATTAAACGCTTTGTTCGCGCGTCAGGCAGATATGAATGTAATATTTTTGAAAATGACAGTTTTGTCCTAACGCGCTTCCGAAAGTTACATACATACATACATACATACATACATACATACATTCACGCCTTTATCCCTAAAAGGGGTAGGCAGAGCACATGAAACTTATGTTCCAGTGCCACTTTTAGCATAAATGTGGGTATAAAAGGACGACAAAATGTGATATTGCAGTGACAGGTTGCTAGCCCATCGCCCACAACACACTTTAACCCTGCTCCCTTAGTCGACTTTGACGACACCCACGGGAAGAAAGGGGGTGGTGAAATTCTAACCCGACACCACACGGGGAAAGAAAGTCCGAAAGTTACCTATGTAATTACCCCTCTGTTATCTATTTCAGCCCTTTGACAATTGTCACCTGACAATGTTCATCATCATCATCATCATATCAGCCGAAAGACATCCACTGCTGGACATAGGCCTCCCCCAAAGAGTGCCAAAGTGACCGGTCCTGCGCCACCCGCATCCAGTGGACTCCCGCAACCTTTACCAGGTCATCAGTCCACCTTGTGGGGGGCCTACCTACGCCGCGCCTTCCGGACTTCCTGACAATGTTGCTTGTTCTATATTAGTAAGATGGTCGCTGCTGGTCATCATCCTTTGAAATAAATTTCTCGTTGTTGACAAGTACCCAAAAATAAAATGCATCCAACGTTGTCATTTAATAGCACGCTAAATAGTTCTAAAGCTTAAGTCTAGCTCATACAGTCCCCAGCCAAGCTACGACCTAATTTAATTCAAAATTCCCATTCAACACAGATTATCAGCAAAACTCAAACGATTCAACAAAGAGCGCCCAGGACATCCGAAGAACTTTAACAGTGCAGATTTAGGACAACCTTGTTGCAAATTTAACTTTATACCGTCATTATTAAGTTTAAATTCCTTTGAAACTGTAATCGACAACCTGAATGGGACTTTAAAACTAGACATAAAGCGTTCTGTTTTGAATGGCGTCAAGGTAATTTTCAAAGAAGATAGTTTAAATATCCTAGTGGCCCAGTGGACTGGTTAGGCGACATTTTAGTAATTCCTGTGTAAAGTGAGGTGACCCAATTATTAAGTGCCGTCGAGACAAAGGTAACCCTTGTCAATGTTTGTCATACCTTACCTAAATGTTTGAGGGCGTGCGTTATTTCATTTGTTTACACCTTGGTTAAACTTTAATGTGCTTTTGATTTTGATGTACAACAGGTCGATTCACGAAAGCTGGCGCGAGATTTGACAGAATTTCTATGAAAATAGCTGTCACTCAGTAGTAATCTCGCGCCAGGTTTCGTGAATCGACCTGTACATATGTATTTCCTTGCGTCATATACTTATCGTGCGACAAGGGCAACTTACAGCATTCGTCATATTGTGACAAACTGGTTCAGTAAATGACAATAACAGTTTCGTCGTGATAAATATGAGATTTTGAAGAGCATTTGCCTTTTTCTGCTTTATCTTTACAGACGTAAATTATGGGTCTTAAATAATCGAGTAGAAGACGAATATCCATAGCTAACAGGTATTATAAATGCGAGAGAAATTCTATCCGTCTGTCTATTTCTGTTTCACCAATGGATTTAACGAAAAAAATAAAGGTACACCCCCACTATCGGTAGGTACGTGTAGGGGACGGACGTACCCTAAAAAATATATTTTATAATATTTTATTATGTCATTTTGTCAGCGTCATTGATTGATTACAAGCTCTTATTTAACTTGCAATGTATGTATGTAACTGTGTTTATTCGGGTTGAATCTTGCAACTCATTTTGAAGCAGATATCTTGAATTCGGTTGAGAACATTCGGTCTTGAAACCGATTGAGCTGAAATTTTAGGTTTAAGTATAGTTTGGATGACAATTCAATATTAGGGTGCTGATCTGTTGATGGAGACAGAAGGTGGCCATGGGAATTCAGGCCTTAATAGACGTAACCCCGATGAGTCTGAGTCTCAACGAGTAGTTGATGACGGTGTACAGAAAAGTACAGTTATGCATAAAGATTCGAATAGCCTGAGATATTTGGTTGCAAAGAATCACTATTAAGTTGGCTTCTACATATTTCATTTCATTGTTTCCGCAGCAAAGGTCAGCTAGATAATACTGCGCATAAATATTGGTCATAAATGACTAATGTCAATATCATTACCTTGTGTAGGTACGATGTTTACTATTTATTGACCTCCATAACAGAGTGTACGGTGAGATAACTAACGGGATAACAACATAATCCTAGTAACAATAATAAAGTTATCATTAAATACGAGCAATTAATTAATGACAAAAAATTATAGCTTACCAAATAATATAATAGTGACTGGGCACTATAAAATACAGACTTGCACATTGCACATCACAATTTAACAATTGCAGACTAACCAAAAATGATGATTACGTAGTAGGTAATTAGGTTTTATAGCTGTGCAAATCAGTATTTTCTAGGTTGCTAGGTTATTTGTTTGATGTTCCTTTAAATACTAGCCTTCATGAATTGTGATATCCCTTGGTAATAATGAAAAGGTACAATATCTCTTCAATTGGTCCCTTGTTTCTCATTATTGAAGATAATGACCAGAGGAAACCCCTGAGGCATGCTAAAATAAATAAACAGCATACAAACACATATAACCTGCTAAAATCATTATTTGAATTATAAGCGTTAATTTTGGATTAGACGAAGTCTGGTGAAAAGTGCAGACACGCAATGTGATTTGCGATTTTGACGGATTTCAGCAGCTTTAGAATATGTATTTTAATCGTCACTGCACACAAATGGAATGTGTCTGTACTGTAGCATAAGTATTTCAAGCTACTTTGTTATCGATCCCATAATGTGACAATAAGTATTGTTTATTTGTTTATACTTTACTGTACAATGAAGGTACAAAAATAGCCAGCAAAAAAACGCGAATGGAAAACAATAAGTCTATCAACACGGGGGAATATGAACCTTATCGTCTAGAAAAAAATGTTGTTGGGGAAAAACGCGACTAGAAAACTATTCGTTCGTCAATACTTGCTTATATGAACTAAATCGATTAAGACAAATAAAGTAGGGGAAAATGCTACTGGAAATGGTGCTACGTGGAACTAACGCTTTTGGAGAACTGGTCGAGCTACTCATATGGCGTTCTGTACCACTAGGCTATGATTGCTGGGATGTGGCATAGTTCTCAGCCATTTGCCGTAACCGGCCATAAAAAAGCCGTATACGCCTACATACAACTTTAATTTGTGATGAATGGCCGTAGCGCCCAAATCGTGAATAGGCAGGAAGCCGTGTTTCTCCCGAGCTCTGATTATGCGTTGGAAGCCGCGGCGTGCTTGTTTCAATGTGCTGCGACAATGGCACTGTGCTCGTGGGCTGACTGTCACACGGTAAAGATTTGCAAACGGGTTTGGTTAGTACACAATAAAAAATAACTCGATTAAAAAAAAAACTATCGTAGATTTATCTAAGACATGTCAAGTTCAATCTCGTCGGCTCCTCCACCTCTCATCACCTTTTTAAGTTCTTACATCGTAATCCCGAACACCCTGTATAACTCTTTTTAAAACAATTACTTATATTAAGGTAGTCATTGATAAAAAGTATGTTACTGTTCCATTGTTTGACACATAGGTATAACCCCAATTGTTCACAGCCACTCTTTCTCAAACTCAGGTACAATGAATGGAGGGTTTCCTAATTTATAGGCAGTGTTTTTTTATCTTTTTTTTTAATCAATTGCAGGTATATAAGGACCATAATTACAAATACATATATGATAGGCAATCATATGTACACTACATTACAGGTATAATATTTATTCAAGGTGCTCGTTAGGAATCCCAATTATGTTACCAGCATGTTCCCGACCTCCCGAACCTTGTATTTCTAAAAGCGAAAATCACTGGACATGTCCTTTGTTCTAATTGTTCGTCACGGTGTGATAGCCGCCCAGAAGATTTAAGTCACGCATTCGGGTCAAGTGTAGGTAGGTACCTATTCTGTTAAGACACGTGAGTTATCTTTACCTCCTTTAATTCCCTAATGCTACAGACTAAAGTAACTTAGCACATGACCTTGTTGGGATTGATTGGAGAGAAAATACATTTTGTAATGGATTTTTGGTGATTGGTGTTTTTTTAGGGTTTCTGATGTTTACCATAGACACCCATAAGCCGGGCATTCAAGGTCCAACAAGCCGAACGGAGTATCCAAGAAAAAAATGGTCGATTAATGTGTTGGCGCGACCTAATGGATATCCAAACGAATAGAAAACCATCGCGACGCACCTACGAACGCGCCAGCAGACGTTTCATTCCGTCGTGAATGACAAAATTCAACGTTGGAAAAATCCTTCCACTAGTTGCAAAGACAAATGACGCGCCATTAAATGTCGAAACAGCACACATAGGTACGATCAATTGGTAGCAAGCAATGCACCCATGAATGTGGTAAAAATACGAGTATTACTTCCATATATTTGGATGCATCCATTTGAGACGACAGCGCGAAGCGGCTCTTAGGTGAATGCCAAGCTTTATTTATACGTTCTGAGTCCGCTGCGCCAAAGTTTTCGATGTTTTTAAACTTAAACATGTAACATTTTTTTCCGTCAGTTTTGGCCAACAGATAGGTAGTGTATTGTTTTGATTGGCAAAACTAAAAACTACGAAAACATGGTACGCGGACGCGACTTCAGCATTTGCAGTCGAGTGCCTTAGGAACAAATTAGTATAGACGTTAGCGAATATTGTGCATTGAACGCAATGAACGTCATAACAGCTTAATGAAGCAAAGACCAAAGAGGTGATTCCGAGAGTAGTTGGTAAATTTTTAAGGTTTAATCTCCGAGTTCTCTCTCGCTAGTTTTTGAATCTACGTAAACATTTATTTTCAAAAGTATATACATGATTATAACTAAACTGATTTAAATCTAAAAAAAAGCCCTCGAAGCAGGCGGCATTTCTTCGCTGAATTGCGATGCATGCGTTACACGAGAAAGCCGCCAGCTCTTCGGTCACCAGTACGCTTACCATGAGTTTGACAATGACGACTTACGCTAACGAGTATCGAGTTTTCTATCTGTGCATCCCGCTCGTCAGTACGAGCGGGATGCACAGATAGAAAACTCGATACTCGTTAGCGTAAGCCGTCATTGTCAAACTCATGGTAAGCGTACAGTTACGTCAACCAGAGACGTTTCCGCTAATAACTTTTGCGCACTTTACCCACAGACCAAGGGTGCCGAGGGTCTCGACGACAAATTTTAATGGTACAAAGTTGTACTTTGGTTATTAATTACTCTATAGTATTTTGATTAAAACGTGAATACAAATATTTGTATCCACGACGACATAGTAAATGTTTTCTTTCGGAAATTGAATCGGGAACCCCGCAATGAACTGTTGAGCTGTGGAAGTTTTTTAAGTCCACATCCTGTTTGGAACACAGGGTAAAAAATATAGGTTGTATTCAGGCTGGAATGTTATGACGGCTGTCACTTGAATGATATAATGGTGAGGCGGTGACTAAAATGGATTTTCCAATATCTCAAATGATTACATGAGTATCTAATGAAACGATAAAGGCTAAATAAATGTATGTCTAAGAGTGGGTTGTACACCAAATCGTCTGTAATCGTAAGCGGTGTTCGTTAAAATCTGATAAAGTTTGACTATGTGATGACAGCTCCCGGCGCTATATTTAACGTTGATTGGTCTGTAATCGTAAGTTGATGCAACCCACCCCTGTACCCACTCAATAAGCTGTTAACCCTTTTAAAGGGACCAGAATAATAAGTGGAACTACTTGTGTAATTGTATAACAGTTAGTAGTGCCTATGTAATATATCATAAGAAAATATTAAATAAAATTGCCACACCCACCTGGGTCCATGAGAGGCGTAGTGTAACAACTTGTATTTTACCATGGTGCAATTAATGATTAAGATTATGATGATGATTATGGAGTTATTGTAACTACAAAGCCAGAAAAGGCGGCAAAAAGGTATAGTTTACATATTATCATCAGACCAATGAAAATATTGCTCCAAACTTAATCAAAAAGTTCTAATATTGATACAAAAGTAATAAGTAAGTACTGTGAATTGTAACAATAACCAAATAATTTTGTTGAACTTCTAATTCATAACGAAAATTACTCTTGTGACCCAAATATCCAACGAAGATTTATCCTATTTCTTCAGCAATTCTATTGTTGGGTACTTGGCGTAGGTACTCGGAAGGTTACGCATTATGATCTTCAACTTTTATATTTCATTTGTTGGCAGGCTTGGGGGCTTGACCTAACTAAAGGGGTAATTAATTTTATTCGATGACTTTGGGATTGGACCGAAATTAGTTGGTAATACGTTTACTTTTACTGGCCAATGTGGTATGATGCCAATAATAAAGTTGTTTAATCAATAGATCAATTAAAAAAGATAGATCGATGGAGAGAAATTATTTATTTATTTCGGAATTTGTTGTTTTTTTGTTCGTCTTGTTCTCTTAAGTTATCGATCTTAAAAAATCACGATAATATAATTTAAGTAAATATTTTTTGCTATAAGATTTTTTATTAAATAAAATCAATAAACAGAAGTGACGATATTAAGGAAAGCTTGTGACGTCACTGGTTCCTACTTACTTACAAACTTCGTACTACAGAGCGTTTTCGTGTTTCACCAATTGATTTTACTATCAGTCAATATCCTTATTAACATGTGGTAGGCATTTGTAATATATTGCCAATTTAATTTAAACTTTAGTCAACGCATAATGATATTAAGAACTGAGCAACAAATAGTCTTGCAGCCACTTCAAACATCTAACAACAACATACACGTGTTGACATTTGATAACAAAATAACCCCTTCAAAGTAATAGATGTAACCAAGTTATAAGCACAACTAAAAGCATTTACTAAAGAACCGCTCCTCTCCCGCTGACCCATATGTGGTTCAGCATATAGTACGGACTAGTAACCCAAAAAAAAAATTAGCCCGGGAGAGGAGGGATTGTCGCCAAGTTAATTCGGAGTCGTTAACGGAATTACGATTACGTCGCATGATGGATGTGCTCGCAATTGACACGCAGGTGTCGACTGCCTCCATTTCTGAATTGAGTGAGAGGATTACTTAGTCACCTGCTATGCGGTGCAGTGACCGAATATTACAAAATGAAAGAGCTAAGCGCTGAAAGAAGAATACGCAAAGTGAAATGTATGTTTATAACATTCTGCAAACTTGGTTGTTCTAAATGTAATTTTTGCATGGGAAACGATTTTCAAAAAAACTAGGCATGACATTGTTAGGGCTGTCTGTGCAATAAAATATAGCTGACATTAAAGCATTAAAAAAAAAAATGTACCAATAATAACGACAATCATAAAACACTCTCGACTCTTTACGAGAACTTCTAATATTAATGTTATTTACTTATATTTCTTTTACAGTAGCTATAGCTATTCTGAAATATGTTAATTAATTAAATGAATTGAAATAGATAAAAAAGAAATAAGTAGCCTCTTCATATAACTTCAAAGACAGCAATGAATGCAAGTTCTTACTCATAATTTTAGTGTAAGAATCAGATGTGGAATTTGGCCCGTTTTTCATTTTCGCTTTAATATCCTCGGTTGCCAAGCGGTAGCTCGACAATATTTCTACGTAGTACAGAGATCGTCATTTGTGTAGGAACGACTATGGCTTTAGATTACGGACGCCGTTGCTTATTGGACGCTTTTGAGTTTGCGAGTTATGAGCGCATGGTGATGTTTTTTGCGGGGAACGTGTAATTTAAAAATGCAATCGTAGAGCAGTTTTACATGGCAGGATTTTACAAACGATTTCTATTTCAGCCTGTGTATTTATAGTGTGGTTATATTGCTGATATGTAATTCAAATGGCAAATATATTACAATTACATCGCGATTTATCCCTGCAATCATTTTATGTCATAGTTCAACGTTCAACTACTTATAAAACTACGTAGGAATAAAATCATGTGCCAAACACAAATATCTAGTGAGGTTTTTTATCTTCTCACGGACAATGCTATTTTGTACTTTGCTACGCTCTTCGCATGCTTGAGCATACATTATCAGCTGATTTAATGCCTACCTAAGATATAATTGTGAAACGTTCCGGAACTTTCCTGATATCTTGGGAAGGTTCTGCAATTTCTACATTGTTCATTATGGCTAGGCAATGTCAACTATCTACTGGCTCTCTGATGACATTTTCTAATCAGGTTTTCTTCGGTTGCCGTACTGTGGTCAAAATCAGCTGGATATTAAAAATAATCATAGTTAATCATAACCGAAGAAGGGGAAGGCCAAGCTGAGTGAGTCAGATGGGAGAGAGAGCTACTCTGACGAGAGTCTAATAAATGATGAGGAAAACAATGACGATGACGATAAAGATGATTATAATTACCAATGGTTACCAACGGTTGACAATGAATGTCGTAGGACATTGTTGGCTAAGCTCACCCATCATGATGTTGTCCCTGATGATCTGCACGTGCCTGTCGCGGTCGGGACGCGTGTGCTCGTGCCAGAAGCCGACGACGTGCCCGAGCTCGTGCACCACGATACCGAACTTGTCGCAGTTCTTGCCTATGGAGATGGCCTGTGCGCCCCCACCGCGCTTGCCGACGAATGAGCAACATCTAAAGGAAAATTAACAGTTAAGTTTCAACAAAAGAATATGAAGAGCTCTTGAAATGTTGACAGATTATACTTAAATGAAAATTACTAATTCGTGAACATTACTTTGGAGGAACCAACTGCATAGCATACCTTGTATTTGAGTTATAGAGTGTACTCATTTGGTCTTAGCTTGTCGAGTGTAAAATGAGTCGGAATAAAAAAATATAATCATTTAAAACAATTGTTGTCTTTGATTTTAATTTAATGTAATGACATATAGACATTACGTTGGACCAGTTTAAAGTAACCTCGTAAATATCGACAAAGATAATTAAATGTAAAAAGCAAAGATCGATTTTGGTGGTACATCTCAAAGGAGACTAACTTAATATCACTCATAAAGGCGTGTGTGAGGCTGATTAAGAACCGTGCTCATAGAAAGACGGTATGAAACGTCCTTGATTAACAAGATACCTAGTACTAACGATTAAGATTGATACTGGTTGAGAAAATGTTGCAAATATGTTACCCGCAAGGTCTTTCAGTAAAGACGATATAATCCTTATGTAGCAAGACGTCTCTCTCAACAAACTTGACGCAGGTGAAGTTCTCCCAGTGTCGCATGGCCTGCTTGAAGAGCGACTTGTGAGCTCCGCTGAAGTTGCCATCGATCTCGTAGGGAATCACGCCGTTCTCCCAGATGCGCTCCTTGCGGTTGGTGGCGGCACGTATGGAACGGTGACGGGCAGTCTGGAGCATTAATCATATTACCAGTAAAGTAAGAAATTAAGATCCCACGTGGAAAAGACTCAGAAAGATGGCCAAGTCTCGTTCTGGAGATCCAGTTGGTTAGTCAGATGGAGAATAGCTATTTAGATTTCAAATGTCTTCGGTCGATACTTAAGATATTTGACATACTTGGCACTCCAAAAATTACACTCGTTTTATAATCTATTTCAGATTGGAAGAGATCGGTGACAGCTATCATCACAGTCCAGTTTATGTCAAACGTCAAAGATGATATGTCACCTGACCTGACTCTACTAATCTGAAATATATTATAGACGCTTCGGGTAAAAAGTTTAAAAAATTCCATGATATCTTACCCCGTTGCTATTTTGATAACTTTCCATAGCATCTAAGTCTTCGTTGGTATCACGAAAAAACCAATTGGTAAATTGTTGCTTTTCAGTCCCCATAATAATTTTAGGTGGTGGTTTCACGTCGAATTTCTCTTCAAATTCATGCTCTGGTACAGTCACTTTTCGGCTTTCACCGCCATTTTCTCTACTGGAGTACTTCTTACGATGACGAAAATTTTTTTTGCGCTCCGATTGAGGTTCACCTTTTTCTTCTGATTTAACGGCGTTTTTTCCCGTTCTTTCACCAGAATGGACATTTCTTAATCTGAAAATAAGGAGACTTGTAACGGAGATATAATACTTATTACCATAATCTGATTCGTATAGCTAAGAAATTATTTATACTCTGTGCTTTAGGATGTATATTGGTTTGATTATATTAAACTTAGTTTATTGGTCTCATGTAATGAAAAAGCTCGGCCAGACTTACGGTGTGACATTAAAGACATATGTATTCGATTCGATTCGGAGGGCTATATGTCTGTACCTTCCAATTTCTAATAACCAAAAACGTAACTTTAAATTATTATAATTAGAGACTAGAATCTGATACAAAGAGAATTGACCTATTTAATACAATACGCTAACCTACAGATTTAGATTTAGATTTATTTATTTCGAGATAAAAATTACAATATGGATTCGCATAAAATGTCAAAATTATAAGAATCTTTATCACGATCGTCAATAATAATAATAATAAGAAATAAAAATTAAATAATATTCAAAATGTCAAATACAGAAAGTGGAAATAGTAGCAGTAATTGCCAAACATACAAGCTTGATTAAATCCAAAATTCCAACGCTCAATTTCTATTATTTGCAATATAACTTTTTACTACTCTCACATTAATTTCAAAACCTGTATGTTTGAAAATTATTTCGCCTCCACAAAGTAACGTAGCAAATGACACAATTTAAACTGTGATATTAGGGTAGAAATTCCAGCTTTTAACGGATAGAAATGGCGCGGGTCACTTCAATACGAGGCTAATGAATGGCTGGCTTTAAAGCTATGCAGGAATGTTTGTAAGCACTCTGATAATATTTAGCACTAACCCTAAGAACCCGTCTGAAAGTCGATACACAACATCATAGGTTCGCAGTAATAGTGTTGAAAATCAAAACTACCTATATCTACCAAATTCTTGAATCCATTTCATTCTAGAAATCCGTTGGTGTTGAATTTTTGCCCATACGTCTCAAAATACAACGATTTTTTGCTAAAATTGGCAACACTGACTTTTTTGGTGAAAATTGCCTACAAATTATAAAAATGCCCAAGACTAATAGTAGTCTGGATGACTCGTTCAATACCAAGCGTACGTAAATTTTATAGACTTTATTTAAGCACTGTGAACGTTTTAACTGACAAGTACTTTTAAAAAAAAGAACTTTCTCTTCGTTATAGTGAAAATATCACACACATAATCTGAATAAGAGAAAACAGTTGAAATGAAAATGATTTAGAAGCCGTCAGATTTAAAGCAAGAAATTAATGTTTCTAATAGCAGGGGACGAAGTCTCTGAACATAGCAATTAAGTGGCAGCAAGTGCTCAGAACGCATCCTTTGAAGCAAATAGCGGCGAGGAATACTTCACCGCCCTTGCATGAGGCGGCCATGGAAATTATAGTACGGGAATAATATGATGCAAGCTCTCTAGAGTAAACTGATTTTCCTTCTAGTTCTAGGAAATACCAGGATGTGCACGATCATTTTCAGATCGGAGAGGTTCATCATTTGAGGTTAACTAAGGAGAAGTTAACCTACTTATGTTAAACATTTTTCATTGAATGATGAAAAGATTTCTAGATGTCAGTTTAATTTGATCTTTGTATTTTGTTAATTGAACTTCTGCACTCATTAGTAGTATTCGTTGTTTTTTTAAATAGAAATGACTAGAAATTTTACAAAATATCAATAAAATGAAGAAAAGGAAAAGTTGAACATTATTTAATAATTCTGTATAATTAGATATAATTAGAATTAAAAATATTTTGGGGGTGAGAAAGTCCAGAGCAGGCCTCGAAATAGCTGTTTCTGTTTGGAAGAAACGATCCGTTGTACATCCTTTGCAACAATTTTACCCACTTACGTAATATATCGAGAACCTTTATTATTATGAAATCAAACATATATTTTATAGGCAGGTTATGGAACTAATAGGATCCTGAAAATCGTATTCCACCAGCGCCCCCACGAATTCATTCGCCTAGATATTTGATGACCGATATACAAATCTTAAAATACGGTAGATTCTTATTAACGATATGAAAGTCATCATACCGTCTCCCATTACCATGCCTTCTTCGCCTTCTTCGATGTCTACCCGTTGTCTCTTCTGTGAGACTCTGCAAACTTTCTGTCGGTTTCAACAAGTCATTCGCTTCTAGAAACTTCCCATCTACATCACCATCGGTTTTATTAATAACTCTTTTTCCCATATTTTCAGATTCTTCCTCCCGTTCATTCGTATATAAAACCCCGTTTGTGGGAGCAGGACCAACTGTCACGTTTTCAGGTGGAGATTTAATTTTAATGTTATTGTTAGAGTCACCTGTAATCTCACGGCTGTTGCTCTGAATCTTATTTGTAACTTCGTCGACTTTGTTAGCAGAGTTTGATATACGCATATTTGGATATAATTCGTCTAAATTTAAAATGTTGTCTGTTGAAATATTTACAACTAAAACGCCGTCTTGTTCTAGACTTTCTGATTCAGTCAAGTTCTCTACGGGGCTTGTTTGGTTAGTTACTAATTCTTCTTTGGTCTGATTGTTTGTACTCGTTATATTCTCAAGCATTTCTCCAGGTGGAAGTTTGCCGTTCTTTAAAAGTATCGATTTGTCTAGACCTGATGGTAAAACCTGTGAAATAAGAAATGAGTATTTTATTTTTCATTGAACCATCTACTTTTATTTATCTATTAGACCTAACTCTCTATTTTGATGTCTTTTGAAGTTCTCCTAATTGCCCTTGAATGCCTACCTTAGTCATCAACATAGCATCATTGTACTTTTTAGGCTTCTCTTGCACTGGCGCCGGTTGCTTCGTTCTCTTCCTCAATATGTCTGGTAATCCTTCTTCCTCTACCTGCAAGCCTTCAAGCAATACTTCCTTCTTTAATCTCTCCACTTCTTCTTGTAGAGACTTGTTGATCTTGGAGGTTTGCTTCATAGGTTTGAAGTCAGTATCTTGTAAGGCGATGTCACCTTGGAAATTACCTGCAACAATAAAAGAGAAAATTGAAATAGCTGTAATGACGTAAATACTCTTTTTAGTAAATCATGGTTTCGTTTATTAAAAAGTGTAATTTCGCTTCTGGAATACCTCTTCGTTGGTAAAAGTCTTGATTTTGGTTTAAAATAAATTAAGGTCCTATCGAGGTAAGCTCGTAACAACTTTAAATAGAGTTAGATCTCAGCTTGAACAGCTTCTCATTCTAATAAGAAAGCAATTAGTATGATTTTAAACTCCCAAATGTCAGGGTTCCTAAGTAATTTTATTAGCATAACGGCCATCCGAATATAACGAGCAAAATATAACAAGCTTATCTTATGAAGAACGTTATAAATACGACCCTGTTCAAGGGAATCAAAGTTCAAATGGCAACGATACGTGCCTCTAGAACATACCCGATTGTAAAAGTTAGGTTTTGATGGATGATTTTCGAAAAGTCGTATCGTTCAATGGCTTTAATGCAAAAACAACTTTGAATCATGAATATAAAGTAGATATTGAAATAAGCTAGTAAATACGGTGAGTTAGGCTCTAATAGAAATGATCGAGTTAGCGTTGCAGCTCTCTCTGTACTGCAGTAGATCTACGTAATTATCAGCGACATGCCGCCAATTCAAGGCCAAATTGTTTCGATGTTTCGGAAACGTTGCCAATTTCGGACGCTCCGGTTTGACGGGGAAATGGCGTTATTAGATAGGCCTATTAAATAATCTTGTGCATTAAAATATCATTTCGTATTGCACTATGAGATTGGTGACGTTGTTACTTCTAAAATATATGCAACATTTTCATTTTACCCTATCTTCCGTACACAGTATGAAAATGCCATATAGCGTCAGGCGAACACAGTGCACAAAAGAAGATCTAAGGAAGGAGACGAAATTAAAGAAGGCGCCCCGCATGGATAAGGAATTTCCAACCAGAGACCTTACTGCAAAACTCAAACTAAGTTCTTTCTGTGCCAGAGAGTGAGATGCATGAACGAACTTTGTTTTCGATTCGCGCTAGGGCCTCTGAGCACGAGATCTTCACTCGTGGTCGTGTCAAAAGTCCATATTGTCTTCATGATAGCTGACTTCGGTAGGAGATGATGCTTTGTGGGACAACAGTTATGAAGCAGAGTTAAGGCTAGTATGACGACCGGTTAGCCTAGTGGGTAGTGACGCTGCCTACGAAGCTGAAGGTCCTGGGTTCGAATCCCGGTAAGGGCAAATAATTGTGTGATGAGCATGAATATTTGTTTTTGAATCATGGATATTTTCTATGTATTTAAGTATTTATATCTATTATATATATCGTCGTCTAGTACCCATACCACAAGCCTTACTGAGCTTACTATGGGACTAGGTCGATTTGTGTAAGTTGTCCCCTAATATTTATTATTTATTATTATTTATTAGTATCTGGAGCCATATCTAGTACATTAGTAAAGCGTTAATATGTGTGTGTTTGGATTTGTAAGTTTGTATGTATGTAGGAGGTACGGTACACCACTACTCCAGAATTTCTGATCTGAATACAAATGTTCTTTCACTTGTCTATAGAATGTACCATTGGGATGAACAAGGGCTATATTTTACTTCGTGGATTCGCTGGCGTCCTTTTTAATACACACCAGGGCACTAAGTTTTTATATCATCGATATTTATTAACATTGACTTCGACTTTGGCATTGTGTTATTCAACTGTCAAACTAGTTCACCAAATTTTGCCATTTCTTACTGGCCATCAGGTAACACGTGTTTGCACAGCCATAAAATCTAATGCGTCTATACCCAGCTGGGGCAACACCGGCCGTTATTAATTGTCTATGCGTGCGGCTTGAATCGGACGCAGTTTACGATCGCGCTTATCATGAATATTCATGGTTAGTGTGGCAACATTGGGCTTCGGAATTGGGATTCCAAATTTGAATTCCGTGCTAACAAAAGATTATTGCAATGCATAGTTTTGTTTTGACAAGCTGTGTGTGCTTGCCTTGTAAGTTCTTTTGTTACTATGTTCGGGTCACATCTTGCAATTAACGTTAAAAGGCAGTAAACATTAACAGATTAATCTGTAATTTTTTGTAACTCTTTATTTCAACACAATTCGGGAAAGTTATTTATCTGATTTTTCAATATACTATTAGCTAAAGTACTTCTGCAATAAAATCAGGAATTAATTAACTTGGGTACCTAAATGAAAAAAACTTTTACAGCAAACCGCCGATTGAACATAAAGCAAATTTAATGGCGCCATTATTATCGTTCATGACATGAGAGCGCGTCGACAATCACTTTTTATTGGCTGTAAAAAATGTCATTTTGAAAATAAATTAATGGAAACATAGGTAGCTTGACTCTGAACATTAATAAATATGAAAATTATGTTCTTTTCGAGCTAGATAAAGGTGATTTATGTTAGCTGTGATAATCTTTAGACTCATGAAATTATCATATAGATAGATTCTAGATGGTAATTAGACTATTTAGATAAAGATAGTTTTTCATCAAAAATATTCATGAAACTTATATTTAGGTACTTAAGTCAGACTAGAAGATTGTTGTACCTAAGGACTAAGTTAGTTAACGCACATTTATTTTCGTATATTCGATTTTATTACACGAAAAGTGTGGGTACTGTGTTGAACGTTAAACCTATATTGGCGTAAATATATTTAGTATTGGGAACAGGGTTGAAGTGTGTTGTGGGCGATGGGCTAGCATCCTATCATTGCGATATCACATTTTATCAATCTTTTGTAGGTACCCAAAATGCTAAAAGTGGCACTGGAACAAAAGTTTCAATAAACGCGTGAATCTAGTATATCCGCTCCGCCTTGTAAAGGAGGGCGTCGGTCGCAGAATCGCTCTTGGCATTGAGCTACGTCCCGGCGGAAACATGTACACGCCTGCCTTGTGACTGAGGCTAGCACAACTGACGCCGCGCCGCGACGCGAGTCGAGAAGGATCTACCCTCCTCCTTCTAATTTGCACGGTGCGAGTGTGACAGGGGACGCTCAGCCGCGCGACAAGCGGCTTGTCAGCAAGTTGTGCTAGACGTACAGAATAATTACAAGCGTGACCGATATTGATTTGTAGCTTTTGAGTTCAGCTACACACATGGCAGAATAAAACAAGTCGTTACCGTAGATAAAACTTTATTTACTAAAGTATACATATACAAAATGATATTAAACTAATTATAATAAATTACAATTAGAAAAATGTATCAAAATTTTGCCCTTTAGGCAGGGTGCCCATCACACAGGCAGCATTCCCGCGCTGAATAGCAATCGCTATTCTTTGGGCGAGAAAGCTGCCTGCCCGAGGGTCACCCGTAGCCTCCCTTAACCGCTTACTGATCTCCTTGTGGAGCTTACGCGCGTTTCTTCCCCAAGGGCCGAGTGTCTCGACGCCAAATGCGACAAAACCGTAGATGTATCTAACCTACGTCAAACAAATATTGCTATTGTGCAAAGTTGGCACACAAATGTTGCCATTGTGCAAAGCTGGCACACAAATGTTGTCATTGACTTACATCTTTTATACAGACAAGGAAGCTGTGTACAATTTCAATAGTTCAACGTAAATATTTATCGATAATACTAAAGATGCAATTTACTCAGGTAATTACCTCTCGGGAGCACTGGCGCCTTGTACACCAGAAACAAACATAACCATTTTTGTATTTTTTTGGAAATTCCTCTAAGAATTTGATAAAAGAGAATTATTATTTAGAGAACGTTACCACAAATTGGTCAACTGCGAGCCTTTATATGGTGCCATTCCGAGGGTTTGAACAAATCACTCAATTATTGGAAATCATTTTCTCAAATAGAAAAACTTCGGTCCTCAAAAACAAGTGGAGTAGTTGCAGAAAAGATGGAGTTCACAGAACTGTAGTAAATTATTTACTCAATCAAAACAATCAAACCAAATCAAAACAAGAAAAGATAAGATAAAGGAAAAATGGCAAAAACCGTAAATTTTGTACGAAGCGCGAGTCCGACTCGCACTTGGCCAGTTTTCTTATATCAAAAGTATCGTCTGTTGAGATGATTTTTACCTATATCTGCAGGTCGAGCACGTAACGCATTGTAAGCGCGTCAGATCTAAATGTCACTTTTAGTATGGGAAACTAAGAGTTGAGTTGTCCTTACGTTCGGGACGTTACGTGATTAGGTTCTCTTGTGTCGAAGGGGTTTAAATTTTAAAACGTAGGTCTTTAATGCAGTAGCTATGTTGAACTTAATGTTTGAGTGAACCTTTAATTGGTTATCGTTAATGGAAGCAGTGATTCCCTGATTACAGTGGTCGCTTACGCCCGTGTAAGCTCCAACCAAGCGGCGATATTAATTGTTTCAGCCACAACTGGGAACAGTTTGAATTAGACGCGAATCGAACGGGTTGCGGGTACGTACGGCATAGGCGATGAGCGATTTCATTTACAAGCTTTACATTAACTTGCACTTGTTATTTCGTCGGAATCTTTAATGTTTTATGTACGAGTATGTCCGACCAGTTAGCCTAGTGGTTAGTGGACGCTGCTTACTAAGCTGAAGGTCCTGGGTTCGAATCACGGTAAGGACAAATATTTGTGAGATGAGCATATCATACTATCAATTGAATTATACTGTCTAAACACGTGTTGCCAAACACTTTGCTAACATCGTAATAATTATCTATATATATAAAACGCAAAGGTGACTGACTGATTGACTGATTGACTGACTGATCTATCAACGCACAGCCCAAACTACTGGACTGAAATTTGGCATGCTGATAGCCACTATGATGTAGGCATCCGCTAAGAAAGGATTTTTGAAAACTCACCCCTTAAGGGGGTAAAACGGGGGTCCAAAGTTTGTATGGGGGAAGCATTATTTTTTGAACTAGAGACTTAAAACTTTGTAGGAAGATTACTTATTAAGATAAAAAAAGCACTTTCAGCGTTTTACAAAATTTAACCCCTAAGGGGGTTAAATAGGGGTGCAAAGTTTGAATTAAAAACTACTAGGACTACAAACTTGAAATTCACACCAGAACTTCCTTTTATGACGTAGGCAAGGGATAAGACGGGATTTTTGGAAATTCTATCCCTAAGGGTGTTAAATAGGGGTGCAAAGTTTGTATGGGAGAAACATTATTTTTTGTACTAGAGACTTGAAACTTTGTAGGGATATTACTTATTAAGATAAAAAAAAAGTGCTTTCAGCGTTTTGGAAAATTCTCTCCCTAAGGGGGTCAAATAGGGGTGCAATGTTTGTATGAGGTAAACATTATTTATTGAACTAGAGACTTGAAACTTTGTAGGAAGATTACTTATTAGGATACAAATAAAAATATCCTTAGCGTTTTTAAAATTCCACCCCTAAGGAGATTAAATAGGGGTGCAAAGTTTGTATTCAAAACTACTGGTACTACAAACTTGAAATTTACACCAGAACGTCCTTTTATGACGTAGGCAAGGGATAAGACCGGACTTTTGGAAATCCTATCCCAAAGGGGGTTAAAAAGGGGTGCAAAGTTTGTATGGGAGAAATATGATTTTTTGTACTAGAGACTTGAAACTTTTTAGGGATATTACTTATAAAGATACAAAAAAAGTTCTTTCAGTGTTTTAGAAAATTCTACCCCTAAGGGGGTTTATTAGGGGTGCAATGTTTGTATAAGGGAAACATTATTAATCGAACTAGAGACTTGAAACTTGGTAGGAATTTTACTTATTAGGATACAAAAAAAAGTATTTTCAGCGTTATATATAATTCCACCCCTAAGGGGCTAAAATAGGGGTGCAAAGTTCGTATTCAAAGCTACTGGGACTAGAAACTTGAAATTTACACCAGAACTTCATTTTATGACGTAGGCAAGGGATAAGATGGGATTTTTGGAAATTCTATCCCTAAGGGGGTTAAGTAGGGGTGCAAAGTTTGTATGGGAGAAACATATTTTTTTGTACTAGAGACTTGAAACTTTGTAGGAATATTATTATTAAGATACAAAAAAGTACTTTCAGCGTTTTATAAAATTCTTCCCCTAAGGGGGTTAAATAGGTATGCAATGTTTGTGGGGGGGGAAACATTATTTATTGAACTAGAGACTTGAGACTTTGTAGAAAGATAACTTATTAGGATAAAAAAAAAAGTAATTTCAGCGTTTTATAAAATTCCACCCCTAAGGGGGTTAAATGGGGGTCCAAATTTTGTATAAGGGAAACTTATTTTTAGCTACTACGTACTTAAAACTTTGTGGACAGATTACTTATTCATTTACAAATAAAGTGCTTTCAGCGTTTTGGAAATAATTACACCTAAAGGGGTTAAAAAGGAGGTCCAAAGTTTGTATGGAGAAAAAATATTAGTTAGACAATTTTATTCGAAAATTCACAGGATAATTCCTAACGATAAATGAGTAAACAAGTGTTTCCGGTTTTTTGAGAATTCAACCCCTAAAAGGAGACATGTGGTGACAAAATCTGAAAATCAACATCGGCATCTATTGTTTCTATGGTTTATCGGGTCGCTGATTAGGAAAATAACAACGATTTTACATTCCAACGTGCGTCTAAATATCAATATGGGCGTTGTTAGTATGGTTTTTTGGGACGTTAATAACGAAAATCACATAGATTTTGAAATGTAATGTTGTGGACATGAAAATTCATGAAAATATTTGTGCCGAATTGCAATTCAATCGGTCCAGTTTTTTTCGTAGCAAATCGGTTGTAACAGACGAACTGACAGACAGCCACACGTGATCCTATAAATAAGGGTTCTATTTTTGCTTTTGAGATATGGAACAAGACCCGCGTTATATAGGGTTATAGGTTTTAAAGTTTGTATTTAGTGCCATCTCGATCGTCAGCAATCGGTACCGAGGCGAGTGCGGGCGGCGCGGCGGGACGGGAGGGTAGGAAACATTGGGAAAGTGCCTGCATCCGTAATAAGTACATTCAAGGTGCTGCACGAAGATCTGCTTACTTTTTATAAGTTAAGCATTTTGGCCGTCGTTAAATTAAAACATATTTTTGGGTATTTATGTTAAATCCTGGTTCGAAAAGCATGGAAAAAAAATCTTAGGAAACAAGCCTATAGCAATGTCCAGGCCACAAATTTGACTTGACATTCGTGGAGATATTTTGGTATTTCAACATTATCATGAACATAAAGTAGCTTTTATTCCAGAGGACAGATTCTCATTAATCATGACTGTAAATTTAATAACAGAAATACGTACATACACACATACATTCACGCCTTTATTCCCAAAAGGGGCAGGCAGAGCACATGAACTTTATGTTCCAGCGCCACTTTTAGCATAAATGTGGGTATAAAAGATCGACAAAAAGTGATATTGCTTAGGTTGTTAGCCCATCACCCACAACACACTTCAACCCTGCTCTCTTAATCGACTTTTACGACACACACGGGAAGAAAGAGGGTGGTGAAATTCTAACCCGCCACCACACGGGCATAAAAATAATAGTAAATAAAAATTAATTTACCATAATGGGTTATGACGAAGGGTTATTCGTAGGGGAAGTTAGTAGTAGTAGGTTAGTAGGCGGCGTAGCAATTCAACAATTATTGGAAAATTACTTTAACTACGCGGGCGAAGCCGCGGGCAAAAGCTAGTTAATAATAAACGCGAAAGTGTGTCTGTCTGACTGTTACCTCTTCACACTTAAACCGCTGAACCGATTTGGATGAAATTTGGACGGGGAGGGACAATAGGACAGTTTTTATCCCGGAAATCAGGGTCTTATCTAGAAGAGTGCTATGATATAATCGAGTGCGACGCAGATGAGGTCGCAGGTGGAAGCTAGAATAAAATAATAATAAAATATAGATACCCAGATGCTCAGTGGCCTTGACAACTGGAGCTGCTTCCAAATCCGCTGTCAGCGTGTACTTACACCCCGTTATGCATTGTATAATTTAATCAGCGAACCGCATTGCATGCAATCCGCAATCGAACGGCACAATTAGCATATCTCGCGACAGTGACTATTACAAGGTTGTGTAGGAAACTAATGGGATTATTAGTAAACGTTCATAAAACAGTAATTGTATATTAAGCAGAAACGTGCGCTAGCGAAATTACAAATTTCGATCATAGTGGAAAATTGAAAAATTATTCTCCACGAGCGGGATTTGAACCCACAACCTCTGGAATCCGTCCTTCGCTCTGCCAAGCGAGCTAGTTACTGTGGGTCTGCTAATGGAAACGAATCTTTCAATGCCTTCCTCTCATAGATATATATATTACTTCGTAAAGATAGGCCCAACGCGCACGAGTAATTCGTCCAATGCGGTGGCCCGCCACGGGCAATAGCGGGCCACCGTGCCTTAGTCTTCAGCTGCCTCAGTGTGCCACAGTATGTCAAGCGAATATTGTTCGGACAGGCGTATCTTTACTTTCGATATCATTGCTTCCCCTATTGTATTTACACCTTAGGGAGGCTCGTAGCGACATCTACAGCGTTTTTTTTTAATTTTTCAATTTTCCACTACGATCGTCATTTGCTCATCACTTTGTTTGTCACATTTTCCATACAACTTCAATTTATCCATTGCGTTACTTTTGTACAAGCATATTTGAAAAAGTAACTGAATGGAAATATGAAAAATTGGGACACTTTAAAACTAGGTCATGATTCCAACTTATAACAAACATTTTATGTATTCCTGACTTTGACTTTACTTTCTGATTAAATACAACATCAATTAGTTCCCTTCCTTCTCTTTGGGTCCTTCTCTTTCCGGCCCGTGTTAATATGGCAAACATCCCAATTTGCCTACATCAAATGAAACTTAGATTTAGGGTGGGTGCACCAAACCGTCTGTAATTGTAAGCGATGTTCGTTAAAATCTATATGGAATGTTTGACACGTTTCTATGGAATGACAGCTGCCCGTGCCATATTTAACGTCGTTCGGTCTGTAATCGTAAGTTGATGCAACACGCCAACATGCTTTTTAAGTCAAATTCGGACCCCGTATCATGGTCGGCCTTATCACACGATAAGGGACAAAATAGAGCGCGAACTGGCTGACACCGTTCGATAGAACGAGAGGACGCTCCTATATCTTATCACTTATTGCGTGATAGGCCTACCATAACACGGGGTCGGGTAGCCTTAACATTTGTATTGTTCTGAAAGTTTGTGTGAAGTTCATGTGATGATTAAAACCTACATGCATACATTCTTAAAATCACGTTAAGTACTCTTAGAGTTTGTGAGATCGGTACAATAAACGTCAATGGTGACATATGACGACATAAATTGTACTGGGATGACAGCTGTAAAATGTTCGAAGTCAGATCTCACAAACTACAAGTGGGGACTTCTGAATGATCCTTGGAACATGGCGGATCGTGCTCCAGACATTTTTTTTCATTTTCTGCATCCTGCTGTTTAATGTATAGTTTCGATAGCGTATTATGCAGTAAATGGCAAACGTGACGGCTACAGTTTATGAAGAATTTTCCTGGAAATGCGAATAACCAATTCTTGGGCATCATTCAGCGGTTCGTGGTCGCGGCCGCCATTATACTTTGTACTGCTCCAGCTATCACCCAGTGCATCGTGAAGGCCTTCCACCGTACATCATGCATGTGAAATGTTTTTTTTTATTTCTGTACACTGTCTTTGGCAAAGGCCCTAGAGGCTGCCATTTCTCTAATAAATAAATAATAAATAACTACAAGTGTAACGGCCTGCGACAAGCGGAAGTCTCTTTTCAATACCTTTTGATAGAAGAAAGAGACTTCCGCTTGTAATTAGTAACTTGTTGCTTCGTGAAACGGGCCCCTGAGTACCCGCGCCGCTGTGAGCGGGGCGTGCAGCGTGCATGTAAAACAAATGCAATTTATTTGGACGCCCCACGACCCGCTCGTAGCGGAGCGTGCACTCAGGCCTTACACTAAGGCCGCGGTGTAGACGCCAGCAGACAGCGGGGCGACGAGCCAGCGTTCATAGATTGAACTCAAACCTGTGAGCAGCCTCTCGCTACTTCTCCGTCCGCTGGCGAGACCGCGGTATAGAAGACGTAATTAGATCTTTAATTGGATTTCCAGAGCCATTGTTGGCAATTGTTGGTATAAAGACGGAGAAAAATGTGATATTGCGGTGATAGGCTGCTAATCCATCGCCCACCTCAACCCCATTCTCAAAATATAATGTTATTTAGGAACTATAAATAGTTCAATGATTGAACATTTAAGTACCCATGTATGTATAGAACCAAATAAGGGAATATGAAGAAATCTATATTTACCTCATTTACGAAATACAAAAAGGTATGAGTTTTGTTCTATTTCAAATATTGTATTTACCACCTTCTATGTAAAATCATCGGTTCTACGTGCGATGTGCAAAGAAGGCCGAGGAGCGTGGCTAGGCCCCCATAAGGTGGACTGATGACCTGGTAAAGGTCGCGGGAGTCCGCTCGATGTGGGGGCGCTGGACCGGTCATTTCGGCACTTGGGGGAGGCCTATGTCCAGCAGTGGACGTCTTTCGGCTGATATGATGATGACGATGAAAAATCATTGAATGTTTTAAACTTTTACATTATTCCAAAAAAAATATCTATAAAGTTCGACATCTAGTTTCATCCCCATTCCTTTGCGCACTTTATTCAGGACACACTGTATACATTTTAATGTAGAGATTTTTAAGTCTTCTAGCCTAAAATGCGTCCACATCATTTCTAAAATACCATATTCACAAACGGAACGCTGCGATGTTAACAATGTTGTGAAGTGAGCCGTGGGGCTGCCCGTGGCGGCCGTGATGGACGATTCTGCCGATTGTAAATTGTACCGGTATCGGTTATTATGTTTACAAATAATTTATCCATATCCATACTATATACTAGTACGTTGTAAGTATTGTATTTAATAATTTACTTCATATTATCCATACTAATATTATAAATGCGAATGTGTGTCCTGTCTGTCTGTTACCTCTTCGCTCTTAAACCGCCGAACCGATTTAGATGAAATTTTGTTTAGAGACAGTTTGATCGATCGGCGGGAAACTACACACAGGACCGGGATCAGTGGCGACTGGCGAGCAGGCATGTTGGAGGCCAAGACCCACTTTGGGTCGCTGCGACAGAGGAGTGAGTGTGTGATAGTTTGAACCCTGGTAAGGCTATAGGATAGTTTTTGTCGCGGAAATCATTCTCTAAGGGGGTGAAAGTTTGTAAGTAGCTACGATATGAACGAGTTCCATGCGGACACCTTCGTCTGTCGGAGGCAGAGCGAAAGTAGGTATGTCTGTCTGTCGATCTGTTAAACCGCTGGACCAATTGTGATGAAATTGAAAAAAAATTAGATAGTTTGAGTCCCGCGGAAGGACAAAGGATAGTTTTTATCCACGAAATGGATATTGTATGGAGCTACGATAAGCGAGTTCCACGCGGACGGAGTCGTGGGCAGAAGCTAGTTAATACGTAAGTTCCATGTTAAGAGTGCTCTCCTTCTTGAAAGCGAGCGAAAAATTTGAATTGGAATGTGAAAATGTAAATTAATGATTATAATACAGTCGCCATCAGACCTATCGGAGCGGCCAAAGTTCTCACAAATATCTGAACACGTTTTTAATTCCTCGCCAATAGAGACATTCAGATATTTGTGAGCACTGTACCTATATTTTGTAAATGTTAACGGTTCGTAAGTGTCGATGACTACTGCACACCCAATCTCATCCATTATAGGAGGCCTATGCCCAGCAGTGATACGTCTAATAGGCTGATAATAGTGATGATGGAGTGTCGATGAATTCGCTTGAAAACAAATAAATCCAGCCGATCTACAAAACATTTAGTTTTCCAATTTAGATTTCAATTTGGGTTTCAAGCGCTTCTGACTTTAACTCGACTTGCGAGGAAGTGAACCCTCGAAAGCTATTGAAATCATAATGAAATGGGACATGTATGTCTCAATTTGACCTCAGAGAGATAACGGACCGATAAAAACCGGACGATCGAAGTCGATTGTGAACTGGTCCGATGGACGTCCGATTTGTCAACGGTCCGCAACCCCATTGCACACGTTACCTGTGAAGCGACCCGCGAGCGCTGTCGGCCATGATTGATTACGCTTGTCAACCATGTTGGTACCTAGGTACCCGCTTGTACTAGTCAGTGAATTATTTTCAAGAGAGATATAAATTCAGACAGTCAATATGATATTAACTTTTTGCATTTCCAATTAAAATATGTACTTGAAAACAGAGAATATGCTCGAAAAAAAGCTTACCTCCGGCGTCTAAAATTGCTTGAAATCTTTTAAAAACCATCCAAAAAAGCCCCCCACAGCGTCAGTTATCCTCAAACAAGGCGACTTATTTATTTTGTTATATTTTATTTTATTGAGAGTGCAGTATAACAACACATTTAGAATGCTGATGGGCTTGCCCAGCAGGTGCAGTGCATCTGCCCTATTCTTTAACATCTTTTAAGCTCACCTCAACGCTCACCCACAAATATATCTTGACACCGCGATGCGTAGTAACTAAGCGTCGGTAGAGGTCTAGTTTCGTGACGGGTGACCGGCGGGGTGAGCCGTATTGGCGCTTAGCGAATAACAGCCCATGCATGTTTTGCGAAGCGCGGACGGACGGTTTCCCATAGCTATAGCAATCATGCGCAAAAAAATCGTTTCTCTGCTGGAGCGAGTTAGACGGAGCACCAACAGCCTTCTAAGTGTGTTTGCCAATAGATTTGACAGTCCAATCTTTAAACAGTGGGTTGGACTTATTAAAGGGGTAGCCTTAAGCTGTCCCGACTGAAATTTTAATTTGTGTTTAATTTAAGTGTAATTGGCCATTTTGTATACACACTAACCTAGTTTTAATTTATTTATATTGTTTCTTTTTCATGTACTAACCATCTATAGAATCTTGTGTTCCGAAATAAAGATTTTATTATTATTATTATTTCAAGAGCCAGCCCAATAAGGTCACCAGATATGGCAGATCGAAAAATTTGCCTGTATATCGTCCGATTTGTCAACGTTTTGCGAAGCCGCTGCTCACGTTACCTGTGAATCTGTTGTTGATTGAATTCATTGACACCTGTCGACCATGTACAGTCAGCATTCAGCATTGTATAGTTCGTAGCAGCTATAATAGCTAAATATAATTATCGCCACTCGTCTTAATTATTGAAGGAGTAATGATGTTTTAATTTGGCAGCTGACTGTACCAGCTTGTACTGTGCATATAGTAGTCGATGAATTATACTACAAAGAGATAAGTTCAGGGGGATCAATATGAGACATGCATTTCGAAGTCCAATTTGAGTAAATGTGACTCACGAGCACTGCAGTGACGGCGCGCATCAAATCAGACTTCTTAGAAGTTTTAAATACCTGCAGGGATGGACAGTAGACGCCTATCCAGGGACCCGCCCGGTATCCCTTTCGAGGGTTTTTGAAAGGGTTTTTCGTAATGCTTTACATACCAAAGCCGATGCTCCTCAAAACCCATTCATTTGGCTAATAAAGCGCTCCAATACGGTATCCCCTTCAAAGGGTTTTTGAAAGGGTTTGCTTACCGAAGCCGATGCTCCTCAATACCCATTCATTTGGCTTTTAAAGCACGACGAATGGGTATTCAACACGAGGAAGCGCTTCAATCCTTTAAAAAGCGCTTAAAAAAGCCTTTCGAAAGGGTTTTTCTATCAGCAGCGGTAGCGCCCCGTAAGGGAAACCCCTTCATACGGCTAAGTTAAATGAATGAGTTTTCAATCAATAAAGGACATCAAATGATTTGGGTTTTTAAACGAACGACTAACCCGTTCATAGGCTTTTTTCTGGGAAAGGGTGGGCGGGTCCCTGGCCTATACCCGTAATTCTATTGTGTCTGGAGAAGTGTCCATTAAAGTGTTAAGGTTGTGCTCTATGTAGTGTTGGTTGGGTTTTAGTTGTACCACCCTGCACCACCTCTTTTCCAGTGCTTCAGTGGTGATCGTATGAATAATCAATCATAAGTAGCGAATAAGGTTGACGTGTTGTGTGGGTGATGAGTTTAAAAAATCCTATCACTATAAATACCTATCATATTTGCTCCATCTTTGATCCCACAGTTGTATGCAGTGGCAATGAAAGAAAGTTTGCTCGCCTACGCCTTTTTGAGAATATAGGCAGAATATAGGTTCTGTATTGAATATAGATAGAGCACAACGAAATAAATGATCGAGAATGGATTACTCAGGGCTACGTTAGCCGAAAATCTTGTTTTGTGACGTTAAGGGGGTCCCCGTTCTGAATGACCTTGAGCCTCCGGCTACCCTGCCCCCCGCACAAGCTATCATAATTACGATAACCAACGAGGACAGCGCTACGGACGGTCTGACATGCATATCACCGAGATACCACGTAACGTGATGTATGGACTAGTTTCTCACTAGATGGCGCCTTTATTTATTTAATTTCACGTACACCTTACGCATAGACTTATAATGAACAATAAGTTGAAAACAACCGGATTTTAAAAAGATATTTATTTGAAGACATAATTTAGGTTGCCCTTTGAGTAAGTCATGAAAAAAAGACCCTCTTTATGGGAATCGAACCCGTGCCTGTTGCACGTAACGCGTGGATTGAAAATAATATGGTCTACTCAGTGACTACTACTGCCAGTCGGAAAGCATAGTATCAGGTCAGTTGGGGCAAATGCGACCCTCGTAGATATCGGTTTTTTTGCCATAAAGCGGAAACTATGTAATAATGTTAGTAGTTAAGTAACAGAATAAGTTAGTTGTAATAAATCATTTTCCCCAGTGTGCTAGGGGGTCAGTCAGGGTACTCAGGGTGTCACATTTCTCTGCAGCTGACTGTACCTGAAACACTTAGATAAATCCTTAACATTAAAAATAACAGTCAACTGCAGATAAATGTCACCCCCATATCGAACTTATATTTCTTGTAATCAGAAACTAATGAAGTTAATGAACGCCCTAACGTCGTATGGTATTTTTGGGATGACCTGTATAAGGTTTAGCATAAAAACAAGCTTGGGTGCGTAATATAATACTACACTTTAATTCACTGTATAAATAGAACGTTTCTTTTCTGAAGCACTTACCTATGTTAACCGACCTAAACTATAGATAATATAAGATTTCAAGGGTTTTCCTCTTTGTTACCACCAACCAAGCAACTTGTAACTTCCTTCCATCATTTTCCTTTCATCTGATACCATCTGGGAAACTACTTTCTTCCCCATTTGTTACCACGTGGGGAGTAACAAAAGGAGAAAAAGTCCCTGGTGTGACCAGTGGTAGGAACTCGGTGGTAACAAGTAGGAATAACCGAGATTTATTACAGTCCAATCCCGCTTAATCTATAAATCATCAATAAATCTTCTTCCCTACCGTCTTTTCTCTATTACTTTAAAAAAAAGTCGCCACCGACGTCTGTCTGTCTGTGAGCGATAAACTTAAGAACTACTAAACCGATTTAGTTTCAGTATAATGCTTGATGTAAAGTGCCATATTAGGCGGGTTGCTAGTTAGCTAGACCCTGTTGATTATCGGTCTGGCTGCTTGTTGAGCTTTCTTTTTTCTTCCTTCCTTTTTATAGCTTCTTGGATCGGTGGCGGATCTCTAATAGGCATATTTCGAGAGTGCCGTGGGCCCACCAGCTGGGATCATGTAGAATGTGGTTAATTTTGCTTTCATCTTGTTCTGCCGAAAAAGTCATCTTTCAATATGAACTCTACCGTTAGAGGTTTGTGTTCATTGAACAACGCAGCAAATATAAATTTTGTCTCTAATTGCGCTTGACCGCAACCAATTGCTACCGTGCCAGCTACAGCACAGCAATGAAGGTTTACAACATTTTCATCACAGCAATCACTATTTACATAAAACTTGCAATTACACATTTTGCACCGAAAGGTAAGAGTTGACAGTAAACCATTTTGCTTTTCACCATGTAGTTCAAGCTCTTTAGAAGTACAGCCCATAGGTCCATGGCTTGCGATTTCCAATAAATGCTTCACTTTTTTTTAAGTAACTGATGTCCACGATCCTTCTTCAATTAATTGTTTTTTTTTTCGGGGTAGTAATTGGTTCTGCTGAAATTTCCAACTGAAAAACACAAACAAATCATGAATTAAGTAATGATGTATTTTTCTCAAATTATTGCTGAAATTCACTAAATAATCTTCTTGAAATCAAAATTTTGCCAACATTCGCATACATCTGTTCTGCATCCTTATATGTCAAACGAAAGCGTCGTGGTGATCCTTTAATGGACGACTTTCGTCCTCGAAAATGCTAAAAAGTTCAAAAGATCAGTAATCACGTAACTTATCTCGTTCTTTATCTAATGTGAGACAGGCGTGATCATTATGTATGTATTGTAACACAAGAATAATTAATTTTGACTGTAGTAGAATACCCTATTTAGATTATTTCTTACATAAATAAAAATAATAATTATTATTATGGACATTATCATAATATGAATTACAAATCAAGTCGGAATACAATGGTGTAAAGAATGATAAAATTAAAATACGTAAAAATAAATAAAAGTAATACTACGAGTACATCCCGCTCTGCGTCAAGCCCGAACCAAAGGTCCCCAAAATGCTAGCGGCATTGCCTCGCTGAACAGCAATGGAGACCTGTTGGACGAGCCATGACCCAGAGCGGGGGTCAAGGCCCCTGTCCCTTAATCGTCTGCCTAACTCCTTGCACAGCCCGAGAGCCTCACTGCCCCAGGGCCCAGCTGTCTCCACAGCAACCGGAACGAAATCATAAGTCGGTTCCAAGGCAGAGTACTTTGCGTGTTTGAGCTTGGCGGCATTTTCGGCCGCCGAACCAGCTGACTTAATTGTGTGCTTTAGATGGGACGCTGCAAAAGTGCTAACACAAGTTGCATCCCATAGGAGGCACCGCCCTCTCTGCCAGGGAACCAACGTCAACCCGTCTGGTCTTTTTCCGTCAGTCCGAGACAGACCCGGGGGCTCCAGGATGCACGGTACGTTGGCGGACACCATAGCCCGACGCACGATCTCATTGATAGAATGGTGTCTAGGGAACCGACCCGCACATCTTTTGCAGCTTAGCCCGTGGTGGCCATTCTCCTCCACCATTGTCCCACAAACGCATCGGTGCGCTTCGCATACCTTGCTCCCCAGCCTTAAAGCAACTGCTATCCTCAGGGAGTCGTTGTCGAGCAAAGTGCCGAGTTGAGGGGAAGGCAAGGCATGCAGCCACGCACCGGATTCGGGCTTTGTGAGAGCCTTGAGACGTGCTAGGTCAGTCCCCGAGGCATCACTCAACAAATGAGAAAACGTTTGCTGACATAGAATATCGTCCCATCCTCTTTGGACCGTTAAGCTATCCGGATGATCATTGGACGGACATAGTGTCGCCCACTTAGCCAGGGCCTCGGTTACGAATGGAACTCGAATGCTGCTGCCATCAAATGATAATATTCGAGCAACAAGATCCGACGAACCATGTGCCGACGCTAAAAAGGCTACCAGACCTATGTCCTGGACCCGACGCACGCCCAAGCCACCGTAACGAACTGGCAGAGCCGCCTGACACCATTGTTTGTCGTCTAAACTCACATTGAGTATTGACTCTAAACAAGATTTAATAGTGTCATCGAACGATTTCAAATCCGTGTCATAAAGCCAAGTTGGAGACGTCCGTAACATATACACCATGCGAGGCAGAGCAAAGCAGTTTCGCAGCAAGATAAGGGAAACATGTCCCGACAATTGTGTCAAATGTTCCTGTGCCGCCGAAAGTGCTTGTCTTTTGGCTTGAAGGGCCGAACTAACACCCTCGGTGAAAATTGGAGCACCCAGTAAATTGAAAGAATGTTCGTGTATTTGTCTAATGCCAGGTAAAAGTGACTCTATTTCTGCGAGAGAGTTGGTGTCTAAAAAACTGCAAGTATAAAACTCGCACTTAGACGGGTTTATTTCAAGACCAATTTTCTTCAAGGCAGGTATCAATGTTTTCAAGTCGTTTAAGACCACTTCTGGACTTCCTCCTATAGTGCCATCATCCAGATACCACACGTTAAGGGGCGCCTTTAATCCAGAAATAATCTTTTGGATGCCGAGACAAAACATCAAGGGCCCTAATGGGTCGCCCTGCTGGGCACCAACTTGCGACTGTATTAAACTGCCTGAGAAGAAAAGATTACTTGAGGAGGCGTAACATTGGTAAATGAAAGGGTAAAGAGAAGGGGTTTGCTCTAAGGTTTCGTTGAGAATAGTGTCCCTTTCTAGGCTATTGAAAGCGTTTTTGATATCGATTTTAACGATTATGGTATTGGATGATCTGCGATGTAAAGCAAAAGACCGGGTGGCATGTATTGCCGCCTCACAACCAAGTCTGGTACCGAAGCCCATTTGAATTGGTTGCAGATAGTCAGACATAGCTTCTCTAACAGATTGGCAACAGAGCTTAGCCGTAAGACGACGAAAAAAGCTGCCCACCGCAATTGGTCTAATACCACCATCTTTTTTAGATAAGGCACATAACGAAGCACCATATAGGAACGGTCTCACCTCCAAGGTTAGCATACCTCTCAGTAAAAAATTGCATAATTTTGTGAGTGATTCTAACAATCGGGGACCATTATTTCCTGCGGAGGGTGAAGTCAACTCTTTGAGATGCTGCGGTCGCAGACCATCTAGACCGGATGCAGACCCATTGTAGAAAGACGCAATTGCGTTGGCTACGTCCGAAGTTGTAACAGAAAGGAAAGGGCTTGTTAAACTCGGTTCAGGTGGTAAGATTATTGACCTCGATGGGCTGGGGTGTTTGTCTTTCAAAGCATGTAGTGTAGTTTCATTCACAGGGGCGAGAGTAGCGTCGGAAAGGAGCAAACGAACCGCTCCTCTTAAGTCTCCGTCGTGTACTTTGGCTTCGATGGAACGATATATCGAAGTTTGTTTTATTGGGGACTGTAAAATAGCGAAGTACAAATTAGAGTCATTGATATTATTTTTAACTTTAGTCGTCAACGATTTCTTTTCAGTCTTATCTGGTACCCTCAAGGCTGAAAAAGAGAAAGAGAGTAAAGTAAACCAATTTTCAACACTGTTCGAAAGCAAACAATCCTCAATAGCCGTGCATAGCTTACCGGCAGCTAAACATCTGGCACCCTTGGGAATATGGGTCAAAACTCGAATGCTAGACTTTAAAGTTGGTAAGTCGTTTAGACTAACGTTCGCATGTTGCGTTTGGGAAGAAATGTCCGAAGTCCCAAGGAGCGCTGCTCGAGCTAGAGGAATATGATCTTGCCATATTTGGGTTGTTTGTGTGGTGTTTAAAGGTGTTGGAGCAGGTGGCTGCGTATGGTTAGCATGAACACGACTTATATGGATGTTCAGTCCCCTCTTTTTAAAATAACGAATCTGGGGGCAATAGGGGCATTGCACGGAGCTATCCAGAGGCAGAGACAGGGGAGGAGCCATATTTACTTGGTTTGAAGTGGATCCTATTATGTTGAAGAGTATGATTAAAACTAAACAAGAAAAACTTACAGTTGCAAATATAAAAATGTAGTATAAAAATACCGCAACAAAGTAGAGCATGTACAGTTCTTTACATTGTTGTTTAGCCGCTGAGAAGAGCGTAGGCAAGGACGTAAAATATAAATACACAATGCACTAAATATTAATCACACTTAACTGATTATAAACAAATTAGAAAACACAACAAAGAATGACATCAGTGACACTGGAAACTGTCAAAAACCCGGGGCGCAGCCCCCCATATTTACGTATCGACATGACACTTTAGTTACGAACGGAGCTTATGAAATTCGACTCACCAAATCACAGAATGCTCAGTTCACAGTACTAGATATAACCGAAATTACGCAATATTTCGAAATACAAAAACTTACGCTTGTCTGAATTTAACCTTAGTGAAACCGTGGGCGGCGACTTTCGTTTATAAAAATAGATACAGATAGGTAGGTACCTAAAATTAATACAGTTACCGATTGCCCGTTGCAGTGACCGTTGATTATCCTTCACCAAATGCTCAAGTGGGCCATTTTACGGAAAGTTGTACACTACTTTTTTTAAAGTGTTGATATACATAATCGGGTTTTTTCTACTCAGAAACGAGAGCACTTTCGAACCTAATAGTAGAAAAAAACTGTCCAAAATGTTACACATAATTTTCGGTTTTCCGTTCCGTTACCACCGTACAAGCTTAGTATGAATAAAATATCTCGGGACACTTTTTTTCTCTAACAACATTCAAAAGTGCCTTATTCTGAGTAGAAAAAACCCGATTATGTATATCATTTTTTTTAAAGTCGAGTGTACACCTTTTTGTAAAATGGCCCATGTATAGGTATTTTGGTAATTGACATACGGACGGAAGGACGAGTGAGATGTCCCGCGTAGGCAAAGGTTTTTAGATCTTACCCATCATTACGATTGCCAGTGTCGGCGTGGTCGGCGTCGGGAGCAACGTTGGTATTTTCTTTTTCGTACAAAGGGTTCAACGACATCGAAATATCTTCGTTGCTTTCTTCATAACTATAACAAGGAATGTTAGAATTACAAACACCTACATCAGAGAAAACGGTTATATTATGTAGGTATGGATAGTACATTCATATAACGACGTGTGACGCAATTGTTTGATACTGTGTCAAATTATACATTTTGCAAATTAATTAATTTATTATTAATATTACTTACATTAAATAATGGTAAATAGATACTTTACCAAACGATAATCCTTCCGTCTGCGTCTTTAGATGAAAAAATCGTTTGTGCCGAGACTTCGCTGTTCATATTCAAAGCCTGCAGATCTCGTTTTTTTCTCCTCCTAGAAAGATTTGGGAAACATTGATGTATTCGGAAAACATGAATAAAAAGGATTGCTGTTTGCAAAATAATAAAAATAAAACACAAAAAGAAAATCATCGGTGCGGTTCCAACACTAGACCACTCGTGGACATGAAGCAACATTCGCCCAACATTGATACACAGCGCCATTTCGTCTGTGACAAGTAGGGGAACGGCAGGTATAACGGACCCTGTAGGTAGAACGGACCGGACGAATAATGTTCAGTATTTCAACATTACTAGCACAAAACACAACGTGTTATTAATTAATTTCGAAATCGATGGATATTCAATCATATAGCTAGTTTGACGGAGACGAAACCAAACGCTTTTCTGTAAGCTAGCAACACTGAGCCTCTTATGGCAATATCCGCTTTACCGCGCATCGTTACAGCTCGCAATGAATTTGCTGGAGCTTTAAAAACCCTATAAAACTTACAAACCCGAACCGCGACACGCGATAATTGAGAAAACCAGACTTTAGCGGCCTGTGAGGAAATACAGCACCAGGGGGCCCCCAGAACATCACACCGAGCAGCGGATGAATTTGAGGTGAGTCTCCCGAACATAAAGATTCGAGCCGGATATTCCTTATGAGTACTGGTTATTTTGCTTTAAATTCGCGTTCGTTGCTGTTTTGTGCTAGCATTGCATGCTAAATTCCAATTTCTTTTACTACGACTTACGTCACTTAGCGAGAATCTACCTCCGGTGACAAACATTAATATCGAGTTTCCAAGCGCCTAGCGTATTATTTTACGGTAATACCGGTGTATACAGTGCGATCTCAATGAGAACTTTCTAATTATATATAGTTTCATAGGGTTTTAAGCGATATTTGCGAAATTACATCTCGCAATCATTTTTTACGAAAGGCGGTAGACGCATACTCGCGCTGCTCGAAGCGCCCGCTGAGCGCCATTCGCATGGCCGTAATTGCATTCCTATAGCATAGGTTAATTTAGTTAGTCGCAACTAATAATTTAAAAGTTTTCGTACAACGTACAAAACCCACTTGGTATTTACGTACTTAGTGTATATCGAAGCGGTGTAGGTACAACGTACCGAACCCAATTCCGCGGTCACTGTATTGCTACATACCGATTTATAAGCTGCATGTATTTTTGTACTGCACACATTTCAGTCTTTGTAGCTTGGGATCTACCAACCATTGACTTCTGTAGTTGCTTAATCGATTTATTTACAGTTAAGTTTGCGACCAGCTATATTATTTTACTTACTAACTATCATTGCGCTAGTACCTAGCCATCAGTACACTTAATACCTATACATTATCTTACGTACAACGTACGTCCATACATAAAATTTACATCCATACATACGTATATCGTTTTATTTCGTGATATTACATTTAGTTTAATTCAGTGACTTAACTATGTACGAAATGGAAATCGAACAATTGAATTTCGAACGTGATCTTGCTTTGAATAACATCGAAAAGATTGTTGATTGTAGTAACAACTTAGCTGAGTTTAGAGTACGTGTTAAGGAATTAAATTCAATTAAAAAAACATTCTTGCAAACACAGGCAAAGATTGAAAAATTATCGGCAAAAAACGAAACTTTTTCAAAAACGGATAATTTGGCTATTCGTAACAAATTCGATTCGTTGTATTTTCAAGTCCAAGTTACCTTGGATACGATAAAGGAAGAACGTAAACAAAGTGTTTCGGCACCGTGCGGTGGACACAACGTGTCACATGCGGGTTGCTGTGCCTCACAGCAGGTACCTCAATCACACATACGTTTACCTCAGCTGACATTACAAACCTTCTCAGGTGATTTAACTGAATGGAATGCCTTTTATGATTTATTTAAATCACTTGTGCACGATAACGCTACGTTAACAGATGTAGAACGCTTCCGCTATTTGTTATTGTTTTTAAAAGGTGAACCTTATAATCTTATCAAATCGATACCGGTTACTGAATGTAACTACGAAAATGCCTTGCAAGTGTTAATAGGTCGTTACGAAAATAAGCGAATTATTGCAACAAAACATTTCGATAATATATTTGATGTCGAAGCAGTTAGCGACAAAAATATAGAATTTACCTTACGTAATTTGATGAATTGTTATCACGAAAACATTACGGCTTTAAAGTCGTTAGGTATGCCGGTTGAACAATGGAATTTTGTTCTCTTAAATATTTTGCTGCGCAAAATTACCCCTAATATACGTAGACGTTTTGAATTGTCATTAAAAATCTCAAATGAAATTCCTAGTGTGACGGATTTACTTGATTTCTTAGACAAAGAATTAGCGGCATCCGAGATAATGCACGCCTCCGTGCGTACTTCAAGTACCTACTCGGCTCAGGCCGCGGCACAGCGCGCGACCGGGCCTGCTGGCGGGCCGGCCGGCTCGGCTCGACCGGCTGCTGTGACGTCATCGCGCCACGCGCAAGCCGGGCGGCAGGCAATTTCGCTTACTCGCGCGCACTCTGACGTGCAATATAATGCACCGCGCACTCCTAACACATCGTTTTCGCGAAACTCGCGTACTATGAGTATGCATGCTGCAACTGCGGTGGATTATATAAATAAAATTAAATGCGCGTATTGTAAGGATAATTCTCATCCTTTATATAAATGTGAGAAGTTTCACACACTAACTTTTAGTGAACGGAAACATTTCGTCCAACAAAATAAAATTTGTTACAATTGTTTATTCATCGGCCACTACGCAAAAGACTGTAAATCGCGCCACTCTTGCCGCGCCTGCTCTCAGCGCCATCACTCTTCATTACATGAAGATGCGCCTACTTCAAACGTCACACTGACAACGGAGTACTCGCCTTCCCCTGAGTCACACTCAGTAGCGGACACCTTTACGCCCACTCCATTACATGGAGCTGCGGGGTTTTCCTCGAGTAAGAACTGTACGGTTTTACTCACAACCGCGCTTGTAAACGTGCGACCCATGAACCATGGGCCTTACTCGCCGCGGTCCGTTCGTGCTCTTGTTGACCAAGGGTCACAAGCGACGCTGATCACTGAATCGTGCGTCCAACGTCTCTGCCTGCCGCGGTACCCCGCGCAGACCAGTACTACTGTCACCGGCATTGGTGACAGCAACGAGCAACCGCGTGGTTACGTGTTGTGCGAGGTTACGCCCCACAATAAACCAGAGCCGAAGCTTTATATCGAAGCTCTTATTTTACCGAAAATAACGAGCTACCTGCCTAGTATTCCAAATACTTTTGAGAATATTGAGCACCTACAAGGTCTTAACTTAGCGGACCCAGAATTGCGTTCTGCGCGTCCCGTCGAGCTCCTGCTGGGGTCAGACTATAGTGACAGCATACTGCTTCACGATAATATCAAGGGCCCACAGGGCACACCCGTGGCCATTAATAGCATTTTCGGATATCTACTGAACGGTAGAATCGCTCATGAAAATACGAGACATCTGAGCACTAATCTGAGTACTTGTCAACTGGATATTAAACTTCAAAGATTTTGGGAGCTGGAATCCATCCCAGAACACCCACATCTGACGAAGGATGAACTTCGCTGCGAGTCAATCTTCGTCGATACTCACACTCGTGATTCACACGGGAAATATACTGTTTCTCTTCCCTTTAAGGAGAACGCTCCTCCTTTAGGCGAATCTCGTTCGATTGCGCTCTCACGTTTAACTAAACTAGAGGCACGACTGTCACGTGACCCTGCCTTACGTGAGAACTATAACAAGTGTCTTCAAGAATATTTGGACTTGGGACACATGGAGCCTGTATCTGACTCTGCGAACAGTGACACGTCTCCATACCACATTCCGCACCATTGTGTCGTGAAAAAATCGGCTGCTACAACTAAGTACAGAATCGTTTTCGATGCTTCTTGCCGTACGACATCAGGTCGGTCTCTCAACGATAACTTGCTGACAGGTCAGAAACTACAGAAAGACATTTGTGAAATTTTACTTAAGTATAGATTACATAAGATAGTCTTCACAGCTGATTTAAAAAAGATGTATCGCTACATCGGTCTTTGCAAAGAACACCGTGATTTCCAACGCATTCTTTGGAGATTCTCTCCTCACGATCCTGTACAGGAGTATCGTCTGTGTTGCGTATCCTTCGGAACTTCTGCAGCACCGTTTCTTGCTTTACGCACTCTTCGTCAATTAGCCATTGATGAAGCTGCTGCTTTTCCACTTGCCTCACAAATACTTCTCAACGAAGTATTTGTTGATGATGTCGTCACTGGGGCTGACACAGTTGAAGATGCTCTCGTTCTTCAGCATCAGCTCACTTCCATTTGTAAAGCAGGTACATTCGAACTCCGCAAATGGACCAGTAACAGTTCTGAATTCCTATCTCATTTGACCAATGAGGACTCAAACCATGATGACGCTCTGATTCTATCAGCACTCGACACTGACACTTCTGTCAAGGTCTTAGGCCTTAAATGGAATCCTAAGTCAGATACTTTTACTTACCAAACCGATGGAGTAGCTTCAGGCAAATGTACGAAGCGTATAATGTTAGGAGAAATCGCCAAGATTTACGATCCTCTCGGGTTTCTAAGCCCAGTCACTTTATACGCTAAGCATTTAATCCAACTGTTGTGGGTGTCGGGCACAGGTTGGGATGAAACTCCTCCACAGGGTGTCTGTGACTTGTGGTATCGGTTCATCGACGAACTGCCGTTACTACAAGATATTTCATTGCCGCGTCACGTGCTTCCTAGCACTCATCAAGTGCAACTTTGTGGCTTTTCAGACGCTTCTGAAAAGGCATATGCCGCTTGCGTCTACATACGCGTTATTGACTCTGAAGGTGCAATCAGCACACATCTTCTTATGGGCAAGACAAAGGTCGCGCCTCTCAAACGGCTCACAATACCTCGTCTTGAGCTTTGTGGCGCTCATCTCTTATCAAAGCTGATAAGGAGAATTCTCACTGCTTACAGCAGTGTATTTTCGTTTGACCAACTTCACGCTTGGTGCGACTCAACAATCACCCTTGCCTGGTTGCGTTCATCCCCAGACAAGTGGCGTACTTATGTTTCTAATCGCATAGCGGAAACGACAAGCAACGTGCCTGCCTCACACTGGCAGCACGTTCAATCGACGGACAACCCGGCGGACCCTGCGTCCCGCGGTGTCCTCCCATCTCAACTGGACCATCAATTATGGTTCAAGGGACCAGCTTGGCTCTCGAAAAGTAAGTCTGAGTGGCCCATTTCCAAAGTTAACTGTCATACTAACGAGGAACAACGCAAGCATGTTCTTCTCACGCAAACTAACGAACCGAGCTCAGAGTTCTTGGAGAGATTTTCGTCACTTCCAAGAATGTTACGCGTAGTTTCTCTTATGTTACGATTCATTAATAAATGTCGTAAAACGAACGTTTATTCAACGAAGCACATTACTGTGTCCGAGACCAAACTGGCTCTCAGTCGAATAATTTCACTCGTTCAACGTGAACAATTTTCTGAAGACATCTCACGTCTCAAGGACGACGATAGATGTACAACACGTCTTCAGAGACTTAAACCTTTCCTGGACGATACTGGACTCCTCAGGGTCGGCGGCAGGATAAATCGAGCTAACGTGCCGTATGACGCCAAGCATCAAATTCTTTTACCTAAAAGACATCATTTTACAAATGTACTCATCGATTTTTACCATAAAACCCATTTACATGTGGGACCACAAACTTTACAGTTTCCCCTCGCACAGACGTACTGGATTCTGTGCGCACGCGACGCCGTGCGTATGCGTACTCGCCGCTGCGTATCATGCGTTCGCGCGCGACCTATCGCGCTACAGCCATCAATGGCAGAGTTACCTACTGCTAGGGTTCGATCGCTTCGTCCCTTCTTACATACTTCCGTTGACTTCGCGGGACATTTTCATCTCAAATCAAGTAAATTTCGCAACGCGAAAGTTTTCAAATCATACGTTTGCGTTTTCGTGTGCATGTCCACGAAGGCAGTCCATTTGGAACTAGTCCCCGACTTATCAACCGAATCGTTTCTAAATGCCTTGCGTAGGTTTATATCCCGACGCGGTTATTGCAAAGACATTTATTCGGACAACGGCCGAAACTTCGTTGGTTGTGCGAGATATCTGACCGAACTTTACACGTTTCTGCGAAACGAATCAAATCAGTCTGCCATAAACGAGCAGCTGACAAACCTACAGGTTACCTGGCATTTTAACCCCGCGTACGCTTCGCATTTCGCCGGTCTTGTCGAACGAGCTGTAGGCAGTCTAAAACGACACTTACATCGCGTCATAGGAACTCTTACACTAACCCACGATGAATTCAACACACTACTGTGTCAAATTGAGGCGGTACTCAACTCTAGACCTCTCTGTCAATTAAGTAATGATCCTGCAGATCCATTACCTCTTACACCCGGACATTTCCTCATCGGGGAACCATTAACGTCTCTACCCGAGTTTGATTTATCTAACGATAATCCAAATCGCCTGGCACGATGGCAGGTGATTCAACAAGCCGTTCAACATTTTTGGAAACGCTGGAGTGTAGAATATCTACACCAGCTGCAACCGAGAGGTAAATGGTTCCACGATAATCCTCACACTCCTCTTCGCGAGGGTTCTGTAGTCGTGTTGGTCGACAACACGTTACCGCCGCTGCAATGGCGTCTAGCGCGCGTGCACGAGCTGCACCCCGGCGTCGATGGTATTACTCGAGTCGTCACTGTACGCATCGGTAATACTCTTAGTAAGCGACCTGTAGTTAAGGTCTGCCCTTTGCCTATTGATTAGGTATTTTTAGGTATAGCATTACATGTTTAGCCCTAAGTTAGCATAGCATTAGAGAGATAATTTTTTAAATAAAATAAGTATTATTTTGTGGTCGGCGGCATGTTCAGTATTTCAACATTACTAGCACAAAACACAACGTGTTATTAATTAATTTCGAAATCGATGGATATTCAATCATATAGCTAGTTTGACGGAGACGAAACCAAACGCTTTTCTGTAAGCTAGCAACACTGAGCCTCTTATGGCAATATCCGCTTTACCGCGCATCGTTACAGCTCGCAATGAATTTGCTGGAGCTTTAAAAACCCTATAAAACTTACAAACCCGAACCGCGACACGCGATAATTGAGAAAACCAGACTTTAGCGGCCTGTGAGGAAATACAGCACCAGGGGGCCCCCAGAACATCACACCGAGCAGCGGATGAATTTGAGGTGAGTCTCCCGAACACTAGCTACTTAAAATACGCCACAAATAACTTTCAAACTGTTAACGCCATCTATTATCGACTTGCGTCAACTTGACAGTCGCCTCTCACCCAGAGTTGGTCAGTGTCCTTGGAGCGGCCATGCAGCGGCACACGTTTTTATTAAGGTAAGTTCATTTTTGCGTATTTTGATGTAAAAACAGCAAATTTTGATCTGTCTTCAGTTTGATTACGTTAAAGATATCAGGGATTTTGTGTTATTGTCTAAGATATTGTTTATTTTACTTAGTTTTAACGATAAATAGGCAAAGTTCTCCTCAATATTAACCTCAAAATAATTTAATGTTTACATGCCTACCGAAAAGGCAAAACGGAACGGGCAAAACGGACCACGTTGTCAACAAACAAACACACAAAAAGGAAAAGGAAAGGCAGAATCTACAAAGAAGAATACTAAAAAGAAAAGCAAAGACTCATCTAGCGAAGATAAAGAAGACGTACGATGTGTCTATTTTATTTTCTGAATCGACAGAAGGCTGGGTTCAATGCCTTGCATGTTCTTGATGGGCACACTGTAGTTGTGCCGGTGTCGAAGACTACGATGAAGATGTTAGATTTGTTTGCGAAAGGTGTGCCGTTGAATAAATAGTAGAGATTTTTTTTTTGTTCTAATGTTGTCATAGGTCCATTTTGCCTTCATGCCTGGTTCATTTGACCTTCACGTGTAGGCAGAATGGACCAAACCGAGGGTTTTGGAAATCATCCAATATCTTCTGTATCTGTGATTTGATTCAAGTGTTCCTTAATAATAAGTTTGATTAATAAACGCTCAATTATATAATAACAAAGAAAGAAGAATAAAGATATTATTTTTTATGTTACATTGATTTTTCCTTAAGTGGTCCGTATTACCTTCGCTTCCCCTAAGTGTGAAATATCGTATTACATGTGGTTAGGTCAATTTCAAAACAGAGCAAAACGTGGAAAGAAACTTACCTTTCATGAAGTGTCAACATCCCAAATAAACATCAAGTTGACATTGTTGACAACCACCAATAAAGCCAGCTGAACGCAGCGAAAATTTGGCACACCGTCCTACGTGTGTCAGAGTCGAAATGACACTGACGAGCCCCCGCCCGTCGCCCGCGTAGGCACCCGCTACATTCTTACGTTGCGGTTTTTAGGTTTTGTCCATTTTTATGAATTACAAACACAAAAAAATATAAAACGCATATCAAAATTATACCTAAGTTCAGTATGTATGAGTTGGTATGAGTTTCGGGTGTATAAACGTTTTAATGAGGATGAGGTGTCGAGTTTAGTATTTTTACAGACCTTTCTTTAAGAGTCTATAACTAATCATGTATTAACATTTTTCAAGCTATTCAATATCAAAAATGTTAAACAGGAATCAAACTTTCCCATATCTACATCTTGAAAGCTAGCTTCTATAAACCGAGGACGAGTGTGGAAATGAAAACTACTAAATTTCGTTGATTTTTGACGGGAGCCCCTTAACATTAAACTTCGGAAACCATAATATACTTGTACTAAAAGGCTGTTTAAGTGCCTGTGAGTGGCGCAGGTACTAAATAAACAAAACCCATTTTCTCACAAAATTGTCCTATAGTCTGATGAATATCAACACGGCTGCAGGGCAACTACTGTATCGAGTCACAACTCGATCACATCAAATCGAATGAGTTGCTACCCCGAGCAAACTTTGCGTAACACGCCCCAGAAACTTCGGTAAGAGCTAAGATGTGTAACGTCTCTATACCTCACTTGTGGCTTTGGTTATGACATAGTTACGATTTAGTTTGCAACGAGCGTATAATAGTTGCCATGTATGTCACTTATTGTCGCTGTGGATAACACTCATCACGTTGATAAGTATGCGAGTGCGGGAGTTAAGGATATCTTATCCTCAGCGGCGAGGGATAAAATATATGAAGTTTTGTCTTTAACCTCGTAAGGCCCAACAAATTTTGATAAGGTAATTTGAATATTGGTGCACGGAACCTTGGATTGAATTTAATTTAATCGAATAAAAACGAAAAGGCGGAGTACTGAAGTCGTTTAAAACTTTGTTTTTAAAGTAAATTATTAACTTGAACATTGGAAATCCCCCTCACAGGCGTCCAAGATATAAGCTCAGCCTAGTATAGAGTCGGTTGAATGCCAATTTGTTCCTCTTAAATAAACTATTTGTATTTGCACAAATTTTTAATCTCGAATTGTAACCTGCTACGTCACGATGTGTCATTAAAACGTCATGAATACAGATAAACAGACACTACGCTTGAACATCTATGTATCTTTTGCTACCGACGTCAGCCTACATTACAGTATTGTCTGTGGGTCCTTTGTTCGATCTCCTCAATGGATGACCTTAGATCCTTACATTGTCCTTCTACAAACATTTCCACAAATGTAACAATGAAAATGTAAATGGACGGTTTTCACTCACTTTAATTTTTTTTCCTAAGTATAGTAGCAGAACGCAGGGTATTCACAACCCTGCACGTGTCCCCTGGGTGGTGCTAAAGAGTGACAAACTTTAAAGGAGAAATAAAGTATGCAATACGATTAAATAAATAGGTGGATCCCTAAACATTATTGCTAGGCTAAAGAACTGTTTTATAATCGTTATTGGTATTTTTATAAAATGCGATTATAAGTCACCTAATTTTCATAAAAACAACAACAGCCTATATACGTTCCACAGATGAGCACAGGCCTCCTCTCCTGGATGATAGGAAACGGGCAGTAGCCTAAGATCTGGTAGTATTCATATTCATTTATTTTGTGTTAATCACATATTGTCATTCATTACATTAAAAATATCATAATTAAGATTATATTAGCCCTTATGGTGCTAAGCCTCGTGGCGCACTGGACTTGCAACCATATGAGATTGGACTGTGAATTCAATTGATCATTGCTTAATAAATATCTATGTATTGTTTGTGGCATCGTAGCTCCAGACGGATTAACCGATTTGAGTGCTGTTATTTTTTTAATCGAAAGTCTTGTTTGTTGTTTCGGGGAATTATACATTTTGTTTCTGTCTAGATGTTATAACAAACATGTTATTGCCTGAACCATTTTGGTGCTTATTGCCCGAAACATATCCCCCACGGCCGTGTTATTGCGCACTGTGCAGTCACGTCAATGTAAACCTTTTCGAACATAAGTTCGAAATAAGCCTGTAGAATAGGATATACAAAGGTTATTTGGAGTCTCATGTAGATAGATAGATGTTACGCAACTATGCAGCGGTTATGCTGAGCTTAGGTCACGTCACGTAACGTAGCCCTTTCAGGGTTCCGCTCAAAGCTCTGCATTTTTTTTTATCATGACGGTGGTAAACAAGCAAACCAACTTGATGGTAAAAGGACACCGACACATTCCCCTGTACCTTACCTCCCTCATTTCACATCTGTAGCACCGAAACACACACTCATCATTTTACTGCACTAGCGAGCGAAGCCGAACGAATTACTTCGTTTCAGCTCGGCGCCACTATCCGGCGATTCTACTCTACAGGTCGCAGTTCTCAACCGATTCTCGTGATTTTTTGTGGGCAGTTTCAATAATAAAATTGATAATATGTATTAATTTCAATACCGTTTTTCGAAAAAATAAAAATTAAGAAACTAAAAGAGACTTCTAAAGCTCGCAGACCCACTATTTAACTGACAAATAAAGGTTTAAAAAAGGGTACAGTCACCGGTTATAATAAGTAAAGGTTGCATACATTTCTGACACATCTCTATTTCTAGGGCCGTTCGGACAAGTCAGATATTTTTGCCGTCTGCTCACAAAGAAGATATAATGCAATCTTTTTTAAACTGTTATTTTTTCGTCGAACCGAAAAGACTGTAGAGATAGTTCAGTTAATCTTCGCACGCAGGTGTATTATATGTAGACTCATTTGCTGTGGTTCATGTTTTTTGGTAACTACGCATTTGTTTCGCTTGTGTGCTGCCCTCGCGTAACCGGCCCGATTTACACACTGAGTGCGAGTTCATTTGCTGCAAGTGCGAGTTTTATTATGGATTCGCACGAATCACTAACCAGTGTGTAAACCGGCCCTAATGTACGCCGAACTCACGCGCTTGAACTTTCATGGACATGCATTACCTGTCAATAAATTATAAAATTCGAATATTACAGATATTTTTGCATATGCTACAAAATTGCCTCACAGAACCCTTGGAACAGCCCCGACTGCCCGTAAATATCTCGTGGAACAAAGGGCTGTCAGCCGCTGCATCCGTCGGCTTTTCCGAACCTCTTCCCTGCCTATGCACGAATGACGTCATTGTTTGGGCTGAGCAGCAAACTGCCGAGGTGATTTTGTACACATATTGTTACAGCGTTGAGTTAACATGGTGAGAGATTAATCTACGCTAGGGATATAAGGCTATCTTATCTTATCTTATCTAGATGAGGGCCCTTTCGGATGCACTTCGACCCAGTGGGATCTTTTGTGCATTTGCCCTCTCCTTACGTCTACTCCTAACTTCGCTCCATCATTTCCACATAGCGGATGATGCAGCTCAGCGGAAGTGCCTTGAATTCCTTTGGTTGCGGATAGCCGTTACCAAAGTAATTCATTCTTTGTCTGGCAAGGGCATGACATTCACACAGTAAGTGTTAGTGACATAAGGCTAACCATTACGAGATGCGAAATCGGGCGCTTGTTACGGTTCGTCCACGACTTCAGCCCCCCCTATTCTGCAACTTGTGTTAAGCTCAGTCAACGCTCACCCACAAATACATCTTGACACGGCGATGGGTAGTAACTAAGCCTAGGTAGAGGTCTAGTTTCGTGACGGGTGACCGGCGTGGTGAGTCGCATTAGCGCGTAGCGAATAACAGTACGGGTACCACAAGACGACACGCGACCTGTGTTACGGCGAGATAGATTTCCATCTCTTTCTTACTAGAACACTTGGAAAGAGACGGATCTCGCCGTGACACAGGTCGCGTGTCGTCTTGTGGTAGCCGTGCTGGGGACGGCGGCAGCGGCGTACCATACGTGAGAGGGACAGATCCGAACACGACATCTCACTTCCACGTATGGCGTATCGCTACCGTAGGCACCATCACGGTAAGTCGTGGCCGCGCCCTTTGGGTGGGTTGCATCACGCGACGGCGCCCGAGTTCTCTCGATTTATCTCGCACTATACGTCTCTTTCTTATTAGAACACTTAGAACAAGAGCACACTGCAAACCGTCTGTAATCGTAAGCTCTTAAAAATCTGAATGCATGGAAAGTTTCACATGTTTCTATTGTATGACAGCTACGGGCGCCATATTTAACGTTGATCGGTATGTAATGAATGTAATTGTAACTGATTTCAAATTTCCGAACAATGTTTAGAAAACCACTATGCACACCACAGCCGGAACTAGATTTCCTTCCTTCCCGGCCTTTATATGTGTTGGAATATTGAGGCGATAGGTGCTTACGATAAGTATTATCGAGGAAATAGTAAAAGAGATGTTACTGTCACAAGTGTTTATAATGAAGTAACTAGGTAAACAAGAATCATAAAAATATTGAATAAAAGAATATGTTAAATAGAATATGCCTAATATAAAAGAAAGATAACTTATAAAGAGTCTGCACAACAAGAGATTAGACTATCTACAACAATATGTACTATTAGCTTCCGTTTCACCGTATGTGCTATTAGCTTACGATATAGATTGGGCAACGACTTGGCAGCTTGGGTAAGAAAAGCACTTTCACTGCTTTTCTTACCCAAGCTGCCAAGTCAACAAATTCACTTTCACGTCAAATTTGACCATAGGGTTCAAAAACCAAAGGGGCTACCGCGAAACGAAAATGGATTTCGTTCGTGTATCCCCGTCACTGTCGCTTGAACTAACAAGTGCGACAGTAAAACACGTGACTGGAAAACAATCAGTCTATCAACACGGGGGAATATGAACGGAAAATGAAAAAATATCTGTTAGGGAAAAACGTGTCTAGAAAACAATCCGTTTGTCAATACTTGCGAACATAAATTACTTAAGTCGATAAAAAAAAATGCGTTCCCCAGGTTTAGCTACTCTTTAATTTGTCTGTCTGGACAAGGTCTGAACATGAGTAAGTCTTGATGAACATAAATCGCACCATGCAAGTATTAACTTGAGCTCTCTCTCGATATTTCCATTGCTAAAGGCACACCTAAAAGCGATAAAGGAAGTTAGGGTTCTAGTTACGCGTGAACTAGACGGTGGGAAATTGAACAAGTTTCGTATTAAAAACAAAAGAGCATAACTTTAAAACGCTCCAACTTTTGACAAAGACATAGGACCTGAATATGCGTTTAAGTGGACAACAGCTCTCCTGATAGTCATGAATTGGAGCAAGTTCTGAACTAATAAAAGACGGTTGAATCTAGCTGAGATAAAGTTTGTTCAACTATATAACTGCAAATGATAAGCTGGAGTTCGGTCATATCTATTTACTTCAAAGTGTTGTAGATTGTCTAAATTGACTGTGTATGGGCATTGATGATGAAAATATCAGAATGTCACATGTAATCATTATGTGGTGTTGTGTTCTTGGTGGTAACTGGTACAGGATATCGGAGCTCCAAAGGGTGTGCTGTGTTGAGAGTGAGGATCTACATTTTTCCTCTAGCTTTCAACGCCACATCAAATCCTCAAATCAGTTATTTAATCGTATTGCATACTTTATTTTGCCTTCAAAGTTTGTCACTCTTTAGCACCACCCAAGCGACACGTGCAGGGTTGTGGTAGGTAGGGGTGGCCGTCTAGTGGCATAACAACTATTGTCATAATATCGATTGTCATACAACATTACGCATAAAGTTGATGCTCATATTTTATTTTTGGCATAAATTATACTATGGCATAATTGTTACCTGTCATAATTATACGGAGTCATAATTTGTTTAACCATAATGTAGAATGTCAACATTTATTTAGTCATCATATTGATACTTATAATTATTTTTAGTAATAATTGTTAATGTCATACATTTATCAAGCCATAATATTGATGATAATAAAATTTGAGATTTGATCAAAAAACAGAACAAAGGGTGGCCGTCATTTAAACTTTTCTCTAAGATCAACCAATGCTACTAGTGGTGTATCAAGTTCAAGTTTCCACGTAGGCAGTAGGGAACAGGGACTTAGTGGCAAAACCGACTCGGATCGCGGATAGGTTAGAGGTTGTTTTTTTTGTAAAAGAGCGGAAAAACTTGTTATTAGATAAAACTTGTTTGTAAACTTTTATACTGATCGCCCTTTGCTACTGTGACCCAACATAAAAGACAACTTTGTAACTTACTGGCTTCTGATTCCAGATCTTCATTTACTACTAAGAAAAGCAGGCTTATGCGTTTTGCAGTTTATGCGTTTATACAGTATGGTTAAATTGTTTTATGAGCAACCAATTTATGTCCATTATAAAGTATGCTTAAATAATTTTATGCGGATCAAATTTATGCGCGTTACACAATATGTTCTTAAACATTATGACTAAAAACGTTATGCGCATAAATGTATGACTATTTACAGTTATGCGTAATGATGAATATGACGAATCCACGTATGCCTACCAAAAATATGACTTTAAACTTTATGCAACCCGACCCCTACCCGGTAGGTAGCTCTTACGGACGAGAGTAACAGTTGTCCCCCCGGTGTCTCAAATCAGTAAAGAGTTGCAACATTTCTACACGTCTTTCATGAGACGGCCGCGACATACTCTCGATTATTCACGAACTATACGTCTCTTTCTTATTAGAACACTTAGAACAAGAGGTATAGTGCGAGAAAAATCGAGAATATGTCGCGGCCGTCCCATGATAGATGTGCAGCACGGCTATCACGCGACGGCGCGCGAGCTCTCTCGATTTTTCTCGCACTATCCCGCCCTCTCTTATTAGCACACTTAGAACAAGAGGTAAAGCGCGAGAAAAATCGCGGCCGTCCCATGATATACGTGCTGGAGTCGTAAGCGTTACAAACAGCAAAGTCTAAAGAAGACTGGCTCGTTTTGGAGGAGGCCTTTATCTGCAGAGGGGTTCTTGCAAAATAATGAGTGCAACAAAAATAATTATAATAATATATTTTAAACTACCTAACTAATATTCTTTATAAAATTTAACTTACTAACATTAAAAATAATGAATCACTCAACTCTACTAACTACTAAACTAACTTTGTAAACTTACTTAATTCTGAAGAAATAAAAGGCTTTTCAATTTTTATTTTATATTTATTTTTGTTGACGTCAGGCAAACCAGTTGTTTGCGACCGAAGTAATATACTTAAATAATTTATGATTTATTGCCGGTTTCAATACATATAAGTGTACCCTGTCGGTTAGTGGTCGGTTAACAAAAAGTTTTATCCGCGATAAAAATCACTTGTCTGATATTGGTAAAAAATATCACTACAGTAGAAACCAGTCAATGCTCACTAAAAAACGTCGCGCGCCTTTTATTTTTATTTACCATCACTTTGGAACAAGTCTTCAAAAGGTACTCCATTTTCTTAACAAATATTTGGCAATTTTTTTATGTCCCGCGCCTGTCTTGGAGCAATATTCTGAGCAATAAAGCCCATTTTAGTAAGATCTCCCTCTACCCCGCTTTTTATATTTTAAGAGGGCGAGGGCGTGTATGTAAGCAACGGTTATGAGAGGTCAAGGTTATCTGGTCTTGTTTCAATTTCATTATAAAATACTGATGATTCAAGATCTTTTGTGAGCCGTTGAAATTTATCTTTCTTTCAAAAAACATTAAGTACTTAGTCTTAGTAATTATCGCGGTATTGAAATTCCGCGAGAATTATTTAAAACATAAACCCACTTTAACTGAGTGGTAAAGGTAAGGCTCAAAACTTTCTATCAGAAGGTCGTGGGTTCGAAACCCGTCTCGTAACAATGGATAAAACAAACAAATGTACTTTATATAATTTGGAATTCAACAGTACCTCAGTAAATTGCTAGTTTAAAGGATGATGATGAATACGCATTCCTTCTTAGAGTTCAGTAACAACCGTTTTTTTTTCATAATGTTGCTTTTTATTTCAACCGACTTCATCGATTAAAGTCGACATCGATTTGACAAGCGTAGGTATGTTTAAGATAGGTAGATAGGAAATAATTAATTTCCAGAACAACGTCGTTAAAACTTTAGTTTAAATCCTTAGAGCAAATTTAAATCGTATCAGATTTCGAGTAAACTCGTTAAAAGTTATTTTTACTTATGATCAAATGAGGCCCGGAATCATGCATAGCGGAATCATATTTTATAAACTAAAAATGGGATTAAATTAAGGACTCTCAAATGTTATTACATCAAATTTAGTTAGTTTAGTTTTACTTATTACGACTTACTGAACGTATATGGAATAGGGTATAAGTACCTACCACTGGAGCATGCCGGGCGTGCGGCGGCAGCTACCTTTCCGTGTCGACTGAGTCTGCATTTATTAGTAGATATTATCTCAATATACCTTATTAGTTTATACGATTTATAAGGTACATTTATATATAAACACCTTCATGGTGTAATAACTGAGGGTTCATGTTTTCTGCCAACAAACTGTTATGCAGTTTGGCAGATAAGGTTAATTTTATATTATGTAACCTGTTTTTTTGTAACGAATTAATTAAAAAAAAAAAAATGATCATTATATAAAATGTAAATATATTAAATATTGTTATATGACTCAATAATTATATCAAATGAGCGCTATAACGACTAATATTATTTCAAACATTTTTATAGGCATCTGTACGCAACCGTTTTCATTTTCCGAGAGGTACAGCAGAATGTTATTTCGTTCATATATTCGGAGCAGCCCTGCTGAGAAAGTAGCTCCACTTTACAGAAATAAGGAGGTAATGTGTTGTGTTCCTGTTGTAAAAGATACTCTATATTGAGAGAGAGGGACCTGCGTTTGTTTAGCTGAGATAACAACGAATCAACTAAACCGATTGAGATCAAATTTAGTATGGAGATATCTACTTTGAATCCCGAGAAAGGTAGTAGAATAGTTTATATCCCAGGAATCTTCCCCTAAAGAGGTAAAATGAGAGGTGATTGTTAGCTACGATGTAAAAGAGTTCTATATACGTGGGCGGAGTCAGTCAGAAGCTAGTACCTTGCTACAATGTAAATAAAAGTTCGGCGAGGCGCTTGTAGGCGTGTCTATAGGCTACGGCGCCGGCTTACCATCAGGCAGGACGTACGCCAGCATCAAAAGTAACTGGGCAAACGAAGACGTCAAAAGTCTTTATTACAAGGGAATAAGAGCTTTTGAAGACGTCAATTTTTGGCCACCGCCGTGGTATACAAACATATCTATTTAGAAAGATCTACGCTACAGTTTACGAGCACTTCAATAGATTCCACAGCTATTCCCAAGATGGGAAATAGTTTTCTCGAACGAAGTCGGAAGTACACTCCGAAGGCTAAGTGTCATCAATGGGACATATTGTCCGGGTGAGAGCCTCGAGTGGAAATCGAGGCAGATAAAAATAGTAAAGCGTGCACTAATAGGTACCTACTTGCGTTGGGTTGTTCTTATATTTCACATTGCAATTAAAAGCAACTTAAGAAATTCGTTACAAATACCGCCATTACCTTGATGAAATAGAAATCATCTTAAATTAATATGATTCTCCCTAACCAAGAAACAAAACGTAGCACAAGATATAACCGCATTTTTCGAGACATTACGTCTCCCTAATTAATTTCTTGGTTTTAGCGTCGGCACATGGTTCGTCGGATCTTGTTGCTCGAATATTATCATTTGATGGCAGCAGCATTCGAGTTCCATTCGTAACCGAGGCCCTGGCTAAGTGGGCGACACTATGTCCGTCCAATGATCATCCGGATAGCTTAACGGTCCAAAGAGGATGGGACGATATTCTATGTCAGCAAACGTTTTCTCATTTGTTGAGTGATGCCTCGGGGACTGACCTAGCACGTCTCAAGGCTCTCACAAAGCCCGAATCCGGTGCGTGGCTGCATGCCTTGCCTTCCCCTCAACTCGGCACTTTGCTCAACAACGACTCCCTGAGGATAGCAGTTGCTTTAAGGCTGGGGAGCAAGGTATGCGAAGCGCACCGATGCGTTTGTGGGACAATGGTGGAGGAGAATGGCCACCACGGGCTAAGCTGCAAAAGATGTGCGGGTCGGTTCCCTAGACACCATTCTATCAATGAGATCGTGCGTCGGGCTATGGTGTCCGCCAACGTACCGTGCATCCTGGAGCCCCCGGGTCTGTCTCGGAGTGACGGAAAAAGACCAGACGGGTTGACGTTGGTTCCCTGGCAGAGAGGGCGGTGCCTCCTATGGGATGCAACTTGTGTTAGCACTTTTGCAGCGTCCCATCTAAAGCACACAATTAAGTCAGCTGGTTCGGCGGCCGAAAATGCCGCCAAGCTCAAACACGCAAAGTACTCTGCCTTGGAACCGACTTATGATTTGGTTCCGGTTGCTGTGGAGACAGCTGGGCCCTGGGGCAGTGAGGCTCTCGGGCTGTGCAAGGAGTTAGGCAGACGATTAAGGGACAGGGGCCTTGACTCCCGCTCTGGGTCATGGCTCGTCCAACAGGTCTCCATTGCTGTTCAGCGAGGCAATGCCGCTAGCATTTTGGGGACCTTTGGTTCGGGCTTGACGCAGAGCGGGATGTACTCGTAGTATTACTTTTATTTATTTTTACGTATTTTAATTTTATCATTTTTTACACCATTGTATTCCGACTTGATTTGTAATTCATATTATGATAATGTCCATATTGTTATTTTAAACTAATTAAAGATACTTAGTATTTTGTATTAAAATATTTCTTGGTTCAAGAGTATTATTATCAAGTTTATTTTTAACCAAGTCCAAAAAAAAGGAGGAGGTTCTCAATTCGGCTGTATTATTATTATTATTTTCAATGTTTGTTACCTCAGAACTCCGAATTGATGAGCCGAAACGAAAAATTTTTTTTTGTTCCTTTGTATATACTTCCAGGTGGGTCCCATTTTTTTCAAAATTCAGTTAGTTGATGGGATCCATGAGGAATCGCGTGTAGTGATTTCGATATTTTCTGTTATAACTCGTGTATTTACATCCGGAATCATAAATTTGGTGGCAAGGAATTGATGATGAAGACCACAGATGACTTATCGAATTCCTCAATTATGTACTTAAAAGTGCGCAAGGGGCACGCTCGTAGGCGAAAACAAGGAAACAACCTACGGACTGAGCACCCACCTGGCGGGTTCCTGGAACGGAAACTGCTAATTTATCGCCAAGCTACGCGATATGTAGCGTAAAGCGCCCCTATTGCCCGCTTGTTTATTAGATGAAAAGTATTTTATATAGAACTAGCTTCTGCCCGCGACTCCGTCCGCGTAGAAGACGACGAGGGGATCATTTCCGAGATAAAAAAACTATCCGAAGTCCTTCCCCGGGACTCAAACTATCACCTAAATCGGTTCAGTTCTTTAAGCGTGAAGAGGTAAGAGGCCGGCAGACACCCGGGCACACTTTCACATTTGAAATATTAGTATGGTCTGGCCATATTTCTACTTAAAAATTCAAAAATTACTTTTTTTTCTTATACAATAACTAATTTAGTTTTTTTTGTTTATGCCATCAATAGTTTGTAGGTATATCAGCGAAATGTGTTTTCGTCAAATTTAAATTACCAAAGCGTTTAAATTCAATATATCAACTACATAAATATGTATAAACGTGTGTGCTGTGGGCGATGAGCTAGCAACCTATCACTGCGATATCACATTTTGTCGATCTTTTATACCCACATTAATGCTAACAGTAGCACTGGACACAAGTTTCATGTGCTCTGCCTACCCCTTTTAGGGATAAAGGCGTGTATGTATGTATGTATAAATATAAAAAAGCCGCAAAACATGTGCTCATATAAATTTGTAAACCATTAATATATATTTAAATTACTGAGACGTCAGATAGCATGAGGCGGACTTTGACATGCATGCTCAACAATTTGTAAGCCGTAAGGCACCGCATAGTGAAACTGACCATATTTCTGTAACATCCTGTAACCTATGTTGGACAATTGAATAATTTTATAATTATCTTTAAGGACCACATGGACCACGAGGACCAGGATCATCGGCTGACGCTACTGCCTCAACTCAATCAGGCCCACAATGACCAAACGGACCATATGGGCCCGGATCAACGGCGAACGCTGCTGCCTCAGCTCAATCAGGACCACAAGGACCGGGATCTTCAGCTAACACTGGTTCCTTAGCTCAATCAGGCCCACTAGGACCAAATGGACCATATGGACCAGACGGGCCACAAGGACCAGGATCTTCAGCCAACGCTTGTGCCTCAGCTCAATCAGGCCCACAAGGACCAGGATCTTCAGCTAACGCTGGTTCCTTAGCTCAATCAGGCCCACAAGGACCAAATGGACCATATGGACCATACGGGCCACAAGGACCAGGATCTTCAGCCAACGCTGGTGTCTCAGCTCAATCAGGCCAACAAGGACCAAATGGACCATATTATGGTCCACAAGGCTCAAATGGGCCATACGGACCACAATGCCAAGGATCATCGGCGAACGCTGCTGCATCAGCTCAGGCCGACAAGGACCAAACGGGCCACAACACCAGTCACATATTAAATGTACTAAATACGATGTAAAATACTTTACAATGCACTTGCTCTGAAAGTGCGCCTTTACATGGGTCAACATGAACACGGGAAGCCCTCCATGCCGGCAAGGCGCGGCGCGCCGGGGGGCGGCCGTGCGGGAATGGATTTCAGGCCAAAATTCCCACACGCGTGCGAGAATGAGATTTCATGATAATTCAAATTTCACGTTTTTTGTATAATTTTTAATTTCCTCGCATGATGAATTGTAAAATGTTGTATGATACACGTGCGGATAGGTAATTCCCAACTCGTGTCGATCAAAAACACTCCCTGACGGTCGTGTTTTTGGTGATCGCCACTCGTTGGGAATTACCAACTTTCCGCACTTGTATCATAATAGTACATTACGTAACTAGGGCGGTGAATTCGTGAATGCCCCAGATCGCAGGTGTTTGTGGCCCGAACCGAAGGTGAGGGCCATAAATATGCGCTCTGGGGCTTTACGAATTGCCGCCCGTGTTGAGTACAAAATTTTACGTCTTCACAATGCGAGTTTTCCCGTACGCGCAGCGTGCAGTAAAAGTCGAATTATGGCCAGGTGTGACGTAAATAACTATTTCATTCATTATTTGTACAATGCATTTGGGGGTAAATGCCATAATCGCCACGCTTGGCATGCGAGTTGGCGATCGCAGTATTTCCACCGAACTCCAGGGATGCTGCTGCCCATCCCCCGGTGAAACGTGGTCGCTTACTATGGGCCTCATAAGAAGGCTCAAAGTCACCCAAAGGGCAAGAGGAGAGGGCCATGTTGGGAGTTTCTCTGCGTGATCACATCAGAAATGAGGCCACCCGCAGCAGAACCAAGGTAACCGATATCCCCCGAATCGCTAAACTAACATTCTTAAACAGTGGCAGTGGGCGGGGCACATAACACGTAGAACCGATGGCCGTTGGGGCAAAAAGGTTCTCGAGTGGCGCCCACGTATCGGAAGGCGAGGCGTGGGTGACGGACTGATGACCTGGTAAAGGTTGCGGGAGTCCGCTGGATTCGGGTGGCGCAGGACAGGTCACTTTGGCACTCTTTGGGGAGGCCTGTGTCCAGCAGTGGACGTCTTTCGGCTGATATGATGATGATTAAACAAATGGGTAAAGGTCGTGCCTGGATTCAACTAGTTCTATTTCCTTTAAGAGGTTTACCTCTTTGAATTGTTCACCCAATATAATATCATAATTTCACGCATATATACCAGGGATTATGCGTAAAATTCTTTTATATTAATGTAGAAGTACGTCTGTGTGTCATAGTATCGGTAATAGAGTCCCATTGATTGGTACAGTCGCGTACAAAGCCTAAAGTGGACGGGATAAAAAAGCGCCCAACAATGAGTTGCTCGGATTGTGATTGTACGTGCGTGGAATGCTAAGTCCAGTTGAAAGCTTTGGGAGTATATCACATTTGAATGCATTCTTTAGAATTCGTTCAGTTATTGAATTTTATGCGTGCAATTTTGAAATGTTGAATGTAACGTGAATTTTGTCCGTCAAAAATCTAAAGTGAACTACAGCATATTTTTGAATTTGGAAGTGTCAGAGAAAGTGTAAATGCAGTAAGTTATTAAGATAAGCTAAAAAAGAAGCACAAAATTTTTATGTACATACCTACCTACTCGACAATTTGAAGTCAAACTAGACATACTTTTGAATTACTTCAAGTAAAATAACTAGATAGTTATTTTCGGGAGTTCGGTTATCTCTACTCGGGAGGCAAAGTAGCTTTTATGCATTTTATCTCTTATCCTCATTGCTATACCTGTAGATACCAGATACGCACATAGGTATATAGGTACATAAAAGCTCGCCCACATCTCGAAAGAAGTAGGCAGGTCTCATTAAATATTTTTTCCTATAATTTTGTGTACGGTTTCGATCATTAAAATGGCAGTTAGGGTGGGCCGACTTTTTATAAATTGACTACCTTCGACGTTAAAGTTGCTTCTTGAATGTCCTACTTTGATGCAATTCGGCCAACTGAAGTGATAATAAGTGTATGTGCGGTGTTTTTCTTATTTGTATTTATGCAGTCAAATATATTGCCAACTAATGATGATGTGCCACGCAACTATACCACTTATACCCAGAAGCTTGTATAGCATAATGGCATAAACATTGACAGTCAATTGTCCGCTTGCCTGTACGGATCGATCCGCGTCTGCACATTAGCGGCAGGCAGTACAGTTGCAGTCATCGTAAATGCTGACAGCTAGTCTAGGGTTGGGCTAGTCGATACCACATAATATATCGATAGTTCACGGTGCGTTGCTTCGGTAAATTATACGCGAAATCTCCGTCTCTAACACCAAAATACTAGAGTAACTAGTGTTAAGAGTTTAGAGTATATTGTTTTCTCCAATGTAGGTATGTGATGGCGATTATACATTAGCGGCAGGCGAGACAATTGCAGCCATAGTAAATGCTGTCAGCTAGTCTAGGGTTGGGCTAGTCGATACCGGATACTATATCAATAAGACTCGTACTTATTAAATGGGTCAATTAAATTCAATTTTGTCACTTGTTGCCATGGTTACGATTCCTGGATGAATATCATGTATTAAAATCACAAAAATATTTGCCATTACCGGGATTCCAACGCAGGACCGTCAACTTCGAAAGCCACCAAAGCAAGTTACCACCCACTAGGCTAAATCGGTCGCCGAAATAAATCTCGGACGAAAAAATCAATTACAAATATTTGTTCACTATTAGTAGAAATCAAAATCAAAAAAATACCTATAATAATACATACCATACGAGGCAGAGCGGACCTAGTAGCGACACCATTTTTTTATAAATAGTTGAAACTCAAGTTTTAATTCAAATTTCATAAAAATAACTGAAAGCAATCTGTTCTTATTAAGACTAATTTTATATCATATTGTAAATCGATTATGTCGACATCGACTGGTTTTCACCGCACTAGTGTTCAGACGAGTATCGTGCGACGTTACGCAATACAATATCGGTAAATGAGGCGCAGCTTTGCGTGCCCATGCCCGATGCAGTATTTACGGCGCGACAGTAAGGGATAACGTCGCTGCCCCAGATAATAACTGGGTAAATGTACATATACATTCATATTCTATTAAACGTATACGTCTTTATTTCGTTGTTTGTATTTCATATCGGAGGCCCTCGGCAGCAAAAAGGGTCTGGTGGGCTTCCTGGTGGAATTGAGTTGGCACGAATAGTACCTACGCAAAATGGCTATTTTGCGCCTGCAATTGTGACGTCGAGGTGCGGAAACCCAGGTGGCGAATACCTGTAACCTATATAATTCTACGCAATTCATAGATCATTTTGCATTTGCATTACTTATCTTGCGAAAGTACTTTTTTTTGACCACAGTTAATTGTGATTTTAAAGCTCAGTCTGTATTTCTCCAAAAAAGAAAACACGAAGTCTTGCTGATTTGACTAGCTGTCAAATACTGTACTCGTATTAATATAGATAATGTCTAATCATCATCATCATCATCATATCAGCCGAAAGACGTCCACTCCTGGACATAGGCATCCCTCCAAGGAAGCCAAAGTGACCGGTCCTGCGCCACCCGCATCCAGCGGACTCCCGCAACCTTTACCTTTATTTGATTGACATTGTTATATATGTCCCGCCTGCACTACTCGACGAAAACCGAACAGATCATCGAGTACTTGCGTTTGAAGACCAAGCTCATCCTGAGGGTTGAGAGGTTGGAGTCCCGCCACAAACCGAGTTTCAATTCATTTGTGGTGAGAGTACCAACTGACAAGCTATCGACCTTCATGAAGGAGGAGATCTGGCCGAAGGGTGTAGTTTTCCGGCGATTTCGAGGCCGGCTATTTGACACCCAGAACTTGCGTCGCGCGTCGCCGTCTTAACGTGTATTTGTGTTAAATGTTATACGTTTTGTTTATTGTTATGTATGTTAGTCTGTAAGGTATTTGTTAATATGGGCCTTGTTGCCTGACTCAAATAAATAAATAAATAAAAATTACCAGGTCATAGATGATTTCTGTTATAAAGGTACTTAATCGAATAAGCGAGCGAACCGAACGAAGTTCTATGCTTGGGCTGATTATCGGTTATATTTCCGGATGTCCCGCTGTTTTAAGTCAGTCAGTAACTCGTGAAATGTTGTGAGCTTCGATAATAATATCCACTTTATAAAAATAAAAAAAAACTTATAAATGTTGAAAAACCCCCGACATTTTCATTTCAAAGTCCAATATCTCAAAAACGGCTGAATAGATTTTCATGAAACATGACTACGCATTCAAATCGGTCCTCCTGTTCGGGAGCTAAGATACCACACACAGATACACAGATACAATTACACAGACAGGCACGTTAAACTCATAACACCCCTCTCTTTGCGTCGGGGGTTAAAAAAATAACTAAGATCTGACAGAGCCACTAAGTATTAGCGAGCACTATAAATAACTAGAATGTTTACAAATTTTGTGACAGAACCACATGCAAACAAATAAAATTTAGTGTAGACAAACTTACAATGTTACCTCTATAAAACTAGTACAAATATACATTTGAAAGTAATGCAAACGTTATTTACTCGGTTCTCAGCTAATACAGCTAAAAGCTCAATTCAAAGCGACTACGTCTCACGTCAGTCGAACAAAGGTGTCTCTTATGACGTTCGTGCTATCGAATTCTGATGTCGTATTGTATGTCTCTGCAAACGAAATAAAGCTGCTAATGTAGCCTTTATTGCCAGGTAACAGAGTTAATAACAGGGTGTTGGGACAGTGTGAGTAAAGTTGGGGATATCAACAGTAGACGTTGGACTGTCGACATAGGTCGCCGGTCTGGAGTGCTTTCGTAGATCTAAAGGAGTAGACTTGTAATAGAGTGGTCCTAGAACAAATATTTAAGGCCGAAATGCACTGACAGCGGTGGGGGAGCGGCGCGGAGGCGGTACCGGTTGTAATGGTCGAGCTTATACGAAATGGTCCGCACAGAATACCGCGCCGCGCCGCTCTACGCGGATACTTTCATATTAGCTAGAATATTACAACCTGTCAGTGCGCTTCGTGCCTTAGATTCAAAGAGCGAGTACCTATTTCCATTACATCTACTATGCTATAGGGTAGCTATAATATAATAAGATTAATAAGGATGAGGCTGTACACACACTGAAGTTCCATCGTAGACATGAAAATAATGCAAAGCTGAGTGCAGAACCTACATCTACACCAGCGGCCGTAGCATACGAGTAGTTGCCGTTTTATCACTTACATCCGTCACTCTCGCACTCACATACCAGCGGTCAGAACGTGAGCCTCGGTTGTAGGTAGATCGGCCGTCAAACGTTGGTGTGATATATGAGCGGCCGGGCCGTGCCGACACCGAGTCGCTTCCGAGCCTCGGCCGTGGCACGGCCGGGCTTGGACCGCGCAAAAACGCCGTTGTTTTTCTGAGAAAACGGCCCGGGCCGCACACGGCCCGGGCCGGACACGGCCCGTTCTAGCGTGAATCATCCTTTATCCGCATCGTTAAGTGATGGCAAACATGCTATGCCCGCAGAGTCTGGCGAGTGATGACAAAATATTCTATTTCCAATTCTTTATGAACGAATGAATGAATGAAAACGTTTATTTCAGAACAAGGTCCATACCAGTATTGAAATATGGACCTGGCTCTGACATAACTTGGCCTAGTATATATATGACTACATATTTACCTATGAAATAACCTGTCAGTTACAAGGACCTGTTAAGGGCACATTTCGTGCTGGTAAACATGCTTTTTTTTCTTGGCGCCTTTTTTGTGACTCGACTAGCTAACCTCTACATTATGAGTTTGTAAATGGGTACTCTCGGGCACTACTGAACCGATTTCTAAAATATTTTCATCAGTATATACGATACATTTTCGAGATGAAAAAGTCTCTATTTTGTCCCGGCTCCGCTTGGGTTAACTGTAATACGCGGAGAAAGCCGCGTGGCCAAGTATTTCATAAACGATAAGGTATAGAGTCAGGCGCGGGACACTCCGCGATTTACGTTCATCGCTACAAGTACATGCCAGTGCCCCAACGTTGGGGAACCGGCATGTACTTGTAGCGATGAACGTCGACGTCGTCGACGACGTCAGAGGGCCATAAATCTTAATGTTCTGGCTGAGAAAAAAGCGTCTTTTGTAAAGATCAAAGGAGTGTCCCTTCTGTACTTGTACTATTATCTATTCTGTGGTAGAGTTCGGACAAAGCGTGACATTATTCTCGATCCTACAGATTATTCCTTAATCTGTCTCTTTTCAGTGTCCCCACCTAGCTGAGTCACTGTAAAAAGCGCCGAACAAAGCGCTCATAATATCTTAAGACTGTTTATCCTTTGCGATGCTGGGGACTTTAAAGAATTTACTGACTCATAAAGGATTTTACACTTAATCGAGACGGGATGACGGGGAGATTTTATAAAGACCTCTATCTCCCAATTTTATCCGAGCTGAACTTAAAAGTTATTTGATTGGTATTTATGTAATTTTCAATCAATTTGTTTATTAACAAAATATACATTTTACATGTCATATAAAAAATATAGTTACATTTTTATTTTGTTAATTAGTACAGGCTAGAAAGTAGGCAAGAGATGGACGAGTAGGTTCGAGGTCCGAGCCACTAGGTGAGGACCTCGAAGGGGACGACTCTATCTATTTAATTACACTTTTGGCTGAGACATTATATAGTGTTTTTCACGCCTACTGTGAGGAAATTGCAAATAATTATAATTATAAGTCAAAATTAAGTACCCAATTAAAGATCATAATATGAAACACTTTAGCGCGCGCGTGGCCGCTTGCGTAACGGGGGGCACCGCGCCGGACCGCCCCGCGCGGTGCGAGCGCGGGCACGGGGGCGGGGAGCTGTGATTGAGCGAATCGCTTTTCAAACTGTCCAACAATAACATAGTTGGACAGTTTTCGACCGGACCTGTTCGTGTGATGTCCAACTAACCTCAGCTTTGAAGCCTGTTTTCTGACCATCTTTTGCCACATTTCCGAGCCGTGGCGTCCGTGAAAATATAATAGCTAGGTATACACGGTTTACGGGTAATTTGCTGTAGTTATTGTGGTTTCCGAAAAACTCATTGGTACGAGCCGGGATTCGAACTCACGACCGCCGTTTGACAGCCGCATGCCTGAACCACTGGGCTAGTACTTATGTACGGAATATCACTTCATATTTACCGTTACCTTTTCGGTGAAGGAAAAACATCGTGAGGAAACCTGAATACATCTGCGAATAAATTTAAAGGTGTATGTGAAGTCCCCAATCCGCATTGGGCCAGCGTGGGGACTACTGCCCGTTCCCTCTCATACGTATGAGAGGAGGCCTGTGCCCAGCAGTGGGACGTATAAAGGCTGATGGCACAGTGGGATGTGTGTGTGTGATTGTGGTTTGTTTCTGAAAAGTAATTAATGACTCATATTTTTTACTCTTTAGTTTTGTTTGTTACTTTTCCTTGTACGTAATTATTTTTAGCTTTATCAACCTAAAATAACATGAACAAAATATTTACATGACGAATATTCTAGGCTTGTTTTCCTCATAAATGCCACAATAATAGGTATAATATTATATAATTAAGTTTAGTTCTGTTAGTGTTTGTGGTTTTGATCTTGTTAATGTGAATGTATTTATTTGTTTGTTTTGTTTGCTGTCAATAGATGGTACCAAAACTGCTCAGATACAGCTAGGAGGTAAGATAAAACTAGCTAAATTAATATTTATACTTTTTTAACATTAAATTCAAAAATCTATTATTTATTCTGCAAGTAGGCCTCAAGGGCTCTTTTATAAATATGTCAGAGGAAATACAATTATTCAACAAATTCATTAAGTGACACGAATACATAGCAATGATGAGAATCTAGTCAAATGCCTGGGCACACATTTGCCGAGAGTCGTGGATGTTTTCTATGTATTTAAGTATTTATTTATTTATATAAGTATGTATATCGTCGTCTAGTACCCATAGTACAAGCTTTGCTTAGTTTAGGACTAAGTCGGTTTGTGTAAGATTGTCCCCATATATTTATTTATTTATAGATTCTCAATCTTATCCTATTATAAAGAGATATGACGGTCATTCTCCAGACAGGCATTTTTGTATGTCCTCGCACTTAAAAAATATAAATGTATTGAATTTAGCAGATTTTATATTTTTGGATCGTAGAAGGTACTTGTATTAAAGTGTACATGAATTTTCAAGTACATATTCAATAACCTTCTTGGACAAAAAAAATACCAATACCCCATTCTCCTCATTAACACGTGTTGTCCCACTTCCGAAATCACTTACATACTTATTTTTCCTGATGATATACCATAGGAAAGTTGAACGAAAGTATTTTTATTAAATCATAGATTAGATATCCTCTTTATAAAAAAAGTATTACATAAATTTAATAATATCTAATTAAGATATGAAAATCTAGAACTGTGTCCCGAGACCCGTCCTCATGCGCGCGGCGCGTTAATTCTTGTTCATACGAGTCCATTGAAGTAAGATACCTACGTCGCTAACACATTTCGCGTAAGCCGTCAGTCGTGCCTAGACCCCCGTGGTGGAGAGACGGGTGAGTGTTGTGCGGACCACAGACAACGAACGTAAGTATCTCATTCACGCATTTTGGTATTCGAGAATTCTCATTAACACGTTCACGTTTTAAAAATCAACCAATAACTCTAAAGCTCTGTGAATTATTGTAAACATTAAGAAACTCAGTATTTACCAGCTACTAGATCTTCCAGTTTATTACATCTACCTACAATGAGTTATATTTTTTTACCCTTATATCCTCATTCACACGTCTCATTCACGCGTAAAAAGTGAACGCGTTAATGAGAATATCTAGAAAATATTCAGTTTAAAAAGGTTTTTGATATGTAATAGTAGTTTATGCAAGTGATGATGATAGGAAGGAGGCGTTTAAGACGCTTAAATATTCACCCTAGAAAGCCAGAAATTCTCATTAACGCGTCGACTTTCTCATTAACGCGGCTGAAATTCTCATTAACGCGTCGACTTTCTCATTAACGCGGCACACAAATTTTAAAACCTTTATAGTTAATTATCCGCTAATAATAATTAAGTGCCACATGAACATTTAAGTTTGAATGGTTGATTTATCACTACATTTGATATAAATTTTATCAAAAAGCAAGTGGAAAAAAAGCAACGCGTTAATGAGACTGAGAACACCAATCTGGAGAATGACCGATGAAGAGCTTCTTCTTCAGCATCAAAAAAATAAATATTAATCGAGATGTCCCCATGGTCAAATACACATGTTTTATAGATGTAAAAGGTCTCTGAACGTCAAAACAGAAGTATACCTTCGAAATAAAATTTTCACTACAGGAGATTGTTAAGCCAAAAGTCTTCTTTTTATATTACTTTCTTCACTTAAAACTGTCAAACAGCGGATCAAATCCCGGTCTCGTACCAATGAGTTTTTCAGAACCTGTATACGGAATATCATTTTAAACTTACCATTCGTTTTTCGATGTGGGAAAACATCGTGAGGAAACCTACATACAAGTGCTAAGAAATTGAAATGAGGACAAGGAGTCCCTCTCGTCCGTATGAGGATTATCAGGCCTGTGCCCCACAATAGGGTAATGATGATAACTTGCTTTATAGCCACGCACTTGCTTGTGGCAACCACATTTGCCAATTTCGCAGATCCCTAAACTGATTGTGGCAACTGTGGTTGCCAAGCGAAGGCCGGACTGGACTTCTTTGTTATAAGGTTCAAAGATTTAAAGCAATTTCTAGGCTCCTTTTTTTAAAAAGCGGTTAGGCAACTTAGTGAATTTTAGCTCGTCAAACGTCAACACATCATTTTCATAATTAAGGTAAAAGGACCCACTTATCGAGCACACAAATTAATAAACATCCTATTTTTAATCCACCTCCAACGCGGATGAAAGCACCAAAGCTAAGTGAGTCGTTACTCATCGTGGGTTCACCAATTAGTGCAAAGTAAAAATTATTGCAACTTCAACCCCCATATTTCATTTCAAGGGTGAAAAACGAAGGGATAACCTCGAGCATTTGTCATTTGTTTTTGCCGTGAAAAATTGCTTCCCATGTTCACGGGGTTTTATTGGGACGTTTGAGTATTTAAATGGTGTATTTAGGTTTAGAGATGCTTTATTACTCATAAGAACAATAATAAAAAAGTTGACTATAAAATTTATTAAAATAAAATTAATGGGATGTAAACTCAAAATGTATTATTACTTCAAAAGGAAGAAGGCAGAAAAATATGCCTTATGAAGACAATACCATTCAATTATCTCAAAAAATTACGAAGCTATTACTATATATGTATATCGAGCGTCATATTACGAGTAAATGATACTCGTTTAATATGAAGGAGCGTTTTGCGGAAAAGAGACGGAACATACCCACTATTAAAACTTTGCATGGACGACACTTATAACTTTGTGATTATTTAACCACTTGCGTGGCTTTTTTCTCCATTTCTCCATTGTCAGTTAAAATTATCACCATCTTTTTCTTAACTCACATGAAAGAAACGGACAGAGCTATCATTTATCTAACAGATAGTTTTATCTGGGAATTGAAAAATCGGTCCTAAGTGTCTACACCCCTATTGAGCATTATCGTTACAGATTCAAAAATGCTGAAAATAAACAGTCGCAAGTTTGTTTCGTTATGCGGGTTTACATTTGCGATTTACGGGTGCAATTTTTGGAAGTAAAATGAGTTGCATCGTCCAGTTGATGGATGATTTATTCATACATTTGTTAATCGGATTACTTATATGAATTCATAGATAATCAAATTTTATTATTTTTCGGCTTTTTCGCCATTTCATTTAGTAACCATTACAAATATATATGAAAAATTTCGAATTTCCGCGTGATATTGCAAACCGTCCATTTATTTCTGGATAATTATAATGTTTTACCTAGAGGTAAATCATGTTGAATACAAACACAGCGTGTTAAACAACTACATGATCTAACGTAGGTAAACACAAATGTTGTTACCTATATAATAGCTAAAATCTAGATACATTTGAACAGAATAAGTTGGTAGCTTCAATTGTCAGTATTCACTTTTGTTCACATCGTAGCCTATGGACGCTTACGATTCCAGAAGGATCACAGTCTTTAGTAAGGTAGGTAACTAAGTAGACGTACAGTCACCGGCATCAATATCTGCCGAAACAAAGCCGGCAAAAATATCTGACACGTCCTTATGGCATTAGACATAGGGTCGTGTCAGATATTAGTGCGTGCTATGTTGTGGCAGATCTTATTGCTGGTGACTGTACTACCCCAGTTGGGCAACTCCTATGCAATCTCGATCCATATGTTACGAGACTGAGTCTATGGTTTTCGTACGGGATCTCGATTGCGAGATTGAATTTTCCATATAAACAACTGACTCCACCTGTAAAAAGTTTCATCTGACTGGACAAATAAAAACTTAATTTTATTCGATACATTTTTTATTAGTTTGGTTGTATTAAAACCTGATGGTTAAATACACCGTGGCCCAAAATTACGTAGACAAGATTAATAAGAAAACATTTTGAAATTAGAACACCGCACGAATTCACTACAACACTTTGGCGCAATTTTAAAGTGTGCTTGTTTTAATTATTTATTTTTTATTGGATTTTGTGATGTCTTCGCAACGCAAAGCAATAATTATCTTAGACGAAGCTGGAAAACGACAGTGTGTGTTAGTTGGATCGCTACGTGTTAGTCGTCAATTTGTGTCCAAGACTATTATGCGATATAATGAACTTGGACATGTCGCAGAACTTCCAGGAAGAGGGAGAAAGAGCACTATTGGGACTCCCAGGCTTCGTAACATAAAAAAACAGACGGTGCAATGTATTGTCACGAATGATCTCAAATTGAAAGCATACAAGATACGTAAACCACAACTCCTTGAGGATAAAGATAGAAACGTTCGCTTGGAGAGATGTCGGTTAATTAAGCAACGTGCCGCTACTGAAAAGTGGGAAAATGTATCATTATTATATTTTTACTGATGAAAAACTTTTCTTTATTGAACAGGCCCATATAGTCACCAAAATGACGGAATTTACTCTTCGCCTTGGTGAAGCCGCAGTTATTCCTCATCGCCAAAAGCCAGATTCAGTTATGGTTTGGGGTGGTATTTGCTGCCTGGCAAAACTCATCTTGTTTTTGTAGAAAAAGGTATCAAAAGAAATCAAGAAATATACAGAAGAGATATTCTTGAAGCCGTAGTTCTGCCTTGGAGTCAACAACATTTTGGCAACCAGCCATGGATATTCCAGCAGGACTCTGCTCCATCTCACAGGGCGCGTAGTGTGCAGCTGTGGTGCAAAGATAATTTTCCCGGATTCTAAATTTCAAAAGAGTGACCACCCTACTTGCCTGATGTAAATCCAATAGATTATAGCTGGTGGTCAATCTTAGAGACCAGGGCCTATGCTACTAAACACAAAAGTGTACACGCTCTAAAAGCAACACTTACCAAATAATGGGATAAATACCCTTGGAGGAGGAGCGGCATATCATTGAAAATTTTGACAAACGTTTGCGTTTGTGTATCAAAGCGAAAGGAGGCTATTTTGAAGACAATTTATTTTTGTTGCCTATAAGACTGTTGTTTTAATATTTTACTCATTTTGTACTAGTTACGTAAGTAATTAACAAAATGATTAGAAAAAACTTTGTCAACGCATTTTTGGGCCACCCTGTAAATATTTTTTGGAATATCAAATAAATCTGATATTAAAACCATGCCGATTTTATTTTTATTTCACATGTTGTCAAGCATTAAATAGAATTTACGTCACACCTGGCCATAATGCGAGTTTTACTGCACGCTGCGCGTACGGGAAAATTCGCATTGTGGCCAGGCGATGACGTAAAATTTTGTACTCAACACGGGCGGTAATTCGTAAAGCCCCAGAGCGCATATTTATGGCCCTCACCTTCGGTTCGGGCCACAAACACCTGTGATCTGGGGCATTCACGAATTCACCACCCTAGTTACGTAATGTACTATTATAGCATTTGTGAATTTGTTGCGGGATCTCGTAAATCTCGAAATCTCACGACATTGCATTCCCTAGCTGCTCCATATATAAGTGAGATTATAGATCCCGCTGTCCCCTATCTCTCTTAATACTTGATAAACACAGCAATAATAGATCCACTATGTATCAACCAAAATAGCACCTATTAAAATAGACAAAGGTTATCGAAACAGTACATTATTCCAGATGATTTAGAGCGTACTATAAGCAGTACCGCTGATAAGTTAAAAGTTATGCGTCCCTTATCGGCCGCTCATTTCTGTTTCAAATGAGCCGAGTGCCGTTGGGCCGTTCAGGATATGAGCTTCTTTCTTGTGAGGACGACACACAGCCTTTAAGCCTGGTTAGCACAGATTTACTATAATTTGCTAATTTGGGAAAATCCGCAGCAGAACCAAGCTAACGTTTACTGAGGCAGTTGTGAACACAATGTGTGCTTTGAATCTAGACGCAGCGGATTCGTCAAAAAAAGTCAAATTAGCTTAAAAAAAATGTTTTTTTTTTTTACTATAAACATTTGTGTAACAATTGCTTACAAGCAAATATCATTCAAATGTGTAGCACAACGCTCTATTCGCGTACTGTTAATGCAATAATGTGACGCAATTTTAAAGTGTGCTTATTATCTAACATAAGTTAGTTAGAAAATTCAATATTGTGTATATATAGTTTTCTATAGAAACTCGTACCTGCAGACAAACAGTTAAAACAGTTTTGCTGGGAAACGTAACAGATTAAGTTTTCTGTCCTATTTTTTCCCAAAAAAAATATAGCTAGAGGTTTTCCGAACGTTGCTACATTGCGTCCGGCGCCGTGAAAGCCGTCGGCAAAAGAAGAAATGGTCGTCAGTCACTGCGCGTTAAAGTGGCCCCAACTGTACCGGGATGTGATAAAAGGAACATCACATTTTACGGTACACTTAGTGGCAAAATTATGGGAAGCTAGTTTGGTTGATGGTAGTGCTTAGTGGACAGTTATGTGGTGTTGGGTCTGACATTTAACAGAAGCATGCAGTAAAAATTGGATGCGGGTGGCACAGGACCCGGTTATTGTGGCACTCTTTGGGGGAGGCCTATGTGGACGTCTTTCGGCTTATATGATGATGATAACGCAGTGAAAATACATAAACGTTAGGGGACTTACACAAATCAAATTAGACTCATAGTTAGCTTAATAAGCATCGTGTTATTCCAATAATATTAAAAATGCGAAAGTTTGGATGTTATTTATTCCATCACGCTTAAACAGCTCAACCGATTCGTATGAAATTATCCTGTTACTTATATACCTTGTTTTTATCCCGGGTCTGTGACGATATATTTAAAAGAAAGAAATACTAAAATACATCAATGAATACAAAGAAAATATCTATGATTTAAAAAAAACGGGATTCAAAACCATAGATGTCAGTTTCATAGGTAGGAGAGTACATCTGCCAATGAAAATAACGTTTCTTGTCTCAAGTAGGGTTAAATGGTCGCGGAAAATCTGCAGTATAATTCATATACTTAAAACGATTTTTGGTTTACCCGATTATTACTCAATTAATCGACATATTTTCGATTCATTCGAAATAATTTAATATTTTCCTAATATTTTTTAATACACGAAGTCAAGTATATTTTTTCTGTTTATAAGAATGTTACTAGCTTAAAACATCCTCAACATTTAATAAACATTACCTTCTCTGAAGCTGTATGGTAACTGCTCCTGTACGCGTGCCAAGAGTTACTCGCGATTTAATGACCACTCGCCCTAGCCGGGTCCCGAACAGTACATTATCGTTACAGATAGCTGATAGGGCACGCGGCTGGTGTCAACAACAGGGCTACAATGTACATCATTATACACGGTACTGAAATGCATCTTATTAATGCCTATGAAAATATTATAAGTAACAAGAAAAGGAACTATCACGACCGGAAAACAACATCAGTTTAATGGACTAATGCTTTATGAACACTGTGGACGGTACAGAAAAAAATAAACTTTTTTAATTGAAAAGTACTTTCTTTTTCCCATATTCATGAAAAACGGTTCAGTATCTTAAACGCTACGTTGGAATCCACGTAATTACAAACAAAGAGTGCTTTAATCATATCCGGATAAAAACTTTAACCGGATATGATTAAATCTTATCTACACTTAATTCACCCAATAAAATCGACATTTTACTAGGAGCAGAAGTTTAAAGCCCTTTTCCTTTCGGCTCTGCCGTAGTCGTTCAAAACATCTCATTTTTTATTTGCATTACACCAGATAAATGAAGCCCGTGTTAGGTGCTCGGTCGTCCTCAATAATCGACTGGTCGATTGTGTTTTTTTTTCTTTTAACCTTGAATCTGTAATTTTATTCTGTACTTAACAATAATTTTCATACTCTTTATTTAAGAACCTCTTGAGTCTTTAGCCTGAAGAGTAACATAAATAATTCAATAGAGACAGTTCATTCCTTTGATTTTCTAAGAAATTTATTTTCAATGCAATAAGGGGTAGTAAAACTATTTGATGGCACTTTTTTACTGAAACATTTGCTATTATTACGTATATTATAACATGTTCTCAATTAACCAACGCCGAAATCAGTTTCGTAATCACAAACAGATAAAATAGTATTTATTTTTACAACTCCAGTTTATCTGTATGAATTTAATTTATTAAATTACACATTACCTTAATGAAACCGAGCCGAAATGCATATGCATTGAAGCCTTCATAAATCAGGCGTAGCGCTTCTGCGTAGCGATCGTAGCAGGCTCTACGGGCGTGCTTCGCTGCTACGATTTACTGCAGTTTGGTTGGAAAATTAATGAAACCGGTCGATTTTTTCTCTTTTTACTTTCGTTTTCGAGTTAACATGCGAGAATATTTAGCTTAAAGAAATACTGAATGTGTAGAATGGTTACGTACTCGTTAAATTATGATACAGAATAGAATAAAATAGAATAGAATAGAATTTATTTGCATAGAATAAATAGGTACATCCGTGTCATTAGGCGGTAGGTGACAAAAAGTAGCTTATTCTGCTATTTGTACTAAATACTAGCATGCAAATATCTTTCGGAATCTTATTGTTCAATCTTTTGAGAGAGGTAATCCTTTATACTATAATAGTTCAGATGCATACTTAAATCTTTCTACTTAAACACATAATGTAAACAGGTAAATAAATCAACATTAGAGGAAAATCTTACACAAATTAAACCAGCCCCATAGTAAGCTCACTAAGACGTTATTGGATATTAGGGATTGGTTAGTAGGTGAAGTTATATTTAATAGATATATTATATATTATTTAAAGACATAAAAAACATCCAAGACACGGAAACAACTATTCAAGTTCGCAACTCAAATATTTGCCCTGGCCGCAATTTGAACTGCTTTGCAGGGCACAGGCTGGGAGGGAATGGGCAGCAGTCTCACTCCGGCCCAGTGCGGGTTTGGGACTTCACATACACCTTTTAATTCCATCGCAGATGTGGACCACATAGAAAGGATACCCTTTCAAACAAAAAATATATTTTCCAAATCGGTCCAGACTTCTTTGAGCAATCGGGGAACGGAACATACATAAAAAATAAAAGATACCGACAAATTGAAAACCTCCATTTTAGAGGCGGTAAAAAAGCAAAGGAAATAAAATTGTAACAACTTTTCAACTCGACTCAACGACCTGTGAGATCGCAGTGAAACGAAGCACTTGCAAAGAGCAAACGTTCGTAGCACTTCAATCGAGGAGAAATCAGTGTACGATTCTTAGGGTCTATGCAGACTGCGTATTTTTCACGTGCCTTCGACGTGCGCTCCCTACCTACCTAGCGGATGGAAGTAGGGGAACGCGCGGTCAAGTGCGTGTCAGGCCACGCGCGGAGTAGGGTTCCGTAGTTGCCTGTCTGTATTTATTAAATCGACACGCTGTCGACACGGTGAATCCTCAAACATATCAAGCGTTGGCAACGTCCATGTTACTCCTTTGGAGTTGCAACTTTGCACACGTGATTTTCATTCAACGAGCAACTGAAGCTATTGAAGTTCTCTGTTTCAGATTGGGCGGAAATTATTGCTGCTGTTTCCTCCTGCCAGTCACATTTCTCATCCGATTCCCGTGAAAATTTGTGGGCATGTTCAATAAATATATTTAGAGATTTTTTGCCGAATAAGTTTATTGAAATATATTTTTTTAATCAAAAAAACAGGGTTGCGAGTTTTACAGCTCACATAGCCTTAGTTTGAGAGCATAACCATAGTTATGTTTGAGAGCATTCTGCACACTTCAAGCCCTTAAACATATTTTTTTATTGGCAAATATACGTGTTTTTGACGGATCTAAGGCGGTGTTTAAAAATGATGTTTGGTTGTTTTGTGTTTTTAACCCCCGACGCAAAAAGAGGGGTGTTATAAGTTTCACGTGTCTGTATGTGTCTGTGTATCTGTGTATCTGCCTGTGGTAGCGTAGCTATGGATAGACCGATTTGAATGCGGTTTTTTTGTGTCATAGATAATTTTATCTAGAGTGTTCTCCGTTCTCCGTTTTTGAGATATTTTTTGAATTGAAAGTGTCGGGGGTTTTTCAACTTTTCCAAGTTCAAGTTATTGTTTGATAAAGGTTAGCTGGAAGAGATCGCTCATAGCAGTGGCTCTTAACCTTTTAGTAATGAGGGACCATTGTTTTGTCATGGAGCACTTACTTTTAGGGGTTCGTTGTCTCGACTCGTTGGCACTCATTATTTAATATTTTTCCGATGGCTTCGCGGACCACTTCGGATGCTTCCAGAGACCACCAGTGGTCCGCGGACCACTGGTTAAGAACCACTGTGTATAGGGATAAGTTCGCCTTTGTACTTTGATGTATTGTGTGAAATGCAGGTGACATGTACATTCTTTAAACTTTTTATTGTGTACAATAAAGTGCTTACATACATACATGTTTATTTGCTTGTACTCCAAATATGAACACGGTTTGCACCGATAGTTTTTAAGTGGTTGCTCTCAGCAGAATGTGAAATAAAAATAGTAAAAAGCATTTAAAGTATTCAACAAAATTCTATTAAAATGTAAAGAGTAGACCAAAAAGGAGATAACTATCCATTCATTGTTTAAGCTTCTATTAAACTGTAATGATTGACTGCTTAGGACAAATCTTACAAGTCAAAGATCAACTTTCGTCGGTTTAAGTCGGATGACTACGGTATTGGTATCATAAAGATGGTGACATAAACCATATATCTCTTCAATTACCTTGAAGAAAGGAGACCATTAGGAACTATGCATTTAAATAAGATTAACCTGTCGTGTTTCGGCTCATGAGAATATTCTCAATTTACTAGTTATGGTTTTGAGAGCGCTAGAAAGTACGGTTGGAAATAAAAACTTGAACATACAGCACGAAACTCTCTACGATGATACAGTTTCGTTTGTAGTAATATAAACGAAATTGTATCATCGTAGATTTGTACTGAACATGAACAGTTTTCTTTAAACTTTCGAGATATTTAAAATTTATTACACACATGCGAAATTTCTGTTTTTTTGGGAACAGTCCAGAAACATAAAATTAGTTAGAAAAAAATGTAGTGAAATAGATTACCAATTTTAGGCTTTTTCACATTTTTTTTAATTTTAGCGAATTATATAAAAAAGTATAGTACTCGTTTTCTTTCTTTTTTTATTGCCCCGTGTTCCTTCGCCTTATATTTTTTTGACCTCAACTTGACACATAAGGCCAGACCGAAAGATCTTCCTCTCTAATCAAGTCGGCGAAACTAATAGCCAAAGTCATCAATTATTTTATAGGTACACTTAGCATACACATTAAGTTAATATTATTTTCAACTGGTCGATGGCAATAAAGAGATAGTGATTAATTTTAATTAAACGAATAGTTAATTAAAATTATGTGAAAATGTACTAAAACAGCTCTGTATAAAAGCAATAGTTGACTATATAAAATAATATCAGTTTACTTTTACCTTGAGACTGCAATACATGTTGGTAACATAGATTCTTCAGCCAATCTCGAGAGCGGTTTGAGTAGCGTTCCAAATCACGTCAGAAATTTGCGTAACAACGTCTTACGTCGACCAAATGAGGTACTTCAACATCAAAAGCGCTTCGAGTGCTTGCATTTTTGCCGAGTTTGCGAACATTTTTAATAACGAAAAATCGTCCATAGACGCGGCAGAATTAATCCAATTTGTCATCAAATTTAAAACGAAATTAAAATTCCATCTCAGTGACAGTTCGAGATTTAAAAGTTTCTTTGACTTTTTAAATTCGTAATCAGTATCACTGGCTGGAGAGAAACTATTTATTTTTAATTTTTATTTGATTGGCAGTGCAATGAAGCGATATTTGTTCAATATAAAGTGAAAAAGTTAACGAAGATTTCGATCAACAGCTAAACAAATAGAGGTGGGAAAATGAAGCTCGATCGTCAGTCGGAATAAATTGGGGGAGGCTGAAAACCGGTATTGTCCGATTTTTACGGTCCAGTTGATGAGGGTCCGTTTTATTGACTTTAAAGGTTTATAGAGTGCCAGATTCCACTTTACGGTGACGTGTCCGGTCCGAACCGATAAAAGATGGTTTTTACCGATTGCGTTAAGATAAGCTTTATAAACGGCTACTGTGGTATTTTGAATAAATAAAAGCAAAAAAAGCAATTTATGGAATGTTGCTTAATATTGACTAATTGGTTAAGACCCAACGTTGGATGCTTTACATAAAGAGATTTTTTCAAGGATAATGCTTTAGCGTTGGAAATCAACAAAATGTATAGTCAGAATGTATAATATGACCGAAAATAAATTCAGTTGGTTTCCTAGTCCATGCCGCCTTGCTTTGCGCCATGCAGGCCTGAAATCTCATAATTTTCCAACGTATTATTTACGTAAGGGCTTCAGTATTCTTTACTTTCAAAAGAAGGAGGTGTTATTTTATTACCAGTCAACAGATCCATTTAAAAAAGGAAGTTAAGTGAAAGCAGACATTGACTTGTGATCCGCGTTGCATTCATGAATCCCACCACCATTAAAAACCTATTTAATTAATCCCAGTCTATTACTTCCTAGAAAAATCAATTAGCAGAATAGCTACGTGAAACTGTTACTGAAATTGAAAAAGTTTCAGACTAAAAACGGCTGAGAATTGAACTATTCAGGAATCTGGACAAAGAATTAAATTCTACCTCGAGGCCTGGCCATTAAAAAGTGCTAAAACAGAAATCAACGGCGGGCGATAAAAACCAACCCTCGTTCATTGAAATTCTAAGGGGAGGCCCCAAGGTGTGAAGTAAGGGCGGGACGGACAGATAACAGGCCCCTATTTCACCAACTTGACAATTGTCACCTGACAACGACAATTCTCCATACATTGCTGGTTCCACGAGTAACCTAGCGATCACCTTAACTTCTAGAAGAAGCAATCGATGGTGAATTGTCATTGTAAGGTGACAATTGTCAAGTTGGTGAAATAGGGGCGGATTCTTTTTGACCGACTACGGGAGAGGCTGGCAGGGATATGTTTTAAGTAGTCTACGTTTGTGCTGACAAGTGTTCCACCGTACCGCTTAACATACTGAACCGTTTTTGACAAATGAGGGGCCAACCGATTCTAAATTATGCACCAGTTTACAAAGGCTGTGTTAAAATAAGTGTTTTTGCGCGTACATATACATTTAAATGAGTGCTTCCTGATTATAGCACGATTCATTAAAACACTACTGCACAAATGTTGTACTTAAAGTATATATGTATAGACAAGTAGGGAAATCTAGGTGACATCAATAATCTTGACACTCTCGAGGGAGCTCGATTATCTGTCTATATAATGGATCCATGCATCTATAATAGACTGCCCGCAACGGTCAGAAATGCAACTCCCACCGCTGCATTTAACTCTGTAAAGCGTTGAGGAGTTTCTTAAACTGCTGTCCACATAACTAATGACCTAATTAATTATTGAAGTGAAAACTTCTTTAGCGGCGCTATGCACTTTTATGATGGGGAAAAAATGTTAAACTCGCGACCGGTCCCGTGACCGACAGATTCGTGAGATGAAAATTCGTAAGAAGGACACGTGACCTGATCGGAAAACTGTTACAATGTCATTGAAGTTGTCATGTTTGTGTACGATAGCGCAATAAGTGAATATTGCATTTTACCACATATTTAAAGTGATAGTACTTTTATAGTGATAATTAAGGCCCGGGTCTTTTTCACCCGCCGCCCGCGGCCGACAGCGGCCCGCCGCCCGCGGCGTCTGAATGGTATGTTCTGAGGGACGCCGCCCGCGACTGCCGCCGCGTCTTTAGTTATTTTGAAGCATTGCGGCGGGTGGTCGCTGGCTCAATATGGAGAAATTCACCAAAGAAAAGGACGAACGAAACAAATTTCAGTTCATTATCATTTAAATGCCTAGTCACCAAAATATTGTAGGCACCCTCCGTTTGTCTAGCTTTAAATATCTTGTTCTTCTATTTCCTTTGCTTCCTCAATATTATTAAGAAATCCTCATCCTCTTCCTCCTGAAGCAATAAATATGCTAGAGTTTTTTCCATTTCACGAACCTACACACACACGTCCGAGCAAGCAAAAACCCTCGGAAACTGCCGCGACTGGCCGCCGCGGCTACGTTCTCAAAACGACCAAACACCCGCTGTCGGCGGCGTCTAGATTCAGACGCCGCGGGCGGCGGGCCGCTGACGGCCGCGGGCGGCGGGTGAAAACGACCCCGGCCTAAAGCAATTCGAACAAAATTATTCCAAAATATCAAAAATTCACAACGTTAATATTCAAGTTTTTACTTCTGCCGGCACTCCCGGAGTGCAACCCGTTGTTTTTTTTATTGTTATTACTGTTTACATTAATCATTTGTCTTGTAACTACGACGTTATCAATAAAGTATCTCTCGGAAAAGTGCAAATTACCTAATTTCTGCGAACGTAATTATCGTTGTGCTGTATTCCTAGAACCAGCGCGGTCATACTGGTCATCACCCTATCGATTTTATTGATTTAATTATGTATAAACGTCCGGTACAGTTTCCTAGAATAGTACAATTTCAGTTACGTACCTACTGAGGAATAAAGTGGGGATGGTGCTTGAATAGACATGAGTATGTGGACAAAACGGCTTCTACTTATAGACCACCATTTTACACCCGACTAAGGAGACATGACATCCCTAATCTCACCAAGAGATTTCCACAATAAGACTTAGAGAGAGTATATTGGAAAGCAATTTTTCAATAGTTTATAGCTCTCGGTGATAACATTTTAACAGACATTTGTCAGCAAAGAAAGTGGCTTATTGTTCTAAGAACAGATTGCCATGTAGCAGAATCATCAAAAAAAAAAGAAAAAAAAAAAAAAAGAAAAAGAAAAAAAAACTTATAGACCACGTGTGAACACCAGATCCCGTGGCCGCTCTCCCTAAGAGATGGGTGGACGATATCAGGCGACACCCAGGACGAGACTGGATGCTGAATGGATGCAGGGATATGGAAGAATCTTAATTTCAGGAATGGACTACAAACGGCCCAAGATGAGGATGACTGAGTAATGCAAAGGTTTGTCACTTTTGAAACATAACGGCATTGATAAGATTACATTCCGTGATTGTAAAGTTGGCCCAAAATACGTTGTAATTTTTTGTTATACGTAGGAAATAGTACATTACGTAACTAGGACGGTGAATTCGTGAATGCTCCAGATCACAGGTGTTTGTGGCCCGAACCGAAGGTGAGGGCCATAAATATGCGCTCTGGGGCTTTACGAATTACCGCCCGTGTTGAGTACGAAATTTTACGTCTTCACCTGGCCACAATGCGAGTTTTCCCGTACGCGCAGCGTGCAGTAAAACTCGTATTATGGCCAGGTGTGACGTAAAGTGTTTTAATAAACCAATAAATAAAATTTTCTTGCAGCTTCAGAATCCTTGGAGCCAGCGGTAAATATTCTGGCAGGATTGTGTTCCATGTAATTTTGCTTGTAGTTTCTAGCAGTGGTGTTACTTAAAGATATTTTTTCCGATTTAATACGCTCAGAATGTGAAAGAGCCCTTGAGGCCTACTTACAGAACAAATATTTGAATTGTTTGAATTTTGAATTATTTGGAATATTTTACATTGGAGGGTAGAATTGCTTTCTGAATGGACTGATTCAGCCAACCCAAATACCTAATCCCAAGTATAAAGTATCCTACAGATTTTGCAAGAATAATTACTTATATGCAAACACAGGTTCGTTCTTCTCTGGTAGATTTTATAGTTCGCCAAATCGACCATCGCTAACACTTCATCCTCTGTTCCACCGGAATGAAACTGAAATCCGCTCGCAGGGCAATCAGTTCGAATCATAAGGTGTCCGTGGCGGAAATCCGTTTTGCGCCCCTTTTGGGGGCGCCCGTCCAAAATTCCGCGGTTAACGTTCCAATGTAACACAATTTCGAAAATGGAACGGATTTTTTTTATTTATTTAATTCTGTGACCGTGTTTTGTTATATAGGATTGCTGTGAATGTAGTAGGTAGTTTGTATCGGGCACGAACAAAGCTGCCAGTCAGCCTATTGTGGGGTTGGGGCATGGTGCCTCATGTTCAAATTATCGTAATAAAGTATAAATTATAGGTAATTAAAATCGTAAAAAAAGATATTCATCTTATGTAAATGTATGGGTAAATTGTCGTTACTCACATGAGAAAAGTTAAAGCGTTGATTAGATTAAGGCCCTTAACTGTGTACATTTTTTTTGATTATAACCCATGACCCTTGAAAGTTTGAAAATAGAATCCTTAACCTTTTATAGAAACAAAATTGTATGACAACTATGTACTTAAACGCAGTATTTCGCGACCTAAACAACAATTTACCTGATTTTCCATAGAACGATACATGTACATACTTTGTACTAACAAATGTTATTGTGACGTCATACCTATATGTCTATCAGTATGGAGCGTTTTGTGCTGCAGCCGGCAACGTCAATTTTTGTCTCAATTTTTTGGGTATTATAGGTATTATAAATTATAAAATATAACAGAACAATCTTCAATTGTAGTTGCTCCCATACAAACATTTGTTCCTCTCCAAAAATTACTTCGAATTACATCATAATTTTTTTGTACTCACCGTCCCTATTGAAGCAATTGACCAATGAGAGACGTCTATTTTATCAGCGGTGCCGGTATAACTTGTAAAATTGCCCCTTGTGACCCATTTCACGATCTGATAAAAGTTGGCAAAGCTGAGGCTTGACTAATAACAACAACTGGGCATATGTAGCTTCGTGAAACGGGACACATTTGGTGATTTTAAAATTATTTCGTTTCATCCGTATATTAGGGGTCGTCTTAAGATATTTAATGGCATATCAAGTCAAATTGACCATAAGACGCTAGCATAATATATAGTCATATGAAGATGGAGAGTTCAATATTTTTAGTTTCGTTACATTTCATGGCTGCACAAAGCTGTATAGCATGTCAAATTTACGCAATTTGGACCTAAGCCTTCAAGGACGAAATCAAGTCCGTCGTTGTCAATAATTTGTACAAAAACTTATTCTATCACTCACCAGCTTTGCAAGGATCCATCCCAAGGTCACCAGAATCCTTGTGATCCACATGCAGCATCATCAGCTCCTCCACCGTATACTTGTGCGATTCGTCCCTCCCCTCCACCGAGCTTACTTCAGACGTGACGCACAAGATTATAGTCAGTACCGCGCCGACCGCCGTGGCGGGCGCACCTCTACACCAAGACTTCATTTTAGTTTTTACACACTCACAAATACTGTAACATGTTTTCACCTGAAACAATAAAAATAAACCTTGTTAAATACTGAGTCACGAGGAACAGGATGTTATAATTAATCAAGGATTTAATTAAGGATAGATTTCAATGAATAAAAGCACTGCTTTCATACATAACCACATTATTTAGTAGACACAACCATACTTATATTTTACATATTTTTAAGTGTAAAAGAATACCAGTGGCTCTTTTCGTAAAAGCTACAAGTAACAAGTTTAAACGGGCAACACTGGTCAGAAGCCTCAGTGTTGCCAATTTAGACTGACTTGGAACTTCGCAAAATGGTGCAATTAATTAGCATTATTTTAACATGTCTCATGAAAGTTTAAATAAGATGTCTATGTATAACTTTTCCATAGCAATCCATAAAGAATCATTAATTACAAATGAGGGTAATACAATAATTGCTAAGTTTCTATGACAATAGCAATTATAGACGTTTCTAAGCCCGGCCGGTTTCATTCAAAGTGATACAATAGCCTGAACGTATTTCAAAAGATTGCCATATGTCCCGGCTGCTGGGGTTTGGGAAGCCAATTGTTTACAATCTCTGTGTTATTCAATCATTTCAACGGAATGGACGCTAACTTTTCTGACTAAGGGACAGCACCCACCACAGGCGCGCTAAAGCTTTTACATCGTAGGCCCGAAGCAATATTAAGGGACTTAATCGTAATAATATAACTTAATTATTTACCTCAGTGAGTTTATACGTTTCGGATGTGTTGCAACATCCATGTCGCATCATGCATCATTTAGTATAAATCAGCGCATGTGCATCGTTTAGTATAAATAATGAGTAAGAATCGTGAAAGTTTAAATTAATATAATATTTATGAAATTGTAACTACGCTCCGTGTCTAAAAATTAGTAGGTATAATAACTAATATCTGTTGTTATTTTCGAATGCCAAAATGTTCCTGTCCAAAGTATTCCAAAAAGTTAAGGATGGGCAGCCTCAAATTGTTGGTCGTAAATTCGGACGATGGGCTTTACAATTTTTTTTAACTTTATTTATCACAATACAATAAAGAGGAAAATGTCGGTTAGATGTAGCTTCGTAAAATGTAAGTTGTAAGTGTGTGTATGTAATGCATTCATTACTATCACCCATTGTTGATCGCCGGTACCGCCTATCCGGTTTTCAAAATTCACCTGCACGTAGAATGGACTATCTGGATGGTTTTAGGCTTATATTATATCCCGTGGGTTTGCCTGCGTTCTTTGTCTGTCTGACAGTCTAAACGACACTGTTATGATTTGTGACTTAGTTGAAAATTGCGATTTGCGAGTAACTTATTGACGTTTAAGGGCGTGCTTGGAAATTATCGCTTTCTTTGAAACGATGTTCTGATTAGATTAGGAAACAATAAGGACTGATTTTCAGATATGTCTTTGACTATATCGTTTATCTAAATATGAATAGAGTGAGACAAACCAGGTACTCCAGTCAGTTAATGAGAAACTAAAAAAATAGAAGAGGGAAGATAATATGACGACCTCATAAGACATGACAAGTTCATACTCAATATAATTGATGGAAAGATAAAGGGGAAATGAGGAAGAGGAAGACCTAGAATAGGCTAGGCTAGGGCTAGGCAGCTCAAAAAAATAGTTGATGTTAAGTCGTATCGAAATGTCAAAGAGGTTGCCTGGGATCAGAGTAAATAATGGAGGGCCTACTTTGAGCTACACTGACAAGAGCTTAGCTCTTATATAAGCAGAAGAGAGATAGTTTATCTGATTCATCCCGCCATCGTCGACGAGGTCTGCCGCGTCTCCTTTTCGAGTTCTGAGGTTTCCACTACGTGGCACTATTTGCCCATAACTCACCGGGCATGCGGCAGACGTGACCAGCCCAGTCACAGTTTAACATGGCCGCCTTTCGAGCTACGTCTACAATTTGAGTCTGTCAAAATCCGAAAAAGCCATTTCCAAAGATCGTTTCATCTCTTTTTCTCGTGCGCGGAAGGCATAACAGTGTCTCTATCGGGAGGGCCAGGTTTTCACAAATCAGCTCGAATCTAGGCACCGCCTTAAAAGGTAGCTAGAATCCATGTAGCAAAATGCATCCGAATAAGTTACTATTTATGTTGCTCTTTTTTGTAAAGTCTGTCGTTTAGTGGAAATAATATGGAAAACTGGGTACACCTTTTTCTATATCAGGATATAAATACAGGGTGCTCGTGAGGAACCCGAATAATTTGGCCACCGTATTCCTAAGGTCGTATGGAGTAAAAAATGTTATATGAACATAGGTCGAAATATGGTTTTTTTTTATGTTTTCATACAAGAAGTTATTTATTATGTATGAAAACATAAAAAAAACATATTTCGACCTATGTTCATATAACATTTTTTACTCAATACGACCTTAGGAATACGCTGGCCAAATTATTCGGGTTCCTCACGAGGCACCCTGTATACATATGATTAAGAGCAGGAAAAATGGAGACGTATCGCCTCGCACTAATTTTGGTGGATTGACGGCATTAGTGATATCTATCGGTTCAATGTATGGAAAATGATTCAGCGACCGAATGTGAATTCGAGTGATTGGCCGCTACTGCAAGTTGACTGAAAGCGCAAATAGCTTTTCAATAGTTTTATAATAAATTACACATATCTTCGACTAATAGAAATATGACTTATACACCACCACAATTTGTATTCTTACAGCCTGTAAATTTCATAGGGGCGTGTATTTTAACCAGCCATAGTTTTCCCGCAGATGATATTACGAGTAAATAGTTTAATTAATAAAGAATTTTTCTTTAAAGTACGTACGACCGTATAACGTCCAAACTGATTTGACTTTAACGGGTGTCATAAACAAATGACGTAACGTGTAGTGAATACATTGCGTGTTCTATACGAACTAAAAAAACGAAACAGTTACTTAACGTTTATTTAATTGTTTCGGACCGACACTGATCTTCGTCATTATATTAGCCTGTATCAAATTTACACACTGCATATATCAAGAAACCCTTCACGGAAGCAAAGTTCAGTAAGTCCCTTTCCACCCATTCCTTAAACGCCTTTTACCTTGACGCGATACAGATTTGGATCATCTTGATTAATACAATAAAAAGAGTATAATATCTCAAACTAACAATTCTCAAGCAGATATCAAAGCAGGACCGCAAGAACTAGTAAAGTATCTCAAACTTGCGACCCCACTAATGGCGGAGACCACAACGCTATTTGCCGTTGGAACCCTAAACAGCTGACATTCATGATTCGTTTTCGTCAGACGTCTAATGTAACTTGAGCCTCGGATTGTATTGTCGACGTCTAAAATATGTATACATTTTTCGTCACCGCCGCGACAACACTCAATCCTGAGGAAGAACTCCCGAAGAGTTCGAAACATGTCGCCACTAGTGACATTCAATACGTGAGTTGAACCGTGTATTTATTAGTATTATTTCAATATGCCTCACGACGGTTTGTTATCAAGATATTCGATATTTGAATTAAACCAGCTTTGCACGTTTAACCAGTGTGCGGGGTTCTGAAACTGGGAAGTCTTATTTGCTTTTTGCATTATTACGTTAGTTTCCAGTTCATAGCTATTCACTACAGGGCGTTTTTTGACGTGCATGTCATGTGATGTCATTCGAACATTTCTATATTTGTCAAAAACTTTTTGCTGTCTTGTATTTGATAAGTTTCGGGGCGAATCTTGAACCCTGCTTCTGCTTACAATTTATAGCCTTAAAACGAAGAATTGATACGTATTAATAACGCTATAAAATGTTTATACAATTCTCTGTTTTTTTTTTGTTTTCGGTCAATGAGTTAGGCTTCGTAAACATTAGGCCTCTCTCAGACTGGCGCGGCCTGGCCCCGGCGGACAATCGTAAACTTGTCCGTCGCTGTCAAATTTTCTATTGTCCGACACCGCAGGCCGCGCCAGTGTGATGCAGGCCTAAATGTACAACAGAATACACCAAAGTTAACGCAAATTCCTATACACAACCTGTATAATATAATTTCAGCATTAGGTATATCAGTTTGCTTGAAGCGAATTGACAAGGGCTGTGAATACCGGAGATTAAACGGTCCATCCAACTTTGATCTTCTAATGAATGGTAGTATGTTACTTAGAAAATAAAGGCGCTTAAGCCTTTTACTGCTAAGACGGACTGAACAGAGATTGAGTATCTGCTGTTTAACTTTTTAAAGTATCAGAGTGATTTGTTTTGAGGTCGGATTTCGATTTCGCCTTAAGGTGGTTCGATTTCCGTACAAAACGTTATTTGACATTCGCAGGCTAACGGCGTGATTTTTTAAGAAACTTATGTAACTAATTTGCATAAATTGGCTTTCCATTTGCGCGACTTTCCCCTTTCCTTGAATTAACTTGTAGGTATAAACTAGAAGAATTTGAGATATTAGTTTATGTCGTCATACTTTGGGAAGACCATTTTTCTTAAAATATTCTAGTTTATACAAGTTTATTCAAGGAAAGAGGGAATTTCGCGCAAATGGAAAGCCAATTTATGCAAGTTGGTTACATAAGTTTCTTAAAAAAGCACGCCGTTAGCCTGCGAATGTCAAAATAACGTTTTGTATGGAAATCGAACCACCTTAAGGGTTGCCTTCGTTGATTTGGAAGTGGGAAGGAGTAAATTAAAAGCGTACCTAAATGTAAGAAACTAGCTTCTGCCCGCGACTCCGTCCGCGTGGAACTCGTTTATATTATAGCTCCATACAAATTATCACCCCCCATTTCATTCCCTTGGGGGATGATTTCTGGGATAGAAACTAGTCTATATCCTTCCCCGCAACTCAAATTACCTCTATATAGTACCAAATTTCATCTAAATCAGTTCAGCGGTGTAAGCATAAAGACGTAACAGACAGACAGGCGGACATACAGATTACACACTTTTGTATTTAAGTATACTATTAGTATGGATAGTAGGTCATACCACTGCTTAAAACAAGCCGATTTATCCGAAACTATTTATCGATAAGATCAATGAGTAATGTACCTATTCTAAAGAGTAATTTGATATTTAACGGTAGCGTTTCGGTAAAGGGGTACGTGAGGACACCGGTCTAATCCTAACAAGGATTAGATTTCCCCCTCTGGGTTGGAATGTCAACTGACAGTCGATTTCGCAGAATTAGTGCCTACGCCAAATCTTGGGATCAGGTGCCAAACCCCGGGGTCCTTTACGTGACCGGAAAAACGCTATGAGCATGCTGATGTACACTATGTACGATAAGATCTTGACCGGTAAAACTTAAAGAAAAAAAGCAAGAATTTCATGTCCAATACTATCATTAAAGAGTTTTATTATTACACATGCATGCTTTATTTTCAATAAGGCGTCCAGTCTCCTGGGTTATCAATAATCGCTTGGCATCTTTGAGGCATATTTTTGACCTAATTGTCAGCATAACTGCGAGGTAAAGACCTCCACGCGGACTTCACTTCTCGAGTTAACTCAGATACACTAACAATATTTTCCCCCCGTAATTTAAGCTTCATCCATGCCCAAAAAAATTCAATTGGATTGGCGTCGGGTGATTGTGAAGGCCAATCCAAAACGTCGAGGCCATTTTGAGTTTTCCATACAGTACAGTACTGACTTCGGTGTTTAGGGTCATTAAGTCATTATCCTCTTGCAGAATCCAAGACGCATTGTGCTTTGGGAACATCTTTTTAGCGGAAGGCAACATGGCCTTTTAATAAATTTTGGCCATTTTATGGGCGTCCAGTGTACCGGTGAACAAGTGCAAAGGCCGAAACCCTGGTTCGAGAAGCATCCCCCAACATGTACCTTTACCGGGTGTTTCACGGTTCGCACGAGCACTCTATTATCTGCCGTAGACCAAGCTCGAGTAACTAGCTGTGCAAAAAGAAGCTTCAGCGAAAAAAAATATATTCCAATCTCGGTTTTACTTTTGTCTCGCCCACGATAGTCTTTTTTCCATGTGTTTTTCAGTAAGGAGTGTTTTCTTCACTATACTGCGATATTTCAAACCATTTTCATTCAAACGCCTCCACACATAGATACAATTATCTAAAGATATCTTCAAATCTTTCGTCTTCAATTTTTCTTATCCGGAACGCTAAGCCATTAGTGGATTTTTTGAAAACATCCCAAGACCCGTTTGTCCTCTGCAGAGGAAGTCTTCTTTGTTTTCCCGCGTTCGCGTAATTCGTCAACCTTTTTAAACTCCATATATCGCCTCACCCACTTAGTTATAAACGCCTTCAATTTATTCATATACTTAGCAGCTTGATTTCGTGACATTTCGGGTCCTTTTGGGTGTCTACAAAGGAATACTGCCTCATATTAACGTGAAGCGTAAGCGGCACTCATTTTTAAAAATGGAGTTTGGGCGGAAAACTGTCAATTTTTTTTCTTTTTTTATGTAGCATTGTAGCCAAGTAAACATTTTATTCAGCCAGTAACTTTTTTTTCTGTGCCACATTCTTATAAGTTATACAGGGTGACTCCTAAGTGGTGAACAAAAACCATAGTTTCTAACGCAGCGTTCCAAGGCAAGTTCAGTGCATTAGGTCTAAAAGCAAACAATTGAACTGTAATATATAAACGTTAATTAATTTCATTTTCTAAAAATATCCAACCGTGTGGTCACCCTATTCTATATGACAAGTACTAAAAGTACAGTCAGCCGCAGATAAACGTGAACGTAGAAACTTAGTATGCAGATGTGTCACATTCCTCTGTAGCTAACTGTACTTAGGGTGTACTGTAGTAGGGTGACCACAAGATCTGGTAAGTTGTAAACTAATTATTGATTTTATTATGAAAAAAAAGTAATAGATATTCACATATTGTTAAGTAAAAGTGTTTTCAACACAATTGCTCGTAACGTACCTCTTATTGTGTCGCTTTTAGGCTCATAATCCTGGATATTAAACACGCGTGTTTCATATAATTACAACACTTGTGTGTTATGGTTATATCCCGATTAAGTCACGTTGGCACCTTGCAGCAAGATATATGCATGACCACGGTGCATTCTTAAATTAACCGGGTTGTACAGAATGTACAGGTTTTTTTCATTTCTTGGTAAATGGATTCTTACTCGACTAAACAAATTAAATCCTTTTTGTTAATTAATTGACTACATCTTTTTGTATATGATATAGAAACGTTTAATTTAGTAAAACTATTCACTTTTGATAACATTTTACATGAATTTAATACAAATAACATTTTAAAACGAAAATATTATTTTATTTTGTATTGGCTGTTTAGAGATTTCTGTGCCCGCACTGCGCAAACTTCACGAAAGAAAAACTGTTGCCGCCATTATAGGTTATTTCACAAATATTTGTAAAATTTATTCATGCGTGTTTGGTTAATATCAAAAATGTTGACTCGTGGTGACTCGAAAAGTGATAAATAGAATTGGACGCCATTGGAAATTCTTGGCGATGTGCGGTTGTGAGTACAAACCTGTTGTCATCTTAATGATTTACTTAATGTAAAGAAAATAATTTGGCAGGCCTATAACATTTTCATCTTATGAAAATGATTTATTCCTCGCAAAATGTGTTGAAAAACGTCGTATGATACGCGTGAGCTTTGATAATTACATCCTCGGCTTCCTTATCACGCTCACTTGCGGTTCGCGTGAACAATTTCGCCTCTGATGTAATTATCAACATACCTCACTTGTATCACAATGTACTATTCAATGAAAGCTACAGAATAAGAAAAAAATATTTCTATTCACCACTTAGGAGTCATCCTGTATATGCACAGGTTACGCTCTTGTCAAAGAGCCAAATAAAGGTTAGCTGGAAGAGATCCCTTAAAGTGATAAGTTCGCATTTGTACAATTATTATGTTTTTGTGCCTGCTGTATGCCACCTGTTGTATGTGCAATGAAGCTACGTACATACATAACAATTTTAGAGCAAAACTCTCAACAATTCCATTTAGTTTACTATCTTAATATAATCAAGGTAAAGGTATTGAAGTATGCACTCTCAAGTTTCAGCTAGTTAGCATAGTTTCTGCGGTTCCGTGCCGCGATGAAACGTTTCATTAAATCCTTAAGTTTTAGCTGAGGGGTATTCAGACGTGATTAAAGAAGTTTAAATGCAGACACGGGATAGCTTCTACACAATTTAAAAACCAAGAATGATAGTTCTAGTCTGACCTTTGGGGATATATTTAAAAGCCACCAAAAAAAACCTTAATCGCTCTTCCTTCCCTAACTCAATATACGAATTACTAAAAATAGTAAGTTATAGGGTTGTAGACTCAAAATTTACTATTACTTCAAAAAAAATATGAATAAAATATGCCTAGTGATGAAAACCCCATTCAAATTCCTCATAAAATTACGAAGCTACAACCGTTTTATTGTTGCTTGTTAGATAGAGAAAACGCTAGCAGATCGTGACGCCGCGATTCTCAAGTGTCATAGTAAATGACAATCGTTTCATATGAAGGCAGAACATACCCCCTCTTAAAACTTTGGACACATAACTTTGTGATTAATTAACCTCTTGCGTTGCTTTTTTTCATTTGGCTACAATACAATACAATACAAATACTCTTTATTGCACACCTCAAAACATGATGATGGCTACATTCCTAATCCTTTTTCAAGTAAATAACTACATCATTATTGAGTATCTTATTTAGGGTCTAAACCCCTATTGATCCACAAGTCATCTAGCAAATTATTCCACTATGTACCTACACAAATAATATAGTAGAAGTAAGATTGCTACAAAACATGAAATTACGTTTTTATGAATTCTCAATCAACGAAAGTTATGCATTTCTGTATGTGTCTAGAACATTGTTATACTGCAAGACCTACGATTTTTCGGCTTACGAGTAGAGTAGTCCCAAAGCTAGACACGTTAATGCCAAATAGTTGACAGTTACCTATTGTCTCAGACCTATTGTTTTGACATAGGCCGGAGGCACTGGGACGTTATACTTTGTGTTCCGTAGTGTATGTATTGATAATTGGTAAAGGCTTTATAAGGCCAAAGAAGGAACCGATACTTACGATTTACTGAAGCAGATTTTAGTTTACCTACCCCTTTTTATACTGTATACTGTAAACTTTGCGTTTCAAGCTGCGAACAATGTACCAAGAACGTTGCATATAGTCATTTCGCATAACTTCCTTTGGCAGAATAGCACATTTGCATAATAATAATAATAATAATATTAATAAATATAAGGGGACAATCTTACACAAATCGACCTAGTCCCATAGTAAGCTCAGTAAAGGCTTGTGTTATGGGTACTAGACGACGATATATATAATAGATATAAATACTTAAATACATAGAAAATATTCATGACTCAGAAACAAATATTCAAGCTCATCACATAAATGTTTGCCCTTACCGGGATTCGAACCCAGGACCTCTTGCTTCGTAGGCAGGGTCACTACCAACTAGGCTAAAGCGGTCGTCAAATAATGACGATCGTAATAATAATAGTCCTATGATCGAATAATCGTGTCACCGAAATTTGTATCGCATAATATTTAGCTGGCATAGTGTAATTTGGCACAACGTTCTTTGGCAGAATTGTACAATGGCATAATTTTGTTAAGAATAATAGTCATAGTTTTCTGCTCTTTTATAAACAAAATAACCTCGAAGACGGAAGCGGGAGCAAAGCTCCCGCTTTCGTCTTCTAACCTATCCGCGATCCGAGTCGGTTTTGCCACTAAGTCCCTGTTCCCTACTGCCTACGTGATTCGTGAAAATATTTAAAAGTTAAACCAAAAATAATTCTTATTTAATCTATTCCTATTACTGATATTAAAACAAGTTTTCTGCTCTTTTATAAATAAAACAACCTCGAAGACGGAAGCGGGAGCAAAGCTCCCGCTTTCGTCTTCTAACCTATCCGCGATCCAAGTCGGTTTTGCCACTAAGTCCCTATTCCCTACTGTCTACGTGATTCGTGAAATTCCGTAGTAATAGGTATTGTACAATTTCTCGCTTGGCTCGTGCGTTTTAGGGTCGTCGCTTAGAACGCTTTCCGCGCTAGTTGTCACCTAGAGCAGCACGGTTCAATATTTGTACGGCTTCGGCGAAACGTATATTCTGGCACATAAAATTATGCAAAAATAAAGTCGGCGATATTAGTTGTATGCTTCAAGAAATTCGGCGGAATATACGTTCTGCTACATAAAATTCAGCGAAGTAAATTCGGCCATATTACTATTCTGTAATTCAAAATTCTGCCAAATGAGTGTTATGCGACATGATAGTTATGCTAAGTATATAATTATGCTAAAGTATCATTCGGCTAAAAATGTTTCTGCGATAACTGTTATGCGGAGTGTATTTTGGACAATCGATATTATGCCAGATAAAGGGAACCCATTTCTAACAGCGCAAAATGTTTCCGATATATTTATCCACCAATATTTATAAAAAATATTGACTAATGCTGCAACCAAGCGAGGGTCCCGTGAACTGATATGGCGGGTCACGGCCGGCGATAAGGGTGGATACTGGAGAAATGTTTTTATTTCTGTCGCGAACGCGATAACGAGGACTTACAAAAAACTGTGACAGACGCACAAATACCGAGGGATCGTAATGATCCGTTGGACCAATTTTGGCACCTAACACGGAACGTGTACAGTCAGCGTCAAAAGTAACTACGCAATCGAAGACGTCAAAAGTTCTAAATAATTGATTGTTTTTAAGCAGTAACGCTGCTAACGAAAATTATAAATTTTAAATGAAAGGAAAAATTTAAAAATGTAATGCTAGAGCCGGATTCGAACCGGCGACCACAGGCATTCATGGCCCGTCGCTACTAACCAACTGAGCTATCGGAACAATCCGGTTCGGGCACCAAATCCTTCAATCGGTTCCTTTATACAACGCCTTAGGGAGGCGTGTAGCGACATCTACCAGAAAACTAAGGCTTCTTAACGGCACCAACGTCTCAAATTATATTGAGAAATCGTCAGTAACGACGCACTACCCCATACTAAATAAATTTTTGTTTCCGAATCCGGCTCGTAGTGGGTGTGCTATTGCAAGATACCTTGCATTTTTTGACTATGCGCTGAAACTTGGCACAGTTGATCCTTAGGTGGTCTTGAGTGGATTCAGACCGGGAGCCATCGAGAGCCACCCCGCATTTAGGGGGGGGAGGGGGGGAAGTTCGACTCCACCGCGCTTTATTTAAAGCCATTTTTTTCTGAAACTATACACACTAAGGCAAGTGTTATACCATTTTCGGATAAATAAAGGATCAGGAATCTATTTTACAAACCAAAATAATACATTTTGGAACAAAAAAATAAAATAAAGGAGAAAAACATATACAGCGTAAATTATGTTTATTCAATATTACTATTTTTTTAACTACATTAGATACATAAAAACAAAAAATACGGCCATAAAGCCACATTAATTCGGTTTTAGAAAATATATTATTTTGTATATAAATATGTTAACAGACCGGAAATAAAAAAATATGCGTGAGTCAGGGCGACCTCAATGCATGTGTCGTCCGTCAAGGAAATGAAGGTACAGTTTTAAAATACTATAGAAGTTGCCAGTTAAATATATGTGATTACTTTGGGTGTTTTGGTATTTAACATGAAATATTTTAAATGAAACTACGCCCTGTCAATTAGTTTATATATAACACGCTCCACTGCAAAGACACTGCAAGGAATCCAACGACACCTCATATATCAAAAACCATCAAGCCGTTTGGACTGTAGCCCGTGAAATAGAATTTTCCTGTCCACAATCGACATACAAACATACATGCATACATAATTACACAAGATATGAGCGCCGCGCCGCCGCCGCCGACCAAAATCCCACGCCGACGCAGCACCATCGGCGCGTATCAGCTATTTACACACTCAGTACTTAGCGAGTGTAGCGACCCTCATGTGTTTTTAACCGACGAAAATAACGGAGGAGGTTCTCAAGTCAACGCGTATATTTTTTTTTTTATGCATGATCACGCATAACTTTTTACAGAGTAGTCCGATTTTGATAATTCTTTTTTTATTAGAAAGGGTATACCTCGAAGTTGGTCCCACATAAATTTTAAATAAAAATTTCAACCCTAAGGGTAGGAAAACAGGGGATGATTGTTTGTTCACTTATTGATTGAAATGTATGACCACACATGTATGTGTGGTGTGTGTGTGTGTGTGTACATGTGTGTGTGTGTGTGTGTGTGTGTGTGTGTGTGTGTGTGTGTGTGTGTGTGTGTGTGTACTTTTAGTCTGCTTCCTATGCTTTCATCGTCAAATTGTACTAATATGCAGTCCGGTAATTCCCCTTCCTCTAGTTGATCCCTGCGTAGTGACGGCCATTTTATTGTTTTTACAATACCCATAGCACCATTGACGAGTCCATCAGATACTGATATGTTGCGTCTCAACATCACACGGGAATCGACAGCTAATTTTACCTCAGATAAAAGTCCACCACAATTGTTAACATCCTTTGGAACAACATTATCTGGAGGTCTCTTTCCATAGGTAGCAACTTCGCGAGACTCATCTATGGAACGGATTGTATAGACGCGATTTTGTTTTGAATTCACAGCTGTCATCTCATTATTGTATTCGTCAACCTGTTTGACGGTTGGGAATATTCGAACCACAACACCATCCTTAAACTCTTCATCTAAAGCCACCCTTCGCCTCTGACAGAGCAGTTCCAGTTGACTTATTGTCAATTCGCCTACGCGTAATTTGTTTAACAGGTCCACAAACTCTGTATCATTTCTTTGTCTCATGTTGATAGTTAATTCGCAAAATGAAAAGGCGTGCCATAAATTAATTTCTGCAGCATTCCAAGGTGGCTGTACAAAACACCAATGTCCTTTTACAGGGGGCAGTTGCATGATGTCTCCAAAGAGTACAATATTTATGCCACCAAACAACTTATCATTGTTTTTGAATTCTTGTAGCCGCAAATTAATCATTCGTAAGTTCTCGTAAGAAACCATAGATACTTCGTCAATCACTAACCAACTTATGTTACGCCATTTACGTCTTTCCTGTTCTAGCTTTTCTCCATTTAAGCGTCTATACGCAACTGAGTTACCTTTTTCGATGGGAAGAGAAAAAAGAGAATGCAATGTTTTCCCAAGTACCTGGCGGGCGGCGACACCAGTCAATGAACCAACCTCAACAAATTTAGGCTTTAGAAGCAAATCAACTGTAGGCGCATAACACCTCTTGATGTGCTCCACGAGTAATTTTAAAACAAATGATTTGCCACTGCCAGCTCCTCCAGTTATAAAAAGCAACAACTTTTCGTTATCACCATGTAAATCTTTTTGAATTGCCGTAGAAATTTTTTGAAATAAATCCTTCTGCTGTATGTTTAGACCTCTAATATTATTTAAAAAAATATCATCAGTCATTGCACCTCTTTCTTCTACATCTTCACAGTAGTCGTCTTGATATTGATTAATATGTTCATCGGCGTTTATAATGATATTTTCGCATCGCGTTTCACGGGCAGCATTCAAAGCAGTTGCCTGGACAAGTGCCTGTTGAAGGACCTGTTCTGCATAAGCAAAATCTTCGGTACTAAAGTTAGTCAAAAGAGGCCTTAATTCGTCTCTTCGTCTAAGGAAACAAGATTCTGGAGTCTCGTTATCCAACATTAGTTGGTTTTCATCGCGAAACGGAATATGGCAAACAATTAAGCTGTAATAATATCCATCTTTGTCACTATTAAGTGTGTAGTAACGTGTACGTAGCACAGCTGGCTTATTTCTTACTGGGTGCGTCCCACGAGATATAACAACAGTATATATAATTTCATATTAATAACGTTCTTTTAAACGGCCATTTAAAAAGTGAAAATATACCACCAAGAAAATTTATTTATTGGTAGTTTTAAACCTACGATTTAAATAAACAAGTTAATTCAATTTATTTACATAAATACAAGATGCCCTGTTAAATATTTAACCATAAGAAGAATTGTGGTAGAAAAACTGTTATTGCACTTGTAATACTTCAGGTATTCATAACATTTGGTACCATTTATAAACAAGAGTCGTGAACAACGTTAGATGTAATTTACATATTATGCCATGCGTTTAGCTATTTGACAAAATTACAGGCCAAAAGCTCACTTTATAATCACAATCATCCGCCATTTTCTTAAGGTGTCTATACATGTAATGATTTGTCAGCCCCAATTCATCAGAAGCTGACTAATTGCTATTGTCTGGAGGCATGTTGCGCTCCTGATCCAACTGGCAAAAGAGTTGTATTGAGAAATTGCATGCACGTGTGGTTGGATTGTTACATCTATAAGACACACCCAATTATGACTTCGACATGTTGTACTGACAAATTGCGGTAAAATCATATAATCTGTAGACCCCACCAGCCATGATCCCATAGATGAGTAACTGTCAATCTGTCATTTTATATCTGAATTATGAATAGATTTATAAAATGTTTATGTTTATAGATATGTTGGCCATATCTACAAATATTTACTATGATTTGATGATCAATGGAAAAAGGTTGGCTACATCTGACATGTGCGATTGACAATAACATAAGTGACTTTGACACTTAATGACAGTGACATATCCGTCGTAGTTTTCTTGGTCATGAATTAGGTTTCCGAGTGTACATCGGAGAACCACGCACACCTGCCAACAAATTGCTCTACAGATTGGCGGAAGTTGAGAATTTGTGTTGTACTGGTTTTTCGTGAGTAAATGCTTTGTTCTTTACTCGGTCAAGAGTGTACGACTGAGGAGGACTTTTACAGTAGCAGTACCAGTGCAGTTATTGTAAGTTGAGTTGCTTAAAAACCCGCTATATTGTGAACTAGAACTTAGTCTTACTACTACTTTATAGTACTCCTTATAGAGGATAATTTCCGAGATAAAAACTATCCTATGTCTTTCCCTCGGATTCAAACTATGTCTCAGCGGCTTAAGCGTGAAGAGGTAACAGACAGACAGACACACTTTTCATTTATATATATTATTAGTATGTATTAGCTGCCCTGTATTGCAACGAGCGCAAGCGATCCCGCGGGATAAAATATAGCATATAGGTGAAATATTTTTTTAAATCGTATAAGCGATTCCGGAAATTACTCACTGCAAAAACTTTCTATTTCTTTGCTAGAACGGTATTTGAGGTCCCGAAGCGTTTTGGAACCGCCCTGTGCAACCCAAACTGAGCCAACTTAGTCTGGAGCGGAAATTGGCGTGGGGGTGAAATAAAAAGTCACCAGGTATTCGATTGAAACAGCATTTCATTATATAAACAGTACACACTCTCAGGTATAACCGCTGTTTCAAACGGGTGCCACGTGACAAAAAAAAATATTTTTAAATATTTATTTATATTTGCGCCTCAATAAAAGTTGGCTCAGTTCGGGTTGCACAGGGTGGTTCTACAACACTTCGGGAGCTCGAATACCTCGAGCCATCCGATTGCCTTCTAGACATTGCAACTAACGCGCCATTGCTCTGAATAGAATGAAATAATGTAAAACATGTTCTAAGGACTGTCAATTCGTAATCAGCCAATGTTCTTTGACCCTAGTCATCCGTTTTTATATAGCATTCGTATTTTATCCGCATGGAAAAATGAACTTTATCTCACATCGTTACGGTTCTTTATTGCTAGCTGAAGGCTAGAGTTGGAGCGTTGTGATATGTGGGTGATAGTTGCCGCCGGGCAATGGCTATCGGCGAGTGATAAGATATACATTCCAATAATAGGAGTGCTCTAGCTTTCTTTGTGTTCCAATGATAGCAATGTTTTCGGTAACAGCTGCGTATTTGGCTGGTATAGGAGATTTAACGTTTGGGGAATACGTTAATATTATAAATGTGGAAGATTTGTTACTCAATCACGCAAAAACGACCAATTGAATTTGGATGACATTTGCTCACAGCTAGTTTTTATAGCCAGTATTAAACACAGCATACTTTTTCCCCAAAAACCAATTCCCCAAGGAGATGGAAAGCGCAGATCGTAGCCCAAGCAATTTCGGGGCCGTACCATCCTTTTCTCGAAGCAGTTCAGGCCATTTTCGACCCACCTACAACTTCGTTGTGGATAAAACTAGAGGCCCGAATTTTCAGTTACCAAGCAGGCATTGTTTTAACACGGCTAAGTATGTTGCAGATTTTCATTTAGCTAACAAATATATCACTCAACTTTATACGGAAGAGTTGCGAGACTTGGCCTGTTTTTTATATCCAATGTTTGTTATGGGATAGATTACTTAAAAGCGTGTTGCCGATCCATTCTTGACTTGCTAAGTTGACCATTTGATAGCAAGACACAAATGCAGATCTACATGCTCTGACGACCATACCCACCACCCCGTATCGTGGTCGGCCTTATCACACGATAAGTGACAATATAGAGCGTCCGTCACTGGCTGACACCGTTCGATAGAACGAGACGACGCTCCTATCATGTCTCTTATCGCGTGATAATGCCGACCATGATACGGGATCAGGAAGACAACACTACAAACCTACAGAGCTGGTAGTAGTACCATTAATGCACCCATGTTTGTACAGTTGACTGTATATTAGCTTGTGTTAAGTTTGAGGTAGGTAATAGATAAGATCGTATTTTAGAGCAATTAGGACGAAAGGATATCACGCCTTGTCTAGAATAGAATAAGAATAATTTATTGAAAAACCTTATTGCTAACGTTACATTGTGCTTGCACTGCTACATGTTAGGGGAATTAATTAAATGCGCCTGAACTAGGATTATCCTGTATCTCAGGCAAAGAGATATTATACTAATTGGAAAACAATTTTACAAATTAAAATCATACACATCAAAGACATAAATAACGAATTATCATACAACATAAATAAAGTGTGCAGAATAAAACAGGGGATCGATTTTTGAATCTCACCAAGTGACTAATTCTCACCGATGCGAGTGATTTCCGAAAGTTCCCATTTTTTCGAAACTCATCGGTGACTTACATTTGTCATACCTATGATATCGATTTACGAGTGCTCCTAACTACCCACTCGTAATTGAAATCACCATGCGATTGTTTTTGACAGTTGACGTATGTGACATCTGCCAAGAATTTTTCAGAACTTTAATTTTCGTTTACATGACACTGACAGATACGCTACGTTTTACGTTTGAATCTGTTTTAAGTTAAGTAGTTAAGAAAATAAAAACTGGTATCAAGGACAACATCTGCGTAAAGAGGAACGTAACGGGAAGATTGTCTCTGACCGACATTGTAAAATTTCTGTATGTTGGTAAACAGCGTGTGACTTTGAAAAATACGGCTTTTGGAAAATGGTGACATAAAAGTCATCGGTGATAATTTTAGTCACCGGTGACTTTGGTATCACCAGTGAGATTCAAAAATCGCACTCCAGAATAGAATATAAAGGCGTATCTCATCATCGCTTAGTAGACAAGCACGTTTATATTTTAGCGGAATAGCAATGGTATATTGTTCTCGTAAAGTCTTTTCTACCTATACCACTCTACCAATATTTGTGTATGACCTTTATACGTATCGCAGCGAATCTTGTTTTTTTTTTTAATTTCATACAATGTCAGTGACAAACAAGCGTACTGCCGACTATAGACGCATGCAACTCCAAAGGAGTAATATAGGCTTTGCCGATCCTTGATATATTTGAGGATTCGCCGTGTTTACGGCTGAAGGAACAAATTCCCTCGCTCTCAACATCCTCGGGAGCTCTGGATCTCTATGACAGCTGTCATCTTCTGATATGAATCACAATGGCGCGGCCTGCGGTGGCGGTCAATAGTAAATTTTACAGCTAACGACAAGTTTACTATTGACCGCCGGCGCCGCGGTCAGGCCGCGCCAGTCTGTGAGAGTCTTAAGTATGTCGGCTATTTAAATATTAGAATATTTTAATACCAGTGTTAGTATTCCAGAAGTTTCGAACCAACTTCCGTGAACTGTCAGAATCACATTGGCAAAGTGTTCAAGTGAAAGAATAATATGAAATACATTAAAATTTCATAAATCCCCCAAGTGGGAAAATTCTCAAACTTCCAAATAGCGTAAACTTGAGATAATTTGAGTTGGCCGAAATGGCTCAAAGTTGTTCGGTCAAAAAGCAATTCTACCTTCAGAGGAAAAGATTCAAATTTCAATGACCTTTTTATAAAAAGTTAGCCACATTAAATAATTATAAAGAATATTAAACTTTTTCCTGTATTTCACAGAGTAAACCTCAAATTCTAAGTTCCCGAAAACACTTGGCTGAATAGCCTTAAATTCGTAATGAGCTTTTTCTAAAGCACGAGAGATTACAAATTTAAATAACGTCCATAAATGCTTCGAAATTTTTCTTTTACATCACTTTTCAAAATGCCTTACCTAAATAATAATATCATAAAAATATAATTATTATGTTGTTCAGGCTTGCGGCTGTCAAACGGCCGTGGGTTCGAATCCCGGCTCGTACCAATGAATTTTTCGGAACTTATGCACAGAATATAATTTGATACCGTTAGCTTTTCGGTGAAGGAAAAACATCGTGAGGATACTTGCATTCATCTGCAAACAAATTCAAAGGTGTATTTGAAGTCCTCAACCCGCACTGGGACAGCGTGGGGACTACTGCCCGTTCTCTCTCATCCATGACAGCCAGTTTATTTTATTTTATTATTAGGTATCTTTACTATATATATCGATACCATAGTTCACAATCGTACTAATTATGGGGAAAAACGTGGTGTAATTAGTATGATAGTGCTCAAATCATAAGGTTACAATGTCAGTGACAAAAAAAAATGTAATTAATACGACTGTGACTAGGGGTATCGTTATGCGTAATATGCGTATATTATTGTACGAGCGAGTGAAGCGAAAGAAGTCTTCGGTTTCAGCTTGGGCAAAGATTCCCCTCCGGCCACGTCCTGATGTCACGTCGTCACGGATGGACTGCTTTGTCCTACTGATAGGACTACGTGAACTTTTATTCCTGCTGGTCCGATTAATCGGGCTACACGGAATTGTAATTCCACGTCGTCCTACTGATCGGACGTCATAAATTATTTCATATTATGCCCGGCTGTACAAACAATCCTCAATAGTTGTAGATTTTTTCGGTAAGTACTTGATACAATTTTATTTATCAAAAAAAATAAGTAGAAAACGTTGAAAAACGACAGTTCGCTTGTTGGTGCTCACTAAGCCCCTTATAATTTAGAAACATGTGTATGTATTAATGAGAAAAATCAGTTCTTTACATTTGATATTTAAGAGTGGCTTTTCGGTGAAAGAAAACATCGTGAGCAAACCGGTCTTTAAATAAAGTCTAGGTTTCCCTAGGGGCTGGAAGGTCAGATGGCGGGAGCTTTCAGTGCTTAGCCACATCTTGGGTTAGGTTCAAAAGCGGATCTCGGTTTTCTTAAGGATGAAAACGGGAAAAACTTTCGGAGTATGAGGATGAAATAAGTCCAAAAATCTTTTATATTTCAGATTGTCAGTTAAGATTGAGATTAAACCGAAAAAACTATATATTGAAATAAATTATACACATTTGTGAAAAATTTAATAATTTTAAATCACATGGATTCATTCATTTTTATGAACGTACAGACTAAATGTAGGCACTCTAAACTGAATTTTTGATAGTCATTTTGCTGGTTCGTTTTTATGTGATGAAGTTTTGATTGATTGCTCCATTTGGTTTGCGTTGGAATTAGACTGTTGTGTATTTATTTTGATAAAAGATTCCAACATAAAACGAGCGACGATAACCCTAAAAATAGAAAGTAACGAAAATCAAATAACCCGTTGCAAATATAATTTTACGAATTAATTATGCATGATAATTCAACCCTGCTCCGTATTAATGTTTTATGCGCTATTTAGCGGAAAAACAAGGTTAATCAATCTAGTAATATCATACGGAACTCCGCAAAGTAACATGTGAATCAATTAATTAGGAAGTCATCTAATAGATTATATCATACTAGCTTCCGTCCGCGATTTCGTCTTTGTGTCGACCCGGGATAAAAACCTACCTTTGTGCAAAATTTCATTCAAATGGGTTGAGCCGTTTAAGCGTGATTGAGTAAAAAACATCTAAACATCCAAACATCCAAACTTTCGCATTTATAATATTAGTAGGATGATATTCGTTAGGTTGAAGTATTGCTCATTATTTTACATACGGCAATTGACACGGCTTGGCTCCGTTAAATATTAGGTACATGGCTAACTTCTGCCTGCGACTCCGTCCGCGTGAAGCTATTTTGTATCTTAGCTCCTTAGAAAATTTCACTCCCCATTTCTCTCCCTCGGGGGATGATTGATGATGATTTCCGGGATAAAAACTATCCTTTGCCCTTCATCGGGACTCAAACTATCTCTTTACCAAATTTTATCCAAATCTGTTCAGCGCGAAGAGGTAACAGATAGACAGACACACTTTCGTATATATAATATTAGTGTGTGCCCCGTGTGGTGTCGGGTTAGAATAGCACCACCCTCTTTCTTCCTGTGGGTGTCGTAAGAGTCGTCTAAAGGAACATGGTTAAAGTGTGTTGTGGGCGATGGGCTAGCAACCTATCACTGCGATATCACATTTAATCGATATTGTATACCCACATTTATGCTAAAAGTGGCACGGGAACACAATTTCCATGTGCTCGGCCTACCCTTATTGGGAATGAAGGCGTGAATATGTCTATGAATGTATGTAATATTAGTATGGATAATATCAAATGTTCGTTGGCCACCAGTGGTTGTTCAAATGCTGGTCTAAAAGTGGGATGTACAACACAACTTCAATGCATTTCTAAATAAAGTTTTTATAGGTACATAATTTGGAACCACTCCTTTAGGCTAATCATCGTTTGCCACCCCTTACCATAATTGATTACCAAGTTAAACGCGAAAATTAACCACCTTTAATTAAATTCACAACACAGGTTAATCTTCGAAAACGTCGCTCGCACGTCACATTTCCCTACGTAGTTAGTCGCAATGAAATTATACAAATGGCTTGGGTTGAAATTTAAATGGTTACCGCGGCGCGCAGGTCATAAATCTTGGGTGACGTACTGAATATATGCGTACACCGTGTACGTACTTTTACTCATATATGTATGTCAACGCAATCTCCCGTTGTACGTGATTGGTAGTATTATAAGTGTACCGTGTGTTTAATTCATCTTAGGTACAAATTAAGGTGCTTCATTTACATAACGATGAGATGTTATTGTGAGGACGTATAGTATATTGTTATTGTTTTAGAGACGTCATTTCTCCAAAACTTGTTTTCAAGAAGACTCTGGACTGTGAAAGGTTAGGCAGCAACATCATAGGTGAGTACATCACTCACCTTCTGACGCTGACGATATGAGTAGTAGTCTTGGCTGAGACCATGGAGGATTTGTGTGACATCAGCTGATATGATGATAATGATAAACGCTATGTAGGAAACAGCAGCAGGGTAGACAATCAATGCTCTGAATTAAATCACAGTTAACCCTTAATTGGCTCTTCTTTTTCGCGATGGCTGTGTTTGGCCTCCTGGGCAAAGTTGTTCAGTATGCCGATCTTAATTTTTTTTTTTTAAATCTCTCTCATTCTTAGGCCGAGTATGTCTCACCCGTTTGCTCAGTTACCCATATACGTACGATCGAGGCATTAGTATACAAAGGTTGATATTATTATACTTTTTTAATGGGTACCTACTAAGCAGAAAATATATAAATAAAAGAGCGCAAAATACGATTGTGAACGAAACAAGACAACGACAAAAGCAAAGTTCTGTCTAAAATGTTCAGTTACTGGCAATCCGAGTCTCACACGTACTTGTATAGGGTTGATTTTCTTTTGAATCCATCGTTGCTTTTAGGTCTTTGTCATTCTATGGTCGCGATATTTTAAAATTAAACGTGTGAATGTCGTTGGGTCCAGGTGGTGTGCGGTTTCGGCAATTAGCTGGTTTTGTAGGTTTTTGCGGAAGAGATTTCAGCGTTCCATGTTTGTTATACGTTGTAAAAAAAAGTATAACAGTAAAGTTCCTTAAAAACACGAAAAAGCTATATACGGTGATAGTATTCTTTTTTAAACCCCGACGCAAAATACCTAGTTATAAAATAAAAATGTATTTGTGTATTATATATGTAATAGTCTTTGTCTGTTTAAACCTCACATACACAACTTTAATGTTAAGGCAATACAGTAGATAGGCAGAGCGGGTGGGTGTCCATCTAGCCGCATAATGACTATTGAGATAATTTCGGTTGACATACAACTTTACGCATAAAGTTGTTGCTCATAAAAGTCTTTTATCATGAATGATTCTGTGCATGATGCTTTCATTGTCATAATTGTAGTATATCATAACATAAATCTCCCCCCCCGCAGGAAAAAAAAATTGTCGTTACAAATTTTGGTAGGTTAGGTTAGGTTATGGTTATCTTGTGTCCCTTAGAGCGTAAATAGGCACAGGGTTAGGTTAGGTTAAAATAATTGCCGTGCGTTTGTTTAAAAGAATGGACGTTTTAGGTTTAGGTTACAAAGAGATAATTTACTGTTACCTTTACTTTTACCAATTTTCTTATAAGGACCTATGACTTGAAAACGTTATGCGCAAATCTATGTAATATACTTTTAAATATTATGGTTAAAAAATATATGTGAACTAATTTATAACTACTGTCGGTTATGTGGTGAAATTCTAACCCGACACCCAGCCGGATCTACATATGCTTCAACCGTTGTTAATAATATCTTATTTAGCTCCTGAAATCCTCAACTCACTGTATTCTATTAACGCTATTCTAAGCATATTATTACAATGAAACTGGATATATGCCCAGCGAGGCGAGACATCCCGAAATTACCTGCCTTCCTGACTCTTAGCGAAAACATTGTAAATGTATGTTTGTATTCATTATTATAGTTAACGTGCTCTGCGTTATGTCGGCGCTAGCGATTTGTGAAACGGCGAAACTTAGATTGAGTTGTTTTGATATTTTAGTAACTTGAGAAGCTTTGCATCGTGTAGCGTAGCTTTTAAAGAAAGTTGGTGCGGTCCGTTGGATATCCACACCGATGGAAACCTTGCGAAGAACGGCAGCTTCGGAAAATCCAATGTTGGCCCTAATATGTAGCCTATATTTGCTAATGCCCAATGTAGCTTGGCTCATACCCTTATAGTATACTAGACGTACGCCTTTTACCGACTTTTGACGACCGCTTTAGCCTAGTTGGTAGTGACCCTACCTACGAAGCAAGAGGTCCCGGGTTCGAATCCCGGTAAGGGCATTTATTTGTGTGATCAGCACGAATATTTGTTCCTGAGTTATGGATGTTTTCTATGTATCTAAGTATTTATTTATCTATATAAGTATGTTTATCGTCGTCTTGTACCCAAAGTACAAGCTTTGCTTAGTTTGGGACTAGATCGATTTGTGTAAGATTGTCACCTAATATCTGTATTATCTGTATTTTACGACATGTACTGTAAAAAAGGGGTACAGCTATTCAATGAAATAATGAATAAACTTACGATGGCTCCAATTAGGTAAATGTTCTTGAATCCATCTTAAAACATTAACATATTCTTTCAGCGGTTCGGTAGTCGCATAAGAAGCTACGATTACATTATATACAAAATACCGTACCGTTATAAGATTGAATTTCGCCTGGCATGAATAGAAGAATGCTATAAATATATATAAAAAAAAATCAGTACAGTTTTGATTTAGTTATTTTTATTTTTTTGTGTTGTGATACTTAACTTACGTGTGTGCTCAGGCAGAATATCAGTGCTTCTCTCGAAAGAGCGAAGCGTACAACTGAGCCATGATCCCTTTTGTTTTGCTGCAACGTACACAGCGATTGTATGTTGTTTTTTTTTGGCATGTTATTGTATGTCTACTCTGTTTCATATTGTGTATCGAATATTTGTTATAATTTTGTTTTTGTACGATGTTGTTTCTGTTTCTGTGTGATTGTAGCAAACAAATAAACGTTTTATCTATCTAAAATAATTCGTAGTATGTACATTGTTTCTAACCTAAATAATTGGTATATGTACATTGTCCTTAGAAACAACTGCTTAAGTGTGCACACGGTGACCACGCAGTTGATTAATACGGTCTGTTTTGGATGGATCTTGAGATTACCAGATTATCCCGTTGGCCTACTTCTGTCAAATAATGACCCGTAGTTTAACTCGACTAACGACTAGAAATAGACTCATGTTTAGGGTTCCGTACCAAAAAGGCTAAAACGGGACCCTATTACTAAGACTACGTTGTCCATCCGTCTGTCTGCCTGTCCGTGTGTCACCAGGCTGTATCTCATGAACCGTAATATTTAGACAGTTGAAATTTTATTGCTGCTACAACAAATACTAAAAAACAAAAAAAATATTTAAGGGTTACTACCCAACAAACGTCATTTTGCCGTTAATGGTACGGAACCCTTCGTGCGCGAGAACGACTCTCACTTGGGCGGTTTTTATTAATCCTCTTTCGTCGTTCTGTGACTGTGAGTTTCGTCTAAAAATACATTTTGGGATTCGTCCTAACTTTCCAATTAGGGGAGCAGACATAATGTGTTAGCGAAGTTTTTGCGACGAAAAACGACGTAACATTTAAGTACATAATTATGTTTATCTTTCAAGTGAGTTTTAAAGAGATATTTCTTTTCGACTGTACTATATCTCACGGGTTTGTCTGTATTTTCTGCAACACGCGGGTGAATTCGAGTGGGCAGCTAGTTTTCATATCATCATCTAACCGAAAGACGTCCAATGCTGGACTTAGGCCTCCCCAAAGAGTGCTTACCAGGTCATCAGACCACCTTGTGGAGGGCCTACCCACGCTGCGCCTTCCGGTACGTGGTCGCCACTCGAGAACCTTTCCGCCCCAACGGCCATCGGTTTTCGGTTTGGTTAATCTACTAATACATTTGATGCTAAAGCTAAGCTGTAGGCTACTAACGCGGCACATAAATAGATGGTGGATAATGGAACGGCAATCAGATAATGGCCAGCTGCGAATACCCAAAAAAGGCAAAGTCATCAGAGCGTGGTGGGAAGTCTGGTGGGACGGGCTCACTACAAAATAAATCAAAACGCCCGATGACTACTTTGTGACGTGGCGAAAACCTACACACAAGCTCACTCTCATGTTGGGGAGCAGCATCAGTATCCATTCCAGTAAGGCTCAGAGCTATAATCACGAACTCCGAAAGTCGAAGTTCGGGTATATCCATCTCTATCGCACTCGACGAGAGATGACAGGGATGCATGCATACGAACTTCGAGTTTCGATTTTCGTGGTAGCGCCGCAGAAGTGGGCATCACGTGGTACAGTCAGCATCATAAGTCACTGGGCAAACGAAGACGTCAAAAGTCTTTATTAAAAGGGAATAAGAGCTTTTGAAGACGTCCATTGTGCAGTTACTTTTGATGCTGACTGTACCCGCGTTGAACTGCGGTGTGGTAGGCAAGTGGAAACTGAAGTAAAATTCTCTTTTTATGCCCCTAACAATTGAATTAAAAGTCTGCCCGTAATAAACGCAGTTGTACTACGCGTCTCTACACATATCAGTAATGCAACTGCATGAACTGGCACCGATAAGAGCTCTTAAGAGGGAAGAGTAAATGTAAAAATGTTGTTGAAAAGAGAAAATGTTTAATTACCACTTCTAAATGTTTTCCAATCTCAATGTTTTTTTTACGTTATTGACACAATAAGAGACTATGTTTATAGGTTTCCTTTTTCCATGCAATAAATTCAGAGTTATAGGCACCTCAAAACCTATTTTTTTAAAGCGATACATATAAACTTAAAATATATTATGCTGAAGCGATCGACATCAAGTGGAAACCGTTTCCTCCCGGAATGGGAATTTCATCAAAAAAGTACGTATTTTCAGTCGCGAGCTATTCTTCACTCTTAAACAAATGATGATACAATTTATAATTAACAAAACTATATCGATATTCGCGTTGTTCCATTCGTGTAGTTACGAGTCACACGATAACCTTTTCTAACCTAGATCTTTAACGAATTTTATTTTACGTGCGTCGAGTTAAATTTTTAGTCTTGGTGAAAATTCTTTTTGCGAATACAATGTGAAATAGATGAACAAAATAAGGCCCCTGATGTTCCATGCTTTCCACGCAACGAAACACTTTCGATATCACTGACAATTTAATGTAAACAAATTCACAGCTGACGAAAAATACTTTTGATTATATTTAAAAAGACTGGTAAAATGTAAAAATATGGGATCACTCAATAAAAAAATAATCACGTTTGTGAAAAATGCACAATGCAGAAAAAAGTGAAAAGATGAGCGTACTTAGAACCTTGTCAATCCAAAACACGTCGAAAATCAAAGTATCGTACGTACTAAGTCATAGTTTTCAGAGACCCTGGTAAATATGATGTTTTAATACACTCGTAATTAATTATTAAAATAAATAATCGTCATCAATACCAAATCAAAAAAATATGACACTTAATTTTTGGTTATGAAAAAGATCCAGTGGTGCTCAACATTTCTGGCCGGCCCATGTTTTTACACAAGTAGTGTGATCACTTACAGCACTCACGGTCACAGCGGTCGGACACGCGTGGCGTCCCGCGGTCAACTGACACCGCGTCACACTCGGGAGCGCGTACTGCCCGCAGATGCATCGTCTTGCACTATTTTTTTTTGTAGTTTTTACTTATTAATTGAGTTTTGCCTCTCATTTATTTCTTTATGCATTAAGTAGTACATTCTTACCATTTTTTTTCGTTGAAATACTTGATGTTTAAGTTTTTTTTGCGACCGGATGGTTTAGGTATAACAATTTGAACCCTCGCGTTTAGTATTATAATGTGCTAAAATAAAATGCCCAAAATAAAAAAGAACCAGTCAATTTGTATCAATCCAACGCCAATCGGTTAACAAAACACTGATTTGAATAAATCCGACCATCTGTCGTAGGGATTGAATAAATTTGAAAGTAGCGTAATAAAATTAAGCCGTGCGCTATTGAATTTGGCTGTATATTTCCGATAAGATGAATATTGGGTCATTCGAAAGGTTCGACCTTTGTGACGCACCCGTTTTGTCAAGCCTTCAGTATCCTTAAAGGGTGTTTAGGGTTCCGTATTTTTACTTTTGTAATAGAAGGTGTTAGAAACTAAGATCGGAGTTTAGATTTAGGTTACCGTAAAACCTGTCATTGTACATGCAAAGTTTCGTTACAATCCAACACGTAGTTTTAAAATGAGAGCGTAACTACGTTTGTATGAAGAATCGAGCTTACTGCGGACTCTTAAATTATGATGATGAATCCCAACATGCATAAAAATTTCAAGAACTAGCCCGATTACGAAAAACAAACTGAAAAAGAGTTTTTTATTTCATCCAAAAGGTAGCCTCATCCGCACAATTTCAAATGGATTGATACCTCATTCATCAAAATCTGTTCAGTATCTTAAACGTTACGGTGGAACACACGTTATGTTAATACAAACATGGACTGCTAAGATCATATGCATTTCTTTCGGCTATGCCGTAGTTGGGAAAAAATTTAACTTATGTACTCAAAAACTAGGGGGTCCATCTAGTCGCATAATGACTCTCGTCATAATTTCGAAAGCCATACAACTTTACGCATAAAGTTGTTTCGCATAAAAGTCTTTTGTCATTAATAATTCTGCGCATAATACTTTCATTGTCATAACTGTACTATGTCATATTTTGTTTAACCATAATGTTGATCAGCATACAAGTTTTAGTCATTATATTGAGGATCATAAGAATTGATAACTTATGACAATAGGCTATTATTATGATTGATTCCCAAGGAAAAAAATATATTATATTAGTTGACCAGCATTTAATTAGGTTAGGTAGCTAGGCTCGGGGAGCAATGCCCCCCGCTGTAAAAAACAAACAGTCGTAACAGTAGTATTTTCGGTAGGTTAGGTTATGGTTATCTTGCGTCCTTTACAGCGGAAATAGGTACCCCGCGAAGCAGCGTGACGTCGACACGCTGGCAGTTAAATTTAGGTTAGGTTAAAATAATTGCCGGGTGTTTGTTCAAATAAAATAAAGTTTAGGTTACAGAGATACAGCTTTTTAATCAATATACTGAATTAAAAATGTTTGTCTTATACCCATGACTTGAAAACGTTGTGCGCAAACCTATTATGGCGATTGATATCTATTCTTAAAGCTTTTAAGCACAATAAATTTAATGCCCCTAACAATTGAATTCAAGTCTGCCCGTAATAGACGCAGTTGTACTACGCGTCTCTACGCATATCAGTAATGCAACTGCATGAACTGGCACCGATAAGAGCTCTTAAGAGAGAAGAGTAAACGTAAAAAGGTTGTTGAAAAGAGAAAATGTTTAATTTCCACTTCTAAATATACAGAAATATACAGAATTAAAATTGTTTGTCTTATACCTATGACTTGAAAACCTTGTGCGCAAACCTATTATGGCGATTGATATCTATTTTTAAAGCTTTTATGCACAATAAATTTATGACATTTGCTATTTATGCGCTCAAATATTATGGGTAAAAAATTTATGCGAACTAATTTATAATGATGATTATGACACAAGTATTAGTTATGCCTATCGGCCTTATGGCTAGAAATAATATGCAACCCGATATGGACCCCAAAAACTACAATGCCTAATCAATAGACAATTGTTTCGCTAAAAATTTGACGTAAAATATTAGTATAATTATTCTATCTAACAATAATAACAAAAAAACATTTTCCTCTGCCAACCGTACCAGGGCTTTTAAACGTCTGTCAAAACTGTTAACAACAACGCATTCATCATTATGTTAGCTTTATCTCGGGGCAAACAGACAATAACCCTCGCATGCTGCTACCTCGCTCCCACGTTTGTTCGACATTAAACCTTATCTTAATGGGGTACAGTCGAGTTCACACCAGCACGGTGACGGAGTTGTGTGGTTGCGAGGGTTATCGCGAGGCGGTAATTGCGGTCGGTGATTTATGTGGGGCTAAATGTAATTATTATGCTAATTAAGTAATAGTCTGTTGTCAGAGAAACTGGGCTGATTCTTCTGTGAGTACTGAAGCTACACATTTCATCAAAACCATACTTCGCATTGTAAAAAAAAAACAATTCAAACGGTTAGTCCGGTTACGACGGCGTTTTTTTTTCTAAGCGCTAATTATAAAGAAACGGATAGTCTCATCTCGCCTCGACAGCTCGCGGCTCGTCTTGTGATAGCCGTGCCGTATCGATACTGCATCGCGATTGTATCGCGTTTTCATCGATGCAAAAAGTCGCTGAATATAACCGCTCTAAAGGGAAAATAGAAAGAAGTAAAATAAACTGAAAGATAATTTAAGAAATCATATTGCGCTTAAACATATTGAGGTCTTAGTCGTGACCTTTTAAAACGCTTACTTTAAGAAAATGTTGAACTGGTAGGTAGAAAATGTTATCGGAAAAATAAACTGCATTAAAATTCGAATGTTAGTTTGTTCGGGTCGAATGTATGCAACGTTGTAAAAAAGTAATATTTTTACTACAATATTCAATTCCGAAAACCCAAATCTCCCCAGGATTTACGAGGATCAGGAACAAGGAATATTCATGGTATTTCTGTGGATCCAGTGAAATTCCGACGATATTCCTTATAGCGACGCTGAGACAATGGCGCGTATTGTCTGTCAAACCGGCGGCGCGACAGGGTGACGGATAGAGCCGCCTGTCGACGACCAATGATTTACACTGCCGGGGTTCTGTGGGTAGGTGAACCTCCAATCCCACTGCTTTCGAGGCAATGATATCGAAAGAAAAGATACACCTGTCCGAACAATATACGCTTGACATACTGTGACGCACTGTGACAGCTGAAGACTAAGGCACGGTGGCCCACAATTGCCAGTGTCGGGCCACCGCAATGGACGAATTACGGGTGCCTGTCGTATCGCATAATGTTGATCGTCCTAAAATTTTTCGGCCGAGAATGTTTGGCATAATGTTGAGTGGCATACTACTTATTTAGCCTATTCATTTTTGCGCATACACATTTAAAAGTCCTAAAGTATGTTTATTCTAATATTGATTACTCGATCATCGAATGACCTAAAAAGTAATAGTCCTAATTTTCATTGTCATAGTAATTATTTTGCCTATTGTTAAACGTGCTAAAATTAAACCACCTTTACTATTTTTTCCTAAATTTTTATACTATTTGTAAACTCTGAGCAGACCCGACCTACATCTAGATAAATAAAATAGGTTCGTTAGTTGCCCTTTGCCCCTCAGAGCAGAAATAGGGGCCCCACGAAGCGGGGCTCCGTGGACACGAAGGTGGATCATAGGTTATTCAAGTATTAGGCAATTCTTAGCTGAGGCAACCTTCATTTAGATCAATTAGATAGGTTCGTTAGTTGCCTTTTGTCCCTCAGAGAAGAAATAGGGGCCCCGCGAAGCGGGGCTCCGTCGACATGAGGGTGGGTTATAAGTTCTAAAAGTACGTACCTAAATAGGAAAGATTAGGTAACCACAAATAAAACATTTATTTTTATAATTCTAGTATAACCATAACAAAATGTATGCACAACATTTTTAGTACATTAAATGTTAGTAATATCAAAGTTATGCACATCAATCATTCTAAAAAAAAAACCTTCGACACAATAAACATTCGGACAATAAATATTTAGGACAATCGATATTAGGAATAACAATTTCGGCAAATAAAAAATATGCACAACAATGTTTATGCAATTCGATATTCGGCACAAAGTTGGTATGCGACAAAATATTAGGATCAACAATTTTATGCCACCCGATATAGACCCACGAATTACTCGTGCGCTTTGGGCCTATCTTTACGAAGTAATATATATATCTGTTTCGATGTTTTTACAGACGTCACGGGATATGCCGTCGGGCGAACGAATGAGCGATTTGTGGTCCAGGGAAAGTCAAATGTACGATTCCCACCGAAAGGGCCGGGCCGGAGCGCGCCTAAGCGCATTACACTAGTTGCCAAAGGAAATTGAAGCTTTAATACAGACGTTACATTTCATATTTAATTGGATTTGCGGTCGGTCGGCTCCTCGCGTACGTGGACGGCTGTGCTCGGCTGTCATCGCATCTGACCGGCTCCGTCCGCCTTTTGCCACTCTAAAATGCGGTAGGCTACCACCGGGTCCCGACGCATCCGTTGCGATGCGGCGCCACGCGCCCCGGCCCGGCCCGTTCGGTGGGAATCGTACAAAAGGAGCCAGACCACGAGATGGGTTATCAATGAGATGGACAGACCAGATTAAAAGCTGCATACGGAAGCATAGGCCGGCTGTCAGAGAGGAATGGTGACATATTGCTTAGTTGCAACATCTATCATGATTACAACGACCCCTCTGTCAATAGTGAAAAGTATAAAAAAGAAGAAGGGATTGGCTGAGAATAATATAAGTACATATTCTCTCCAGTTGCGCCGAGTTACCCAGTTGAATACGTACAATGCCAAGAGCATGTTATAACTAATTATTTAACAGTTGTTAAGAAGACAATATACAGAACATCAGATTTGATTCATCCATTTCGAAATATTGGCAGGGATTTTATTTTTCCTTAGAGTGCTAATGGTCGGCATCAAAAATTTCAGCCTGGACTTGAAAACACTTTTGACATTTGGATTATTTATTAGGTACATGCTTCAGAAGTACGAGTATTTGACATACGATGAATGATCCGATATTGTTTGAGTATTTCTGGCCTATTTGCAGAATACACATTTGGTTTTAAACGAAATAAAATCAACATTTCCACGCAGTGTCACGACGGAACCATTTCGCCGAACACACCTCGTGCCTGCCACACTTCAACACATTATTTTGCTCTGTGAACACTGAGTGAATGGAAGGTCTTTTTAATGGTCTCAAAGTAATGTGACTTGTGCAAAGTTTTTATTGCCATTAGGAATACGACAAAAGTACGCTCTAATTAACTGAGTTTTCTTTGTCATGAATGCTAAATGAAAATTAAATTAGACTTTTGTAAAGAGCTTTACGAATTAGTGATATAGTTTGTTCTATTATACTTTGTAAAGTATAATTTCATTAGTGAAAAATTTGTTGGCAGTGACTACAATAGTAGATTGTATGACAAGGGTCTAAAATAAGCCTTATCACCACGAGATGGTTATTTTTCCTAGCGTGGAAAAACACGCTAGGAAACGAGGGAAAATTATCCGAATGGTACTTAATATGGCTTTTAGACACGAGGAGTCATCACGTAATGTTGCGAACACGCGTTGGGACAATCGTCTGTAATTTTTCCATGTAATAATTGACAGTTAGATCTACCTAACGTGCGTACAGTTCGCTACGTGATCGGCCTGCTGAGTTACACACTACTTTTCACTTCAACTGCGAGAAATAGTAAAAACAAAATATTTAATTTTTGCCTTTGTTTTTCTTCGCCTGAACAACTCCACAAGTCCACACTGGTAAAATAAAACGATCCTCTCAATTGTTTTTTGGCGAAAAGCTAATAACATTCGTAGATTAGTAAACAACTCATTGGTATGATCGACCTCAAATATATGTTTAAATTTCTGCATCTTATAAGACGAACAATGTGTTCAAAGTGTTCAAACTTCAAAGTGATTGTTTCGAACAGTCATTTGTCCGACCCCATCATTATCCTGAAATTTCAAAATAGTTACCGAACGCCATTTCACACACACACACACACATCATCAGCCTATATACGTCCTACTGCTGGGCACAGGCCTCCTCTCATGTATGAGAGGGAACGGGCAGTAGTCCCCACGCTGGCCCAGTGCGGATTGGGGACTTCACATACACCTTTGAATTTATTCGCAGATGTATGCAGGTTTCCTCACGATGTTTTTCATTCACCGAAAAGCTAACGGTAAATATGAAATCATATTCCGTACATAAGTACGGGAAGCTACGGTAGCCCAGTGGTTCAGGCATGCGGCTGTCAAACGGCGGTCGTGGGTTCGAATCCCGGCTCGTACCAATGAGTTTTTCGGAACGCCATTTACTGCTAAATATTTGGCAGATGATTTAATTGAATGTATGAAAAGGTTAGGTTAGTAGGTACTATATCCAAAAAAAAATTCTTCGAAATTTGGAAAAAATATGCTTTCGGACAAATAACGCTTCGGAACTATGGAGTGTAACCCCAAATCCCCAAAAACCAAGCCTAAGACGTTGGGGATCCAATCAATGGACGCATATTTTAGTCCTCCGTCAAGGACATGACTCGGCCACTAAACCCTTAACCCTTGTGACTTGAAAACTATTTAGCTTAAATGTTTACATCAAACTATGTAGAATTAGATTTGACTTTTAAAGTTTCAAACTTTCTTGGTTAAACCAGTGCTGACTAATTTAATAGAGAATTTAAAGTTATGTTCTTGTTTTACATATTCGAGGTTTTAGTTTTTAAAGTACCTATATATACAAACAAGACGATAATGTATTACGTTAATGTCTACATGAAGTAAATTAAATTAAAATAAATAAATATAAGGGGACAATCCTATACAAATCGACCTAGTCCCATACTAAGCTCAGTAAGGCTTGTGTTATGGGTACTAGACGACAATATATATAATAGATAGAAATACTTAAACACAGAAAATATCTATTACTCAGAATCAAATATTCATGCTCATCACACAAATTTTTGCCCTTACCGGGATTCGAACCCAGGACCTCTTGCTTCGTAGACAGGGTCACTACCAACTAGGCTAAAGTGGTCGTCAAGTTAAATCTAAAAAAGCCCTTCCAGGCATTGTACCGAGGATGCTGGCGACATCTCCTCGCTGGATTGCAATGCAGAAGGCGTAGCACGGTTGCCATTTTATCACTTATCGTCGTGGATAAGACATCCGTCACGTTCTGACAAGTATGCGAGTGCGAGAGTGACGGATGTCTTATCCACAACGATAAGTGATAAAATGGCAACCGTGCTACGCCTTCTGATCAATGCGTTGCGCGAGAAAGCCGCCAGCTCTTCGGCCACCAGTTAAATCAACCAGACGTTTCGCGATTTCCGCAAATAACTTATGCAGTTCACACCCCCCAGATTGATATTGTCTTGTTTAATTAATTTAAGACTTTATACAACATACAAAAAACATCTCACTAGTCGATGTAATCTACCGAAAAGAGCAGCAGACCCTAGTTACGAACTTGCAAATAACAATTTTAAAATCTTAACCAGTGACCCGTTTGTCGGACCTATAGGTTGCAATAACGCCTAAACACTAAATAAAATAATCAGTAATGATGTATTTTCTTCAAAAAAAATTTAATCAAATGGAAAAAAGTTATAAGTGCCTTTTCCGCAAAACGCACCTTCATATGAAATGATTGTCATTAACGACGACGCCACAATCTGCTAGCGTTTTCTCTCTCTAACAAGCAACATTAAAACCGTTGTAGCTAGTGATGTCCCGGGGAATATTCCCGGGAACGGGAATATTCCCGTATGGGAATTTGTAGTAAAAAAATCGAGGTCCCAAGTTATCATAGGATCGCTGATAGCAAGATGTATAAATAAACACAATTTCAATATTCCCGTATAATTCCCTTGTATGGGAATATTCCTGGGAATGGCACATCACTAGTTATTCTTTGAGATATCTGACAGAAAGCAGACAGACTCGCTTTCGCTTTTATTATTTTATTATGGATTGATATTAAGGTATATCCTAAAACAGCGTTAACGTTTATGCCACTTAAGTTCTGTTGAAAAGATTTAATTTCAAAGAGTATTCGATAATCACATGTAATAATAGTACATATACCTCTTCTTCTTCAACTTAAGAGCTCTGCTCTTGTCGGTGGAGTAACCGCCATTCAGCTCTACGCTCTGCCACTGCTTTGAGCTCCTGGTACGACACTACATTGACCTTCTCCTTGACCTGGTCCATAAAAGCACGTCGCGGCCTTCTTCTGCCTCTTCTTCCCTCTATTTTCCCTTCGATTATAGTTTTTATGTAAATGTCATGTCGTAACATATACCTACGCAATATAAAATTAAACCTTTATTAACACTGACCCTTTTTACGGCTTCCATTGAAATAAAGTGTTAAAATCGGCCCTTTATAGTTGACTAAATTCTGAAGCGCTGTGTAAAACCGACCTTCATGCCTGTAACTAAAGCTCATTTTTGCTAACTCTATAAAAGACCTCTAAGTGACATAATACAATCTATTTGACCCACATTACGCAGTCATTATGAAACTGATCAGGGCTGAAAGTAATTAAACAACCGCAGTTCAATTTTGACCTCTAAACACTTGATGACAGAGCTTAAAATGAAATGAAATAAAACACTTATTTAAATGCTGGATTTTAACGATATAAAGTCTCTCACCACCGTAAACCCCTATAATCCAAATTTCGTCGAAATTGTTACAGCCGTTTTCGAGAACAAGATTGCAAACATACAATACATAGATATCCATACTAATATTATAAATGGGAAAGTGTATGTGTGTGTTTGTTTGTTTGTTTGTATATACATACACACAAATATTGCTCGTTTAATAGTATTAATAGGATATAAAACGGAAATTATTGTACTTGTTTACTTATTTCGACCATGAAGTGCTTGACTAACGCCATTTTTCTAATGCTATATTGAATATTGTGGTAACTGAACGTAGTCCGAAAAACAAAGATAAGGCACTGAAATGCTTGGTTAAACTTGAATAAAAAATTTAACGATGATGATGATTATGACGACGATGATGATGATGATCATGGACTGCCGTGGGAACGTGGGTAAAGTGAAATAGTTACGCCTATCAAGACGTTTTTGGTTAGGTATGAATTAAGCTAATGATGGTAATGAATACCACGCGTTTGTTGCTTATTAGCGACTCGTTTGAGCCGAGGGTAGAATTTAGTCAATTTTCAACCGAAAGATTCATTCTATATGCTGGTCAAATAATTTTTTAAATGGGATAAGTAGCTCCGATTACCCTCTTCGTACAAACTTACAACCTCACAGACTTTACATCTTTATCAAAGTTTTTTTTTATTAGGTAAAACACAGTCATAATGTTACAAAACAAAAGGTACCTAAAACCTAAATTTACTACTAAGCCTCAACTTAAAACTAAGTATCAAATGACCCGCCCCGCGTCACTCAAGTTGCGAAGGTGCACTTCACGCTAGCCGCATTGCCGCGTTGAACAACTATGGCTAACCTTTGCACCATAAATGACCCAGACCGGGTATCCAAGCCTCTGTCTATTAAGTATAGACTAGATATCCATAACGACTACTAAGTAGGTACAATTTAAAGTTACGTAGACCTGAAATTTAGCAACAAATACTAAAGCGATCAACGATTCACAAGTTCTCCGGCACCTTTTGACAGGTGTCGAGTCATGGAATTATTCTGAAAGATTTTGAGAAATTTCGTTTTAGATATTTATTATATCGTCTTATTTAAGTAACTATTAAACGAGCAACATTATTATATTTAACGCTTTAACCTGTTGCGCCGTGAATACATTTCTTCTGCTTAGAAATTATGTGTAGTTTCCTATTTGTTTCGATAATTTCATGGAGGACACTACCACAAACCTACAGATAAATGTAAACAGGTCCGTCTGTTTATCTACAGTTCTATACCTTAAGATCAATCTGTGCATAGGCAACCTCAAAGGGATGTCTTCTAGCTAATCTTTATTTACAACCTAGGCCGACTGCAACGGTTTTAATTTAAACCACCCTCCCCGAATAAGACCTTCGACCCTCGTCACGCAGACAAGACAAGTTCTAAATAATATTTTGTACACCCGTTACAGAAATCTCGGTGGTACGGAATGACTGACGCGTTCTACGTTAAAAATTTAGCTGGCATACTTGGCTGGGCCCCGGTCAGAATTTTTGGAATGTTGTTAGGAACTGTGTCGAATCCTATGTATGTTGATAAATACGAAAATAGAGAGAATGTTCCGGAATAGGATTTCGTATTGAAAAAAATAGATTTTATTGTGTGTTCCATTCTGAATAATATGTCATGAGGTATTGTCACAAGTGCACCTGTTTTGTAAGTTCTTCGCGAAAACCTAAAAAAACTTACGATTATGCAGATCTCTCGCGGGAATAATATTCGAATGATTAAAAAAAAAACAAAATAACCCGGAACTCTATGACGCACATGTGTTATTAGAGCTGAATCTCTGGTTAACGCTTAACTAAAAAAAAGGACGAGAGTTCAATCCTCCTTTCGGTCTTACCTAAAAAGTAAAACAAAATATCTTTAAAGGAAAAAAAGAAAATAAATAAATAAGAAAAATGAATTTTCATGAATATCTCCGCTTTAATGAAACGAGTAATTTCGTGCTTCGTACATATAATACACCTAGCTAAGACACATAATATGTCACTATAAGCCGCATTACATTCCATAAAAAAAAATAGATGTGTTGTCAGTTTACAAAAAAAAATTATTACGTATAAGATAGAGACACCTCCAATTTTTAAAGTTATGATAGCAATTTTAATAAACTTTAACATATATTTAATTCAAGCTTCTAGCATTGGTGCATCGTAACAAAATGATTTAAAAAAGTTGGTACGAGTATGTCCCCTTGACGTAATTAAAACTAAACGAAATTAAACCTTCTTGCAATCGTGTATAATATACACGATTGCAAGAAGACACGTGTACCACGATATCACATGGTAGGTTTTTAAATAAAATACCAAGATCAGCCGAGAAACTGAGCACTCTGTTTAAAAATGGCTTAAGTATTGTAATTAATGAAAATAGTGACGAGGACGATTGAGTCGAGCCTTTCTTTTGTTACAATGCACCAATGCTAGAAGCTTGAATTAAATATATGTTATAGTTTATTAAAAAATTAGAGATGTCTATCTTATAAGTAACAATTTTTTTTTTTTGAAAAATGTCAACGCATCTATTATTTTTTTTTTTATACTGAATGTCATGCGGCTAGTAGTGACTTATTATGTGTCCTAGCTAAGTGTATTATATGTATGAAGCACGAAATTATTCGTTCCATTAAAGTGGAGCTATTAATGAAAATTAATTTTACTTATTTAATTTTTTCTTCAAAAATAAGAGGAGGAGAATGCTGAAATTTAGTATATGGCACTTACTAATGACGTGGCACATCATCAGAAAAAAAATCAGGCCGAAAAGCTATTAAGGCACAAGTTGTTCCCTTATCCTGCAACGGCCTTTTAGTTTTTTTACAAAAATGCTACTTAATTGTAACTTTCCCTTAAAGCAGCATGCTATTCAAGTTTCATTAAAGTTTCAGCGTTTTGTATGTCTTCAAGCATCTTATTAAAATTCCTTAATAACCCGACGCCTGTCTGCCCCTCACGAAGCGGCGCTAAAGAGTTCATAATTGCCGGGTATTTTTAATTAAGGCTATTAGTCGGTATTAGACTCGAAATAATCATGAGAGGCGACAATAAAATGTCTAAGAGGGATTAAAGGAGGAATGGTTACATTAGGCTACAGGGCTGAGAATTTAACACTTGCACTGCCAGGTATAGTCAACAGCAAAAGTAGATGATCATTTTAGTACCATGTCACTTTTACTATTTTGAGGCATCCCAACTGTCGCAGGCTGGCCCAACTGTCGTTAAATGCGACAAAGTACAAAAATGATCATCTATATTTGCTGTTGACTGTACCCGCTAGCGCGCTAGTCCTTAGGACCGCTACTTAACGGAAAAATCACGGTTGAAGGCCTCCACCCACCGGATGCGTGTGCTGCGCGTGTGCTGCGCCTGTGCTGCGCGTGTGTTGCGCGTGTGCTGCGCGTGTCGGGCGCGTTTGAAGCGGTATATTCACACCGGAAGCGGGCGGCGTGTAGCACCGCGCTGCCGCGCCGCTGCCGCGCGGATGCTGCGCGGGTGCTGCGCGTGTGCCGCGCGTGTGCCGCGCGTGTGCCGCGTTCGATGTGTGTTTGAAGTGTAGTTTCAATGCTTTACAACTTGCGCGTGTGCCGCGCAGCACACGCGCCGCGCACGACACGCGGCCGGTGGGTGGAGGCCTTAAAGCTACGAGCGTAGCGCGTAGCGATTCTTGGCAGTGGATATGCAGAATTGCTTAGCGATCTGGCATTGCCAGCAAAATATTTGCTGGGCTGTTTTGTTATAGTAATAGAAGAAAATTAAATTATTCTCGTGTGGAGTGCCTAGTTCTTACGTGAATGGACTTGGCAAAGTAAAAATGTAAACTCAAATACTTAGATAGTTTTTGGTTCCAGTCGTCAGGTACAAACGCCAATACAGTGAACTAACTATCCCGTTTTTATATTGAACCTTATTACAATGAACATAAACGTCATGAATGGTCAGTTAACTGTGCTGGCGATGGTACCTACTTAAAACTGTATTTTTTTCCTATACCAATATGTGTTTTAGTTAAGTAGTAAGTGTTTAAGTGTGTACAGTCGTCATCAGATATATCGGAGCGGCCAAAGTGCTCACAATTTATTATATACAGTGTGGAAAAATAAGTCGGGCCCTGGATGGAATTTTAAAAAGAAACAAAAGTGTGGAAAAATAAGTCGGGCCCTGAGGGAATTTTAAAAAGAAACAAAAGTGCTTTCATAGATTTTCGAAAAATCGGTTGCCTCGCCCGGGACTCGAACCAACAAAAATTAAATGATCCAATGGTTTCAATCATTAAAAATTGGTCACCTAATATAGGCTAAGCATTTTACAATGGTTTTTGTACTAGTTTAGTTTTTAGCATATTGCTGTACTATCAGTAGGTGATCCTTAAATAAATAAATGTATTATTGAAAGGCAGCGTCATGGTATCTCTGGATATGCCGGGAACGTCACATTTGAATATTGAATTGAGCCCCTGGGGAAGCGTAAAACGCACTCAGTGTGTCTAACCCTAACTTGAATGAGGGAATAAAATAGAACTGAAACATTTCAAGCCGAAAATGGACTATTCTTAAAATCGCGCCGTAAATGTTATCTAAGGCTTAAAAGGCTTGTAATATACGCTGTTGTATAAAATGTACGCAATCTTTTTAATAATGAGAAAGGTTTTTGCCCAGGTTTTGTACGTTAGAAAATAAAAGAGTAATAGGAGATTATATATTTTGTTTCAATTTCGGGGCATATATTAGGGCCGTGTGAAAAGCGGCTCGTGCAGGGTAGGTGAAAACGTGCAAGGTTATATGAATGAAATGAAATATTAAAAAGTATTATAATCAATTCAAAAATAAAAACCATAAATTCTAAATATTTATTCAGCAAATAGGCCACTCGGGCAATTCTATAAGTCAATATGTCTATCCATAGGCTCAAAATAGTATGAGTACAATATTCATAATAGAATAAACTACATCAGAGTTTACATGTCAAATACAATTAAAGAAAGAAAATACAACTTTATTTCTTAGAGATGTATAAGGTCTCCAAGTATCAACATTAAAATAATTATATTTAAATCTCTTACTATAGGTACCCACAGAGATATGTATACGGTATCTATATGTCAAAAAGTAAGTAATAAAATAATACAATCAAGTGAAGACAGAGTGAAATCTCTCATATCAATTCCGCAGAACAGTGGAATGAAGTTATGCTTGTCGTCCTTGCAAACATGAACTGACAGGACAATTGATTCATGAGCGTGTTTTATAAGTATTTCAACATTGCTGATTAAACTTCATGTGAGACCCCAGCCAACAAAATGAAATTAAATAATTGGACATCTCTAAATTTTAAATTTCATGTACCTTTTTTTGGAATTAGTAAGATTATATTCTATTTTTGACATTTTTGAATTAAATTAAATTATGTGCATTTTATTATTTATTCAAATTTTATTTTATTTTATTCATCTTTCCTTCATGTTTATAACGAATTATTAATTTGTGACTTGAATTTTAAAATATTAATGATGTAAACTTGTTTTTGATAAATAATTAATAACTAACATTATATTATAAGATAATATCTGTACTAACCAATATCGACCTGGTTCCGAAATAAACGTTTTCATTCATTAATTTATGTCAACTTAAAAAAAAACACCATTAAGTCCTAATTAGTTTTAAATAGACTGTTCATTGATGTAAATATTACGGGTTAATTTCGGGTTACCCCTTTTGGGAATAAAGGCGTGAATGTATGTATGTATGTAATTTCGAGCACTAGGTTCTTACAAAATTCATCAGAATATTTAAATGTAGGTGTTTATAAATATAACTTTTCTCAGTCAATCCATCAACTAAAACCTGACTATTAAAATCCGATGTCACGTTTTTGTATAGTTTTAAAGTTTCATAAAATGAACGCAACTCTACAAACATTTTCAAATACCTCTACCGAGCATAGTTCCGAACAGAACCATAATAGTTGAGCTAAAGTCAAGTCCACACCGTCACGTTCCTAATAAAACTGCTGTGAAGATACGCACGGGATTGTGACATAAGGCAAGGTCTTCACTGTCCCGGAGATATAAGACAAAGCAACACAGTTTATAAATACCAGTCTCGCTTTAATAAAATCAAAACTTAAACGTAAGAAAAATATGCAATAAAATTTGCAGAACAGTACAATACAAAATATTCTTTATTGCTCACCAGACATGACACATAATAGAAGAACAAAGGTACTTTTAACATAAACTATGGTAGACAACAGGTCGCTAAAAAGCGAACTCTTCCAGACAACCTTTGGAAAAAGATCTTTTAAAGAGATTATTCACATAACGTTGACTAAATAAATAAATCTTACTGATATATATGCGAAAACTAAATAAAATTAGACTAACGGAGAAATAATGAACTTTTGAATATTATATTAATGCAAACTTAAAAAAAATAGTATTTTCTCTGGTGGAGAATTATATTGTTGTTATGATTTGTACAATGTATTAATTTCAGTTCCGTACTAGTAGGTACATTTACATTTAATTTATTAGAAGTTCTTGAAACTATGTACCTATGTATTCGGCCAGCAAGCGTTATACCTGCAAATGTAGACCTTGCTTTACTTACAGGAAACTACCGAATGCAGGGAACTGATAACACTCAATGGGGCTTCGAGACAAAACAAATGAACGCCTTTGTGTCGCTCCGAACGTCATCTTACTACCAGACTGTCAGCTTTTGAGAATAAATAGTTGTGTGAACAAATATGGCTGTATCTAGTACAACCAGAGACTAGCAATTACAAAGACTGCCAATGTGTATATACAATGTTGCTTTACAGTAGCCATATTAACGAGGTATAGAGAGATCCCTCTACCATTAATTTCATATGGAACATAGACCTTTGCTTGGATTGACGAACATGGTAGAAACTCTTGTAATCTTGACATTTATGCAAATTTATATTGTAATTTTTATCGTGTAATAAATCAATGTTATCTAATCTAACCTTGGCACATTGGCGCTACGATTAGGATCTTTTTCGTTGAGTATGTAGATGGCTCATAGGCGCAATTGTGATAAGCAGAGGTCTTGTCGGCTGTTACCACTCATTCAACTTCAACTAGCTTGATGACAAACGATGTGAGTAACACGGGCGGTTAAAATATTACAAACTCAAGTCATCGAAGGCTTCGGTTTCGGGATTCTTATAGACTATCGTTCGTAAAAAATCTCTTTCAGACCTGGACGCACATCATCCTTCAAGCGTTTTTTAGCTTTTGCACCTAATCCCAATAATAGATATGACGTAGGCATTAGTTTTACGAAAACAACTGTCATCTGACTTTTCAACCCCGAGGGAAAACTAGACCTTATTTGGATTAGACTGGTTTCTTTACAATGTTTTTCTACACCGAAAAGCTACTGTTCAAAAAATGTTATTTCGTGCATAAGCTTTTTTGAAAAACTCAGTGGTACGAATCGGGGTTCTAACCCACGGCAGGCGCGGGACACTCCGCGATTAACGTTCATCGCAACAAGTACATGCCGGTGCCCCAACGTTGGGAACCGGCATCTTGTAGCGATGAACGTCGACATCGTCGTCGACGACGTCAGAAGGCCATAAATCTTAATGTTTTGGCTGAGAAAAAAGTGCCTTTTGTAAAGATCAAAGGAGTGTCCCTTCTGTATTTGTACTATTATCAATTCTGTGCCCACGGCTTACAACAGAGGCCTAGATTCCAAGAAAAATGTGGCTAGGAATGGCCACAGCGGTTAGAAACGCTCGTAGAAAAGGTATTTTATGTAAACACTAGCGGCCGCCAGCGACTTCGTCCGCGTAGATTTTTGATGATGACAAAGATATAAAATAGGTAAGTGAATTTTATTCTTAGTTAAAATGGTCTAAGTAGACATACTCGTATTACCTACATTTTAAACAGTGGCAGACACGGATATGCGATTGTTAAATAATTTTTAAAGATTTTCCAATCAGATTACGGGAATTGTTTGCAGAATGCTTAATACTTACTCCGTCAGTTACCTGATGATTTAATCTAATTTTAAGCTTTGGCAAAAATGACTGCAAGATATAAAGCGACGCATGGATTTGGAGCTAGAAAATGGGGATCTTAGTTATTATGAGTGAGATTAAAAAAAAAGTTAAATATCGTAAGGCTGTTAAAACAATCTTAAACTCAGCACTGGAAATCGAGAAATGGAGACAGGTTAATGAAGAGTAGGTACATCTCTTAAAAAATCCAGTGTTCCCCGTACAAAACCTTCAACCTTTTTTAACCCCCATTGGGTTAGAATTTTTCTTAAACGCTGAAATTACTTTTTTGTATTTTAATAAGTTAACTTTCTAAAAAGTTTCAAGTCTCTAGTTCAAAAAACAATGTTTCCCCCATACAAACATTGCACCCCTATTTAACCACCTTAGGGGTGGAATTTTCTAAAACGCTGAAATTACTTTTTTGTATCTTAATAAGTAATCTTTCTACAAAGTTTCAAGTCTAGTTAAAAAAGAATTATTCCCCCATACAAACTTTGCACCCCCATTTAACGCCCTTAGGGATGGAATTTCCAAAAATCCCGTCTTATCCGTTGCCTACGTCATAAAAGGAAGTCCTGGTGTAAATTTCAAGTTTCTAGTCCCAGTAGTTTCGGCTGTGCGTTGATGAGTGAGTCAGTCAGGACAAAGGCATTTATATATATAGATAAAAACTTCAATGGGCTTTCTGACTAGTGGTTTTGCAAGTAAATAGTCAGATGCGCCATTTTATTCGAGAATGGATCCACATTTCATCCATTGCTGGAAATCATTTACTATGATAAGAAGAAGGAATTTAAAGGATTTTATCCAAATTTATTATGGCCCACCCTACTGAATAAAATAGTTTAATTATATTGGATCCCGAACACATAGATTGATCTAGAATATAAAAGTAATGTAGCCTATAGCCAGAATCTACCCAGCTATCGCTTCGCTTCTATGGGTCGATTTTTGAAGTTGGAGCGCTCGTATTTTTCACTGGAATACTGACAGAAATGATTAAATGCTATTTTGAACTGCCATAGAAACTAGGAAAACGAGGGGAATCGATCACTCGTATTCAATTCTATCGGTAGAAAGTAAGTGCCTGCAATTTTGACACTCGAAAGCTTGACTTTGACACTTGAAGCTCGAAAGTCAAAAATAGGCCCCCTGCTCACCGAACTAACGAGCGCGCTAAACACATATATTATCACATCAAGGAATAAAATAATGCGAAATCGATGTCACAAATCGGCTCGAGTTGTACCTACAAAAACCTTGTTTTTATACCAGGATGGTAGCCAACAAACATGGCTAAGCACACATCGGAGCGTAAGGAAGCTTGCGTCACAATGCAAGTCCCTCACTCTCAATACGGCGCAAACTCGAGAGGTACCTACTAACTTTAGCACCTGGAATACAACACCACACCCACAGAGCAAGTATTGGTGTTATTATACTTATTATATCAACAGTCTTCTGTAATATGTGCTTCTGCAGTTGGTCTGGTACAAATTCGAACGAGATGATATTCCGTTTTGTCCATAAATCATTTAATTTTGCCACTTTCATTATCAAATGCGAGCCAAACCAGTGATCTCGACTCGACTGATTTACCGATACAATAACCTTTGAACCTAAATTGTCACTCAACACCTGAAACGTCCCATTTATCAGAGTGCAAAATTGCTCATTCAGTGAATAATGAGTGAACTTATGGGGAGGCTCCCCGAAGCCCAGAGCTCCCATTCAGAAAGCCATTTACTACACACCAAACGGCCAGTATATCCAAGACCTCCACTTACTTATAACAGTTGCAACTTTGCAGGTCCATTTATACTAGAAACGGGGTCTCAAAGGGCTGGAAACTTTATGAATTTAGGTACAGGGTCATAATGAGGGACTGTAGATTGATTGTCGCAGATTCTCGCGAAAAATTGAAGTTTCAAAATTGAAATAGCTCACAAATGGCGCTGAGGACTGATGTGTCTTTAGGTAATGAAGTTATGAGAGCGTTCGGGGGTCTGGAGATCATATTTACAGCTATTAATATTTTCAGTCGTAAAGCGAAACCAGCACAGGCCTAGGCCTGTGCTGGTTTCGACTGGTTTGGACCCGGTGGTGGAGGAGGTGGTTGTGGTTGGTGGTGCAGGACCGGTCATTGTAGCACTCTTTGGGGGAGGGCCATGTCCAGCAGTGGACGTTTTTCAGCTGATATGATGATGATGATGATGAAGCAAAAGGCGAATAAGTACAGTTGCAACCGTTTCAACTATTTACTGAAATATGCCAATAATATGGCGGCGCTTTGTTTCACCTATTTTTTAAGTCGTCTTTAATGTTTGAGTTAATACTGCGTACAGCAAACTATAATCACATACTTTATACTATGGAGCTTCCAACTCAATATCTTACAACTGTTTAGACAACTCAAATAAATTCGACCAATCACGTGGCGCCTTTACTGAACTATAATGGATTTGACCAATAGGACGTCGGTATGACTACCGAAGAAAAGAAAAGACATCAACGACAAAAAGAAAAAGCCGTTGGCTGCGCTTCGTTTCAACAGGGCTTAATTTTGCAATAGATACTTAAAGCATTGTATATAATACATATATAACTAGCTTTTAGCTCGGCAAGCTTCGTGGCCTAAATGTGGTACTCGACTGAAAAAGCATACATTATATAACGTTTGCATAAAATACTATTTCAGGCTATCTATTTTCGGTTTCATTTCATTAAGAGTCGTTGTTACTTTAGTTTAAGATACCTCCTTTTTTCATGATATTACTTAAGATGAAGTGTATACCAACGTGTTTATTGTAAAATAAAATGTTTGTAATTTTTTAAACATATTGCAATTTTTTAAATAAGGTTTTCAAGCGTTCAACATTTAACTAGTCAGGAGTAAGTTGCGGCACCTATGGAATGCCTGGGTGGCCGTCTAGTGGCATAACAACTATGGTCATAAATTTTAAATGAAAGGAAAAATTCTATGTAACAATTCTAATCTAGCTAGATTGTTCCGATAGCTCAGTTGGTTAGTAGCGACGGGCCATGAAGCCTGTGGTCGCCGGTTCGAATCCGGCTCGGAGCATTAAATTTTTCAATTTTTCCTTTCATTTAAAATTTATAATTTTCGTTAGCAGCGTTACTGCTTAAAAACACAAATTAACTATGGTCATAATATCGATTGTCATACAACATTATGCATAAAGTGCTCATAATTTTTTTTTGGCATATATTATACAATGGCATAATTGTTCCCTGTCATAATTATACGGAGTCATAATTTGTTTAACCATAATGTAGAATGTCATACATTTATTTAGTCATAATATTGATAATTATAATGATTTTTAGTAATAATTGTAAATGTCATACATTTATCAAGCCATAATATTGATGATGATAAAATTTGAGATTTAATCAAAAAACAGAACAAAGGGTGGCCGTCAAATGAACTTTTCTCTGAGATCAACCAATGCTACTAGCGGTGTATACAGTTCAAGTTTTCACGTAGGCAGTAGGGAACAGGGACAAAACCAACCGACTCTGATCGCGGATAGGTTAAGTTTTTTTATAAAAGAGCAGAAATACTTGTTATCAGATAAAACTTGTTTGTAAACTATTATTATACTGATCGCCCTTTGCTACTGTGAGTGTGACGTCTGTGACCTAACATAAAAGACAACTTTGTAACTTACTTGCTTCTGATTCGTGATCTTCATTTACTACTAAGAAAAACAGGCTTATGCGTTTTGCAGTTTATGCGTTAATACAGTATGGTTAAATTGTTTTATGAGCAACCAATTTATGTCCATTATAAAGTAGGTATGCTTAAATAATTTTATGCGCACCTAACTTATGCGCATTACACAACATGTTCTTAAACATTATGACTAAAAACGTTATGCGTATAAATGTATGACTATTTACAGTTATGCGTACTGATGAGTATGACGAATCCACGTATGCCTACCAAAAATATGACTTTAAACTTTATGCAACCCGACCCCTACCCTCAGTGCCTATTATAGTTATTGTTGCATGAAGAACGCTAAAAATAATGCACTGTTATAAAAATTCACATCAATGTATCATTTAAATTGCTCAACGTAGTGTATCAAACGCTAGTCGATGAAGTGGAGGACAATAAAAATGTAAATGCAAGCCTTTAGATGTCTCCCCGGACGATGAGTCAGACGATAATATGTCGTACAGTGCAAATATAAAGAACGAATGTTCTTTCCGAGATAAACAAGAGAATAAACGTTTAGGTGAAGGCTCTTGTCGATTGTTTTGTTTTGATGTTTGTGAGTGAGTTTGGCACAGTATACGATATATGTTTGTAAAGAATGTCTTCCGTTTTTGGCAAATGCACCTCTTGTGCCGTGAAAGATATAACATTAATTTATTTATTTGTAGGTACTTTATTGCACAGTCAAGTGTAAAATTATGGGTGCATACAACTTACTGATAAATATTTCCTATAGCTCTTGAATGTCAGCGGATTAAGGTCTTGGTACATATTTACGAGAAGACGAAATTGATACATATTTTTGCACTTGACTGCACAAAACAATTAAGTACGAAAAATGGACATAATAATCGAGTTAACGCTATTTAGGTATGTAACTAGTGGCTCTGTTCTTTTTTTTACAAAAACTGTTTTTTTGAAAAAATCTTGTATATAATTATTAAACCTACTCACAAAACTTCTCGGGAATTGGTGAAATGAAAAAAAAGACCTGAAAAGAAGAACAGCCAGACAGACGCTGCCGCTGGTCATACGAAAGAATTTTTACCCAAGCTGAAATTGAGAGCTTCGTTCGCTTTGCTCGCTCGTTCAATTAAAATAATATGTAACACAGAGCAGCTTGCCAAGGTATTAGTAGCAGTTCAGATGACGACAACTAAAAACCTACTACTAAACTATACCTAATCTACACTAATAATATCTACACTAATATTTTAAAGAGGAAAGATTTTATTGTTTGTTTGTTTGTATTGAATAAGCTCTGAAACTAATGGACCGATTTGAAAAATTATTTTACCATTAGAAGCCGACATTATCCCTGTTGAACAAAGGCTACTTTTTAGCGCGGGAAAATGCGGGAAAACGGAAAGCTAACCGTGCGAAGCCGGGCCGGGCATCTAGTCCTATATATTATACGTAGGTATTCATCACAAAGGAGCATGTATCATATTCTCCTAAAATTGTCTTAACGGCTTTTGAAAGTGATTTTGAAATAAAATATTATAATTCCATTGTATTTAGACATTTAGACGTAGGGCTGTACCAAGTGCAGCATTTTTAACAAAAACAATTGAGGTACCGAGGCGTCTTTATGAAGAGCATCCAAAAATAAAAACAAAAACTTATCTTAGTGTGGCCGAATTACATGATGATCAAAGCCAAGCATCCATTCCAAGACAGAAGTTCGTTTCCTTTTGAAAACTCATTTCATTTCCGAGATTACACGAGATCAGGCGGAACGGAAACAACTTTTTAAAGAGAACCGTTAATGGAAACCCAAGTGTATTTTCATCCGAGCGAAGGACACATAATATAGATTATAATTTAGAGTATATATATATATATATTGCTGCAACCATAAGGGACCTCTTGAACGGGGAAAGGGACCTCTTCACGCTTAAACCGCCGAAACGATTTAGATGAAATTTGGTGTAGCGCACAATCGATCACTTTGGCACTCTTAGGAGGAGGCCTATGTCCAGCAATGGACGTCTTTCGGCTGATATGATGATGATGATGATCATCAAAGATGATAAGCCCCCCTTAACCACAAATTTTACATTAAGTTGCGTTCTTCGGTCAAAAATTTTCAATGATTTCCAATGCCAATATCTGTCTTAATGAATTAACTACGTAACATCATGAGAGTGAATGAAGCGGATGAATGAATGGTGTGAATTACATACATATATTAAAGTGACTTCTGCCTTTCCCTAAAACCAGGTTGATGTTGGTACATATAGGTGCAGTTCAATTCCTATTTGTAAACGAATACCGCAGAGTTTGTCGTTGCGTAGGTCAAATGGAAGTATCAAATATCGCTATAGATCTAAACAATAACATGGCAAAAGCGAATCAAGCTTTTTTACATTCACTCTTTTTTCAAAAGCTTCAACTACTCATTGACATTCGAGCATTACATTATTATTATTATTATAAGCCATTTATTCCAAGTAAAATATACACATCATTCCATTTATAAATTATAACATTTGTAACAAATAATTGATAGCGTTCAATTTGTTTCTAACCTAAAAGCTAGCAATCTTAATATTTATTGTTCAAATATAATAAATCGTGAAATGTCAATAAGTATAAGTTAATAAAAATTTAGTTTTCAGGTACATGCATGTGTTACTTATATCTAATTTGATTTTTATTTCTTAGCTTGTCGCGTTCGACTTGGGTACCCATCTTTGGGTGTAGGCCTCCTCCATCATTTTCCATCGGGTGCGGTCTGCCGCGACCCTGGTCCAGGTGGCGCCGGCAATGGCCTCGACGTCATCTCGCCAGCGCGCGCGGGGCCGGCCGCGCGGCCGGCGCAGCTCTCGCGGCCACCAGTGCAGCACGCGTTCGAGCATTACATAAGTATGCCAAACTTCAGCTCAATCGCTCGAGGATGACTGTTTTAAAATTCAATTGCATCATTTCGATTTCCAGAAAAAACCATTTATAAATGCAAAAGCTATAGTGTTGTTAATGTTTGAGAAAAAAAAAAATGTTGGAAATACTTATGTAAAACTAGTACATTATTTCCCTTTGATACCCTAGATAAACTAGGAAATGTAAACGAATTTATCAGTTCAAATTGTAATGTTCGATCGACGTGGTCGATCACGCCAAGATCACGCAGGTAACGAATTGTACGTGTTAGGTAGATCTAAATGTAAAATTTTAAATAGAAAATTGACAGTTAAATTGTCCAAACGCGCGCTCAAAACTTCACATGATCACCCCTCTGCACGTCTATCATGGGACGGCTGCGACATAATTCTCGATTTTTCTCGCACTATACCTCTTGTTCTTAGTGTTCTGATAGGAGAGAGACGGGTAGTGCGAGAAAAATGGAGAGAGTTCGCGCGCCGTCACGTGATAGCCGTGCTGGAATGAGGTATAAGTCGAACAGACGTGCCTATTAACATACTCTTATATTTCAAGTTAAATAAAAGCTAATAAAGGCCGGTTGTATAATTCAAATAGCTACATGATATAGTACATTGTTTAACGAGGGGCGTAAGAGGAATATTGCGAACAAGAGTCTATCAGAAGCCCGACGCCGAAGGCGGAGGGCTTTTGATGACTCGAGTTTGCAATATTCAACTTACGCCCGTGTTATACACAATGTTTTTCATCATATTTGCGAGGAAATAAATACATTTTAGATGAAATTAATACAAATCGTAATAAAATCTGCAACATGTCAGTCGTCCATTTTGTTGAATTTGACGTGAGGCGCGTATGGCAAAGACCCTTCGGTATACAGCCACGATTTGAAAACACTTAAAACATTTTACATCGACACTAAATAACTACATATTAAATCTGTAAATAATTCTGTTAAACATGTTTAAGTAGTTTTTTATGTTTAAATTTATTAAAAGTTGGTTGTAGCAAACTTTTGAAGATATGAAATACACCTTGGCTCATTGGAAACATCTTCAGTCCAAAGTGAAGTATGAGTGGATTCTATATTTTAAAACTAAACTTAACAACCCGTGGGAGGTAAAACGGCTATAACTGCTCTGTACGCTCGTAAGTAATAACGCCATTGACGAGCAAGTGTGATGAAAAATACATAAATTTATATTTTAAGACAACTTTATGGTCCGTGCTAGACGGAAGAACTATGTTAGCGAAATAATAGCCACAATTAAATTGATAAACGGGAGAGAATACTGCAGTGGAAAGGGAGCTCTGTCTAATTAGGAACCTTTATAGTCTTTTTCTGATGAACTTTAGTTTGATTTAGTTTATTTTATTTTATTTATTACGTATAGGTACGCGTGTGACCACTATCTCGCCTGATCGTAAGTGATGGTGAGGTCGAGGGTGTTACATGCATACCTAGATAGTGCCTATTCACTCTCGTATTGAAAAGAGTAACTGGGAAAAGGTTTCGATGAAAAGATTGCTTAAAAGTCTTAAAACCAACCATTAATTTTATAATTATTTATTGTTTAATTTTTATCCTTAAGTATGGTTGTATTATTTCATTATTGTTTAATTTTTATCCTTAAGTAGGGTTGTAAAACAATTGCACATAAACAATACATTTTAACAATATAACTAATTTATTTGAGTTTGTGTTTATTTTTCAGTTTTGGTACATAATTAACTCACAATTTTGTCTATCGTCATCTCATCTCCCACTAATGATTTCATTTGCTCAAACGTCACTGGAAGAGGCTCTGTAAGGGGATAAGCTCGCCTTTGTAAAAGAAGTTGTACAATTCCACGTTACAAAGTAATATTTGAGTAGTATTAATTAAACACAGGCACGAGTTTATATTATGTAAATAAGTTATGAATAAAGTCCCTAACACAGATTCCTTACACTAAGAATTTCCTCAACAAAATGTTTCCATGATGGTGGTACTATTCCGTAATGAAGTTGTTTCTCTTCAGCTTATTTTTAATTCAGTGTGAACATTGAATAGACGCAAAAGACGAAGTAAATTAACCAAAAAAGTGTTTACAATCTTTTCTGTATAAACTGCGTTTCTCAGTTCTTCCAAATGCTAATTATCTTTTTTTTTTCTCTAGCGCAAGGTTGAAGTTGTTATTCCGAATTTGAAAATAAGTTTAACATAGAGTTATTTAAGTAGTGCTACGGTAGCCTAGTGGTTCAGACATGCGGCTGTCAAGCGGCGGTCGTGGGTTTGAATCCCGGCTCGTATCGGTCGTGGAGTTTTTCGGAACTTACTCGCATGTACGGAATATTTACCGTTAGCTTTTCGGTGAAGGAAAACATCGTGAGGAAACCGGTCTAATCCCAATAAGGTCTAGTTTTCCCTCTGGTTTGGAAGGTCAGATGGCAGTCGCTTTCGTAAAACTAGTACATATGCCAAATCTTGGGATTAAGTGTCAAAGCGGACCCCGGGCTCCTTTAGGGGCATTACCGGGAATAACGCTACGAGGATGATAATGGATTTATTTAAATTTAATGAAAGCTTTAGGGGACAAAGGATTTATTTTAATGGCGAAAATCTCGTCTCGTTACAGTTAATAGACGGGTGACTGGAGGAGGACCAGTACTCCGTCCAGAATAATAGAGAATCGATGTCCAAAAGATGTCCCCTTCACCCAAGTAGGCCAAATAGGAAACGGCCCAAAAATACAGATGAATTTCCAATTAATAAGTAATCGCCCTTTCTCTTAATAGAGAATTCATCCACTTTTCAGGCACACTACCCCCTAATAAAGGAGGGCTGCATTGGAAATTTAAGTAGTTATGTGCAGGTATGTATGGGGAAATTCCAAATATGAAATAAAACTTGCACAAGGGGTGAGCAGGGTGTTCCACAGGGCTTTAAAATCAGAGGGACCGATCAGTTTTACTTAAAGGCCGCTTTACGCCAAGTAAAACTGATGGTCAGTTTTATTTGGAGTAAAGCGGCCTATAGAGATGGCTAATACAGTGCCCTAATTGAGAAAGGGGAGATAAACCGTCTCGCTCTAATGAGTGAGTGTGAGTAAAGTTAGTGCACTGCATTAAGGTGGGACGGCAGCGCTAACGTTCCATGCCAATGTTTTTGGGCTTAGACTAAGTTAAGAGTCCGCAGTAAGCTCGATTCTCCATACAAACGTAGTTACGCTCTCATTTTAAAACTACGTTTTGGATTGTAACGAAACTTTGCATGTCTAATGAAATGAGGTATATCTATGTCTGAAATTAGTTTACGTAGCTTCAGATACCATAATAAAAAAGATACAGCGAATTTAAGTTATTCATACAAAACTAGTTTTGCTGTATTTACTTTGTTTTATAAATTGGAACCATATACTAACTATACTAAATAATTACAGACATAGATATACCTCATGTCATTGTATATGCAAAGTTTCGTCACAATACAACACGTAGTTTTAAAATGAGAGCGTAACTACGTTTGTATGGGAAGGTGAAATTCGGCCCAGCTTACTGCCGGCCTCTTAAGTTTAAGTTAAGTTATTTTTAAGTCACGTCTAATCTAACCTGCCAGTTTTGTGACGAAACTTATGTATATGAAATTAACTGTCCATTTTGTAACGATCTCTCGTAACCGTCCTTTAACAAAATGAAAAAAAGTTTTTTGATCTTGTCGATCTCATCTCGTCACCTGTAAGCCCTATTCGTTATAAGATTAGAAAAATACTAATCTAATCTACTAGATCGTCCCGCGATTTCACGGGAAATCGTTTTAAATCGCAACTACTTTAGTATTGTTGTGGTTGAAAAGCACCTTGATGTTTAGTTTAGTTTAGTTTATTTTATCTCAGTATACAAATTTCACATAACACTTTACATTTGCTTATGCTACTCGTCATATAGTGATCGTTATAAATAGTCATAATAACTTAAAAACGTGGAATATTTAATAAACAATGTTCACCGTATATACAAAATATATAGCTGCATTAAAAATAATGTAATAATATTAATAGATGTTGCAAAGAATTAAAACTAACAATGTTGTACCTGGGTGATGATTGAAATAGGTAAAAATAGTATACAGTATTTCCCTTTCATATCCTAGAGACCTAATACATAAACGAAGAAATGTAGACTTTGTATACATATGGAATGAGATACCACAAAATTATATAAAAAAACACATAAAACAGCCTTGTATAAACTTAATTTTTCCAGTACAAAACAACGAGTTGCATGATATCCGATATTATTTCAATACCATTGCCATATTTCCTTCTCATTTACCGAAATCTCCATTAAAAGCAAATCCGCGTCGAAACTCGTAAAATACCGCTTTGCTGCTTATTCCGTTTTGCACCCGCGCCGTCCGTTAGGGTTACCACCTTCTATCAAAAACACCTGATTGTTCGAAACAAATTAATGGCACGTCGGCGCCAGCGGTCGGTGACGCGCCACCCCTCAAAATTACTCATTTCACTTTTCAGAAGCGGGCGATTGGAGGGTTTAATTTATTTATTGGTTAAGCGGCGTGCGGTTTTGGAAAATTGTAATTACGCACGACGAAAGGGTCTTTATTAATTTTGTTTAATGTTAAAATTGGCAAATAAAGAGTTATGCTAGACAGAAATATATACATGAAACTTGGGGTAAATATTGGCCTCCAGACACGTAATGATTAACAATAATAACAATAATTAAACAGTCAACGAATGCGTAACTTTTATGTGGCAGCAGTTTGTTAGAGTGAGATAGGTTTTTTTTATATTAGTATTTATACTCGTATGGTATCCAGCAGTTTGACTACGTAACGCTTTGTATGTACATTAAGTAGATCTTAATGTAAATTTTTAGGTATATGGAAAAATAGCAGTTGGGTTCGCCTAATGAGAGTTTTTCTAACGCACGTTAGGACAACTCAACTGCCAATTTCCCATGTAAAAGTGACCTTTAAGGCCGAAACGCACTGACAACGGTGGCGGAGCGGCGCAGAGGCGGTACCGGTTGTAATGTTCGAACAAAGGGTTCGCACAGAATACCGCGCCGCGCCGCGCCGCTCTGTGCGGATCCTTCAATATAAGCTCGAACATTACAACCGGTACCGCCTCCACACCGCGCCGCGCCGCTCCACCACCGCTGTCAGTGCGTTTCGGCCTTAAGATCTACCTGACACGTATACTCGTACAGTGCATTACGACGGGACCGACTTGTTGGACACTATGCTCTATGTAGTACAATCGGCGTAATATACCTGATACGAATCAAATCAAATCAAATCAAATCAAATCTTTATTTTACATAAAAATGTGGTACAATAGCTGGTATAAAATGATAAAATGGTCACACACATTCCACCAGAAACTGGCATGCAAAATTAACATAAAAATTACACAATTTCAATTACATTATTAAAATTTCATCATTACAATTATATTACTAATATGTCATAATTACAATACAAATCTAATTACAATAATAAATATCAAATTCAATGTTTAAAATAATCGAAATATTCTCCTACAGAGTAAAAACATTCTTGTACAAGCCAGTTCCTAAGTTTACGCTTAAATAATCTGATAGGCAAAACTTTGATGTCATCATGCAAACGGTTAAAAATGTCAATGGACTTACAGTATGCGTTATTGCTGTACAATTGTGTCTTACGAACAGGACCAACGAGACGGTTTGGATATCTTGTACGAAAGTTGCATGTATCTTTATAGGTTTTGAAAAGTTCCGGGTAAGCCTTGACAAATAAACAAACTTCATATATATAAATACTTGGCACAGTCAATAAATTCAGATGTCTAAATAGCGGCCTACAAGATGTTAAGACGTCTACGTTACAGATCGCTCTGACGCACTGTTTCTGTGCTATAAGTGCGCGTTTTGCATGGCTTGAATTTCCCCAGAGGAGGACGCCGTATCTGAGCAGTGAGCAAACATAACCATGATAAGCCTGTATTGCAGTCTGCTTGGAGCTAATCTTAGCTAGTTTCCATAGAGCATAAGCAAACGAGTTAATTTTGTTGCATAATTTGTTAATATGCTCATTCCAAGAACACTTATCATCTAAGGAAATACCCAAAAATATTGCCTGACTTGATTCCGTTATCCCTTGATCTGCGAAAGTTACAGTCAGTTGTTGCTTTTTGCCATTTCTATTTACAAACTGGATAAATGTGGTTTTATCTATATTTACTTTGAGATTGTTCCTATGCAACCTGTTTATTACATCAGCGATTGTGTTATTTATGTCATTATTATACGTTTTCATATCACAACATGGTATGACGACCGACAGGTCGTCCGCAAAGAGTATACAATCAAAATTTATCGCATTCGGCAGATCGTTAATGTAGAGTAAAAAAAGCAGAGGACCCAGGATACTCCCCTGCGGTACTCCGACCTTATTTATTCTCGTGAAAGACCAAAAAGCTTCAATAGTATTGACCGAGTCAATTTGAGATATTTCCACAAATTGAGTCCTAGAGTGTAAATAATCTCGGAGCCATTCGTTAACTACACCTCTGATACCGTAGAGCTCACATTTAGCCAGGAGTGTCTTGTGACACACAAAATCAAAAGCTCGACTCATGTCAAAGAAAATTGTCGTTACTGGTAAGCTCTTGTTCAAGTAGCCTAGAATTTTGTTTGTCAAAGAGAAGGCAGCTAGTGACGTCGACTTGCCTTTTTGAAATCCAAACTGTTCAGATTTCAGTACCTTAAACTTATTTAAATATGACAAAAGACGTTGATGAAACGCCTTCTCAAATATTTTTGACATAACAGGTACAAGCGAAATTGGTCGGTAATTTGCTACACATTCTTTGCTACCTTTTTTGTAAAGTGGCTTAATAAGAGAGAGCTTTAAAGGCTCCGGGAAGACTCCATTAGTAAATGACAAGTTTACTAGGTAGCTCATGACTGCAGCAATACCTTGTTTGCATCCTTTTAGTACTTTAGTTTGGATTTCATCATAGCTCGCTGAGTTAGTAGGATTTAAAGTGTCAATAAATTTGCATATTTCATTTTCATCTGTGGGCGATAAGAACATATTACAATTGGAGTTATTAGAATTTATCAGTGAGATGTCAGGCTTCGGTTCAGGATCATAACTTAAATTAGTCAAATTTATATAAAAGTCATTAAAAGTACGTCACGAAAAAGATTAGATTAAATGTGTTTTGCCTACCTACTGGTACTCGTATTTCGTTTTTATCTCTAGTTTAGGATTATAATCTGTTACCTAGGCGATAGCATTTACATGTAGTTATTTTTATGATTTTTCTATTTTACTTACTATGGGATCAATTCGATTTGTGTAAGATTGTCCCAGATGTAATATTTATTTATATTATTGAGGTGTGCGAGTATCAGGCTTGCCTGTAGTAAACGTATTGTTTTTTTTTACAAGTATTTATTATTTAACTGGCTCTGTTCGTATGTATAACATTGTACGGGTATGTATTGAATGTAAGTTGTCATTCAACATTTTCAAAACATGTTTCAACTATTTAGCTGAAAATTGAAATAGGTACTTAGTGAGTTAGGTAACAAAGCAATACTCTGGCACTCACAACTGAGCTGTTCTGATACAGGAGACGGTACACGAGCCGATATCGGCGGAAGGCCAAGCAAGGTAACAGAAAACTTAGTACCTAGTAGTGACCTTGATTTGGCCGGCCGCCATGCTTCCGACACGTATCCACACGGCTCGTGTAGCGTCTCCTTAATGGAGAGAGAAGGTACTTCAGTTTAATGCCAAGAGCGGTCCTGCGACGCCCCCTTTACAAGGCGGAGCCGGATGCCGTTGGTGGTTTTAGACGGTAGCCCAGCTTCGGTTAGTCCGTCATACCCGTCCTACCTCGCCGGATCCCTCCCCTCCCATTAGGCTGGCAGCCTTCTCCCTCTGGATCGCTATGCTGATTCGTTGAGCGAGGACCGAGCCAGCTCTGTGGTCCCCAGTGGTCTGGACGAGCTTTTGACACAGCATCCTGACCAGTTGGTGGGCATCTGGACTCCACTTTCTCCAACTAGAATTAGTTGGGAACTTTACCAGCACGTCCATCATGGGACGGCCGCGGCATACTCCCATTTTTTCTCACACTATACCTCTTGTCCTAAGTGTTCTAATAAGAAAGAGACGGATAGTCCGAGAAAAATCGAGAGAGCTCGCGCACCGTCGCGCGATAGCCGTGCAGTACTATTTAGGTACACATATTTCCTTTCTCGTAACAACTCTAGTGGGTGGCCACTAGAGTTGTGTCTAAGGGTAACAATTGTTGCTGAAATAGGTAGTCTATAGTGTCAAATCAGCGTCCAAGGCGTATACAATGTTTACTGACACACCTCAAACCAGCCAGGCTAACTACGACCTCCAATTACACATAGTTCTTACGAAACCCGAGGTCTAAATATCTAGTGGATAGACTCGATAGTGACAGCAGTTGTGATCAGACTGGGGTACTATCAAACTGTTCGAGATGCACTACGTGTCTCAGGTGGCTTTGATCTTCCTTAATTGGGGGGGTATTCCGGTGATGTCGACGTCGTACCATTATTTACATATGCGACTTGAGTGGGAACCGTAAATTGGTTATGTTAGATTACGTTTTGATGCGTTGTTCAGGCGCGCGTGCGTTCAGGTTGAATAATAGTACCACAGACATAAAGGGAGTTTCAATTTATTTGTGGTGAGAGTGCCAACCAATAAGCAAGGAACCTTCATAAAGGAGATCTGCCGAAGAGTGTCCTTTTCCGGCGATTTTGAGGTGTTTCGATGCCCAGAACATGCGCAGCTCGTCGCCGTATGTTTATTAATTAATTTATTTATATTTGAAGAACCAACAGCCTACAGAAATATATTGGTCACATAGATAAAATATAAAAAGCTAATAACAGGTTTCGGTTATCAGTTTCCCACCGATAGCATCAAAGTAAGTAAACATTTGAGATCACTATTTATATTATTTACTTACACTGTACTAGTGAGATGTTGTGTTATATGTTTTGTATATTGATATATGTGTATGTTAGTCTGTAAGGTATTTCTAAAAATGTGGCTTGTTGTTTAAGACAAATAAATAAATATAAATAGACGACGCTGGCACCGAGATTTCTATGCGAACCAAGACAATGTCTGAGCGATCATTAATACTCGGTAAATCAATAAGTTCATCGAAACAAAATAATGACTAAGCGCGTTTTACCAAATGACGATTCCAAACCGATAAACGTCAAGTATGGGGCCGGCAACTGTCATTCCAAAGAAACTTGTCAAACTTTCCATACTTTATGAAACACATATGAAAATACTTAGTATTATTGCGATTTATTTGGAGTTTAGACGCTCTTCATCACAACAGGTCCTTAGATGTGATCGTACGCAAACGAAGTAGGTTTGTGTGATTTATTTAGATAATATGCCTGTGGTTAGTCGTTTAGCGTGGGAGTAAAAATAATCGTCACAAAAGAATGACAAGCTTATTATTGTCCGCCGCGGCCAGGCCGCGCCAGTGTGATGCGGGCATGCGGGATTAATTTCTCCAACGTTAAAAAAGGCCATCAGTCTTCTGCTTACCACCACGATTGACACTGCCATAGTATATTGAAAGTGGAACTGATTGACTGTTTTGATATTAAGCTCTAAGCAGGTTATTTTATGACCAATAAAAAAAAACAATGTTGAATGAAGACTTCCATATCTTTCCTTGCATACCTATACGTAGCAAATTCCTAACATCTACACAACATTGGTTTAGCTCAAATCTTGAAAATCATGAGCTAACTTCAAACCATTTTCTGTTCTAACTTGTCACTATTAAAGTTCACATAAGCGTGCCCCTATCCGAAGTAAGTGAAGGCCTTGTTGACATAACGTAATCCTCAAAGCAAACGTAATACGATTGTGTGTCTGACGTGTCATTAATTTGCTTCGATGTAAGTTCCATTCATTACAGCGGAAGACTTAGTAACACTTACTTTGACGCTTTAGTAATTTTCGAGCAATTAAATAGTATAAGTTGTTTCCAATTTAGTACGTAACTAATTAGTTTTAGTGGTGGTGGTTGCGAGTCCCATTTATCACCCGCTAAGTAATGTTACATTCTAATACCTCATTTTTTATTGTATTTTTTACAAAAAAAACTATTTATTTTCTAAATTATTTACAAGATGATAACTAACATTATCTAAATTAAATCAAAACTAAGTTAAACCTAAATAAACTTCTGTCAAAAAATATATTTTTGGTACAATCTTTTATTGCCGACTGTATTTTTCTGAATACCATCATCAACTACTTACTCATTGAGACGTCGGTTGAGTACTGAATTCCCATGGACACCCATCCATCTCCATCATCAGATCAGCTCGATGGTACCATAATATTGAATTGTCATCCAGACTATACTCATACCAAAAATTTCAGCTCAATCGGTCACCGGGAAGTGGGTCATGTTTAACTTGCAAGATTTGTCCCATAATACTCGTACAGACTAACAGGGCAAGTTAAATAAAATAAAAGCTTGTATAAAGGCCCTCGGGATGGCGGCATTTCCTCGCTGAATTGCAATGCTGCGCGAGAAAGCCGCCGGCTCTTCGGTCACCAGACGAATCGCGGTGTCAAGGTATATTTGTTGTGGTTGAGCGTTGAGGTGAGCTTAAAACAAGTTACAGAATAGGGGGGGAGGCAGCACGGCTATCACGCGACGGCGCGCGAGCTCTCGATTTTTCTCTTTTTTTTGGGCATTGGTTCGCTTGCAGCAGCCTGAAGGTCTATAGCTGCGAGTCTTTGCTGGCCTGTGGGTACTCTCCACTACAGGGGCTACCCGACTGCAGAAATAATCGATTTTTTCGTGTGCGGAAGGCATAAGCGTGTCCCTCACGGGGGCGGTCTTCGCGAATCGACTCGAATCCAAGGCATCCCCTTAAAATAATTGTATGAAAACTGTTTATTTATTACAGTAAATATATATATAAAATAATAATATAATCCTCACTTTTAATCACGTAGACCACTGACAGACTCGCATTTTTAAAACGCAGCCTCCAACTAACCCACTCGAGCTTATCTAAAAATAAAGCCCACATATTAACATCGGCATGTTGTCTGTGAAAACCAATAACACTCAGAATAAACGCTCCTGGGCCCAACAAACAGCTCTAGGGGTGGCAAACATTTCCTTATTTCCCTGGCTGGGGTTGTAAATAATTGGTTCCAGCTTTGAACATGACAACGACATCTATCGTGATTTTTCCGGAAAATGTCGGGGTGATACTGTGTCACTAACGCAGTTTTAGTAATGGTATTGGTCCCTACTTCATTCGAATGAATGGTTTCATAGTAGAAATCATTCTGTAAAAACTGACTATTTATAACATAATAGGTGTGTGGTTGATCTTTGGGAATAAGGCCATGTGATGCGTCTTATTTGTTTTTGTGTGTTACAATTGAATCACGATACAGTGAACTTCCCAATGTTCACCGTATCGTTATTTATTCATCTTAAGGTGTTTCGACGACCATACAAAACGTTTTTTGACATTAGCAGGCTAACCGCATGATATTTTGATAAACTTATGTAACACACTATCATAAATTGGCTTTCCATTTGCTCGAAATTCCCCCTTTCCTGTAATAAACTTATATAAACTAGAATAATTCGTGAATAGTCGTTTTCCCAAAGTACCACGTTACAAACTAATTTCTCTAATTATTCTATTGTATACAAGTTTATTACAGGAAAGGGGGAATTTCGCGCAAATGCAAGGCCAATTTATAAAAGATTGTTACATAAGCTTCTTAAAATAACAGGCCGATAGCCTGCGAATGTCAAAAGACGTTTTGTATGGTCGTTTTTTTTTGTCATAAAATTGAAATTGTCATTTATCGGCTCAATGTGAAGCACTGGCTCATTAACCTTACTAATTATAGGTTCAACTAGTATAAGGCATGTAATAGTACATTCTTTAACGAGGGGCGTAAGCGGAATATTGCGAACAAGAGTCTATCAGAAGCCCGACGCCGAAGGCGGAGGGCTTTTGATGACTCGAGTTTGCAATATTCTTACGCCCGTGTTATACACAATGTTTTTCATCACATTTGCGAGGAAATAGATGACTTTAGATGAAATTAATAAAAATCGTAATAAAAACTGCAACAATGTCAGTCGTCCATTTTGTTGAATTTGACGGGAGGCGCGTATGGCAAAGACCCTTCGGTATACAGCCACGATTTGAAAACACTTAAAAACTTTTTACATAGACACTAAATAACTACATATTAAATCTGTAAATAATTCTGTTAATCATGTTTAAGTAGTTTTTTTATGTTTAAATTTATTAAAAGTTGGTTGTAGCAAACTTTTGAAGATATGAAATACACCTTGGCTGATTGGAAACATCTTCAGTCCGAAGTGAAGTATGAGTGGGTTCTATATTTTAAAACTAAACTTAACAACCCGTGGGAGGTAAAACGGCTATGACTGCTCTGTACGCTCGCAAGTAATAACGCCATTGACGAGCAAGTGTGATGAAAAGGAACTAGCGAGCGAAGCGAACGTAGTACATCTCTATTTCAGCTTGGGCCAATAGTCTTTCGAATGTCCGGCTGTTCTCCCCTCTTCATCATTACTTAAGATAAGAGCCTTGCTCTTGTCGGTGGAGTAACCGCCACTTTTTTAACCCCCGACGCAAATAAATAAATAAATAAATATTAGGGGACAATCTTACACAAATCGCACTAGCCCCATAGTAAGCTCAATAAGGCTTGCGTTACGGGTACTAGACGACGATATATTTAATAGATATAAATACTTAAATACATAGAAAACATCCAAGACTCAGAAACAAATATTCATGCTCATCACACAAATATTTGTCCTTACCAGGATTCGAACCCAGGACCTTCAGCTTCGTAAGCAACGTCACTACCCACTAGGCTAACCGGTCGTCGTAAAAGATAGGGTTGTTATAAGTTGTTGTAGCTCCCAAATGGATGGACCGATTTGAATCCGGTTTTTCGTGTCATAGGTAATTTTATCCTAAATGTTTTTAGCCATGTTTCTTTAAAATCTGTTCAGCCGTTTTAAGATATTGGACTTTGAAATGAAAATGTTTTGGTTTTTCAACTTTTTTAAGTTGTAGTTAATTTGTACATTGCCAAGCCTCTTGACTTACTCATATACGACTCGACATCAGCATCCTTTAATTGGCTGAAATGTGTTAGCCTAGGCCGTCCCCTGCCTCTCTTGCCTTCAATTTTACCTTTAGTCCAGTCAATGAACTGGTATAGGAAAAAAATCGTTTTTGGAAATAACTTACTTTTTCTGTGTAACGGATATAAGTATTATCAATTGAATAGTCACCCAGCGACAGAATCCGACAAAACACACATAATAAAAGATAAAATAACTAGCGTCCGAAAAGTCAGAAAAAATATGAAGAAATATTTTTGTCTTTATTTTCGTTCATTTACATTTGCTTTCTAATATTCAAGATAAATCAAACAAAAAAGACAACCCATGTTCCATTTAAATGTACTTAATTACTTCCGGGTGAAAAGTTTGCCGGATTCTCGAATAAAGCATCTTAGAATAACATTTTAAAATGAAATCAACAAAAAAAAACGCTATTATAAATTGGTGTTTTGAAAAACCGTATTTCGCCTGGAGAAGCTGTGGTTTCGTATCAGGTGTTCCAACATCTTGCCTTGCCTCCTCCTATATAGGTGGCATTTATCAACCTATTCTTAATAAATTTTGTGAGCATATTTGAAAATTAAGTAGGTACCTCGGTTTTTCTTCGATTCAGTTTTTGGAAGATCTTGCTTTTTTATACGACTGGTTTGCGTGTTATATAGCTCACTGAGTCACTAGTTTTAAACATGTTAACCTTATCGATTACAATTAGGGATGCAACGATACCGATGCCGATAATCGTAAACCGCAGGTTATCGTTATTTTTGACGATCATCCGTTTCATAAAAAGTATTACGATTAATAACGATTCTGAAAACTAGTTCGATTTCAAATTATTGGAGAAAAAATACTGTATTTCCTAACTTGAAAAAATTTTCCATAAGTATTTGTCCATCAAACGAGCTACTGTAGATTCAGCAAGATTATTTTCCACAGCTGGTTTAGTCTATACGGATATACGAAATAGATTAAAAGCCGATAATTTAAAAATTGTATGTTTTCTTAATAAGAATTTGAAAGAAATTGATTTTAATTATGACATTTAGGTGGTAAACTGCCTAAAATTTTAATAAATGTTGGTTTTACTCAACTGTCTTGTTTTATTACATTTAAATTAAAAAATCGCAATGCATTCGTTATCGCACTCGTTACCGTATTCGCTATTACGATGCATTCGTCATTCGTATCGGTATCGTAATAGACATATCGTTGCATCCCTAATTACAATACTACGGTTCATCAACTATTGAAAGTCTATTGTTAAATTACTATTTTACAGTCTACTACTAGTGTAAGCTGTTTTATGAAATTATATTTAAGCGGCTCGATTGGACGCTATCGAGCTTAATTAGAACAAGTGAACAGTGAATCGATTTAGTCTGAGAGACTTACTTAGAATTTTAGCACTGGATCTTATGTCTGTGGTAGTGGATAGCGGGCGTTAAGGGCGTGGATTGGAAAGTTATGAGATTATTCTAAGGCATAACAAAGAAGGACTACGAAGGTTAGGAAACAAAATGGATTAATTTTCGTCAGAAACAAAAGCACGATTGCTTAAAATCTCTATAGAAAAAAAAGCCAGCTAGCAACTAAGCCATAGAACCAGAGTTTGTTTAAACTAAAAGATGAGACTCATAGTAAAAGTTTAGTTGAGTGAGTTGAGCTTTGGGACCTACAGCAGGTAGATCACGTAAAGCATTGTACGCGCGTCAGGTACATCTAAATGTCACTTTTTTCATGGAAAAATGACAGTCGAGTTGTCCTAACGTGCGTTGGAAAAGTTATGTGATCACCCCTCTGCAGCTGATCGATCACCTAACGCTTTGTGCAAACGTTAGGTATATATATATAGATCTAAATGACAATTTCTATATGGAAATCTGACAGTTGGACTGTCCTAACACGCGTTCAAAACGTTACGTGATACCTCTACAACGTAACGCATTGTACGCACGTCAGGTAGATCTAAAGGTCGTAGCTCACTAGAGCCACCCGTCGCCCACTCCTCACCGCCTCGCCTCGAGCGGTTAGCTATTACAGCACTACATCAACTCCGTAGTTGATACATTTACGAGGCGAATTGGTGACGGGTGGCTCTAGTGAGCTATGACCTTTAATGTCACATTTTGCATCGCAAAGTGACAGCTGAGTTGTCCTTATGTGAGTTCGAAGAGTTACGCGATCACCCCTCTGATTTAGCGCTAAAGTGATAATTAAAAAATCCACCCTGTATGTGTAGATTATACTAGAAAAGAGTGGAAAACTGCAGGCAAGCCGGCACGCACTAGCCCTCAGTAATCCGGGATTAATTAAAATTTTCCACTTTGATGAGATTTGCGAGACCAGTCGGAGGAATATCGTAGCAGGAATTAATTCCCAGGAACTAGGACTAATTTGCTATATTACGAGTACCTCATCATCATCATCATTATATTTAAGATTCAAAATCTTGTCGGTGGAGCAATTTCCATTCCTCTCTGTTCTCAGCTATTGTTTTGACCTCTTGATACGACGCGACGTTTACTTTTTCTTTTATTTGGTCCATAAAAGATCTTCTTGGTCTCCCTCTCTTCCTCTTTCCCTCTATCTTCCCTTCTACTATGGTTTTCATAAAATCATCGTGTCGTAACAAGTGGCCCAACATCCTGCCTCTCCTGTTCTCAATGGTCTTCAACAACGTTCTTTTCTCTTTCACTCTCTCAAGCACCTCCTCATTCGTCTTCTTATCCTTCCAACTAATCCTCTCCATTCGCCTCCAGCACCACATTTCGAAGGCCTCCAATCGTTCTCTGTCACGCTGTGTCATTGTCCACGTTTCGCTTCCATACAACGCTATGCTCCAGATGTACACTTTTATAAGCCTCTTCCGAATATGGCCTGCTATTCTGGCTTTGAGCAGGCTCTTCTTGGCATTGAAAGCCTGCTTCGCCATGGCTATCCTCGCGATAATGTCTGGTGTACATCTGGAGTTATTAGTGATTATGCTTCCCAGATATTTAAATTTGTCGACTTGCTCTATTGTCCTGTTATTTAAAGTGATTGGTCTATAATTTGAGTGCCTTTTTGAGGTTACTAGCATTTTTGTTTTATTAATGTTTATTTTAAGTCCAAAATCTTCAAAAATTGTATTCATATCTGTAACTAATTCTTCTAACTGATTTGATGACTCTGCAAAAGCCGCAATGTCATCAGCAAAACGAATAAATTGAATTTTTTTCCCATTGAAATGAACCCCCCCTTTTCCGGACTCTATTAATTTTCTAATGGCACACTCTATGAACACATTAAAGATAAGAGGCGAAAGTGGACAACCCTGCCGAACTCCTTGCCGTATCTTCGCCTTTCTAGCTTCTTCTCCTATTTCAATTAAAGTGCTTTGATTTCTGTAGAGTTCAAAAATAATTCTTCGGTCTCTATAATCTAATCCAGCTTCCTTCAAGATTGACATCATATTTTTCCAATTAATTTTATCAAATGCTTTTTCTAAGTCTATAAATGCTATGTGTGTGTCCTGGTCTAAATCCATTCTTCTGTCAGTAATCATTCTTAAGGCTAATATTGCTTCTCTCGTCCCTTTGTTTTGTCTGAATCCATATTGGTCAGGTCCTAGATAGTTTTCAGTTAGCGGTCTAATTCTATTCTGTATAATTTTGAGTAATATTTTACTGGCTTGTGATATTAAACTTAGTGTTCTGTGTTCTTCACATTTTAAAGTGTTCGCCTTTTTAGGTAAAGTAACTATTTTAGAAGTGTAAAAATCAGTAGGGACGTGACCGATATTATACATTTTAGTAACTATTTCATAAATTTCATCTCTAAGTATATCACAGTTTGCGTATTTTATGAACTCTACGTAAATCTTGTCATTACCAGCAGCTTTTCCAGTTTGTAAACTAGAAAGGGCTTTTTCAAATTCACTTCTGATTATTTCTGGACCAGCATCATCTACTTCCACTAATTCTTCCTTTTCTATGTCGTTGCTAGCTAAGCCTTCACCGTCATATAACTTCTCCAAATATCTTTGCCACCGATCTGCAACATCCTTGCTATCTAGCAAAATGTTACCCTGTTCATCTAGGATAGCAGCACTTTTTGTCTGACTCTTTTTTCCTAATTGACGGATGATATGGTAAGCTTGATTCATATTCCCCTTCTTAATTAAGGATTCTATGTTATCGCATGTTTTAACTATTTCTTCTTCCCTGGCTTCTCTACACAATGTGGTTATTCTATTTGTCAACTGCTTATACTTATTCACACTTTCGATACTATTTTTATGTTTAAATTCTCGTCTTTCTATCATCAAGTCTATTATATCAGAACTAATCCATGCCTTTCGAGGTACTATCTTTTCCTTTCCTAGGCATTGTTCTGCAGTATCTATCATTACATCACGTATATTATTCCACCTTATTTCTAAGCTATGTTCATCAATAATGTCAATTTTATTATTCTTATATTGCAATAATTTATCACCTAATTTGTTACTATATTGCACTTTACCGTTACTATTTATATCCTTAAGCTTAGTGAGATCTATGGACTTTGGCTTGTTCTTTCTTTTATTTCTTCTCATTCCAAAACTGTGTGAGCTGCATAGTAAATTATGGTCCGTATTCAAGTCTGCTCCAGGCAATGTTTTGCAATTCTGAATAAGAGTTCTATGTTTATTTTTACATATAATGTAATCTATTTGATATCTACCAATATCGCCAGGCATTTTCCAGGTGTATAATCTCCGTTTTGGCTGTTGAAACATTGTGTTGCTAATGAATAGATTGTTTTCTTTACAGAACTGCACTAGTCGATCACCTCTTTTATTTCTTTTTCCCAATCCGAAATTCCCTACAATATTTTCCTCTCTTCCTTCTCCTACCACAGCATTGAAATCACCCATCACTATCAAATTATCCTTGTCCTGTACTGCATCTAAGACTGTGTCCAAGTTGTTGTACATATCTTCAATTTCATCATCAGAGTAGCTACCAGTAGGCATATAGACTTGTACAATAATGATATCGTTGGGCTGGGATTTAATTTTTACAACTGTTATCCGGTCGTTGAAATGAATTGTATTTTCCACTAAATTGCCCCATTTCTTGTTTAAAACTATCGCCGTCCCGTTGATACCCCGTTGTTCTCCTGTATGTATTATTCGATAGTCATCCGACCAATAGTCTCCACTACTTTCCCATCTCTTCTCACATAAACCCAATATGTCTATTCCTAGTCTTCCCATCTCTATTTTGACTTCTTCTAATTTCCCCGAAGGTAACATCGTTCTCACATTCCACGTCCCAATTTTACAAGGATTTCGCAGGATGACGACCGAGTCAGCCTTGCTCCTGACCCTGCCGGACTCGGACCGCCACGGCATGCTACATCGTGGAAACCCGTTGTCAAGAACCATATTTTCGTTGTTGTACATCTCCATAAATTGCTCCATAATAGGGAGGAATAGTGTGATGGTTTCCCCCTTGCCTTTCACACCGCAGTTCAGGAACCGAAGGGTATTCGCCTCCTAATATCTAGTCAAGGGCCCATCCAGACATCCCATCTTCGGCCCCCTGCCAGTACTGGTGCCACTGCTGCCTAACACCAAGGGAATGCTTATTTAATGGCGGCATTTACTCGCCATATCACAGAACCGTAAGCGGAATATTGCGAACAAGAGTCTATCAGAAGCCCGACGCCGAAGGCGGAGGGCTTTTGATGACTCGAGTTTGCAATAATCTTACGCCCGTGTTATACACAATGTTTTTCATCACATTTGCGAGGAAATAGATGACTTTAGATGAAATTAATAAAAATCGTAATAAAAACTGCAACAATGTCAGTCGTCCATTTTGTTGAATTTGACGGGAGGCGCGTATGGCAAAGACCCTTCGGTATACAGCCACGATTTGAAAACACTTAAAAACTTTTTACATAGACACTAAATAACTACATATTAAATCTGTAAATAATTCTGTTAATCATGTTTAAGTAGTTTTTTTATGTTTAAATTTATTAAAAGTTGGTTGTAGCAAACTTTTGAAGATATGAAATACACCTTGGCTGATTGGAAACATCTTCAGTCCGAAGTGAAGTACGAGTGGGTTCTATATTTTAAAACTAAACTTAACAACCCGTGGGAGGTAAAACGGCTATGACTGCTCTGTACGCTCGCAAGTAATAACGCCATTGACGAGCAAGTGTGATGAAAAGGAACTAGCGAGCGAAGCGAACGTAGTACATCTCTATTTCAGCTTGGGCCAATAGTCTTTCGAATGTCCGGCTGTTCTCCCCTCTTCATCATTACTTAAGATAAGAGCCTTGCTCTTGTCGGTGGAGTAACCGCCACTTTTTTAACCCCCGACGCAAATAAATAAATAAATAAATATTAGGGGACAATCTTACACAAATCGCACTAGCCCCATAGTAAGCTCAATAAGGCTTGTGTTACGGGTACTAGACGACGATATATTTAATATATATAAATACTTAAATACATAGAAAACATCCAAGACTCAGAAACAAATATTCATGCTCATCACACAAATATTTGTCCTTACCAGGATTCGAACCCAGGACCTTCAGCTTCGTAAGCAACGTCACTACCCACTAGGCTAACCGGTCGTCGTAAAAGATGGGGTTGTTATAAGTTTAACGTGTCTGTCTGTGTATCCGTGGTATTGTAGCTCCCAAATGGATGGACCGATTTGAATCCGGTTTTTCGTGTCATAGGTAATTTTATCCTAAATGTTTTTAGCCATGTTTCATTAAAATCTGTTCAGCCGTTTTAAGATATTGGACTTTGAAATGAAAATGTTTTGGTTTTTCAACTTTTTTAAGTTGTAGTTAATTTGTACATTGCCAAGCCTCTTGACTTACTCATATACGACTCGACATCAGCATCCTTTAATTGGCTGAAATGTGTTAGCCTAGGCCTTCCTCTGCCTCTCTTGCCTTCAATTTTACCTTTAGTCCAGTCAATGAACTGGTATAGGAAAAAAATCGTTTTTGGAAATAACTTACTTTTTCTGTGTAACGGATAAAAGTATTATCAATTGAATAGTCACCCAGCGACAGAATCCGACAAAACACACATAATAAAAGATAAAATAACTAGCGTCCGAAAAGTCAGAAAAAATATGAAGAAATATTTTTGTCTTTATTTTCGTTCATTTACATTTGCTTTCTAATATTCAAGATAAATCAAACAAAAAAGACAACCCATGTTCCATTTAAATGTACTTAATTACTTCCGGGTGAAAAGTTTGCCGGATTCTCGAATAAAGCATCTTAGAATAACATTTTAAAATGAAATCAACAAAAAAAAACGCTATTATAAATTGGTGTTTTGAAAAACCGTATTTTGCCTGGAGAAGCTGTGGTTTCGTATCAGGTGTTCCAACATCTTGCCTTGCCTCCTCCTATATAGGTGGCATTTATCAACCTATTCTTAATAAATTTTGTGAGCATATTTGAAAATTAAGTAGGTACCTCGGTTTTTCTTCGATTCAGTTTTTGGAAGATCTTGCTTTTTTATACGACTGGTTTGCGTGTTATATAGCTCACTGAGTCACTAGTTTTAAACATGTTAACCTTATCGATTACAATTAGGGATGCAACGATACCGATGCCGATAATCGTAAACCGCAGGTTATCGTTATTTTTGACGATCATCCGTTTCATAAAAAGTATTACGATTAATAACGATTCTGAAAACTAGTTCGATTTCAAATTATTGGAGAAAAAATACTGTATTTCCTAACTTGAAAAAATTGGCCATAAGTATTTGTCCATCAAACGAGCTACTGTAGATTCAGCAAGATTATTTTCCACAGCTGGTTTAGTCCATACGGATATACGAAATAGATTAAAACCCGATAATTTAAAAATTGTATGTTTTCTTAATAAGAATTTGAAAGAAATTGATTTTAATTATGACATTTAGGTGGTAAACTGCCTAAAATTTTAATAAATGTTGATTTTACTCAACTGTCTTGTTTTATTAGATTTAAATTAAAAAATCGCAATGCATTCGTTATCGCACTCGTTACCGTATTCGCTATTACGATGCATTCGTCATTCGTATCGGTATCGTAATAGACATATCGTTGCATCCCTAATTACAATACTACGGTTCATCAACTATTGAAAGTCTATTGTTAAATTACTATTTTACAGTCTACTACTAGTGTAAGCTGTTTTATGAAATTATATTTAAGCGGCTCGATTGGACGCTATCGAGCTTAATTAGAACAAGTGAACAGTGAATCGATTTAGTCTGAGAGACTTACTTAGAATTTTTGCACTGGATCTTATGTCTGTGGTAGTGGATAGCGGGCGTTAAGGGCGTGGATTGGAAAGTTATGAGATTATTCTAAGGCATAACAAAGAAGGACTACGAAGGTTAGGAAACAAAATGGATTAATTTTCGTCAGAAACAAAAGCACGATTGCTTAAAATCTCTATAGAAAAAAAGCCAGCTAGCAACTAAGCCATAGAACCAGAGTTTGTTTAAACTAAAAGATGAGACTCATAGTAAAAGTTTAGTTGAGTGAGTTGAGCTTTGGGACCTACAGCAGGTAGATCACGTAAAGCATTGTACGCGCGTCAGGTACATCTAAATGTCACTTTTTTCATGGAAAAATGACAGTCGAGTTGTCCTAACGTGCGTTGGAAAAGTTATGTGATCACCCCTCTGCAGCTGATCGATCACCTAACGCTTTGTGCAAACGTTAGGTATATATAAATAGATCTAAATGACAATTTCTATATGGAAATCTGACAGTTGGACTGTCCTAACACGCGTTCAAAACGTTACGTGATACCTCTACAACGTAACGCATTGTACGCACGTCAGGTAGATCTAAAGGTCGTAGCTCACTAGAGCCACCCGTCGCCCACTCCTCACCGCCTCGCCTCGAGCGGTTAGCTATTACAGCACTACATCAACTCCGTAGTTGATACATTTACGAGGCGAATTGGTGACGGGTGGCTCTAGTGAGCTATGACCTTTAATGTCACATTTTGCATCGCAAAGTGACAGCTGAGTTGTCCTTATGTGAGTTCGAAGAGTTACGCGATCACCCCTCTGATTTAGCGCTAAAGTGATAATTAAAAAATCCACCCTGTATGTGTAGATTATACTAGAAAAGAGTGGAAAACTGCAGGCAAGCCGGCACGCACTAGCCCTCAGTAATCCGGGATTAATTAAAATTTTCCACTTTGATGAGATTTGCGAGACCAGTCGGAGGAATATCGTAGCAGGAATTAATTCCCAGGAACTAGGACTAATTTGCTATATTACGAGTACCTCATCATCATCATCATTATATTTAAGATTCAAAATCTTGTCGGTGGAGCAATTTCCATTCCTCTCTGTTCTCAGCTATTGTTTTGACCTCTTGATACGACGCGACGTTTACTTTTTCTTTTATTTGGTCCATAAAAGATCTTCTTGGTCTCCCTCTCTTCCTCTTTCCCTCTATCTTCCCTTCTACTATGGTTTTCATAAAATCATCGTGTCGTAACAAGTGGCCCAACATCCTGCCTCTCCTGTTCTCAATGGTCTTCAACAACGTTCTTTTCTCTTTCACTCTCTCAAGCACCTCCTCATTCGTCTTCTTATCCTTCCAACTAATCCTCTCCATTCGCCTCCAGCACCACATTTCGAAGGCCTCCAATCGTTCTCTGTCACGCTGTGTCATTGTCCACGTTTCGCTTCCATACAACGCTATGCTCCAGATGTACACTTTTATAAGCCTCTTCCGAATATGGCCTGCTATTCTGGCTTTGAGCAGGCTCTTCTTGGCATTGAAAGCCTGCTTCGCCATGGCTATCCTCGCGATAATGTCTGGTGTACATCTGGAGTTATTAGTGATTATGCTTCCCAGATATTTAAATTTGTCGACTTGCTCTATTGTCCTGTTATTTAAAGTGATTGGTCTATAATTTGAGTGCCTTTTTGAGGTTACTAGCATTTTTGTTTTATTAATGTTTATTTTAAGTCCAAAATCTTCAAAAATTGCATTCATATCTGCAACTAATTCTTCTAACTGATTTGATGACTCTGCAAAAGCCGCAATGTCATCAGCAAAACGAATAAATTGAATTTTTTTCCCATTGAAATGAACCCCCCCTTTTCCGGACTCTATTAATTTTCTAATGGCACACTCTATGAACACATTAAAGATAAGAGGCGAAAGTGGACAACCCTGCCGAACTCCTTGCCGTATCTTCGCCTTTCTAGCTTCTTCTCCTATTTCAATTAAAGTGCTTTGATTTCTGTAGAGTTCAAAAATAATTCTTCGGTCTCTATAATCTAATCCAGCTTCCTTCAAGATTGACATCATATTTTTCCAATTAATTTTATCAAATGCTTTTTCTAAGTCTATAAATGCTATGTGTGTGTCCTGGTCTAAATCCATTCTTCTGTCAGTAATCATTCTTAAGGCTAATATTGCTTCTCTCGTCCCTTTGTTTTGTCTGAATCCATATTGGTCAGGTCCTAGATAGTTTTCAGTTAGCGGTCTAATTCTATTCTGTATAATTTTGAGTAATATTTTACTGGCTTGTGATATTAAACTTAGTGTTCTGTGTTCTTCACATTTTAAAGTGTTCGCCTTTTTAGGTAAAGTAACTAATAATTTATTGAATCAGGCGTTACTTTGCGGAAGTCCATGATATATTAGGAGAACAATATTTCTTTGCTATTCCGCTGAAAAACGTGCTGGTCTATTAGTGAAGATAAGATGCAACTATTTGCGTAAAAACATGCAAAAAATTACAGCAAACCACCACCAATAATGACAAAAACCTCGACACGTGTTTCGCCTCTCTACGAGGCATCATCAGGAGATGCTGGCAGGAGATGTTGCTTGCGCCACGTCCACTGAGCAAATGACCCACCCGGAGCCATCCGCCATATTTATATTCTGTCCCCCCATACTACCGTTCATGCGTGAAAGAGATGGAAGAACACGTAACAACGGTGATGACACAACATTCAATTGTTCGTTGATAATAACGCCTCTATTGCTGTACCTAATTATTTCTAATTGTTCTAGAACACTTAGACGCAATCCTTTTTCGCAAACATGCAAGATGTTGAAAGAATGATTGTCAGATAACGAATGGTTTCTCCTGATGATGCCTCGTAGAGAGGCGAAACACGTGTCGAGGTTTTTGTCATTATTGGTGGTGGTTTGCTGTAATTTTTTGCATGTTTTTACGCAAATAGTTGCATCTTATCTTCACTAATAGACCAGCACGTTTTTCAGCGGAATAGCAAAGAAATATTGTTCTCCTAATATGTAAAGTAACTATTTTAGAAGTGTAAAAATCAGTAGGGACGTGACCGATATTATACATTTTAGTAACTATTTCATAAATTTCATCTCTAAGTATATCACAGTTTGCGTATTTTATGAACTCTACGTAAATCTTGTCATTACCAGCAGCTTTTCCAGTTTGTAAACTAGAAAGGGCTTTTTCAAATTCACTTCTGATTATTTCTGGACCAGCATCATCTACTTCCACTAATTCTTCCTTTTCTATGTCGTTGCTAGCTAAGCCTTCACCGTCATATAACTTCTCCAAATATCTTTGCCACCGATCTGCAACATCCTTGCTATCTAGCAAAATGTTACCCTGTTCATCTAGGATAGCAGCACTTTTTGTCTGACTCTTTTTTCCTAATTGACGGATGATATGGTAAGCTTGATTCATATTCCCCTTCTTAATTAAGGATTCTATGTTATCGCATGTTTTAACTATTTCTTCTTCCCTGGCTTCTCTACACAATGTGGTTATTCTATTTGTCAACTGCTTATACTTATTCACACTTTCGATACTATTTTTATGTTTAAATTCTCGTCTTTCTATCATCAAGTCTATTATATCAGAACTAATCCATGCCTTTCGAGGTACTATCTTTTCCTTTCCTAGGCATTGTTCTGCAGTATCTATCATTACATCACGTATATTATTCCACCTTATTTCTAAGCTATGTTCATCAATAATGTCAATTTTATTATTCTTATATTGCAATAATTTATCACCTAATTTGTTACTATATTGCACTTTACCGTTACTATTTATATCCTTAAGCTTAGTGAGATCTATGGACTTTGGCTTGTTCTTTCTTTTATTTCTTCTCATTCCAAAACTGTGTGAGCTGCATAGTAAATTATGGTCCGTATTCAAGTCTGCTCCAGGCAATGTTTTGCAATTCTGAATAAGAGTTCTATGTTTATTTTTACATATAATGTAATCTATTTGATATCTACCAATATCGCCAGGCATTTTCCAGGTGTATAATCTCCGTTTTGGCTGTTGAAACATTGTGTTGCTAATGAATAGATTGTTTTCTTTACAGAACTGCACTAGTCGATCACCTCTTTTATTTCTTTTTCCCAATCCGAAATTCCCTACAATATTTTCCTCTCTTCCTTCTCCTACCACAGCATTGAAATCACCCATCACTATCAAATTATCCTTGTCCTGTACTGCATCTAAGACTGTGTCCAAGTTGTTGTACATATCTTCAATTTCATCATCAGAGTAGCTACCAGTAGGCATATAGACTTGTACAATAATGATATCGTTGGGCTGGGATTTAATTTTTACAACTGTTATCCGGTCGTTGAAATGAATTGTATTTTCCACTAAATTGCCCCATTTCTTGTTTAAAACTATCGCCGTCCCGTTGATACCCCGTTGTTCTCCTGTATGTATTATTCGATAGTCATCCGACCAATAGTCTCCACTACTTTCCCATCTCGTCTCACATAAACCCAATATGTCTATTCCTAGTCTTCCCATCTCTATTTTGACTTCTTCTAATTTCCCCGAAGGTAACATCGTTCTCACATTCCACGTCCCAATTTTACAAGGATTTCGCAGGATGACGACCGAGTCAGCCTTGCTCCTGACCCTGCCGGACTCGGACCGCCACGGCATGCTACATCGTGGAAGCCCGTTGTCAAGAACCATATTTTCGTTGTTGTACATCTCCATAAATTGTTCCATAATAGGGAGGAATAGTGTGATGGTTTCCCCCTTGCCTTTCACACCGCAGTTCAGGAACCGAAGGGTATTCGCCTCCTAATATCTAGTCAAGGGCCCATCCAGACATCCCATCTTCGGCCCCCTGCCAGTACTGGTGCCACTGCTGCCTAACACCAAGGGAATGCTTATTTAATGGCGGCATTTACTCGCCATATCACAGAACCGTCTTTAGATATTGTAACTTTTTGATGAGATAACCGCCCCACCGGTTATCCCGCTACATCCTGTTGGTTCCGCCGCTGTGTGGTTGGGGACTGCTTATTCTATATATTCGCAGCTAACCATCATATCTGATGGCCATTCCACTATCCACCACCTGTGGACCCCGATAGTAGCCTACAGCTCAGCCCTACAGCCTTACGAGTACCTACGTCTTGTGAAATATTTACATCACTAAGAATCCTTCCTATAAGTAGGTACCTTCGTATATATTTCAAATAACATAGGTAAATGTCCCAATGTTTGACACTTTATTGACACATATTTTCCAGCTCTGTTGTGATGAATTTAGATTTAAAGTCATGTTTTGGGCCAGATTCAAGCACTGGGACGTTTGCCTCATTCTCAGAAAAGACGTGATTTAAAAATGTTTTTAGTGCTAAAATGTTGTTTGTTTTACTTTGTTTTAACTTTTGATACACTATTTTGCCGAAAAATAGAAAAAAATACCATTTTGCCAAAAAATGCAGGAAATAGATTGTTTTACCTAAACGACCATCTGATCTCATCTGAATATTATATATTACAATCATATATTACAAAAATATGTTCGGTTCTGGCCGTTCTTGTGCCCCTTTTTGACGCGATTTTCTAAACAAACGTCCACCGGGTAATATCCACCAGAGACATATAAAGCTGTGCTTACATGTATTTGACACCTAGCTTTAAATAATGCGTCAGATATACAGGGTGTCCCAAGAAGTAGTGATATACTGAAGCTGGGAGGTAGAGAACCTAGAGGGCTATCTGAATCACCCCCATGTATGCTCCGCGATTTTTCGTATTTTCGGAGTGATGACTTTTTTTTAAATTTTTCACCTATCGCCGAGTACGATGAGATTTTTATTTATGGTGACGTGAATTATTACGGTAGATGTTTGATTATTTTTGTGTGCTAAGCTGATAGGTAGGCCAATTCAGTATGGTAACATTTTACTATCGTTAGATCTTTGAATGGAATAATAAAAAATTAAAAACCAAGAAAAATAAAATTACCCAGTATGTTCTCATCTTCTAGGGCCCTTAAAAAATAAAATCACATAAAAAAATACCGTTTGGCTTATAAAAACTTGCTCTATCTGTCAGCTTAGCACACAAAAATAATCAAGCATCTACCGCAATAATTCACGTCGCCATAAATAAAAATCTCATCGTACTCGGCGATAGGTGAAAAATTAAAAAAAAGTCATAACTCCGAAATTACGAAAAATCGCGGAACATACATGGAGATGATTCAGATAGCCCTCTAGGTCCTCTATCTCCCAGCTTCAGTATATCACTACTTCTCGGGACACCCTGTATAAGAGAATTCTTAATAATTCACGTCACCATAAATAAAAATCTCATCGTAGTTGTATAACTTCACACAGTCCTCTTTAGTGGATACACACTCTTAATCAGTAATAAATTTCTGTCAAAAAAATCATTTTTGGTATAAGCTTTTATTGCCAACCGTACTCTAATCTTCTGTATATACTACTCAGTGAGACGATTTATTTATTTATTTAAACTTTATTGCACAAGTATAAAAATAAAGGTACAATTGGCGGACTTAATGCCTTAAGGCATTCTCTACCAGTCAACCATTGGGCTAAACAGAAACTTTACGACGATTCTACCGAGCCCAAACTCGACGCGGCTAAGTCTGTTAAGTACTACTGAATTTCCATGACCACCGTGTCTCCATCATCTGACCAGCTCGGTGGTACCATAATATTGAATTGGCATCCTTCCAAACTATACTTATACCTACAATTTCAGCTCAATTGGTTAAGGTTAGCTTGTTCAAAATTCAGTTCCAAGATTAGACCCGCATTAAAAAAACTGACAAACGAACAGGGGGAAACGACAGAACGACGGAACACTTTTCGTTAACATCTGTCATTCCCATACATTTTATTAATTTTCTATTGACGTTAGCGCTTGTCGATTGTAACCTTGTCTACGGCCCCAGGTCAAGTTAAATAAATTGTAAAAATAACTGAGAGGTTGCCGCCATTTCTCCAAAATGTAACATACCAAGTACTGATGGATACCTACATAAAACTGTAGTCAAATAAGCCCCGAGCTACAAACTACACGACAACATGTTTGTCTGTTACGGTTGCCATTTTATCACTTATCGTTGTGGATAAGACATCCGTCACTATCGCACTCGCATACTTGTCAGAACGTGACGGACGTTTTATCCACAGCGATAAGTGATAAAATGGCAACCATGCTACGCCTTGAACATGTTACAACGTGACTATTTGACTATTTTCTCAGAAAACCCGCGAATTTTTTTTCACTGCTATAGCTGCGCGTCCATCTTTTCTATTTATTTATTAATTTATTTATTTTTTTGGACCTTCAACAATAAGTACAATGATACGTGATAGTACATAATTACATTTTCACTTAACAGTTAAGCGCCTTATCACTTATAGAAGATCACCACATGCACAGATAAAGAAGTATTAACATAGGTAGCTAAATTCAACTTGCTTAATTTTAATTTATACTAAATCTACTATGATGGTGCGAGCGAGACAGGGGTGTATACAGATAGAGAGAGAGAGAGATAGAGAGAGAGAGAGACAGAGAGAGAGAGATTGAAGGATTGAAGTATAGATTACCTGGAACAGAGAGTTTTGATTTTGGAATGTTCTTCGAAGTTTTTCGTGAGTACGAGTATATACGGGGGCGACGGAAACGAAGCGTTTATTCAGTATTTACTGCAGCTGCGTGGCTGCGTCCCTCTCTTGTATGTTTAGGAAGGTATGACAGTGCGAGCGAGAGAGGGATAAAGACAGACAGAGAGAGAGAGAGAGAGAGAGAGAGAAAGAGAGGAGGATAGTTCACCTGGCCCCGTACTCTAAGAGAAAGAGAGAACATTTTGAATTAAGACAAAATACTTTTTTGAAAAGCTAGCTGTTAAGTAAAACGGCGGATTATATTATTCCACTGCGACATATACAGATTAGACATAATCATTAATATTTGAAAGCATAGCATATCGCTATTAGCATTATATGTAGTAGATATATATTATACGCCAACTATGGGTTTTGCTAGATACGAATATTCGGCCAAATTATTCGGTTCAACGTAATGCCCCAATCAGCCGTTCCAAAACAGACTCATTCAGTGGTTAAAAACTTATGATATATTTTAAGTAGGTATTTAAAAGATGTGATTTATATTTACAGGTTAGTTAAATAGTAAAGTAACAATAAGAATCCGTTAAGGCAACGACTATTAAATACTGTAAATACAATACTGCAACTTGCAGACAATTATCTTTCGAATTATTCGTTAATATTCGGCATTTGAACCGAATTCGGCCGAATAACAAACATTGAAAATATGCCGAATATTCGGCGCATCACTAATATGTAGGTATTTTCATGAATACCTACAAACTGACTAACGCCAGAAATATAAAATTGCTACTACCACTCCGAGCCTAATACCGAGTAACAAATTCCAAACTTTATCTATCATACAGTCTATGTCAGAAACTCGCGATAAAAGGCTAAACTTTCCTCATGTCGACGTGTAAAAAATTCACCCTAATGTCGTTGGTAATAATGTCGCTATAAAAGTTTCATATTACGAATACCAGGTGGGAATAAGATACATTTTTAGATGTATGAATAAATAAATAACATAAATAAATACAAGGGGACACAATTTTACACAAATCGACCTAGTCCCATAGTAAGCTCAGTAAGGCTTGTGTTATGGGTACTAGACGACGATATATATAATATTTATTAGATATAAATAAATACTTAAATACATAGAAAATATCCATGACTCAGAAACAAATATTCATGCTCATCGCATAAATTTTTGCCCTTACCGGGATTCGAACCCAGGACCTCTTGCTTCGTAGGCAGGCTCACTACCAACTAGGCTAAAGCGGTCGTCGGTCGTCGTCATGAATATTTTGTGTTGTTTGTTTTTCATTTTTGTATGTTGTTAAACCTACATCTGGAGCATAGCGTCGTGCGGAAGCGAGACGTGGACTAACCCAGCGTGACAGAGACAGACTGAACGCTTTACCCATTCAGGACCAAGAATCGCTACGCGCTACGCTCGTAGCCGATCCGGCGGTTTTCCTCGTATGTAGCGAAAAGCGATTACGGCGGTCTGACGCATATGTGTCGTCAATGGCCCTGAATGGGAAGTTGGATAGAAATTTTTAAATTAAATTTTATAGGAGAATGTAAATGTCTACTAAAAACAATTGAAAACAGAGGCGGAAATACGTAATGGGACCTGATACGACATTACAATGCGTTTCGTGATCGACCTGCTGAACGACATTCAACTTTTTCCCAACCTAGCTACGAGTGTCAATCTGGAGGTGTATTTTTGCAGAATAAACTTATAAAGATAATGTATTATTTACATTATACTTATATTCCTTATACGGACTACTTCTAAAGCGGGTGCAGCGGCGGAAAATGCCGAAAATCTGAAACGCATTAAATATAGAGGCCTCGGCAGAGAGTACAACTTTGTACCTTTTGGCTTCGAGAGCCGAGTAGACCGAGGTCCATGGGGTCCCAGTGCGCTAAAGTTATTTGCGGAAATCGCGAAACGTCTGGTTGCCGTAACTGGTGACCGAAGAGCTGGCGGCTTTCTCGTGCAACGCATCAGCATTGCAATTCAGCGAGGAAATGCCGCCAGCATCCTCGGTACAATGCCTCGAGGGCCTTTTTCAGATTTAACTTAGCTTTAATTTAGTTTAGTTAATGTTATACTTATCATCATGTATGTACTTTAGTAAATAAATTATTTAAAAATCATATTGCCGTATTAGTTCGCGCCGTTTACGGCTGGTCATTTTATGGTTTAGCTTTTGTAATTGTTTGACAAATCCATGATTCCCAATTATTGGTATACCCGCAATATCGTTATACCGACGTAACGATTCGGTTGATAATCTGTTCGTATTTTATCAATTCAGCTTTATTATATTTGACATAATATTATTGTTTATACGGAGCACACGTATGTTACTAATTCATATGTTTGTTTATGAAAATGTTCGATATTAAAAACATTAGCAAAAAGTTTAAAATTAAACTAAGGTTATCCTCCTAAAGCTGTATTTATGGTTAATAATGTACAACGTGTCCCAAAACTCAACGATAAGCCGGCACCAGAGGATGGAGCTGCTTATGATTAGTCGAGAAAAAATAAGGAAAAAAATATATCTCAAAAAAAAAAAATATCTTTTGAAAATAATTGCCATAGTGGCCAGTCAATACTATTTTTTTACACCATGATGATTGAAAGTGGACTGTAAGAAAAAATCTTTCAAAATTGTAGGGACAAAATGAATTTTGATTATTTTTTGTGTAAAAACTACATGTATTATGGTATTTTTAAGAACTGTGTTAGATAGCAGGGCTATTTAAGTTTCCAAAAACAAAAAAAAAAAACAGTAATATTTGAATATTTTCGATTTTCGATGAATTTCATTTTTTTTCTGTAATTTCTAAAATAATTGAGATATATTTTTTTCCTTATTTTTTCTCGACTAATCATAAGCAGCTCCATCCTCTGGTGCCGGCTTATCGTTGAGTTTTGGGACACCTTGTATATGTCGTCGGCGGGCGATTGTAAAATTCGCCAGATCACGAAATTCCGAGGCATATCGCATACGTAAATGAAAAAAATAAGGAGTGCGGACTGATAATCTCCAGCGAGTCGACGCCACCCCGCTGCGCAGGGTGTCTATTTCTGGTCTGAGGGGCACAAGTGAACCCTAACCTAACCGACCTAAGACAGAGTTCACTTATGACATGCCATTTTTGTCCGCCCTGATTATTGGCTCCCAACAAACACGGCCGCCATCGCATACGCAGCGCCACCAGTGGCCAAGAAAGAAACTACTTTTCGATGTGCCTGGTATAGAGCTAGGATTATCGACGAATGCGTTGTTCTCATCGATCTGCCGTATTGTTTATCAGGCACATCGTGATAAGCCTGGCCAACTTTTAGGCATATCATGAAATGGCGGCGTTAGTAAAAAAGTATTCGGTTCTGGCAGTTCGGTGGCCGCTGCCGCGGCACGCTCGCTACGCTCGCTCGGCTCGCGCGCTGTAAGGGTCGCAGTTCACCTGACACTCCTCCTCACTTCGTTCGTCGTCGTACCTACACCGACCTGCCTTAGAGTCTCAGTAAAACTACTTTTGAATTTCCCTCAAAATGAACATTTGGCTAAACGTATGAAATGCGGAAAGTAATGATGGATAAGTAAAAAATTGGCTGTGAAACAAAAGTTGTAACAAGCCAAAGCCCACTTGACTGTAGCGGTGAAAGTTTTTCGGACAACTGAAACATTTGGATAACATCAAATGGTAAATGAAAAAAGTAATGAAATGTATATTCGGAGAACTCATAATAATACGAAAAGTTTTCGGACAAACGATATTCGGTCAATAAATTTTAGTGATTGCGATAGGTTACCTTCCTCACAATCGGTTTGCAAGGCGCAGTAAGTAACAATTTTGAAATGCGATTTTATGTCACATTCATCCTAAGCAACCACGTTTGATGATATTCTCCGTCCATAATTACGAGAGTAACGAACGTACTCCGTAAGTAATCACATTAAGCGCCAGGCAACAGCGTTAAAATTTCCAACGCCTTTAATTCGGAAAATTTAAAGCTAAATCAAATTGTTGACGACATTTGTTATGGTCAGTGGCATTAACTTAATTGTCAGTGACAACGGGATCGTTCAGATACTTACGTATCGTATTTCGGTATTTGAAACGCTGTTCTGACCAGATTAGGAAACCATAAGGTCTACTTTTCAGATAGGTACAGTGGAGTTCTCCAATGTCTACACAGACAATCTTTCAAATAATCTATTAAAAGACTTTATTGTTACTGACATAAGACAGATGTGTAGATATTTTTGAAAGGTTGTCTGTACTTATAGATATTGGTTGTCTGTACTACGTAGTGTGCGAATCATTTTTCTAGAACGAACTCACTTTTCATTGTTCGAGGCACAAAGATAACTATTGTCTCTAATTTTTAAGTGTAACTGCTAATTGTTTACGTTGTACTAAGTATGCTTCAACTAGGTACTAAAATTTAAAAAGTTGTTAATAACGATATACCTTTCATTTTTATTTGATGGTTGGTACTTTAATAGTCAGTCACTATTCGAGTAAAGTATTTATTAAATATTGGGCTGGTCTTTTAATTTCGAAGCGTGTGTGGCACGTGGCTAAATAAAGGGCTTTGTTCAACCGATGAGTCTTTAGATAAGATCCGTTCTAGAAAAAATGTTCTCACTATACCATGATCCTTGAGTAGTTGAGTACCTTCTGCGGCCGACCTGCGCCAATGTGAGCACGCATTTCTCTTTTTTAAATGGCGTTCTGGCCAACTAAAGTCGGCTCAAATTTGCCAATAAGCACGCATTTAAATGTAGGCATTGGTAAATAGTTAGTAGCATAGTTATAGGTATTGGTAATTGGTTATTATTTTTGAATCCGTCTCTATGGTTAACACTATATGTATTTATGTAGGAATTTATGTATGTTTATTGTATGCTTTATGTGTGTATGTTTATTACTGATGTAATTGTGTATGTTGGAAGTTCGTATACTTCCAATTTTGCCACCTACCTATTATGTAATTTTTGTTGCTATTTCTCCGCTACCTAAAGGTTGTCTGGAAGAGATCGCTCTTTAGCGATAAGACCGCCTGTTGTCAACATCTATTTTTTAATAAGTTATTATGTTTATTTGATTCATGTTTTGAGGTGTGCAATAAAGAGTATTTGTATTGTATTGTAAAGTCTGTTCTGCTTTAACTGACAGTTGACAGACATCTGACCTCGCACTGCCGCATGAGGTAGACGTCTTCATCATCATCACCATATTATCAGTCAAAAGACGTCCACTGCTGGACATAGGCATACCCTAAAGAGTGCCAAAGTGACAGGTCCAACGCCACCCGGATGTCCCCATCCAGCGGACTTCCGCGACCTTTATCAGGTCATCAGTCCACCTCCTGCACGGCTATCACGCGACGGCGCAAGAGCTCTCTCGATTTTTCTCGCACGATCCGTCTGTCTCTTATTAGAACACTTAGAACAAGAGGTATAGTGCGAGAAAAATCGAGAGTATGTCGCGGCCGTCCCATGGCAGACGTGCAGGGGGGTCTACACGCGTTCCTGTAGTACGTGGCCTTATCGTGTCTGAAAACTGCTCCATCCTGCTCCCGCGGCCGATATGACGGGGCCTTTATGGACCACGTTTGCCTTTATGGCAGCGAATATTAACACAATTTTTACTACAGTATGTTATTGCAGTGGTCGTAAACCTCGGCAACCATTGTTATTGCCGCGGTCAAGGGTAACGGCATTTTAGAGCGCAGTCAGCAGCAAAAGTAGCAGACCGATTACTCCAGATGAGCGAGTCACGAATCTAACGTCAACAGAAGAAAGACTATGCAGACAGTTTTGGGCGTGTTATTTCGCGCGTTTGTGTATTACGACGTAAAAAAGACCGCGGGTCATTCCTGGATTAGACTAGCATTGAACCGGGATAAGTTACTCTACTTATTATTGCAACAGCAAACTGCTCTGATGATCGTCCGAAGGTAGCCATAGCAATTCCTAGACTACAAAATATACACCCATGTTTCGGCTCGTTGGATTTCTGACAACTTTGTCATCATCATCATATCAGCCGAAAGATGTCTACTGCTGGATGTAACCCTCCCTCAAAGAGTGCCACAATGATCGGTCCTACGCCACCCGCATCCAGCGGACTCCCGCGACATTTAGCAGAAGGCGTAGCACGGTTGCCATTTTATCACTTATCGCTGTGCGAGGGTGACGGATATCTTATCCACAACGATAAGTGATAAGATGGCAACCGTGCTTCGCCTTCAGGTCATTTCACCTTGTCTGTGGGGGTCTAGTCACGCTGCGCCGCCTGGTACAGTCACATCTATAAACATGTATACGATTTTCAACGTTATTCCATTGACATACGTCCCTAAACGTGTACATGTTTATAGTTATTAGGTTCAAATTTATCTAATGCATGGGCATAAGATTAATGTGCAAAAAAAAGATAGTACAATTTTGTACATTGGGCGGTTACAGGATATTGATTATAAGCATTTTATTTTAGCAATGTAAGTACAACTTTTCTCCTTCTTGATAAATCCACCCATAATCCTTTTTCCTGTTACCTTTAAGTACCGCTTAACTCCAGAGCCAGTCCCCAAAGCCGCAAACTCCTTGCAACTTTACTGCACTGCGCTTAATGAACGTCCCGATGCAATTAATTCCTTAAAAAGCTCACGTAAAAGCGTCTCCGCCAGTTACCTAAGAAATAGCTTACATGTTATGGGCTTTTGAAAGCCATAGCAAACAAAGACTTAGCGTAGGGCGCCGAAATTGATGGAACTTTTGTTATTCATTCGATTTCGATGAAAGTAGATGTTATTTTACTCTGAGCTGGTTTTAGAGTTTCCTGTAAGTACTAACTGATTAAAAACAAAATTTTGTACTAACGGATGCTATTTCAGATTTTCTTTACTGCCGCCTGTGGTGAGTATTACATATAAAATTGTTTGTCTTCCTTGTTGCTGCAGTTAACCGGCTGGTCGATTAGAATAGAATAGGAGCTAACGACTGGAACAAACATCACATAAGGTAAATGCGTCGTAGGATCTGGCATGATATATTTTATGGTCATGTTTTGGGACGTAAAATGTGACCTTTAAACCTATTGTGCTAGCTGAGCAAGTAGATCTATCTACAAGACGCTTTTTCTATGTGAAAATGTTAAATAGAATTGTCTTAACGCTCGAAAATCCAACTTCCTTCCTAACTTTCCGTTAGGAAGGAAGTTGGATTTTCCACATTAATTATTTATTTAAACGTTATTGTTAGTTATAAACACAATATATGCGAACTTAACGCCATAAAGATATTCTCTACCAGCCAACCTGTAGACCAAACAGAAAACTTTTAGGTCAGATGTGGCGTAAAATTAATACCTACTTACATAAAACTACTCTTGAACTTAATAAAGCAGGCCCTCTAACTCTAACTCAAAATATTTCTCAAAATATTTATTCATCATCATCGTCATCATATCAGCCGAGAGACGTCCACTGCTGGACATAGGCCTCTCCCAAAGAGTGCCACAATGACAGGTCACCTAATGGGGGCCTACCCACGCTGCGCCTTCCGGTACGTGGTCACCACTCGAGAACCTTTCCGCCCCAACGGCCATCGGTTCTATGTGCAAATATTTATTGCACACATAATATTACAAGTATTAAAATGGACCCTTTAAGGGCACAGCAAGCTTATAACTAGGTTACATCTCAACATCCTCCTAGCGTTATTCGGGAATAACGCTAGGAGGATGTTGAGATGTAGCTCATTTAGGGGCATTACCGGGGTAATGCCCCTAAATGAGCTCGGGGTCCGCTTTGACACCTAATCCCAGGATTTGGCATAGGCACTAGTTTTATGTAAGCGACTGCCATCTGCATGACCTTCCAACCCAGAGGGAAAACTAGACCTTATTTGGATTAGACCGGTTTCCTCACGATGTTTTCCTTCACCGAAAAGCTAACGGTAAATATTCCGTACATAAGTTCCGAAAAACTCATTGGTACGAGCCGGGATTCAAACCCACGACCGCCGCTTGACAGCCGTATGCCTGAACCACTAGGCTACCGTAGCTACTAGATTACATCTTCCGTCTAATATTATAAATGCGAAGGTTAGGAAGTTTGGATGTTCGTTGCTCAATCACTCAAAAATAGCTCAACGGATTAAGATGAATTTTAGTATTCATATAGTGTATAGCCTGAATTAACATATAGAATACTTTTTATCTCGGAAATCATCCCCTAAAGGGGCGAAAGGTGGGACGAAAGTTTGTATGGTTATTCGATGTAAACGAGTTTGACGCAGACGAAGTCGCGGGCAGAAGCTAGTAGGTAATAAATTCTAGTACCTAGGCAAGTATTTCCAATCCATATATCTCCCGAACGCGTAGCATGGACGTCCTTATCACACGATAAGTGACAAGATAGAGCGTCCGTCACTGGCTGACACCGTTCGATAGAACGAGACGGACGCTCTATCTTGTCACTTATCGTGTGATAAGGCCGACCATGCTACGGGCACTGATCGTCAAAAGCAAACACAACTCCGAACTAGTCCGAGCTGTAGTAAGTGTCAAAGGGCTGCAGATCAAAAGTTACGTACCCCTACCATAGGCTTTGATTGCAGACAGCCGTTTTCATTAAGCACGATGGCCTATTTACGGTGCGAGTTACTCGCATGCAAGTGGACAAGTGGGAGTGCAGTTGTGACAGGCGTTGGGGGAGGCCCATGTCAAGCAGTGGACTTCTTTCGGCTTATATGATGATGATGATGATGGAGTGGACAAGTTGCTAGTCCTATATTTAATTATTTATTTTAAATTTATTGTACAAATATCCAAATTTATATAGGTATTATCCTCGGTACAATGCCTCGAGGGCCTTTTTAGATTTGACGTAGTTTTAATTTAATTTAGTTAATGTTAGGTATCATATTTTACAATAAAAATAAGTACAAAGTGCGGACTTCACGCTACAAGGCATTCTCTACCAGTCAACCGTAGGACAAAACTGAAACATGCTAAGGTGGATGCAGTGAGAAAAAATACATGAAGACAAAAATAACACAGAATATAAGATAAAAAAATTATAAACTAACCAATCTAATCTTATATACTAACAAGAATAAATATAAATACATGCGTACTTAATTAATAAAAGTACATAATATGCAGTCAGTAGTTATAATTTATCATAAACACATGGTTTCATTAACCAATGCATAGCCTTTTCACGGTGCGAGCTACTCGCATGTAAATGAATAAACTAGTCTAATTGTTCAATGTATTATTGCTAGCTTTCATTGCAGTGAATTATTTTCTTTTGCAATGCGAGTTACTCGCATGCAAGTTGACAAGTTGCAAGGCCACACAATCACTGCGTGCTGGTGATAAAATGGTTATTCAGCGTACCTACTGCAAGCTTTAATTGCAGACAACCGGTTTCATTAAGCACAAATGTCGAAATCGATGGAAGTTTGATGCCAGTAACATAAATCGTTCAAGATCAAGTTACTGGCATGCAAGTGGTCAAGTTGCATATCACCTAGAAAAAGTCAAATATTGGGCGTAAATACTTTCAATTAATGCTTTCAATGACGACTGTGCATGTTTTGTTGACCAGGAATTACCACGGTGCTAGTGAAGTAAATTTCCCAGTTACATTATAACTTGGATCTTTTCAAGACGAGAGTGAATATGCACTATCTAAGTATGCATGTAACACCCTCGACCTCATAATCACTTACCTCACCTATACGTAATAAAAAAAAATTGTTGCATTTTACGAAATAGAATGCAGCGTTGTTTAAAATGAATCCAGATCAAATGATAAGTCACGCTCACACACTATCCATAACGATAAAGGGAGAACAAACCAAGTTGATTCACTCTCCTTTCCTGGGTTCATAAAACTCATTTTAAAATTAACGCGCCTCCAATGTGTTTAACGTAGTAGTTAGAAAAATAACAATAAATGATGTTATAAAATTATGATTACTATAAACCAAAAATTCACTTAGTACGACTATAACATAGAAAAAAATATTTTATCTACGCACATATCATTAGTGCTCTATAATGCGTTCAGAAAGCGTAGGAAATGATCAGCATTACTACAACCGATTTTACTATAAGAACTTTCTTGTCTGTGGTAGTAGGTAAAATCTGTAGGTACTAAATTATTAAAGTACAGATTTTTGTATCGTTATGAGTTTAAATTTAGAACAGCTGTCAAAACTCAAGCGGGTCTCTGTTCTAGTATCCATAGATATTAAAACAGTTATCGATACGAAACGTCAATTCAGTACGTTTTTTAATATAAAACGGCACGACATTTTGATCTCGAGTGATATGAGTAGGATAGGGACTTCATTCTTTTGTCTATGATCTATGATTTAAAAAAAAAACCATTCGTCATGACGGATGATCGAATTGCCGCCATTGCTGTTGTCATTATTTTCTTACTACTTATGATATGTGTATGATAAAGTAGTGTATGCAACTGTACATAATTAGGCCTTAAACACTCGTGTGATCTTATTATGAAACTCGCTGATGACGCTCGTTTCATAAAACCACACTCGTGCTTTAAGGCCTCTCATTATAGATCAGTCGCATAAACTACACTGTACTATTAACTGGCTGCCAGTGCGTCTTCGCCCGAAAACGGATAAGCGTTTCCTGTAGTTTACATTACATACTAAACCTAAAAACGTATAAACGTACAAAGCTACAATCTCATAGACTCCTCTTTATAATAGTAGAACTATAGATAAATCTTATTTTAATGCACGTTTATATATAAACAGATTGGCTTAACTCTACCATCAAACCAGGAAACGCTAACAACATATCACGAAATCAACAAATTGGATATGTTGTATTGTATTTTAAAGGAATTTATGTTTTGTTAGGTTATTGATTGTGATTCTATTAATTAAACTGTTTGTGTTTATGATATTTCTTTTTGGTTTAGTCAAAACATTATTATCATTTTAAATTAATTCAAACACAATGTATATTGTTATGTGAATAAATGACTATGACTATGACGTATCAGACAATCGTAGATAAAAAAACGTGCAATCCGTTACAACGCCAAATCAAGTATTTTCTAGAGGATGCTGTGGGGTGAAAGGGGTTTCTTAATAATCATTTTGAGTGCCTGATGAAACGATAATTAAAATACAAACAACATTACTCTCATTCCAATTACATATTCATTCCGTTCCGACGGAATATTAGAATTAAAACTTATTATATGTAAGGGTCTGACTGAAAACCAGCGTTGTAGTGTAGGTACTCAGTACTCACTCCAACATTATGCTGAGTCAAGCTCCTTTTTAGCATCACACAATGTTAATGCCTCGTACGACATTGTTTAGGTACGTTTTAAGTCTATTTTTAAGTCTAATTTTCTACACTGTACCGTTGTAATTTAATGTGATGTTACATAAAGTTTTTCTATGTCTATGTCTATAATGTATAACATCAAAGCGCTCGTCATCAAAACAGCAGGCCAGTGGTCAATATCCCAGGAAAAAGATAGTCAGATGGTCGTTCCTCTTTTAATTTTTATACGTATATATTGCTGTTTTCCTTATGTTCTCACTCTCTGGCACTATATGTTTACTTGTATATCTCTTGTTATGTAGCTTTTCGTTCCTTCACCAAATCGACTCGGCGGAAGACCAGCGGCACTACCACGAACTACGAAACTCGAAGTTCGGGTATTTTCATCCCTATCGCACTCCCTTACTTGAGTGACAGGGATGCATGTATTATGAACTTCGATTGTCGATGTTCGTGGTAGCGCCGCAGCACTGGCAGTTAAAGCCAGCATCTTGCTGAGCCGGGTCCATTTCGTGACACGGCTTAGGCCATTAATATTTATTTTTATACTCGTCGACCTTAATGTTTGAATTAAGACTTCATACACCAAACTTAAATCACATACTTTTTACTATGGAGCTCCCAACTCAACATTTCATAACTGTTGAGACAACTAAAATGAAATGGACCAATCACGTGGCGCCTTTACTGAACTATAATGTATTTGACCAATAGGACGCCGTCATGAGAAAGTCAGAAGGTAAATAGACATCAACGCACAAAAAAGAAAAGCCGTTGGTTGCACTTCGTTTTCAATATATACCAAGTTTGTTTAATCAGTTCAGTTGACTTGTTGCATACAATAGTTATATAATCAGGTTTTTAAGTCTCGTACCTTAATTAGGCCTGGTACTCGACTGAAAAAGCATACATTATATAACGATTGCATAAAATACTATTTTAACCCCCGACGAAAAAGAGAGGTGTTATAAGTTTAACGTGTCTGTCTGTATATCTGTGTCTGTCTGTGGTATCGTAGCTCCCAAACGGATGGACCGATTTGAATGCGGTTTATTTTGTGTCAGATAGATGAGATGTGTGTGTGTGTGTAGATATTTTTATCCCGAGTGTTATTAGCTATGTTTCATTAAAATCTGTTTAGCCGTTATTAGACTTTGAAATGAAAATGTTAGGGATTTTTAGCTTTCCTAAATTGTAGTTATGTCTTTTCCATATGTATTAGCTGTCAAAAATGCATTATTGAATTTGTAATCGAATTTGAATCTACCAGGTAATCCTACCGCCCATTGTTGCCCAGCTACACTCAAGCTCTGATATCCTCCTAACTCAAACGTATCAGACAATCCTAGATAAAATAACGTGCAATCCGTTACACCGATAAAGGCCGGCATTCGTCGGGCAAACCGGCGGGTTATCGCGGAATTACAATAATATTTCACTGACCGGCTACAAAGAACAGATGGCAGCGGGCGTCCTAGTTTACTCTTGGCAAATAGTAGTAGGTACGTTGATTAGGTAAGGAGCAGTTAGTTATTAGGCGGATGTCACACTGCGCCGCATCTCCGGACGGAGGTGCGGAGCTGTATACAAATTTCGATGGACGGAGGTGCGGTGCAGTGTGTGTCGTACCATACAGAATTTATATACAAACTAAGGTACTTGACAGTGTGACATCCGCCTTGAGCTGAAGTTACCCTCAAACTGTTGTGTCGCTCGCTAATTCTACCTATTCTGAAATCTTCGAAGCATACTTGGGCTTTGTGACCATTTCGTGACAAATACATATGTATGTGTGTATGTGTCTGCAATTTGTTGTTATATTATTGTCACGAATTAATATTTTTGTACAGTTTGCCTACTCGGCTCATATCGTGGTACATGCGAGCTTGCATGTGGGCCGACGCGGCAAAGCGAGGACCCCCTAGCCCGAGTAGCGCCAGTCGCTACCTACCCAGGTCACAGTGTAAGTAGGCTCATAACGCGTTTTCGTAATATATTATATTTAAATCGTAAAGGATAATCTTTTAAAGGATAATCTTTTATTAACCTCCTTCGAAAATACCCCATTCCTCCCCACTACGAGTAATTCTTACAAATCCTATCAGCACGCAATGAAAATAAATGGGTCACGTCACCGTAGTCTAAGCCAATCTAAGTTTTCGATAGGCCGTGCCGACGGCGACGCGGACGCGAGTCTAGGGGAGTAACAAGCGCGTTGCCGACCCTTTATTGATTCCAGGATTCGCTGTGTCAACAGCTACAGGCAGATGAATGCCCCTCACTCTTAACTCAGGCTTCTGGAGCACTGTCGACCTTACTCACCACCATCAGGAATGCAGCATATAGCTATCTATAGAGCAGGTTTTGGCGTGTCATTTCGTGACAAAACCAAATAATAGGTTTTCATCATTATATCAGCCGATAAACGTCCACAGCTGGACATAGGCAAAGAGTGCCAAAGTGACCGGTCCTGCGCCACCCGCATCCAGCGGACTCCAGCAACCTTTACCAGGTCATCAGTCCACCTTGTGGGGGGCTTACCCATGCCGCTCCGAATCGCTAAACTTAAGTGGCAGTGGGCGGGGCACATAGCACGTAGAACATTTGGCCGTTGGGGCGGAAAGGTTCTCGAGTGGCGAACACGTACCGGAAGGCGCGGCGTGGGTATTTTACTTCATTTCGTTTATTTTCTGTATTGTTTCAATTGTATTGTATTGTATTGTTTCTCACGAATGGAGTTTGTTATTATGAGAGTCCACTCCTAACTCAGCCCATCTTCGGGAGCTCCTGCGACCTTTTTACCACCAGGAGCTACAGATATATACAGACCAAGTTTTGTTCTTTTTTATCTACTTAATGTTTTATGTGTTATTAATTTTCTGTAAAGTGTAATTAGTATAGTAACTATTGGTACCACTTAAGTGATTTGGTAATTAATTCCTCCTCCCTCCTTCCGGTCCTTAAGTTATACTGTAAACTTTTGTATGAATGAAAACAAATTACCTTATTGTTATACATCGTAGTTTTAAAGATCTAAGCACACATAGGGAAAGACAGCGGGAAGTGTTTTATACATTATCTATTCTGTGGTAGTGGTAGTGATTTCCGATAGGCAACAAGGCCCATATTTACAAATACCTATGAATTATATTCATTAATAACATACAGAGTTGTGTCACAATAATAACTCTGTGTGTTATTATATGTGGCTGATACATATCAATGCTTATGACTGTACCTACACTGGTAAGGAAATATGATAATAACACACAAACATCTCCCATATACATTCCGTGAGTAAACGTAGCCGAGATAGCATCCAAACAATTTCAACACAGCCCGAAAGAAACCCATTTTAATTTCCGTACATGTAGCATCCACTCCGCAATGCAAACTGATCCCGATGCTTAGATAAAACGTCGTATATCACTATGACGCTCGTATAGAGATAGGACGTTTTTATATTACACAGCCTCGATGTTTGCAGATGTCTGTGTAAACAACGAAGCTCATGTTTAAACCGAGGTATATTTTTATTTAAGTACATCATAAACTTGAGTAGGTATCGATATCCTTTATTCTGTCGATTTGGTATGATTGTGCAACACCAGGCAACACACATCCAAATATCTTAATCTATACGAATATTATAAAGATCTAAATGTTTGTGAGGGTGTAGACTAAGTTTGTCTTTAGGGGGTAATCTCCGGAAGAGCACATCCGATTTCAAAAATTGTTTCACCAGAGTATAGAATGCACCACCAGGAAGGATATAAGCTATATTTTATCCCGCTTTCGTTCAGTCTAATACGCGCGCAAATTGGTCAGCTAATTAACAATATTGTAATACAGTCACCATCAAAACTATTAGCTACGTTAATGAAGACGTCAAGAGACTTCGATTGCTTAGTTGCTTTTGACTCTGACTTTACGATAGAACGATGGCTAATATATTGCCAAGTCCAGTCGGTTGGTTGTGCAGTAATAACAAATCTATGTTAGACTCGATGAAGCCTAACTTCTGATTAGCAAGCCTTTGAAGAGAGTTAGCGAGTTACGAAGTGGGCTGCAGTGTTTGCGTCTGACGCGAGGCATCGGTCAGCCGATGGATGTCAGGGTTATTATGTTACGATGAATATGGACAGTGAATTAGACAGGCTGGTTTTAGTGTCACGCGGACCGTCCGCGCGGACAGCTCCGCACGACCAATATGTATGGCGCGTCCGCACGGACCCGTCCGCGCGGACCCGTCCGCGCGGACCCGTCCGCATTACTCTAAAACGCTCCCTTAAGCTTAATACATCGTACGTGATCCGCGCGGACGGTCCGCGTGACACTAAAACCAGCCATAGACGTAGGCATAGACATAGAAAAACTTTATTTAACATCACGTTATATTACAAAGCTACAGTGTGTACAAAATTAGACTTAAAACGTAAACAATATCGTACGAGGCTTTAACATTGTGTGATGCTAAAAAGGGACTTGACTTAGCATAATGTTGTAGTGAGTACTGAGTACCTACACTGCAACGCTGGTTTTCAGTCAGACCCTTACATATTTACGATAAAAGTGCCGAAAATAGTAAATTCGCAACGAGTGGTGATAAATTAAAACACGACCCAAGGGAGTGTTTTAAATCGACACGAGTTGCGAATTACTTATTCGCACGTGTATCGTACAACGTTTTACTGTACATATGGTTCTTTAAAGTTTCGACATATGCACGAAAAGTGCTCTTTTCCGCACTAGTGCGGGAAAGTAGCACCATATGTACTGTAAAATACGTTTTAATTCTAATATTACGTCGGAACGGAATGAATATGTAATTGGAATTTGAGTAACGTTGTGTGTATTTTAATTTATTATAATGAACTGTGGTCTGGTTGAGCTTATAATAGGTATAGATGTATAATTTAGGTAACAAGTAAGAATATTAAAAAACTAGCTGTACCTGCGACTTCGTTTGCATGTTAGGAGTTAACGCATTTCTTCTCTTGGGAATAGGACACATGCAGTTCTAATTTTAACCTATTATCATGTAAAACTTTCAATTAAAATTACGTAAAAACCTGTCACTGTGATATTTAAATTATTAAGAAAGAGACAAAACACGTGTTATTTATCAGAGGTAATTTAAGTTTTATGAATAATGGGGTAAAAGTTTAGTAGATGTCTGTGGCAATAGATCTAACAGGTAGGACACACGCTGCAGTATTAAATGTTTATTGATCTTCTTTTCTACATATTTTTAACACTGTGTTAATGTTATATTATAAAAACGTGATGGATGACTGAAATGATCTGTGAGTTCTTGAGTCACTCCGACTCTCAGATAAAGATGTGTTAAGGAATTAATAATAGATAATCCTTTCGAGTACCCATTGACCGGTAAGTGTTTACGTGGAACAAAATATCTCTTTTTAATTTGACAACAGACGGCCAATTTATATTTTCCAAACTATACCTAACCACTAGGTAAGTTCTACAACTATAACGCGAGTCCGGGTCCCTTTCTAATAAAGGGAATTATTAAAAATGTTAAAGCAATATGTTTATTTTTTTCATATTGCAATGTTTCAGATTGCACTATCACATTCTGGCAAATCTTGTGTATGCAGTGTATGTTCCCGCCCTTGCCAACATAATGTGTTGCAGGCTTTATGATAAAAGTATTTTCCTGTATGTTGGCCAATTTCTGTGACTATATTGTGGTATCTATATTGGCTGAATGTCAACTTGAAGCCGCCTTAAGGCACAGCCACACTGGCGCGGCCTGCGGTGGCGGACAATATTAAATTTGACAGCGGCGGACAAGTTTACTATTGTCCGCCGCGGCCAGGCCGCGCCAGTGTGATGCAGGCCTAATACTGACGCGCTTCATAATTCATGTTTATAAAAGGCCCGTTCTATACTGATTTCATACATACTGTTTATTGCTGATAAATATAAATACTGACAAACCAGCGCGGCTATCACAAAACGGCGTGCGAGCTCTCTCGATTTTTCTCCAACTATCCGTCTCTCTCTTATCAGATAACTTAGAAAGAGACATATAGTGCGAGAAAAATCAAGAGAGCTCGCGCGCCATCTTGTGATAGCCGTGCAGTATCGTGACAATTAAATACTCAGCGTGTGATTCAATCTTGCAGAAACTCAAATAGACTTTGGCTGAACGCAAGAACAGCGCTATCGCCATGCCATTAAAAAAAAGGAAGAGAGTCAGACTTTTGACGTTTGACGTTATATTGTTGAAATTTGTTGATACATTTATTGAAATTACGCCTCAATACGAATTTATCGCATATAAGTTTCCATATCAGAATCGATTATTTTTTTACGCTTTAGAATTTAATATGCGTTTTGTGAAGGTCTATCATCAACACCGGATCGAAATTATTAATATTCGATAGTTATGGCAAGCCCGCCATTTTGACGTCACTGACAGTTGACAGATATGGCGGCTACGATTTCAAGTAGAAGAAATAAATAATTTAATGAGGTTGAATGTTTCCGAAAATTAATTAATCGTCGCAGTCGGATAAAAACTATCCTAAACGGAAGCTAGAGTAATAATGTACTTATGAAAAAAGTTACATATTTTTCCGTTCATGGGAATCTGAAATCATCGGGGGACACAAAAATGGTTAGTTTGATACTGGCTGATTCTTTTTTTAATTTAGAGATTTATTATAAGTGAGAGATAGAGAGAAAATAACAAGCAATTTGATATGACATGTCTATAGTAGGCGTCAAAGATACGAGGCCAGGACTCGTTTAATTGTTCATTTAATTACATAGTTATGTAAGTGACTTATGGCTTCGATGTTATAGCGTACTCTGATCACCAGTCAAGAGAGACTTTCAAACAATCCCGGAAATTAAAACCAGCAACGCAACGCACATAATATATATATATCACGTCTATATTACATCAGGTATACTGTAAAGGTGAATTTTGTGAGTGTGTAGTTCTTTCAGGATGTAGCATTTTAATATTGTTTGGTAGTATCCACTTACCACCAGGGAGTAAGCTGAATTGCCACCAACGTGGTCAAGGGGCGGACACTCCGCGATTTACGTTCATCGCTACTAGTACATGCCGGATGATGCCGGTGTCCCTTCTGTACTTGTACTATTATCTAGTCTGTGACGTGGTACAAAAAAAAATATTCATCTGGTTTCATAATTGTTTTCACTATTCCATAAAATCCTTCGGGGTGGATGACTACTATGTTTCAACCCGCAGCTTCGCTTGGGCGAAGGCATGCGAGCAGCTAAATAAAATTGATGTAAGTACAATAGTTTTGCGATTTGTTAAAACTTTCTTACAGATGAACAAATGTACTTACAATAAAGTGTAATAAACTTGACCGCTACTTTTATGTGAGAACTCCCAAGAACTATAATTTGGTATTTCCGCTGGACAACTTAACACTGATAACTTTTCCGATGGGAGGATAAAACTGGACTTTCCACTTCATGTAGTGGCTTGTGTAGTTCAGAACTGGGCTAAAAAGGCTTAAGAAACTTTGATAATCTTGCTGCGCACATGTAGCGGTGATTAACTGAATCTATACTAATATTATAAATGGGAAGTGTTTCAGTCTGCCTCTTCGTGCTTAAACCACTGAACCAATTTTGAAGAACTTTGGTATACAGATAGTTTTAACCCCGGGGAGGATAAAGGGTAGTTTTCATTAAGGAAATCACCCCCTAAAGTAGTAAGGATATAAACAAGTTCCACGCGGACGGAGTCGCGGGCAGAAGATAGTAAGTTTTAAATAAATATTAGAGGATAATCTTGCATAGGTAAATCAGAGTGGCCTCACGGAACAATCTCAATAAAACTTGGGGTGGGGTTATTTATGGGTACGAGTTGACGAAATATAATAGGCGATATATAATCAGCGCTGTATAGGTTTCTGACACCTCCGCATAATGCTGAGCCAGTGTCCGGTTCACTGCCGAAGGGACACACTTGTTTCGTGTTTTATCAATTTTTTTGTTTATTTTATCGTTTAATACGTGTGTCCTGTGCGCTTGTGAATAAATGTATCCATTTTTCTTTCTTCCTTTCTATAGGTGCCTAAATCTTTCTGTCTTCAGTAACTCCCTCATTCCTGGGAAGAGTGATCACTGTGCGATTTCGCAGCCCTGATGTTATGTCTCCATCGGTCTCGATCCATGGTATTATCGGTAAATACCAAATATTTGCCCTTAACGGGATTTGAACCCATCCGGATCGTCAGATTCACAGGCACTACACTCACGAGGCTAAACCTATCGTCAAATATTTTATTCGTTGCTAGCTGCCCGGCCCGGCTTAGCACTGTTAGTTTTCCGTTTTCTCGTAGGAATGAAGCATTTTCCCGCATCAAAAAGTAGCCTATGTTCATCAAGGACAATGTCAGCTTCTATTTGTAAAATAATTTTTCAAAACGGTCCAGTAGTTTCGGAGCCTATTCAATACAAACAAAACAAACGAACAATCAAATCCTTCCTCTTTATAATATTAGTGTAGACTACCTACTTGATAATAATCGGAAAGGAATCGAATAGTGGAACAGCCTTATTGGACGGCCAGTTCGCACAAAAGGCACCCGATATCCGAGCAATTCCGCGATCGTTTAGGAGCATTCCGATACCGAGCGCCGGAGAAACTATTCCTTCCGAGTACAATACATGCTTGCTTTGCTGTAAGAGTAAATATAGTCAGCGGTGGCTTCAGCTTGGGCCGAAGGTCGTTTTCCCAGTGTCCCGCTGATCTTCTTTACGGGTCGCATATTAAAACCTCATGAAATTTTGTGAGGAAGTTCGTTACTTAAACCACTTTTTTTCGTTTCACTTTTTCGAAAGGCTGGCAAGTTGTACAGCTCACAAAGCCACTAGTATTTGTAGTAGTATGCTAAAAATTGTGGATACTAGGGTAAACAAGGAGTACCTTGTTTACCCTGCCTTGTAGCCCTGATTGCGTTCTATGGAGCGATCTCAAGCCAATTGGACGTTTTCCCTTCAGCCTTTATACCCCAATTCCGTCGAAAACGAACAAAACACTCAATTTCAGATCAAGCGCACTCAAATTAAACCAATTTACGGGCTTAATTTTCCCGGTGGATTCCTTCTTTCACTTACAGGCCGAGAATAGATTGAACGTTTTTAATTTAAGCTTTGAATGTCATCGCTTGAAATACCTACGGAGTTTTTTCTATGGTTCCTCTTTTACTTAACGTTCATTTTGGGTTGACTGTGACCAATCTCTATCAACTGAGCGTTTTCTGGTTGCATCATCAGCTAGGTGCTTCTGAGCCCAGATCGGACTGTGACCATTAGCGAATCTATATCACCAAGCTAGGTAAACGTATTTCCTGTAATGGGTACTTTCAGTTAAGTTAGTTATATAACACAGTAACACGCATAAGTATGACTATCTCAACTCTTCTAATGACATGATAATAAAACAGGCCTATTCAAACACTGCAAGGTCATTAACGTGTTCAATAGATTTTGTTTGTCCTTACTAACTGAGGAATGTGCAAACTTACCCTCATTAGAAAAAAAAAACACGCCTGAATAAGTTGCGTACGTTAGATTACTTGCCACCATACCTGTTGCCACGCAAGAATAACACTTATGGTAACAGAACCATTAACTTCTTACTTCCATCTATCTTAAATTATCTACCCAAGAACTTATTACAGGACCTTACCGATACCATTATTAGTCATAACAAATGTAAGAAGCTACTTAAAAGTTACTACCTAAGTTAAGATGAATAAGTAAGTAGATAGGTAATACAATTGTAGTCAACAACAGCAAATTGATACAAGTATTATATTATAAATAGTAAACTTAAGTAACGCGGGATAAGCCGCGCGATCTTGCCAACTATTGCTTAAACCTTTCAGGTTTTAAATAGTGGCTTTATTTGCAACACAATACCTTGTTAAAGAATATGTATGAAATAAATTAAAAATAATAATAAAGACTATACGATTGCTGATCTCATTGGAATTGAAAATCCATCGATTGTTCGACTATAATCATCATCATTTCAGCCGAAAGACGTCCACATTTGAATTGAATTGAAATTGAATAACCGCTGACATAGATGTAACTGTTAATAATAATATAGGCGTAGGGATGTGACGGCCCCATCGCCCACCAGATTTCTGGTGCAATCAGTCAACGTAAGGCAGCTTGTGGCGGGCTGTTAGGGAGTAGCGACCCTACGTACCTGAGTACTCCTGGGGGTGTCCTGTGGTCAGGCTGAGCCGATCGGGTGGTTGGTTGGACAGGCCCTCCGCCTCTGGCTTGCCTTTACTGGCCGTCCAGAGTGGAGTAGCAAGAGCTGTTGCTCGAGGGTAGATGTGGACACCTAAGTGGCGAGTTGGCTATATGTTTAAAGTCCAGTGCCACCTCTCTACCCCCCAGCTCTCTGACCGGTTTTGCCCTTAGGCCATTTTTTAATGTCACTATTAATAGGGGCCCATCTAGCAGTTAGCGAGTCACCGTCTGCCAGAGATAAAGATTGAAACAGTTTTATTAGGCAGGCGTCCGATGTTTCACCCAATAGCCCAGCCACTAGTCCATCATTTCAACCCAATAACCCGTTTTATTTAGATTCCATCAACCATCAATAGTCCCTATACACCCCAACGGGTGCTGTCTCTGTGTGCGTCCCATGACACGGGCAGGGACAGCATCCGCTCGGTGTACTCCTTGCATTTCATTAAATTGTCAAAAGGGCCTCTACGTGTTGGCTCAGTTGGTACTTTGTAGGTACCTAGCTCCACGCACGCCTCCCAAAGGTCCGCGACATCATTGTCCCGTGAACGGGAAAGACATACATAATAATAAGAATAAATCTTTATTTCAGGCAATAAACCCATATCACATACACAATGACAATAAAATAAAATAAAATAAAATAAAATACAAATTCTTAACTAAATTTAGCTACCTAGAAGTAGGTAGTCAGTCATACAGCGGGTTCGGTTTATTTCCTATTTTGTAAGCGGTGCACGCTCACCCAGTACTTCATGATGGAACAGTCCGGACGCTCAGACAAGGTACGGAGGATCTCGTTATCTGAACATGTGATACGATCCCGGAACGACGCAATTCGTGTTCTGATGATTGCATAGAAGTCAGGAACTCTGGCTTCTGCAAACATGCTCGACGCACTACAATAACGAGGCAACTTCATAAGAATACGAAACGCATTATTGTATTGTACTCTTATGGTGCTCATTGCACGCTTGGTGCAGTTCACCCAAAGCTGGCATGTGTAGAAACATTGACAGAATGCCCTAAACAGTGTCAACTTCACCGGGTCGCTGCACCTAGCAAATCGTCGCGCGAGCATATTGCACCTAACTGCAGTAGCCCGACGTTCCCGCTCAATGTCGTCGTCGTCACGCAGTTTCTCCGTCACCACATGTCCCAAGTATCTGAACTGTTCCACCCTTTTAATTTCAGTTCCACCTAAAAACACTGGAGGCACCACATCCGGACCCTTCGCTGATTTGAAGACCAGGAATTGGGTTTTTTTAACGTTATATTGCAGCCCATGCTCCGCTGCATATCTCTCACAGATACCCAAGAGTTTCCTCAGACCCTTGATTGAAGGGCTGAGAAGCACCATGTCATCTGCGTAACTGATATTATTTACACAGATCGAGCCTACATGGCAACCGACTTTGGTACTTCTCAGCTCCTCAATCAGGTCGTTAATATATAGGCTGAAAAGGTCCGGTGAGGTTAGCCCCCCCTGACGGACACCACACTCTACCCTATACTCGCTAGATGTGGAGTCGCCCCATCTCACTGAGTTGGATTGATTTTCGTACCAGTATCTCAACAGATTCACGGTTTGCTTTGGTACATTGGACTCGGCAAGCTTTTCCCACAGTAAACTATAGTTTACCTGGTCAAAAGCCCTGCTGAGGTCCAAAAAAGATGCGTAAATTGACGTGTCCCTCTTCATGTAATAATTGACAGTAGATTTAAGACTGTATATCGCAGAATCTGTTGAGAGACCAGTACGAAAACCAAACTGTGCATCACTTAGTTCTAAACTGTTTTTTAGAGTTGGGTGAAGTAGTCTCTCCAATATCTTCCCTATTATTGTCCCAAGCGAAATAGGTCTATAGTTTTTAGTACTTGAGAGGTCACCAGTTCTATTCTTAGGGACAGGAACCACCACAGTCTACATAAGGCTACCAGGCAGATAACCATGGTTCACACACATATTATAAAGACTAGCCAACACATTAAATATTGTGTCACCCGCATATATTATAATACCACTTATTTATCGAGTTTAAACCCCGATGTGACATGACATGAAATTATACCGAGGGGATTTGCACAAACCGAGCGGCTAATCGGAAGCCGTATGCCTAGCTGCGGCTTGTGCCAAGAGAATTATCATTTTTTTGCTCCGCGCTAGTTTCTCTGACGTTTCCGTCCTATTTATTCCGCAGTAACTGCCAGCGCGGCTGCGCCCGCGTTTTACAGAACGCAAACAAAGTTCCGAGATAAAATATTTCCTGTTCCCATCCCGAAAGTCGATTCCATATCGGATGAGTGGTTCCAGATCTGTAATACTAGTGGCTTTGTGAGCTATATATAGAGAGCATGTCTCTTTTCAAGTATTTTTTTAAAATTTCGGAATAGTGATTCATTAAAAATGTTCCATACAATTATTGAACCTGCTCAGAAAAAATCACGAGAATCACGAGAGACCGCTCTGGATTTATCTCGCACTATCTGTCTCACTCTTATTAGAAAACTTAGAAAGAATACGCTTTGCTCGCTCGTTTCATTACATGTCCCTCGTCGTTAAACCTACAAATACTAAAAGAGGTACTGATGTAATTGCACGTGCTCTGCCTTCTCCTTTTGGGATCACAAGCACAGAATGGATAATAGTACAAGTACAGAAGGGACACTCCTTTGATCTTTACAAAAGGCGCTTTTTTCTCAGCCAAAACAGTAAGATTTATGGCCCTCTGCTGTTTCATCGCTACAAGTACATGCCGGTCCCCAACGTTGGGGCACCGGCATGTACTTGTAGCGATGAACGTAAATCGCGGAGTGTCCGCGCCTTGTCACAAGCGTGATTTTATGTATCGTATGTACGTACAAATTTACTGTATGAAGCATTTATTGACGCCGTATTTGTGCCACTTTGCCAACCAGCTGTTCCAAAAGATTACTGGACCACGCTTTTTCATTAGTCTTAATTGAATCAGCAAATTAGATCGGTTTGGGGGTCGCGTTTCAATAAGAAATCCTTGGATTTTGGGGAATACGATATTGGAATTCGATTTCTATTTTTGATATAAAATCAGAAACGCACAAATTGTTTGGATTATTTGCGTGTAACTATGTAGTTCGGACTATTTGGAAAAAACTGCGGCGTTCATATTCTGAGTGCATATAAAAAAACAGGGAACAATCTTACACAAATCGAATAGCCCTAATAGTTAGCATATTTAAACATATAATATAACATATAATATTAAACATATAATATATATTATATAAACATATAACACTTCTTTTTGCACGCGTAGTTTGTTAAGGTCAAGTTTAGGTATCGGGTTTTAAAAAATGTAGCCTAAATTGCTTCTAATTTTCTTTATCAAAGCAGCCCATACTTCTATTGGCAACCGCAGTTGCCACCACCATCAGTTTAGGCGTTCGCGAAATTGGCACCGGTGGTTGCCACAAGCAAGTGAGTGGATAACCAATGAAGCAATGAACCAATAAGCAGGTTCAGAAGATATTTTGAACCATAAATAATAATACATTTTTTTTACATTGTTTCCGACCTTAGTATTACAGTAGATACTTTTAACCCATGTAGTGCTAATCACGACACATATGCGTCAGAGCGTTACGGGCAATTCTCGCTACATAATATGCGAAGACCGCATCAGAAATGAGACTATAAGCAGCAGAACCAAGGTAACCGATATAGCCCTCCGGATCGCTAAACTTAAGTGGCAGTGGGCGGGGCACATAGCACGTAGAACTGATGGCCGTTGGAGCGGAAAGGTTCTCGAGTGGCGACCACGTACCGCAAGGCGCAGCGTGGGTAGGCCCCCGACAAGGTGGACTGATGACCTGGTAAAGGTTGCGGGAGTCCGCTGGATGCGGGTGGCGCGGGATCGGTCACTTTGGCACTCTTTGGGGGAGGCCTATGTCCAGCAGTGGACGTTTGGCTGATATGGTGATGATGATGATGATGCATATGCGAAGATTAACACATTCACTGCCAGGAACACGCCTAGCGGCGTAGCGGCCAGCTATCTTGGCAGTGAATGTGTTAAGCTGCTATGGACTATGGCTTTATGGGCTCCTAGCTCCCAATGACCTTCGATCTGTAACTGTCGGTTTATTGTGTTTTTATAGCTTATCGTAATAACAACGAGTTTTACCGAAATAGTATTCCAGGTTTACTTCAAAACTCACAGTTTTCGGGATATATGGCACCAAACTTTGGCCATTTCAGGCCAGCAAACCAGTTTTTTGGACGTAACTTTTGTGAAAATTAGTTTAAACTAACAATCTCTCGTGGGTTGTTAGAGACGTCAATAAGGAGCAGTTATGTGTATATTCATATATAAAAGTGCATAAACATACTATAATGTCGAAAATAAAGCTTTTTTGGACTATGTTTGAATAAATCATTTAAAAAAACCATAAAAACTTTCGTGCTAAATGTAGATAAAGAATTAAAGAACCGATTAGTATTAGAGTCATAAATATATCTATAGTTTTGACGGAGGAATATATCAACTCAAAACCCGTCAAAACTAGCCAATAAGTGCGTGGAGCCCCTTAATTAGAGAATACTTTTTTCCTGAGCGATCAAAACCCCTCCATTAATTTAGACCCAGCATGCAAATATTCTCTTGGAACTAAGTACGGAACCTTTCTGAGCCAATTTACCATTGCAAAGTGATGACGCGACCGATCTCCTTACAGATTACACTTTAATGGTCCCTTAAATTGATTTTCTGGTCATGAAAGTTATTTGGTGGAAAATAAAAACTCAGGTCTTATGGTAATAGATTTGCCTAATCTAGATTGTGCGATTTACACTTTTTATTTATTTGGTCTCGGGTTGATTGCTTTTAAATGGAACCATTAGGTTAATTAAATAGTATAGACGAAACGCTTGTAAAAGCTTTGCGTTGCGAAATTGAATTTCTGCGTTAACAAAATCAGTTTAATTGGACATGTAAAATAAAAAGGTTTTGTTTCAAAAAGTGCTGTGAAATTAAATTTATCCAATTTAACAAAGATCGTTATTTAAAACACTGTAAATTGTGCAATATATGTAATTGAAAAAACACATTTAATGTAACATCAAACTTAGAACACTGTTTGATTTGTATGCAAAATACTATGTTAAACCCGTATTTTTAAGAAACTTATAACTAAACTTTGAGGTTATCTAAAAATCAAACAACACAATTAACAAAAATCAAAAACGACGAAATGTATATAACGTACTTATGTAAACAATGTGTCACATTAACTCTATCAGTAAAATACGTTTCAATTCAATTAATCAAAGAAGCAACAGCATCGTAACAAAGTATCCTAAATCTCGCTCCCAAAAAAATTCAACAATCGTCAAATACACCCCTCAACGGCTACCAAAAACCTTTATAAAAGTGCAACAACTTACCAAACAAATTCGTCGGTACAACAACTTAGATCGCGAGTAGGGCGGGCGGGCGGCAGAAGCGTGCGACGCTCGCCGCGGCCTAGACTCTCTGGCGTTTAGCCGCCCACCCTGAGCGTAGTCCGATCAACGCAGACTCGCGCACGAATGCCATGCCACCTGAAAGTACAGTAGCAGTCTATCATGAGACGGCTGTGACATACTCTCGATTTTTCTCGCATTATACGAGAGACTGATAGTGCGAGAAAAATCGAGAGTGCACGCACGTCGTCCCGACCCGTGATAGCCGTGCTGGTGCATTTAACCAGTCACAAGGTTATACAAGAATGCTCGCTTGATGAATCATCATTATATCAGCCGAAATACGTCCACTGCTGGACATAGGCCCCCAAAGAGTGCCGCTTGATGAATAAAATTTAACAATGAAAATATGTAAACAAGTTTGGGAGGCGATTCTCGATCGCTCCCGTGTTTATAAAAATCTCATGCAGTGTTCAACAGGCCAGCAAGTGATGCATTAAATTCAGAGTTAATGGTAATGAGCGTTTTGGATACAACAATAGAAACAAATACTACACCAAAGAGTGTAGAATACTGGACGAAACGCCACGAAAGTTTGTAACGAACGACAATTTTAACTCGTTACCACGTTTATAACGATATTTTACCTTTTTTTTTCTTTTACTTTGAACGTCAAAAGTGTCAAACAGAAGAATTGATATGTGGTCACCGTAGTGTATAAACGCTTGCAACTCCAAATTCGTCACAAGTTTTTTACCGATCTGAAGACATGTTCTCCCCTTTCTCAAAGATTTAACCCAGCCTGATTGCAAAATAGCAAATGAGATAAAGCTACTGTGCATGTTCATTTCACGACCGCTTTAGCCTAGTTGGTAATGACCCTGCCTACGAATCAAGAGGTCCTGGGTTCGAATCCCGGTAAGGGCATTTACTTGTGTGATGAGCACGAACATGTGTTCCTGAGTCATGGAAGTTTTCTATGTATTTAAGTATTTATTTATCTAAATGAGTATGTTTATCGTCGTGAGTTCCCATAGTACAAGCTTTACTAAGTTTGGGACTAGGTGAATTTCTGTAAGATTGTCCCCTAATATATTTTTATTCAGATATACCTATAAATTCATTACTATACGCTAAACATATACCGTCGTATCTGTTATCTATAACAAAAGCCTTATTGAGCTTATTAAAGGGTCGAACAGACTGCCAGGGGGGCGGTAGCGGTGCTTGACGAGCGCGGGACGGCCGGTCACATAGAGCACGCGCGCATCGCGCCAACAACCAGCCGGCATTGCGCGCGCGTCCCGCTGGCCTCGCGCCATCAACCCGCCACCACTACGTACGCACCGCGCGCTGCGCTGTCTAGCGTCACGCTGACGCACCGCGCGCCCGTGGCGCTCGCGCGGCGCGACCGTCGCGGGCGCGCGGCCTGTGCACGGCGGGTTGCTGGCGGGGCGCGACAGAAGTGGGGCGCGTTGCCGACGGGGCGCAGCCTGTTTGACCGCGTTAGCGGTTTGTAGGGAAATATCGCGCGGCACGCCCGTCGGAGTCGCGCCGCGCGCCCGCGACGGTGCTGTGTGTTCGACCCTTTAAGAGCTAGTGCGATTTTTATAAGATTTTCCCCTAATTAGTCAGCCGTGAGTCTCCAACGGTGCTTGCCGAAAATCAGCGCTGTAGATCATGTAGATGTCCGCATAATGCTGAGCCAGTGTCCGGTTCACTGCCGCAGAGACACACTTGTTTCATGTTTTAGGTGTTTTTCTTGTTTATTTTATTATTTAACATATGTGTTCTATAATTATTTCTTTCTAATATTTATCTACCTCGTGTACTGGTCTACTTGCGCATATACCGCAACTTGTGGTTAAACTGCTGATGAAAAAAGGGTGGAATGAAAGACGGAAGAGAACTGTTCACGGCAAAGAAACTAGATAAAAGGGTAGAATCTATTTTATTAATGTTGATGAGTCGCCGGGAAAGGGTTTCAATGTATTTTATAGGTATTTTAAATTCAGTGCACGATTAAGGGTTGAAGTCACATCTATATCCGCAATCCTAAAACGCAATTTTGTAAGAAGATGCGTCCGCATCAATTCACCCTTCTGCATGCGGACGCATCTTCATACAAAATTACGTTTCTGTATTACAAAATGCGATTCGATGCTGATAGATTTGACTTCACCCTTAGATAGGTTCGTTTACCAAATGTAGTGCGGGCACATATTATTATGAACTAAATCTGTTCCAATACTTATATATATACTTACTAATATTATAAAGAGTAGGACTCTGTCAGTTTGTAACCGATAACCGATTTCAAAAATTCTTTCATCTACGTAAATATTTCGGGATGGACATCCATACTCCCATACTAATATTAAAAATGTGAAAGTAACCTTAAAAATTTAGATGAACTTTGATAATGGAGATGTGTTTTGAATCCTGGGGTAGGCCCCAGTTTTCATTCTCTTGAGTGTCGAAAATACGTTTTTTTTGGCGTTTTACGTTAACATGGAAGTTTGATCGAATTGTACAAATACCCGTAGTCATCACACGAATAAATGCCCTTACCGGGATTTGAACCCGGGACCTCCGTATTAGTAGACAGTGTCACTGCCAACTAGGCTACAGAGGTCGTCGTTAGCAGGTACGCGGTCGCAACGCAACATATTGTATGTACTCTATCGAGTTAATTTGATCTACTGAGTAATTTTCTCAAGCTCTCCGCACGGCATTAATAATGTAAAATGAGATGTTAAATTTATGGGTTCCAATATTTTGAAGGAAGATCATAGTCTTGGTAAGTAAGGTGAGGATGCAGAAAATAAATTATTAATATGGTCATTTATGCATCACTTGCTTCGAAACATTTAGTTTTAGTGTGATGTAAATTTCGGACGAAATCGCCACCCTAACTGAACCCAACATATTAGCATTTGCTTATAAATATAGTATAGTAGTCATTAGGCAACCACTAGTAGTACAGAATCAATTATGTATCTACTCGTACTGATACAAAGAGTAAAACACAATGAAACACGCGCTGTCTACGGGAGCAGACTAGGTAGATTCCGCGATTCCATTTTTATTTGCTGTAGGTACTTTATCATCAATGAATATAATATTATGATGAATTATGTAGGTGGTATTAATGGGTTACTAATGAAATCCATACTTACATCTACCATACATGTAACGTTTGCCATAAACATAATTTGCCCTAATTGGATTTGCTCAGAAACTGTTAATTTAGAGTTTTTTTATATTAAAGAAACTAACCAGACCTAACCAACAGCACCTAGAGTTTTCTACTCATACGACATAGCGACGGTCCCAATTAAAAGAGTCGGATCTGAAAAACAGCTACTTTACAGGAAAAGCCGTCAAAGATTTTGAAAAAATAATTGTATGGGAGAAATCGTTTATTAATGGAATATCGTCATCAAACTTCGAATGTTTGCTTATTAGTAGGTTGTTAATTGCTAGCCGTTGAGCATACATGTAAATTTTTCCAGCCATTTTTCCAGAAAAATACAGAAACCTATACTACTTTTTTAACCGGAATAACTTACGCATCTTTTGTCAGAAGTGCCACATACATTTTTGTATGGAAATTGTATACATTAATATGTCGGATGTGCCACATCCGACAAAAAATGTACCTACTCCAAAAGTGGCGTAACTGGCAGAACTGACATTGTTGCACGGAAACGCTTATGTAACAAAAGATGAATTTGAAGAAGTTGTGGCTTTCCAATGACTTGTGAATTGGTTGAATATAGTATTTATTTATTTATTGTATATTTGCGATATATATGTTACATATGTTAGTGTGTATTATATTTTATATTGTATATTTATTGTATTGGCATGTTTTTATTTGTCTAGAATTAATACTTATTAGGATTTGCTTTCATTTTCTCTATTTTTGTACACGGTATAAGTTTGCCTATCTCGTTCTACCTACCTTCCTCTCAATTGCTCAAAGGTTAGCTGGAAGAGATCCCTTATAGGGATAAGTTCGCCTTTGTACTTTTATCTATTGTGTGACATGTATATTCCTTAAACTGTTATTGTGTACAATAAAGTGCTTACATACATACATACATACAATGTAATACAGAGAAAATTTACTTGATAACTTAACAGGTTGTAAGTTACATAAAATACACAACAAAAAATACGCTAAACTTTTCCATGTAGGATGTGTCATATCCGACACTTTGTGCTCACTGTGTGTCCCGTAAAAATGTCGGAACTGTCACAACCGACGTTTTTTAAGTGTCATCTGTTGTTAGATGCGACCTCTTAATCTTGGTTTCGATCGAAAAGTATTGAGAAAAACGAAAATCTGTGAATGTGGTTTTAAAGTTTAGAGTTTTTTACGACATAAGCCGCTGAAAAGCAAAAATCTCAATTTTGCAGATCCGACTCTTTTAATTGGGACCGTCGAATTATTTTAAAATATAATTTGTCCTGAAAATATTAAGGTTTCAAAGATAATCAATCTATAGCAAATGATGATTATTGCAAACATGCGTTGTGGCAAATTAAATTATGGCCATCGAAGATATTCGGTTATTAACAGATTGTTCAATCGCACTACTGAATGATAAAGGATTTGCAATATATATGTTTTTTTACGTTATTGTTAGGTAGGTACCTATGGCTCAAGGAACGCAATCTAAGTTTAAATATCCTCGACTATACCTATAGTAGTGTATCGGTGGCTACTTTTAAGTTGGCAAGTTGAGTAGGTACTCAGGATGCTTTGAAGGAACTCCGGGAAATCCATCAGGATAGAAAATAACAAGACGGAAAAGGAAGTCGCTTTATGAGCTCAGTTTACTGCTTCTGGGAAGTTCACTCGGAAAGGCGTAAATATCTTTATTATTAACTAACTGCCTGCTGTATCGCGTACTACTGCTTATTCTGCGGTATAGAAGAACGCAGGCAGAGCCGCGGAATAAAACATCGTAGTTCCACAGAGAAAGTCTAAGGTAAACAGGTAAAAATAACTGGAGTTTTATTATTGTTTCCGGATGACACTTATATTTATAGCTACGGTAGCCTAGTGGTTCAGGCATGCGGCTGTCAAGCGGCGGTCGTGGGTTCGAATCCCGGCTCTTACCAATGAGTTTTTCGGAACTTATGTACGGAATATTTACCGTTAGCTTTTCGGTGAAGGAAAACATCGTGAGGAAACCGGTCTTATCCCAATAAGGTCTAGTTTTCCCTCTGGGTTGGAAGGTCAGATGGCAGTCGCTTTCGTAAAACTAGTGCCTATGCCAAATCTTGGGATTAGGAGTCAAAGCGGACCCAGGCTCCTTTAGGGGCACTACACGGGAATAACGCTAGGAGGATGATGATTTATCTATGAACACAGGTAAACACTTTGCTTAAGCGGCCTTTAGACTAGACTTAGTAGCCTCACAATATTGATTAATGCACTGCATTTAGACTGGTTCGGGGCTAAAGTCAATTTGTGTAGGTATAATTGTCCCGGAACATTTATTTACTTTCCATTCTGCGTAAAACAACGACACTAGCACACAAGTGTCGTAGTTTAATGAAAATTTACTCCTCTTTTTCGGCATTTTTTTTAGAAAGATTTACCAGAAAACTCGTAATCAATCGTCCTCTAATCGGTACTTACTTCCAGGGCGCTTTCAGTTAAGAGCATATTAAGGCGCCGTGGGTTCAGCGAAGTCAAGCGAACAGAGTTTTTGAAACAATATAATGCGTCTATTTATAATAATTTGGTTAAGAAAAATACGTTTACTAATCTCGAGGCTTTTCTGCAGGGAGATCAGTGTTTAGAAACATGATTAAGCAATTTTCGCTCGATAAAAAAAAATCGCCAACATACCTCTATTTACACTCTTTAAAACAATATTACATTTTTTTTAAACTTGCTACTTACATGAAACTTGCATCAAAAATTGCGTATTTGTATTTTAGATGGTAATCAGTGAATACATTTTTTTTTTATAATTCCAATCAAAAATAATAATTCGAAAACATCGATAACCGTGAACCTACTCGTGCCCGACTACCGGCCGCCGCCCGCTCAGTGCTCAACTGCTCAGCGAGCTGCGTTCAGGGACGGACCTGTGTCGCGCGACTCGTGCTCCCGAATCCGTACCGCCAAGTGCATTTCTTGCAAAAAATATACCCTGCGTTCTCCCTATAATGGGGAATAAAAAGAATAAAACTAAAAAAAGGAGAAGGAGTCATGTTATGAATTGCAGGGCGATTGCCCGAAGAACAAATGCGAAACGGTAACTGCAATCACAGATAAATAATAAATGCAGTAGTGTAGGTGCCTGCTTACTTAGTGGCTGTGTGACGCGCGTAAGTTATATTATGTATCTGAAGTGGGAAGTTCGCTATATACTTACCGAAGATGTTATATGAATAGTGTTTTTTCTTGTTAAATAAGTAGGCACTGTAAATATCATATCAAATTATTCATTTCTGAATGTAATCATTCTCTTTAAAATTTTTTTAGGTTGTTGGACCGCAACAAAGAAAATAACGAAACCGTGTTCCCATCGAATGAGTACGTAATAATTATTTTAGTCTAATCAGAGGGACTACCGCGAAGCGAAAACGAACTTCGTTCAAGTATCTCCCTCTCTGTCGCTCGAACTAGCAAGTGCGACAGAGACGGAGATACACGAACGAAGTTCGTTGTCGTTTCGCGGTAGGCCCTCAGTACGTGAGCATGGCGCAACCGAAACTCGTGTGACAGTCACACTCTCAACAGGGAGGAGAGGAGTGGAGTGAAGTAGAGAGGAGTGTTGATGAGAGGAATTAGTTAAGCGAAGAGGAGAGGGGCGGGGAAAATGGAGTGAATGGGAGTAGATTGGAGAGGACTGGTGTGGGAAAGAGAGGAGAATAATGGAGTGCTACATGGGGAGGAACGGCTTGTCCGATTTGGATGAAACTTTGTTTGTACATATTTGAGTGGGTCCATGGATGGTTTATAAAGACAATAGGCCCGATAGATGGCGTCGTGATCACAATTGAAATGACGAATGGTTGGACCGTTTTTTATGAAACTATGTGTTTAGGTATTTAAGTGGGTCCCTGGATGGTTTGAAAAACAAACAGTTGGACCCGGTAGATGGCGTTGTGATCGCGATATCTTGAAAAACCGGATTTGCTGAACATGTGACAACACTGTATATTTTAGTGGGTTCAGGGGATGGTTTGATCAAGGGAGACGAAGAGAGAGAGAGATGGTATTTGTCTATCTTATATGGCGAGAGAGGAAAAGAGAGATAGTGTGTAACGAAATCTTAAATGTTTATGAAGCAGAAACGTCCGCTATCGAAATTCCAAATTTCAATCATAGTGGAACATTGAAAAATTATTCGCCACGAGCGGGATTTGAACCCACAACCTCTAGAATCCGTCCATCGCTCTCCCAATTGAGCTACCGTGGGTCCGCTAATGGTGAAGAATCTTTCAATCCCTTCCACTATTGTATTTACACCTTATGGGGGCTCGTAGCGACATCTACCGCGAAGTTATTACAACTTCTGAAACGGCACCAACGTTTCAAGTTACATTGAAGACGAAGGGGAAAATCAACCCACGGAAGTAATTTATATTAAGCGAGATGATGCGTTTTGGAGTGAAAAAATGGAGAAAAAACTTGTGGAATTTTATATTGGTCATTTATTGCCAGAATTAGTTGACTCGCGGCAAGCGCGAGGAATGCCAATTAGAGGAGCGTCTCCTAATCGATCGACATAAAAATAATTTATTTTATTAAACAAAATACGACCGGTTAGCCTAGTGGGTAGTGACGCTGCCTACGAAGCTGAAGGTCCTGGGTTCGAATCCCGGTAAGGACAAATATTTGTGTGATGAGCATCAATATTTGTTTCTGAGTCATGGATGTTTTCTATGTATTTAAGTATTTATATCTATTATATATATCGTCGTCTAGTACCCATAACACAAGCCTTATTGAGCTTAATATGGGACTAGGTCGGTTTGTGTAAGATTGTCCCCTTACATTTATTTATTTATTTAAATAGTAGACACTTACACACACACACACTCTTTCTCACACACATACACATTACCGATGAAGAGGGTATGACAAACAAGTTTTTATTTATTTATACTAAATGTTCTTCGCGAAAATTCATTGTGTGTAGGTACCTACCCTAGCAAAGTACTTATAAAACTTTACTTTCCAATAAATTGTGCGTATCCCAGTTGAAGTTCGTCCTTTTTTCTCAACTCCACTCTACTCCTCTCCTCTCCTCTTCACTTAACCCTTTCCTCACCACTCTACTCGACTTCTCTCTTTTTTCTCTCCTTTTTTAAACCCACCGGTTCGTTTGGTTAGTTTGGCGAATTTACCGTGTGTAATACCGTCAGCGCCCATCGCTATTTTATTATACCTACAGGCTTGAGGTCCCGGGTTCGAATCCCGGTAAGGGCATTTATTTGTGTGATGAGCTGATGAGCATGAATATTTGTTCCTGAGTCATGGATGTTTTCTATGTATTTAAGTATTTATTTATCTATTCAAGTATGTATATCGTCGTCTAGTACCCATAGTACAAGCTTTGCTTAGTTTGGGACTAGATCGATTTGTGTAAGATTGTCCCCCCAAATATTTATTTATTTTATTTTATATAGGTACTTTATTTTTTACTACACACATGGTTGGCAACTGGCAACCCATTTACTTTCCGGTCTGTGAAGTTACTACAATTTTTGCTTTAGTTCTAAAAACCGCGGTAGTGCGCGTCTAAACTAGAATATGAATTAGCCGCTTCGTTGCGGTACTGTTTACTCTGTACTGTGTGTTTCCACTATGCGCGACGGCGGGAGACGTGCGGGCGGAGCATCCCCGCGCGCGCGGGGGCCGCACCCCCTTAGACGATATTTTTCGCTGAACCTACGGCGCCTTAAAAAAGCAGACAGATCTGCTTGCAAACCCAATAATTACCATAAAATGTCTGCGAAAAAACAAAAGAAATCGTCAGGGATTACTATTATTTATAGTCGCAGTAATCCGGACGTTTCCAGATATTCATGCTAGCTGCACTTGAGTGTTATATCTTAAAACACGACAAGTGACATTTGATTTCATCTAGGTATGGAGGATATTTTCCTAAGGGAAGGCTGAAAAGGTGTTTACTGACGTTTTCCAATGTCGATAACGACTAACGACCGGATTTAGTGTTGTATTGGTTGGGCAGCGCTGTTCATACGATGTAAGAATCAGCGAACGAAAAAGCGCCTAAAACCCGGTATGCTCATGTTCTAACTAAACGGCTCCCTGGCATCGTTTTGACACCCCGGCCCAATTCCCGCATAATGGCAATGGCACCCATTCTGTTCATTCTGTTCTCTGCGTGATCACAACAGAAATGAGGCTATCCGCAGCAGAACCAAGGTAACCGATAGCACTCCGAATCGCTAAACTTAAGTGGCAGTGGGGAGGGCACATAGCACGTAGAACCGATGGCCGTTGGGGCGGAAAGGCTCGAGTGGCGACCGCGTAACGGAAGGCGCGGCGTAGGTAGGCCCCCCACAAGGTGGACTGATGACCTGGTAAAGGTTGCGGGAGTCCACTGGATGCGGGTGGCGCAGGACCGGTCACTTTGGCACTCTTTGGGGGAGGCCTATGTCCAGCAGTGGACGTCTTTCGGCTGATATGATGATGATGATGATGACCCATTCTGTGGAGCCATTTGCGGCGCTACTTAGATCTCCAAAATGGTTTTTTCCTTCGCTGGTAACAATAAGTAGGGGAGACCGGGGGCAATGGTACCACTTTAGAAATAATTACCTATAACTCAGAATTTAACGCTACCACGTAAAAATCGCTAAGGATATAACATTCTATTCTCATTGGCTATCAGAATCTAAAAAAATATTTTCATTTAATGGCATCAGAATGGTGCAAATTGAGTTTTTGTTCATTAAGTCCTTGTGTTACAATTGACCACTAGTACGGGTCAATTGTACCAGATAATCAGAGGTCAATAAAACCCAAAATAATGTTTTAATCAATCAGTAATTATTGTTAATTTCTTGAGACGAATCAGTCTGTTACGTACATCAGTCTTAATTATAGAGACTCGTATTTACACTAGACAAAGGTAGCATTTCAGTTGAACTAAAAGTAACAATATTTTCCAAGTTTTTGAAACATATTATGTCGATTTATTATAAAAAAATACTTAGCGGTGCTCATAGCACACATCTTTCTATCAATAAGAACATCTCAATACAACAAAATAACGAATTATTTAACAATTACTAATCCCAAACAGTTACAATTGAGCCCTGGTACAATCAACCCCATCCTTCACCACAAATAAATATTAAATAATACCACTAAAACGGATGGCATTGCGGGTATTATAATGTATATACATCCCGAAGTGTCGTATGAATCATAGGTATAACATAAAATACCTACCGGAGATGTAACTTGTTACAAAAATAATTAGTTTCAATTGTCTTATTTTAGCAGTCGTGTAAAAACTTCGGGTCAATTTTATTGTAGCACGGGGTCAATTGTAACGTTACAATTAACCCCGAGTGTTGTGGTACATTTCTCCTTTTTTACTCGCACTCACTAACCTTCACAAATTTCGATTTCTATATCTAACTGACCCCCACACTGTAACATATTAAAAACTTTAATAACTAGAGAGTCACAATTCAGTACAAGTTTCACACTACGACTGTCTAATTATAAACACTTGTACAAAACGTAAATCTCAAATACTTACTTTGGTCAGTCAAAAATGCAAATCGTCGTATAGCACATTCTTTTCGCACGGCAGCGAGTGGCCGACTAGTGAGCAGGTAGAGACACGCTCAAGGCACACTGGTGTATCCACACACATGCATATTTCGATGTGGTTGAAGAATTATAGGCGACGGTACTATTGACCCGTGGTACTATTGACCCCGGTCTACCCTACTTGATTTAGCACCAAATTTATTTTGCTGCTCAATCTAGATGATGGCGGCTAATACACGGTGATAAAACACTGATGAAAATCACGTTTCCACGCTCTGATTTTGGCCAATCGCGGCTATTCGGGGCTTTCTTAAAACTGCGACGCTCGTTTGTTAGTCCGTTAATTGGCGGGCTTAGGGCTAATGCCCGAAGGGCGATCAGATTACCGGCCAGTTTATAGCTACGGGACCTACGTCACGTAACATGGACCTTCCGCTTCCGATGGACGCGTATCGTGTAAGGAAAAGAGGTGTTGCGCTGCGCGATACCTTTTTAGGGTTCCGTACCAAAAAGGAAAATACGGAACCCTAATAGGATCACTTTGTTGTCCGTCCGTCCGTCCGTCTGTATGTCAAGACCTTTTTTCTCAGGAACGCGAGGAGGTGTCAAGCTAAAATGTATACCAAATACTCAAGTCTACTGTCCCTTGGAGCTGGGAAAAAATCAAACTTCTAAGCTAACGCAATCAAAAGATACAGCCGTTCATGCCGCAAATTTCCGCAACTCGCAAGGGAATCAAAACCTACTTCCCGTGAACTCGGAATCGTGAAGTTTGGTACGAAGCAACGTCTTATTGCACCAGATAAAGGAAAAATTGCGAAAACCGTAAATTTTTGTACGGAACCCTCGGTGCGCGAGTCCAAGTCGCACTTGGCCTGTTTTTTTGTCCTTGCTGAATCATTCTGTCCAATTATTGGCTCAATAGGTTAGGTACTTTCGTTCTGCATGTTCGACGACCAAAACGGTGTTTTACCTACGAAATATAACTAGAAACTCAGTGAGCTGAGGGGCTACCGCGAAACGAAAACGAACTTCGTTCGTGTATCTCCCTCTCTGTCGCTCGAACTAGCAAGTGCGACAGAGACGGAGATGTAAAAACGAAGTTCGTTTTCGTTTCGCGGTAGCCACTGTTGTAGAACTCGCATCGCAACCCAGCCTTTTTCAAATACCCTTTCGCAAAACGGAATCGAAAAACAAAAATCTATATTGTCTTCTTCGCCATTTACCTACTCTAAGTGATAAGATCGCTGTACATACCTATTATAATAACAATGATGTAATATAAAAAAGTGTAGAAAGGTTTAAAGGTCTTGCACTTGTAGGAAACTAGCTTCCGCCCGCGACTTCGTCTGTGTGGACCGGGGATAAAACTATCCTATATTTTAATCCAGGATGTAAACCATCTTCGTGCTAAATTTCATCCAAATCGGTTGTGTGTTTTAACGTGATTGTGTAACAAACATCCAAACATCACTTTGGATTTTTTATAATATTAGTAGGATTATCCCTCTAATACAAAGGAAGCTCCTACCAGCCTGAAAATGCCATTACCTTTCGTGAAGTTTCCTTCTCTTCAATACGCGCAAATAAACGCTTCCTATCATTCTAGAATACGTGGACGTCAGACACTTCCTCTGATTCCATTTGTGTATTAAGTAATATAACGACGTTGATGACATATAAGTACGGAAACACACGAATGCGTAGACAACGAATTTCTAATATAATATGTTTACCGAAGCATATTCCACGGGTAGTAACGAGCTTCCTTGAGCCTAATTCTATTGCGTCTTCCGAGCGGTTAGCGTCCATGTTTGGGGTCCATTAGTTGCGCCGCTTACGGCAAATATTGCCCTACCATTGCCCTAATTCTGGCAGGTACGGAACCCTCGCTAAGTTCATTAAACTTGGGCATTGCCAAGTCGCATTACAAGTTATGTTGCCGAGTGGCAGTGTGTGGAGTGAAATAAGTAAAATTAAAAAGGAAAAAGTTGTCGTGTGAGCTGTGTCGCGACGACATAAGACTATCCGTGTCTTTCTAAGCGTCCTAATTAGAAAGAGATGGATGACTATCACGCCGTCCTGTGATTGCTGTGCTGTTACCAGATAAGTACCTATACCCCAGGAAAATTACGTTTTTTTCAAACATTAATTTATAACAGCGTTTTTTTTGTTTGTTTAGTTTTAAAATGTTATTCTAAGATGCCTTATCCAAGAATCCACCAAAATTTCCATCGGGAAGTAAATATATAAAAATAAATGACACATCTATTATGTTTTTTGTGTGATTTATTTATTATTCTTGAAGAGCTCCTGTAAATTAACCAAAACAAAAATTAATATTTTTCCTCTTTTGTCAGGAATTGGTTAAATATGGATTTTTTTGATGACTTATATTTTGGTGGATTTTGAGTCTACGTAATTACTAAAGTGATAGTATATCAGTTACACGCAAAAAAGCTGCTGTTATGAATTATTTCCAAATTTGCATTTTTTTCCATACTAATGAAAATAAAGTGCTTGGGCTACTAGGTACTAGAGGCAGCTACTTATTAGTCTTATTACCTATCACCAATTTTGCTTTAGTGAGATGTTTTTAAAATATCGGAATGGTCTGGGTGAACAGCTGATTTTAACAATAGCATTGCGCTCTTTGTAAATTTTGACCAGTAGATAAGATACTTATCAGCGCAGGCGCTTTCCGCTACTTAGCGGGAAAACCACGGCATATCGGCTACAAGCGTAGCGTGTAGCAAGTTTTAGCATTGAGTGTGTATAAATTGAAAAGAAAGAAATAACAAGATATTAGCGCACAAATATATATCTTCCGTTCCGTAGTCTACCTATATAAGGTTCAATTTGTTGGTGTTGTCATAGATGATCTATACTTGTTGGAACGTCTACATGCGCCTTAACTGCCTATAGTTAAGGTGCAGGAATCTTTACGTTGTTTTTTCAGAAGAAGCTTTATCTTCAGATGAGATGCTATAAGTTACGAGGTAAATGTACCTATAAGTAAACTGTGAACCCTTTCTAAAACAATTAATTGTTATTCAAAAAAGGAAAGCTGTCAGAATTACATTAATGAATTGTTTTAATGTCTTCTTAGTGGGTGAACAAAAATGTCCAACAACTAATAGTTTCTTTAATACATTTCTAAAGTGGTCTAGCAGCCGACATTTTCCAAGAAAAAGTGGGATAAAAGATTTTTCATAAAACCCAATTGTTTTTTTCAAATATTATAGCCTATGTCACTTATAATAGGAATCCAACGACACCTCATCGATATATATCATGTCGAAATCCGTCAAATGGTTTAGGCTGAAGGGCGTGCCAAAGAATAAGACGTACACACATAAATACATATGCTCGAAAAACATAACCCTCCTCTCCTTCGGAAGTCGGGTAAAAACACAAGTGAATTATCTCGAAGATAGTTCACTTTGCATAGGCACCTACTATGTGGTACAAAAAGTTGCAATCAACCTTATTACCCCTTATCACATTCACTGCCAAAAATCGCTACGCGCTACGCTCGTAGCCGGTCCCGTTGTTTTCCTCGTAGGTATGTAGCGGATAGCGACTACGGCGTAGGCACCCGCTAGGCGGGTTCCTGGCAGTGAAAGTGTTTACAGGAATACCTTGAATTATCGATAAGGTATAAGTACTTAAGTACCTATAGCCCGACAAGTCCCTATTTAACCCTGAGCCTGAGGTAGTGTAGCTGTAAACCGCATAATATATTTATATTGCAATAATGTACGTACAATACGTCATGTATAGTCGGCACAGTGTGTACTTGGCATTGTGTTGTTTGTTGAATGTAACAATTCTATGCTTTATAATAAATACCTATATCTGCGGCCCTAGCACACTAACAAAATGACGTCTTTTATGCACATGTTTTATGCCCACAACCGACGTATAATTTTTTTACCGTCATGAGCTAACATGGTATACCGTCATCATCTACGTAAAATGTAACCATTAATATGTCTTGCACATAAAACTATCTTTTTTACGCCAAATGCTAACATGCTCTTGGTTTTGGCACATAAAACGTGACGATATGAACCGTTGACGGATAAAATCTTATGTAGGTCACTCGAGACCCCTGATAAATTTTAACACTATGTAAACAATACAATTTGGCCGCAGGATATCTGTAAAATTTTTGTCACAACACACGGTTTCAGTTTCAAAACTTATTAGTTCGTTTGCTGTTTGGATGGATTACTTTTCTAGATGACTTTTTGCTTGACCATTGTATTTCGATATCGCATATTAATACGACCCGTAGTAATTTACTTTCATTTAAAGGCGTACGAAAGCATAATATGCGCATCTTCAAGAAACCTAATAAAATTATTAAAGAAAATAATTATACTTAAGTATACAATACAAATTCTTCTTATCCATTGTTGAAATTATCTATAGGTAGTTACTAATATTATAAGAGGACAAAGTCTGTGAGATTGAAGATTGCAAGTTTGTGTGTTTCAAAAAATCTTTGAATGCGTATAGAGTAGGGTTTCGGGGTGGTGGTAGGCTATATTTTATCCCACGGGTTTGCCCACTTTCTTTGAATTATGCGGGAGAAGCAGCGCGGGCAGCTTGTAGTCTAATAAATCAATTGTTAGCTTTAGCATTGGTTAACATTTACTTTTCCTCAATTTCAACAAGAATGCTACAAAGAAAACAGTAACACTTGTACCATAAAATGAATTACGACACAAACTTAAGTACTAATATTATGGGAAAACCGGGGCGGGAGTAAGGGTGAGTTGCACCAAACCGTCTGTAATCGTAAGCAGTGTTCGTTAAAATCTGAATGTATGGAACGTTTGACAAGTTTCCATGGACTGACAGCTGTCAGCGCCATATTTAACGTTGATCGGTCTGTGATCGTAAGTTGGTGCAACCCGCCCTAAGTCAATAAATAAAAACGAAAATCGATTATAATACAACTTAATACAAGAGCACAACTATTTAGTAGCAGTGCAGTGCTTATTATTACTCTTTAATTAAGTCGTATTATAGTGGGTCTCTTACCATAGACTGCGATTGAACGAAGGAAAAGAATGTAATAATTGGTAGAAATTCAGTTGTATATATTGGCAACACTACACTTCGTTTTGCTACATATATTTTACGCTATGGCATAAATATATGTTGCGAGATTAGCATGTTAGCCGATTAGTGTGCTAGCCGGGCAGAGGGGCTACTGCGAAACGAAAATGAACTTCGTTCGTGTATCTCCCTCTCTCTTGCTCGAACTAGCAAGTGCGACAGAGAGATGCACGAACGAAGTTCGTTTTACTTTCGCGGTAGCCCCCCTGGTTCCAAGTTAGTTATTCGATATTTAAGTATTTTTCAGATTGTGACTCCGAAGACGACTCCGAGTCGGAACTCGTGTGTCGCTTTCAAGACCGCCGACCTATTATAAAACGTTCGGTTCGACCATTTACGACCACACTATAAAATGACAGTAACATATTACATCATTGACAGTAACTGTCATGTCAACATCCAATTTCAAGACATAGACAATCCTTTATTTTTGCTGTATGCAATTATATTCAAAATAAGTTTTCGGTTTCGGCATATAAATTTATTGTATTTTATTTTACAATCGCGAAGTAATTCGTGTTCCTTGCTGTTTGTTTACCTCGGTGACATTCGATGACTTGTAACAGTTCTAACGTCTGTTGTCAAAGAGTACGTGAAGAGTACCTACCTGCTCCCTACTCATTGCCAGTCAAATAAATTAGTTCCTTTCAAAATCCGCAATATGGCTGGGGTCAAAAAGAAACTTGTCAGGCTATATCTTTATTTTCAAAAAGGTTAGTATATATTGAATAGGTACATAGGTATATATTGAGTAGGTAGATACCTACAGGCAATGATATCTAGAGTAAAGATACGCCCTGTAAGAACAATATTCGCTTTACAAGTTTACAGTGACACACTGTGACAGCTGAAGACTGAAGCACGACGGCACGGCATTGGACGAATTACTCGTGCGCGTTGGTCCTATCTTTACGAAGTAATAAAGTACAAACATTCAGATTCAGTACAGATTGTAGGTACGCTGCCGCCTCAAACTCCTTAAAAAATAAATAGTTTAAACTTAGAATCCTGCTAGCCATAGAGCTGTTAACACAGTTTTTTTAATAACGCAAATTGCCCGCCATATTGTCAGCGCTTGTAAATTCAAATTCGTTGACAAGATTGTGCTAAAAGCAGGCTAAAAGTAGTAGTAGTATATTGTTGTTTTAATATTACTTTGTGTTTGTAAATTATTGTGTACCTACCTACGGCTGTGTTGTGCGATGGACCATTTCGTAGGCGGTTGCAATTTTACGTATGTAGTCACTCGGAACGCTTTAATCCGATCTTGGGACGAGCCTACCGGTTGGCTGTACGGCATAAGGAAATCATTATATCACGGTACGTAGTTACCTACATATTATTATTTATACTTTACTGAAGTGATTTTCCACGATAAACATTGCAAACCACCGCGAAACCAAAACGGAGTTCGTTTGTGTATTTCCTTCTCTGTCGCACTTGCTAATTCGAGTGACACTGACAGAGGGGGCAATATCTACACGACCGAACTTCATTTTTTCAAAATAATAAAGAGTCTTAACGAGTAAAGTGGCCTTTATTTAGCACTCACCAAAGAGCATAATGCACTCACACTCACTGATTAGGGCGAGATGGTTTATCTCCCCTCCCCCAATTAGTGCACTGCATGTGCATTTAGGAAGGTCTAAAGGCCGCTTTATGAGCTACCGTCGCGTCGCCGTCGATAACAAATTATAAACTGTAATATTACCTACTTGCCTGGGTTGTTTATAATATGTAGGTATTGTTATATGGGATGGCGCGGCGTGGATCGGCCCCAAGGTGGACTGATGACCTGGTATAAGTCGCGGGAGTCCGCTGCATGCGGGTGGCGTAGAACCGGTCACTTGGGCTCCCCCAAAGACGTCCACTGCTGGACATAGGCCTCCAGCAGTGGAGTCTTTCGGCTGATATGATGATGATGATGATTGTTATGTCTGATAGTTCACTCACGTATTAAATAGCAGTTTTGATTTCCAGTTCAATACGAAGAAAAATCATGCTAAGCTTACAGATAGTTAATGCGGCGCAGCCGGTTTTCAACGTAAATCTGTTGCCTTTCCTACCAGGTACCTACTGCGGGCGTTGTACGGTTGCCATTTTATCACTTACCTATCGCTGTGGAGACATCCGTCACGAGACAAGTAGGTATTGCGAGAGTAACGGATGTCTTATATCCACTATGATAAGTGATAAATTGACAACCATAACACGCCCGCTGGAAGGAATAACGGTCGTGGGGGATTTGGATGGCTATGTTTTGTTTTGAGCGATATTGTAGGACTGTAGGTAGTTTATTGAGTACACAACATTGAATATTTTGGTTATCACCACAAATAAATACCTTGAACGTATATTTTGGATTTGACACATATGTTGATAATACTGATGACTTAATATCTAGATTTGTGCATATGAATTGGAAATAACTGAAGACATATTTATTGGACTAGAGACTTCTGATTTGAAACTACTGAAGACGTTATTACTGGATTCGATCAAATGAAATTATACTTACTGAAGACTAGGCAGTATGGCCCATGGTCTTAGCCTGTCCGAATGGACGAATTAAAAAAAAAAAATTGACGTTTTGTTAGATTGGCACACCTGATTGTCATCTGTCAACAAACAATGACAATATATAGAAAAGTACTCTGTGACAATGACATTACTGATAGAAAAAATAATGGCCCGTCATTCAAAACTTTCAAAAGATTAAAAAAATGGCCGCTCTTGGAATGTGTGAAACTCCCGGTTGCAAATCCATTGCACAATTACAATGCCCTACGTGTGTAAAACTCGGTGTTCAGGGCTCGTTCTTCTGCAACCAGGATTGCTTCAAGAAATCGTGGAAAACTCACAAAATCATCCATTCGTTGGCGAGTGAGTTCCGTTTTTAAGGTTATGTTGCGGTGTTAGGTTACAGTGGGTTAACTTTGTTTTGTTTTAGAGGGCGAGTCGACAGATGGCTCGAACGTGGACTATAATCCTTGGCCGTCATATACTTTCACTGGGAAACTGAGGCCTTGCCCGCCTGGTCCGAAGCGGACGGTGCCGCCACACATAGGCCGCCCGGACTATGCGGATCATCCGACAGGGTTTCCCGCGTCGGAGAACGCTGCCAAGGGTTCCGGACAGATCAAAGTGCTGGATGATGAGGAGATTGAGGGCATGCGCGTGTCCTGCCGCTTGGGGAGAGAAGTTCTGGATGAGGCTGCCAAGTGAGATGTTATTACCATTGTTTAGTTACTGAGGCATACTTAAGGTCAAATTTTTGGTATGTTTATAAAGTTTTGTTCAAGTTCTCGTTTAAAACTAGTTGTAGTGGAAAATACTTGCCAAATTGTTTTTTTTGCCCTAGTCTCTGGGTCCTAGTTTATTAGGCATACATTTTAATTACTGACACCTCACCTCTCTAAAGATATGGTGAGGGCGATATAATACGAAGCCTGAGTGAAGGAAAGATTCTTCAGTATAATCCTAAGCGTAGCGAGTGATTCCAAGATAGAATCTTGAGCATAACAATAGATTCAAGTATTTACAACTAAGATGGAAATTATTTCGCCACCCAGTGGCACATGTGCATACAATACTCAGACATAACATCCCATCCCATGGCTGTTAGGGTTTCGGGAGGATATATTTATGAGAGGATTAAATTGATACATATTTTTTTTCAATTGATTGTACCTACTATAATTTAAAAAGATTAGATGGCTAACATTACAATCTAATTTTATCTACACATTTCAATTAACTAGTTATTGTTTCATGTTGCCATGGTATCTCTCTTTAATATCAGTAACACTGTGGTTTTTTATGGTAGAACAAATTTGTGTTTTTGTGACACATGTTAAACCATTTATTTATTTAACTGGAGTTCCTAATTCTTTATAAAAAGCCATCTTCTTATTCACGGAACTGAATGATAATAAGAAAAAGATTATCAACATATATAATGATATTTGCAGAGCCTGTGCAGTTGGTGTGACTACGGATGAGCTTGACCGCGTGGTGCACGAGGCCTGTATTGAACGGGAGTGCTACCCCAGCCCGCTCAACTACCATAACTTCCCTAATAGCTGCTGCACATCTGTCAATGAGGTCATCTGTCACGGGATTCCGGATACCCGTCCTTTGGAGGTGGGTATTGATTTTGTTTTTATATGAGAAACAATCTTGGGTGCCCCACTTTTTTATACATTTTTATACAAGTCTGGCAAGGTTGACATATCATGCTTGAATATGTTAATACTTGGTCCCTTGTTAAACCATCTTAAGTGGGGTTTACACGGGTGACTAAAGCCGCATGATTTTTGCCACGTGGCTAATGACAATTAGTCACTCCGAATTACCGTCTAAATGGTGGTCGATTTACTGATTTACGGTCGATATTAGCCGCGCGGCAAAAATCGTGCGGCTTTAGTCACCGGTGTAAACCCGGCTTAAACCACGTAATTGCTAATGTAATGGTTGAATAAATAGTGCCTGAGTATGTACTTATCCTTTTAGAAAAACAATCTATGTATCCAAATATTTTATTCTTGAAAATCTAATATTTCAGGATGGAGATGTCTGCAATGTTGATGTGACAGTGTACCACAGGGGCTTCCATGGGGACCTTAACGAGTCCTTCTTCGTGGGGAATGTTCCGGAATCGACCCGCAAACTGGTCCAGGTGACCTACGAGTGCCTGATGAAAGCCATAGACATTGTGAAGCCTGGTGAGAAGTACCGCGAGATTGGGAATGTGATACAGAAGCATGCCCAGGCGAATGGGTTCAGCGTGGTGAGGAGTTACTGCGGTCATGGGATACACAGGCTGTTCCATACTGCCCCCAATGTTCCACATTATGCCAGTGAGTATTAGTTTTCTTTGTGTTATAAGTTTAACGTGCCTGTCTGTGTATCTGTGTTTCTGTCTGTGGTATCGTAGCTCCCAAACGGATGGACCGATTAGAATGCGGTTTTTTTTGTGTCATAGATAATTTTATCCCGAGTGTTCTTAGCCATGTTTCATCAAAATCTGTTCAGGCATTTTTGAGATATTGGACTTTGAAATGAAAATGTTGGGGGTTTTTCAACTTCTCTAAGTTGTAGTTATTATTTATTTTTTGGAATTTTTATTTTTTGAAATAGAACGAAAACTGCTAAACGCCTGTAAAAAATATTGGAAATATTAAAAAATATTTCTGTAAGCCCAAATACTATAAAAGCGTGTGTGACCCATCAGAAGGCGTATCATGGTCGGCCTTATCACACGATACATTATTTTACGACACAACAAAGTAATAGTATAGTACTTTATCTCATCTAAAATCTCACTTAATGAAATATGAATAAAACTTCATTAAATTAGGTATTTTTCGAAATTTGCCCAATAAAGCCATTCCCGATGATTGTTGCATCTCTTTTTCTCGTGCGCGGAAGGCATAATCTCGTGTCTCTGTCAAGGGGGCGTGGTTTTTGCGAATCGACTCGAATCAAGGCATCCCCTTAAGCAATACCCAGGTCAACTTGTTGCTGTGCCTAAAGTTCACTCGCCCCACTTTACATTGACAAAGTGCCTATGTAGCAAAAAGCCACAGTGTACGGAAAAAAAAAGTTCACTCCCACTCCACTTAACTTTAGTGCCAGTACTCATATCTATCAATCCAATTTGCAGAAAACAAAGCAGTGGGCGTGATGAAGCCGGGACACTGCTTCACAATTGAACCCATGATCAACGAGGGCAGTTGGAGAGATGAGCAGTGGCCGGACCATTGGACTGCCGTTACTGCTGATGGCACACGCTCGGCTCAGGTACCTGCATCTGAGGGACTATCTATATATCTAGCTTTGAGCTGCGTACGAATTTAATGCATGCGGTAGCAGTGGACGGGGCACATTGCACGTAGAACCGATGGCCGTTGGGGCGGAAAGGTTCTCGAGTGGCGACCACGTACCGGAAGGCGTGGCGTGCGTAGGTGCCTCACAAGGTGGAGTGATGACCTGGTAAAGGTCGCGGGAGTCCGCTGGATGCGGGCGGCACAGGACCGGTCGTTGTGGCACTCTTTGGGGGAGGCCTATGTCCAGCAGTGGACGTCTTTCGGCTGATATGATTATGATGATGAAACATGCGCGGGCGAGGCAGCGTGCTTAAAAAGATGTACAAAAATCGTAATTCATGTGGTGCACATTTTCTTCACCAAATTACATCGTTCTGTCCGCGGCACGCTCGGATACACGTCCAAATTACGTGTTTTTTTTTTTGCCGCGATTTTTTTTCACTTGTATGGAGCAGGTCGCCTCAGTCGGCCAACGCTCCATACAAATGTTTAAAAAAATCGCGTGAAAAAACCAATGCTCCATGGTTCGCGAGGAACGATGAAATTCACGAGCATGTAAAAATGCCAACATTAGCATCCGAAGTCGCCCGCTATAAGGAACAACACGTAGCTCGTCTTACCCATCACTCCAATCCATTGGCCTGTGGACTGCTCAATAATGTCCACGTGGTTAAGAGACTGAAACGTAACCATATTCTCTAAGTAGTGAACGAGGCATTGGCCTCTAAATCTACGAACCGTCATCCCTCATTCCACTAATTTGATCATAGTCTGGAGACTGATTGCAGATTAAAAAAGAAGAAAAAAAAAGTTTTCTCCTACTTTTTTCTTATAAGAACACGATTTCTGTTATGCCCTCGATCGGTTCACGCCCCATTTTTGTTACACTCTGTGTAAATTTAACTGAACTGTCCTGTACACTAGCAGTAAATACTGGACTCATCATTCATCGTTCTCCTAGCGTTATTCCCGGTTGTGCCCCTAAAGGAGTCCAGGGTCTGCTTTGACACCTAATCCCAAGATTTGGCATTCCATTTGGCCTTCCAGCCCAGAGGGAAAACTAGACCTTATTGGGATTAGACCGGTTTCCTCACGATGTTTTCCTTCACCGAAAAGCTAACGGTAAATATTCCGTACATAAGTTCCGAAAAACTATTTGGTACGAGCCGGGATTCGAACCCACGACCGCCGCTTGACAGCCGCATGCCTGAACCACTAGGCTACCGTAGCTTCTATTAGGCAGTAAATACTGGACTAACGTTTAAATTATCTCCTTACAGTTTGAGCAAACGCTCCTAGTGACGGAGTCAGGCTGCGACATCTTGACGAAGCGCGGCGCCGGCCGCCCGTGGTTCATGGATCAGCTCGAGAAACTCAACGCCAACTCTTAGACTACCCGTCACAGTTCTGAAAGTCAGTATGCCTTTTATCCCGGAAGCACAGAATGCTCTGAAAGTCGACCTTTCATTCAAACCTTGAAGCACTATATTGTGAAAGTCGATATGCTTTTAATTCAAGTCTTACAGAGGTAGTTTGTCAAAATTCTACCATTAGAATTTTGCATTTGCCGGTGGAACATTTATTCAACATTTCTGATAGTTGATTTGGTTTTAATTATGTAATTGCCTCTCTATTCGCTTTTGTTTTTTTTCACATTTTATACTGTAGTATAAACGAAAAATGGAGAATACAAGAATCGAATTATGTCAATACGTGGACCTATAATACTCAGGACCGGCTATACGTGTTGCCACAGTGAGGGACGGAAAGGCTCCTATGCAGCTAAATTGAGAACTGATCTTATCCTTGTAAGGCCCAAGCTATTTTAAGGACTAATGTAATAACGGCCCAATGTCCTGAAAATAGATCATAATAAACTATTTTGAAATTCAGAATCCCTAAATAGAGTTCAATTTTGATAACAAAAAGCTATTGAATGGGGCTGTTAAGCCTGAAATATTTTGTCCTAAAATAAGGCCGACAGGCCTTACTTCATACTAAATCGGTTGTGGCAAAAACTGTGGAACTATGACAAGGACAATGAACGATATTTCTCTTTCTGACACACTTATCGAGATTTGTATGCTACCAGCTCGCTCGCACGTGGTATTATTATTACCATAGCTTGTCCTGAGTATTATAGGTTCATGTGTCAATACATAATTATGTATGTGTTTAGCTATACTCTGTAGCAATGAGAACGTTTGATTCTGACAACTGAGAAGTTTTTAAAACTGTGTTTTAATAGAACTGCCTATTTTTCAATAAAAAGTTGTTCTACAATTTATCTGCAGTATTTTTACTGAACCATTCTCTTCAGGTCGTGTTATTTTTAATTAACTTCTGATTTTCAGTGCTCGACTGTTAAGTACTTTCAAACTCTAGCAATATTGCGTACAATTTGACCATAAATAATTCTTATGAGATAAAACACTAAATTGAATGTATAATTTGTAAAAGTGTTTTGAGTTGGTTTCCAAATTTTATCTTGTCTACGCTGTTAGGTACAATTGAGTGTATAATCACGTTTTTTACCTAAAATTGCATCTTAGATATTGCTTTACAAAGCCGTACAAATAATACTGTAAAATCATAACTAGCTGATCCAAGTAACAAATAGTTTTTTTATAATAGCATTGTTTACATTTTTAAACTGAAACCATTAAGCGCCTTCTAAAGGCTCATAATAGACATATAATAGATTTAGTATTTATACATTGATGTACTTTATTGTCCTAATAACGTGTTGGTACATTTTTGTTATATGTTTGACTACTATTGTTTATTTTATTTACCGCGCTCTACGCCGGAGGTGAACAAATCATCCATGGACTGAAATATTTTTATATTACGGTAAAAATGTAATATAAAAATAGAGGGGTCAAGGGGAGAGTTCGTATAGAATGGCAGTTGACCTCTCTTTCACCAACGTAACAATGTTACCTGTCAATAACAATTCGCTGTACTGCTGAGTCTAGAAGTAACGTTTCTTATGGGCCCTGATCTGTACAGTCAAGTGCAAACATATGCATCGATTTAATCCTCTCATAAATATGTACCGAAACCTTAATCCGCTGTCATAAGAGAGAGGGGTCATATTTATAACTAGCTTCCGCCCGCGACTTGGTCTGCGTGGAACTCGTTTATATCGTCATCATATCAGCCGAAAGACGTCCACTGCTGGACATAGGTCTCCCGCAAAAAGTGCCAGTGACCGGTCCTGCGCCGCCAGCATCCGCATCCAGCGGACTCCCGCAACCTTTACCAGGTCATCAGTCCACCTTGTTGGGGCCTACCCACGCCGCGCCTTCCGGTACGTGGTCGCCACTCGAGAACCTTTCCGCCCCAATGGCCATCGGTTCTACGTGCTATGTGCCCCGCCCTTACATCACTAACCTTCGGTTTGATGTAGTAGTCTTGGCACGATGCTCGATGACCTCAGTACAGCTTCCGAGCGAATTGGTCTAAGAATGAACATGAATAAGACCAAGATCATGTCAAATGCCCATGTAGTACCAACTCCCATTACAATCGGACACTACGCTCGAAGTTGTAGACGATTATGAATACCTAGGACAGACTATCCAACTTCGAGAAAGAGGTCAATCGTCGAATCCGACTCGGCTGGGCAGCGTTCGGGAAGCTACGGCTCATCTTTTCGTCCAATATTCCGCAGTGTCTCAAGACGAGAGTCTTTGTCCGGTGTGTGTTGCCAGTGATGACATGTGGCACTGAAACGTGGTCGCTTACTATGGGCCTTATCAGAAGGCTCAAAGTCACCCAAAGGGCAATGGAGAGGGCCATGTTGGGAGTTTCTGTGCGTGATCGCATCAGAAATGAGGCTACCCGCAGCAGAACCAAGGTAACGGTATAGCTTTCCGAATCGCTAAACTTAAGTGGCAGTGGGCGGGGCACATAGCACGTAGAACCGATGGCCGTTGGGGCGGAAAGGTTCTCGAGTAGCGACCACGTACCGGAAGGCCATACACTATCCCCCTTATTCATAAAACTTAAAATGCCTCTGTGAAATAAAATGTGCTTTGTCCCTTTCTTACGAACACAAATGTCAAAGTGACAGATAAGGACAAACTAATTTTAACACCATTTTATTTAAAACAGGCATATAGGACGTTTTTGAATATGGCCCTATATGCATACCAAAATTCATATTAATCCCGTTTTTGTGTGATTGAGTAACAAATATGTAAAAACCTAAACGTCCAAACATCTAAACATCGACTTTCGCATTAGTACATTAATGTTGTATGCACCCATATGTTTACACTTCACTGTACAATAAATTATCATTGTTTTGGTGGAACAGGGGGCAAAACGACGTCTAAACCCAAAGAACATTCTAGAAGCTTGTGTATACAATTAAAGTGTAAAATTGTCTAAACTGATGGTTTTGTTACCTTCTCTTGATCCCTTCGCTTGGCCGTTTGAGATGTGTGAGAAGAATCAGTGACATAGAAAAATATATACTAACCAAAATTCATGGTGTCTTTTTCTGGTTCAACACCTATTCAAACCCGTATGAGGTGCAACTCAAGCATTAAATGTGAGTACAGTCGGATGCACTCAAAAGGCAATAACAACTATTTCTATAACTTTGTGGTCTTTGCTCGCGTGGCTATTACTGCTGTTGGTTGTTGTCATCATCCTCCTAGCGTTATTCCCGGTAATGCCCCTAAAGGAGCCCAGGGTCCACTCTGACACCTAATCCCAAAATTTGGCGTAGGCACTAGTTTTACGAAAGCGACTACCATCTGACCTTCCAGCCCAGAGGGAAAACTAGACCTTATTGGGATTAGATCGGTTTCCTCACGATGTTTTCATTCACCGAAAAGCTAACGGTAAATATTCCACACATAAGTTCCGAAAAACTCATCGGTACGAGCCGGGATTCGAACCCACGACCGCCGCTTGACAGCCGCATGCCTGAACCACTAGGCTACCGTAGCTCTCAGAAACTATGTATTGTATGTATATAGTTCTTATTGCTTACGGATTAGATCGGGAAGTGTATACATTCTAGATGGTTCTATAATAAGATTTTTAAACAACCGATATTTGACAGTCGTCATCCTGTACAATAAACGTCAATGATGACATGTGATCTGTCAAATATTGGATGTAAGGCACTAGTCCCACCGCCGGCGAGTAGCGAGTTCGTTCTTAATCGCTTTTACTCGCGCGAGTAAAAGCGAGCTCATAGGAGAGTACTCGCTACTCGCCGGCTGTGATACAAGTGCCTAAGGGCATTTTCACTATAGGATCATATTGCTAAGAAATAAGGACGAAAAGTGTATATGATGTTTATGATGCTGACTGTGCTAGAAAATTTATAACTTGTATAATTGTAATTGTCAATATTTCAAAATATGTAATGACGCCTAAATCGAAAACCATTTCGGTAATTATGTTACCTGAACGTAATAAAGTAGTTTTCTGTGTTTTTTCCCTGCTCGCTTTTAAGAAAATCGCGAAAACGTATAAAAGTGGTTTTAACCGTGTGTGACGTCAGTATTATGGCTGTCATATGAAAGCTGTCCAAACTGCCATACAGAGTCGTAGTATTGACGTCATAATTTACTTACGACCTTCTGGAATACGCTACTTTTCAATTTGATAGTTTTGAATGAAAATTACAACTAAGGGAGAAATAAAAGAACACGTGTCGCTAAAAAAATCATTTTCTAGCGAACTAAATCGTAAAATGGCCTACATGAAAATATGAAATGTTGTCAATTGAAGTAAAACTTTCATTTTATTATTTATTTTATTATAACTAGTTATAAATTTGGCATTAACAAAAACAAAACAATAAATACTTAGTATTTACATTAAAATAAATAGGTTAATTAAATAACGAAATGCTTCAACAAAACTTATGCTATGTTATCCTAGCTTACAATATGATTAATTATAAATAACACAGTCTAGTCGAAATATGAAATAATAGAGATAATATTTTTATTCATACTTTACAAAAATCCGAAACAAAGTAAACATTTCTCGACGTAGCAGCATTTGATCCTCTGTTTGACGTATATAGAAGTGCACCGGAACGGGTTAAGACGAGGATGACATTAATAATTATTCAAGTAGATTCATTTTGCGATAAAGTCTGGGTAAAATGGATTTTCAATAATTATTGTCAAGTCGATCTTAACCTTTTACCGTGCACGTCTATAGACGTCGAGGACAAGGCTTAATTACAATTGATATTTTCTTTAATATATGTAGGTAGAAAGTTGATAACTAACATGAATATTAAAAAAAGCCATCTACAGGATCTAACAGATAGCAAAATATGTTGATATTGTAGGTATGTCCACGTGCCTCGTGGTTATAAACACGTGAACATTCGCTTGTTCAGAGGTCAAAATCGGTTGGTACCTACACAATTTTAAAATGTTATTGCAACTATTGGCAATACTTACAAGCGATTAAGATTAAATATTTTTTAAATGCATAATTGTTTCTCTTAAAAACATTCTTTTGCTTACCATAATTTGTTAAATATCTAAGGGGACAGTCTTCTAGAGTAAATACTTAGATCTCTTGTACTATTCCTCGTAATCGTCGAAGAGTGGTATGTAGTCGTCGCTCCTGGACCTGAGTTTGAGTCCGAATTGAGTCACCTGGTTCATATTCGGTCCTTGAGTCTTGTCCACGGACTTCATGGTCGCTGCCTTCCAGTTGTCGACGGTTTCTTGCTTTCGAGTGACCTCTTTTTGCTTCATGTTTGCTAGCTTGGTTAGTACCACTTCTTTCTGAAAATGAGAAAAGGCACGTATTTGAAATGTTAAGATGAACAACCTTATCGAAATGCTCGAAATACTTGAGATACGCTTATAGTTCTTGTTTTTAAACTATACTTTTCAAATCAGCCAACATTACTATTATAGAAAAGTTTCAGTTGAAGGTATGAACAAGCCAGATTTCTCTCATGTTTCTCAATAAACATAAAGGGGTGGTCTAGTTTTATGACTTAGCTTGATTAAAAATAACTAAAATTTATATTTAAATACATATTATAATATACCTGTTGAGGAGAGTCCACGTAACTGGCATAAATTCTCAAGACAGGTTCGCCTGTCTTGTCATCAAAGGTCAGCTTACTTTTCGGAGGTATCTTCGCTTTGACCACAGTTATTTTCTGCGGCACCAGCGTTGTCGTAGACGTTGTAGGAGTAGGGGTCTCCGCCGGGACAGCGATCAGCCTTAAAGGCGGTCTTCTAGACAAAATTATATTTTGCTCCTTATTGTAATCTTGGTCTTCACTTATACTCGCTTCTACTATCTGCCCAGCGTATACACTTCCATCCTTAGCAACCTTTTGTTCTTTATCGTCAGCTCTGTATAGAGTGTAAGCAACTTTTACGTTTTCTTCTGGCTTTGCTATAACATGTTTGACTGATTCTTCTGGTTTCGCAAATGGGATTCCTAATATTGATTTTAGTTCTCCAATTGTTTCATTCTTCTCATCCTCCTTTTTATGTATGAAGTATGGTTGAAATTCTGGATTTATTGTAGTTGTTGTTGTTGTGGTAGTCGTAGTCGTGTTTTCTGTTTCGGAGCTCGTTGATTCTTGCGGTTTCTCCACTTGTGCTAATGCGGCTGCTGCTCTGACGTCATTTATTGCTGAGAAGAATCCACTTGCAATTGCGCTACCAACGCTCTGACCGACTTGGGCGTAGTACAATGGAGTCGTCGTCTTGTGTTCTTCTGTAGTGCTTTCCACGATGTACTGAAGAGTAGTCGTTGAGGGTTCGGATTCTGATACCACGTGAACCGTTATATTCTGTGGTGTAGGTGTAGTTTCTTCAGCTGGCTTTTCAGTGGCGTTACTAGTAGTTATTATAAGTTTTTGCGGGACTAATGTTACTACTGTTTTTTCCTGAGTTTCTCTCTGCACCACATTCTTCTCATTATTCTGCGCTTCTTTAGTGACGAATGGTGCTGGGGCTTGTTTTGTCACTTCGTTTTGTAGCAGTATCACTTGTGGCTGGATCTGAGAGGCTTGTGCCTGAATGTGAGCTTCCGTGGGGATGTCTGCGGCGTACGGTATGAATTCGACGGCCGGATACCTCTGCAACAGTTGAGTCTGTAGTTTTTGCAGGAATGATGGGTCAGGTTGGTATAATGCGTTCGGCGGAATTATTATGCCGTCGGCTCCGGAATGCATGAGTTCCTGGTGAGTTGGCATGCCACTGAAACCCTAGAAATTTTAACGGTTATGGAACATTAAGTGAGAAGTGTCGTAATTTGAGGTCAGAAACTGAGGCCCAACTTGGGCTATTGGGCTATGTTTCAGGAGATAATAACAGGGACAGTATTATCATCTGACACTTCTTGTCATAGTGTGTATTTTTTATTATTTGCGCAATAAAGTTACTCTTACTTACTTTCTTTTACTTTAATATGAACTAAACACAAAGTTCAATAAGAAGTGTGGCCCGTAATCTTGGATTGGGCAATCCATAGCTTACGTTATCACAAAGATAATTAAATCACCTGTTGTATAGTGAATTGTTGCGGTAGAAGTTGTGTCTGTTGCGGCATAGCGTTCGCATACAGTCCATATTCTGTCGCTAGTTGCAGAGCGGGTCCGTTTCTGACCAGGGCTTGTATTTCGGGGGTTGTTAAGGACTGAAACAGATAACCAGTGATGCGTGAAAGGTGTTTGATTTGGTAAAATACATAGTAAGAAAGAGCATGTAGGTATCTCAAAATAATCTTTATGGTCACTAGACAGATTGCTTTCAGAATTGATAAAAGGATTTCTTAGTTGACTAGGTATGATGTTTACTTATCAAGAACTATAGAGGATTGAGCCCTAGGAACTTACTGTAGCTTTGGAAAATCCTATAGGCGATTCAATCTTCGACACGTGGATGGACGGCTCTAAGTATTTCTCTGTTACCTCGTATGTCGGTTTTGGCTGAAAAAGGTTTTTTTTAAGTAGGTCGGTGTCGGTACCTATATCTCTTATTATAAATAAATATTTGGGGACAATCTTACACAAATCGACCTACTTAGTCCCAAACTAAGCAAAGCTTGTATTATACTATGGCACTATGGGTACTAGACGACGATATACATACTTATATAGATAAATAAATACTTAAATAACTACATAGAAAACACCCATGACTCAGGAACAAATATTCAAGCTCATCACACAAATAAATGCCCTTTACGGGATTCGAACCCGGGACCTCCGGCTTCGTTGGCAGGGTCACTACCAACTAGGCTACAGAGGTCGTCATATTACTACGTCATCCACGTCGAGTTATGTATGGCACTTCATCCTAAGGCCCGTAAAACGGTATTAAAATGTGGATTATCTAGTCTATGAAATAGAGCTAAAATTCGTTCGTTCGAAAAACGACCGAAACAATTAAGACAAATGCCACACTGTTCCAATTAAAAACTATTAAAATTCCTTGAAGAAAATAAGTCCTTTCATTAGGTCCATGGGCCTTAGGAGGTTATCGAATTATTTCGAGTATTTTCTACTATTACCAAACTGACCAGTCTCCCTCGTGGACCCACGGCAAATCAGTGGGACCACGAAAAACGGCGGTACTTACAGCTTGCGAAGTGACCCTGACTCCATGGTCCGTTGCGTCGATGACCACGATCGGCTTCTCCGCCAGACTGAGGTTGGGCGCTGGTATGGTGTGGATGGCACCTGGGGGGTCAAAATTGACTGAACACGCTTGACTTCACCCATGGACATGTCGGCGCTTGATCGTGAACGAATATAATAGGTAGGATAAAACGGATATCCAGGAAAAAATATTGTGTACGAGTAAGTACGTAAAAAAAGAGAAGAAACTGTTAACGGCCCGCAAAGAGCCGTGTCCGCACGATGATAAATCTTTCAATTAAGAATTTGGAGAAAATAATCAGACGGTGATCGAAAATTTGTGGTGGAATCAAAACGTGGACAATATATTGTTGGATACCGATTTAAAATTTGTTGCTGCTAGTAGAGAAGAGAGGATTATGCAGTTGACCAATTCAAGCGACAAACTATCTTCCATGGGCGAGAAATTAAAATAATGTGCGATTTGTGCACGAAAGAATATATATATAGTAAGTGCAGAAAAAATGGGAACAGACGTTAAATTAAGATAAGTTTCGACTTTTAGCTTACACGATCATTTTTAATCGTACAGAGAAGAGATCTTGTTTGCAGACGTGTCTCTACACAAGTACCTCCGTGGTTTACAAGAATCGAGGCAGTCCCTTAACCGAGTACATATTGCAGAATCTTTTAAAATATCGTGGATCTACGATCCATCAGAAATTAAGCAATTAGGCTGGACTATGACGTGTTGTTCTCAGAGACAAGGGAACTTAAATTTCTTTAACCCGAACTTGTCGTTTTTGGCGCTAATGTCGCAGATAACCAGCACGTCGTTGATAACCTGGTCCCTTTTCGTAGATAACGCCACACGCAAACATGATCTGTATAGCCAGCACTGGCTCTCGCCCTCAGAGTGGAGCGAGATGGTCTTAGGGCGCCCTTTGACGCCTTTACTTTCCATGTTATTTTTTTCGTCATTTTGTATGTTGGCGCCTAAAGCGATAGCTCCCTTCGCTCTACCCTCGGGCCGGCCCTGAGTAAAGCTAAAGCATAAAGAAAGTGCGGTGCATGTAAAGTGAACCTTTAGCACCGTTAACGCGCAGCGCGGGGGGCGCCGACGCGGCCCTGACGAACTCGTACTCCGGAGTGACCGCGGTCATGGGAGGCAGCTTGGCAGTCGTCTTCCAGGGCCCGCTGTTGACGAACACGTTGCGGTTCGCGTTGGGGCCGTAGTGCTTCATGGTGTATCTGCGGGATATTGGCCTTTTGGTTTTAGAACATAGAGGCTGTAGCTGCTTGAACGGTTACCAACCATAACAGTAGGTACTCTAAGTTTTAGAGGTGTGGCAGTGGACTGGATTTTTCTTGAAGGGCTGTGGTAAGACAGTTAAATGAGTACCTATACATGAAGAGAAAATCAGTCGCCTTTTTATACTTAAATTTAAATGAAATCCTAGGTGTAAACGTGTAAATATTACTTTAATTCCTTATGTGTACCTACGTTTAAGACGAAGGATTTGAAATACCCTTACAGGGTGTCATGTTGTGCCATAGACTAAGCTATTTAAGACCTGATGTAATGTCTACATGAGAGCAATAAAGTATTCTATTCTATTCTATTCTATTCTATAAAAAAATCTATGGGCGCGTCATTTGCTTACAGTACATTTGTAAAGTTATCGTATCTTTAGAATTATTCTTGTAAAAAACCATTCTCTAAGCCTTGAGTTGTACCAAATTAGTGGTTCAAATGTGTTCCAAGTGCGAGTGGGCTGGCCAAACCTATTACAGAATCAACAAGCTGATGAAAGCCTGTGAGTCGCTCCTTTAAGCGTCATTTAGTACCTACCTAAAGACCGCGTCTCCTGTAAGTACGGTACCGGTTGGTAAGGTGATGGGCTGGCTATATATTTCCAAGGGCAGCGTAAGCCTAGAGAGGAGACTGCTTCTTGTGGGTATGTTTCTGTACTTCCATGCGAGAAGGCGTAAAGATGTTGTAAGTAGATGGCAATTAGGCACGCAGCAAAACTTAAAGCGACTGGATGGGCGACTCATTTACAGTCTGAGATGTCTGTGTCCAATTGTAAAATTTAAAGAGGATACCAGCAGGTCGTGTGAGTCGGTCTCTGGATAGACCACGAGATTCATTGCGTGCAAGAAGGTTTAAAGATGGCGTAAATCCTGGGACTCCTTTACGGTCTGTGGGACACGTCTCGTCTCTATCATGACACAGTACCTGTGAGGTGGATTCCTGTATATAACATAAGGCGCCCTATGCGACGCGGCCTGCACTAAACGGGGGTGCGTCCAGGGCCGGTGAAGCGTGACTCCGGGTCGGAAGGCGGTCGGCGGCCGCATGCGGTTGACGGTCATGCGGCTGATGTAGGCGGCCTGCGACAGCGACCATAGCGTGAGGTAGACTAGTTGGATCTGGAAGAAGTAAGGTTATATATGAGTACTAACGGTAGAATTAGTCGAAGTTTTAATAGGCATTAATAACGTCTGCGTAGGGTGCTCCCCTACATCTAATTAAAATGGTCGTGGTACCTACTGGCTTACTAACTAGAGTTACTAACTTTGGTTACTAACTAGAGATGCGCCTACTATGGGTTTGGCCGACTAGCCGACTAGTCGGCCGCCTAGAAGGCCGACTAGTCGGCTAGGACGATCGTGGACTTAGGCTAAGGTCGTGTGCAATTGGGAAACTTCGTCTCGCTTTGCCGTCGCGTTGTCTGCATGCGTTCAAAGTAGGTACCAAATGTGATATTGTATCTGTATTTGAATAAAATATAACGAATGGTAAATAAATGAGAGTTTACTATTTATGTCTCGTTTTCCTGTGATCCATAAAGTGCCGACTAATCGGCACATTTTCCCGACTAGTCGCTGACTACAAATGAGGCCGGATGATTATTGAGAGAGGCTTATTGAGAAAGACCTACCTACCCAAGTCAGTTCTTCTCATAAAGGAGAGAAAGTTAGTTCTCATTGGCGTGTATGAGATGCAATATTTAAGATACGGTAATAGTTAAATATCGATTTTCGGTATGAATATGAGCATTTCTAGAAAAGTTTTTACTAATTAGTAGTACGGTAGGTACAGTCAGCATCGTTTAGTTTGTAGCAGCCAAATATATCGTATATATATCGTAACACACCCTTACACTTACTTTTACAGTAATAAAGACGTGTACCGAAAAAAATGGCTACTTTGGATGCTACTAACTATATGACGCGGACTGTACATCAAAATTAAGGCATATACTTTACTCTTCCTCTTTTGATAGTGTACTAACCAGTGACGGAGCACCCATACAAGCCGATTCTACCGGCTTGCCTAAAATAAAACTCTAAACTGTTTTTGTTAAACTTAACTGTAGGTAACTTTTTTTGTTCGGGGTTGCCAATCGAACATTTTCACGCGCCGCCATTGGCCTTACCATTTATTCAAAAATAATATATTCAGCATATATAATGAACTATACGAAGAACAGAACCTTAATCTATCAAAAAAAAAAGATATAAAATAGAAGACATAAAAGTGACTACTTGGTATATTTTTTAGAAAACTTACAAACTATTCTAGATAACTCAAGTTAACATCGTAGGTAGATTCTTACCTACATTATTAACGTTAGCGAATAATACTTATTTTTAATCCTATAAAAATAGATAGACAGCACTATTAATTAATCTCACACAGCAACTCGTCTCGCGACCACATTCCGTAAAAGTAGTAGGGAAAGGTACCCGCCGCGTGAAAACAGTTCTTGGAACTCAGTCGATGATTATTGCCTATCAGTACTTGATAATGACAGTGCTTTGCCAGCTGAGAAAATGCGTAGAACTTGATGTTACAATTCAAAGAGGCCTTGCCTGCCGGATGCGATCCTATTCGTTATTATTATTTCGAATTCAGGGAAAGGAACCCTCTAAAATTGCGAAGGTCTTTTGCCCTAAACCTTCAAAAATTTCAAGGTATCAATAGTTGTTTCACGGTAAACGACGATTTTGACACAGACGATTTAGCTATCTAATGGGGCTTCTAAACGGGCAAAATTTTTACGGCAATGTGTGGCCAGCAAGTTGTGCATTTTCCTCTAGCGAACAAAGTCAGCGTAAGATAGCAATACTTAGTTGCCGGCCAGAAATCGCAGGAAAATGTGGCCCGTTTAGAAGCCCCATTATATACAGGGGTAGGCTGAAATCGGTTTCGTGACTCTAGAGCAAACCTTATCTCTAGTAGTTTCAGATTTTCTCTCACTGCCCCGTTTGAATATTACACCCTGTATAGCTACAGTTAATTAATATGTAGCCCAGGTGAGATTACCTACAGTGTTCGAGATTTGGAACTGGTCTTTTGACACATCGCGACACCCATATAACGTAAATTGGCACTGCTCATCGAAATAATAAAAAAAGTTTCAATCGCTTCCGAGTTACAAAACAAAGTTCAATCTCCATGCACGCTCTTATTAGCACTTATAAAATAATTGTCATATTTTTTTACCGCTTATTTGTATAGAAATTAGCATTGAAAACTCGGTATGCAAACCATTACGTCCTACGACTTTTTATTTTTAAATTTAGTGATATACTGCTTTAATCGTTTGGAGTCTGTCAATTTAGAAATAAATCTATATTAATCAAATAATTGTCAATAGGAAAATACCAATGTTTTATTTAATTACTGTTACGATAGTACGAAATAAAATCACATCGATCGAAACCGACATTTGATTGTGCAAAATGTTGCCTCTGAAAATATGGCATTGATTTATGCACGGCGCGCGACCTCTCTCAATTTTTCTCGCACTATCAGTCTCTCTCTTTACTTACAGGACACTTGTGTTAGCAGACGATAGTGTATAGGCTCTCTATTTGATTTCCTAAAAATAATTATTACACAGTAATCAATCGATTCCTTTTATTAGCCATCATCAATCGTAATTGGATATTATGACAATCGATTTACTCTAGCCACATCACTCTTTATATCATATTGGAACTGTCCAAAGACCAGTCCCAAATCTCGTACACTGTAGTAAGTACTTTATCGTAAAACAAATCTTCAGCGGAATTCGAAAAAAGTATGGTTCCAGAAAAGTCACGTTGGTCCCCTAACTCTGATTTTCCGGATTATGTTTAAATGTTCTTAATGTAGGTATAGTGTTTTAATGTTCTGCTAAGTATTACTTGATAATATTAGAATTTGTATATGGAAACTTCTTATATTATCGGACAATATAAATAAAGTGTAGGTACTTAGGTAGGTAGGTCCAGTCTGTGTTGTCATAATATTATACGTCGCTTCGAGGCTAAGAAGAAGATCTCATTGTCACAAACAAATGATGGAATGATAATTATGCCTTTCCGTACTAACCTACTAAAAAAATAAAAATGTTAACTTGATCTCGATCTGTATACGTTGTGTTGGGCACTTGAATATCAATAGTTAGGTATAGATCGCCAGTGCTCCATTAATAATGTCAGTAGTTTAGACTCACAGCTAGGCTAGGAACGCCCCGTGGTCTGCCCGTGGCTGAGTAGCAAGTCTAACAATACCTTACACTATTCTGCAAAGATAAGTATCTACCCGGATCTGACTTGACTTATCGTAAGCTAAGGCACTAATCCGAGCTTAGTATAATTGAGCCTATACTTTAAAATCTTGGTTAGCTACCTAAGTAAGAGGACGCCGTAGCTTATGGACCTTTTAGGGATATACTTCCCGTGTGATGTCGAGTTAGAATTTCGTCACCACCCCCTTCCCGTCGGTGTAGTAAAAGTCGACCACGGTAGAAGTGTGTTGTGGGCTTGTGGGCGATGGACATAAGCAACCTATCACTGCGATATTAAATTATGTCGATCTTTTATACCTACATTTTGCTAAAAGTGGCACTTATCGGGTTTGTTTACAGGCGGCATGCTTTTTGCATGCAATGCGCGACGCGAGCTACTTATACAGGATGGGCCCTGTAACAGGGGACACAATTGAACGGTAGGTTATTAAGCTTATAAGCCATTATTTCCAAGTCGATTAAATATTTAAAAAAAGGTTTGTTTTGCTTCAAGTTAAGTTTAGCTAGGCACCTACGTGTATATTTTACTCTACTGGACTGACATAACATACATTTGTAATTTAAAAAAAAAAATGTTATGACTCAATCACGGCATTACGTGATGTTACCTCAAAATCTGCATGGACCGTTATGCTATGATCTCGTGTTGCCATGATACATCACTTGCAGGTGATAACTTTAGACCAAAACTCCGACATAAAAAAAAACAAGGGGTAACTGCAGACGCTCTAAGGAAGCGTCCTTTCAAATATTAGCTCCTGTCACAGGCCACACACTGTATATATGGTGACATATCGTCTGACAGCAACATGTCAACTAAACATTAACAAGGTCTTACAGTGTACGAGATTTGGGACTGGTCTTTTGACAGTTCGAATATGATGTAAAGAGTGATGTGGCTAGAGTAAATCGATTGTCATAATATCCGATTACGATTGATGATGGCTAATAAAAGGAATCGATTGATTACTGTGTAATTATTATTTTTAGAAAATCAAATAGAGAGCCTATACACTGTCGTCTGCTAACACAGTGTCCTGTACGTAATAAAGAGAGAGACTGATAGTGTGAGAAAAATTGAGAGAGCTCGCGCGCCGTGCAGAAATCAATGCCATATATTCAAACGCAACATTTTGCACAGTCAAATATGTCGGTTTCGATCGATGTGATTTTATTTCGTATCATCGTGACAGTAATTAAATAATACATTGTTATTTTCCTATTCACAATTATTTGATTCATATCGATTTATTTCTAAATTGACAGACTCCAATCGATTTCGAGATATTTTTTTTAAAGTCGTAGGACGCATACCGAGTTTTCAATGCTAATTTCTATACAAATAAGCCGTAAAAAATATGGCAATCATTTTATAAGTGCTTAAAAGAGCGTGCATGGAGATTGAACTTTGTTTTGTAACTCGGAAGCTATTGAAACTTTTTTTATTATTGCCAATTTACGTTATATGGGTGTCGCGATGTTTCAAAAGACCAGTCCCAAATCTTGTAGATCGTCGTTGGCAGGTCTTTGATTACATGACATTCGGCTGTAACCTACTTTTATTTACTAGTATCTACCTGTCATGAATAGTACACGGCTGTAATATTTACTCGGCAAAATATCAATTTATCACTACAATAGATAAATACACTACACTAAATATCGAGTTACATTTTTGTAGCCTCATTTATTTAATTCTCTACTGTTTACATCAAGCTAAGAAAAACGCGTAATATGACGCGAATGTCCAATGAAACACGCCGTCACGGGTGGGCGCGGGCGAAACTGAGTGCCGCGATTAGTATGCTGGTTTCTAATTTAATATTTCGCTGTACAATTAGGCGAGAGAAACGGTAATTATGATAAGATTTGTTTTTAATTTCTGTGACGATTAGGCCCTATTTCTAGAACAATGTATCAAACCATAATTCTTATTAATTTATCGTCCGTCAAGGTATTTTTAACATATTCTTAATCAAGCAATTTTTTGGCTTAACCGTATTTACTTATATTTATTCGAGGCAAATATACTTGATGTATAGGTACTCGTAAATGAACCAAATCTTGAGCTAAGATTTTTCGCTTTGGTCCGAGTTAATCATCTTAATTCAAGTTAATGGCGGTCTTCCTGACTTATTTATGTAGGTTTGATTAATGTGATCCCTAATTTATTTATTTTAAATAACTTTCTTAATGTTGGCCTGTCTAGAGAGAACGCGCGATCACATGGACTCCACGAGTTCAATTCTCTAAATCTATTACCTATATATTTTGTGACGGCGCCGTACGCGGTCACCTGGCTGTTATTCGCTATGCGCTAATGCGGCTCTTCCTGCTGGTCACCCGTCACCAAACTAGACCTCTACCGACGCTTATAGTTACTACGCATCGCGGTGTCAAGATATATTTGAAGGTGAGCATGGAGGTGAGCTTAAAACAACTTACATAATAGGGGGGCTGTGATCTTGATCTTCGGAGCACCTTGTAGAGATGTGAGCGGTTTTTTGCGAAAGAAAATCCCGAAAGGATAGGCTGGCCTGGTTTACGTAAAGGCGTGAATCTCTGACGCCTTTATTCCCTTCTTTCAGTATCACTTTTAGCATAAGACCGATAAGTTGTGATATCGCAGTGATAACTTGCTCACACACACTTCAACCCTGCGCCCTTAGGCGACTTTTACCGCACCCAGGAGAAGAAAGGGGGTGGTGAAATTCTAACCCGACACCACACGGGTCACATGACAGTGATCATTATAGCGAAATTGCATGGTATGAAGAAGATTAGTGTAGGTATTAAGTGTAAATAGCAAGTAATAATCCTCTAAGAAAAAAATGTTTCTAACGTTCTTTACAGTTTACAGCGAAGCGATACTACTTTCGTACATAATTGAACGAGCGAATGAACACTGTTTTTTTCTGGATTTGGTACGCTCTGTAGCTCACAGTCACTAATATTAATTCACTAGTTTTAATATTAATAATAATTGACCAGCTAATTCCCTCTTATATCCTAGCGGGTGCTGTCCTTATGCGCGTACCGGACATTTATGACACGGGTCAGGACCAGCATCCGCTCGGTACCTATATCCCCTGCATTTCATTAAATTGGCGAAATAATCTACGTCTTGGCTATATAGTAGTTTTTCGGGCCTTTGTAATTCGGCTCCACGAACGCCTCCCAAAATTCCGAGCCAACAATGTCCCGTGAGCGGAAAAAATAAGACATTTCCACATGTTAGCTTGCAAACAGCTATACACAGTATAGCTTGACAAAATTCGTCTTAATTCATATCAAAGTATCTACAAGAATCGTTACAAATGACGAGCGCAGTAATCAAGTTTTTATTTTAATAAAAGCACTTCAGTAAAAATACTTTTTCTCCGCTTATAATCAAATGCGTGCGTCATGCGATGCGTGAATTCATACCATTAACCATTCATTATTTAAGAGAGGGTCGATGACCATACAATGCTAAAGAAAATCAGCGGATAGTGGCCATGGTTTAGACTACCAACGGTTACATAATGCAACATCTAACTATCAACTTTACACGTAATTAAAACCATGAAAAGAAGTAGAATGGTCGTTTGTGTCATAAATCCCGCCATAATGGTGTGGGTGGGTAGCTAAAAAAAAAATCTGTTTATTTCATAAGAGAAAAAGCATATTACTTGTTTTACAGAGACTGGCTAAAATCTTATACTTTTAAGTGGAGTGGTGTGCGAGGAAAAAGTATTCCTGTTCCTCCCACTCGCCCAGTTCTGTCACTTAGCACAGCTCTGTTAGTCTCCGTTACTTAGGTATAGATGCCGTCAAACTTCTTGAACATTTGACCTTGCCTGCGCAAAGGCGAATTGTACCTGCGAGCTGCCCCCCACTTCGTCCCGCATGTTCAAGAAGTTTGACGGCATCTGTACTGGCCCCGGCTCTACAGTGGCCTCTAAACTTCCTAATTTTATTTACGTGTCACTAAACCTCTTTTCTATTCTATGAGCAGCTGTCATAATCAAATGACAGCGCTAATTTGGATTTTTTTAATGGACCTTTTGTAATGATGTTTTCAGTACTAAGTACGTAGAGTTACAGGTTGCTAGATTATTGAAAAGAAAAACTTGTGTTTTTTAAAGGGGCGTGAGATGCTAGTTGTTTTCTGCGTACGGTGTAAGGGAAATTCAAATTTCAATTTCCATAGAGTAAGGAAAATTGTTTTTTTTTTAACATGACTTTTTTTTCAACTGTTATATGACTCGATCGGAGCTGCGTGCCAAAACTGGCATCGTAGATGTGGGTGCTAAGACCGCGAAGCTAAAGTGGGACTGGGCTGGACATATCTGCCGGATGCACGCGGAGCGATGGGCCAAATTAGACACCGAATGGCTTCCACAAGATGGCTTACGAGATAGAGGCAGACCGAAAAGGAGATGGCGGGACGACCTTGATACGTTTTGTATACAGATTGGCCAACACTAGCACAGGACCGAGACCCGTGGCGGGAAAAAGAGGAAGCTTTTGCCCAGCAGTGGGGCACAATATAGGTTAATAGAAAATAAAAATAAAATAAATAAAATATATAAATATTAGGGGACAATCTCACACAAATCGACCTAGTCCCAAATTAAGCAAAGCTTGTACTGTGGGTACTAGACGACGATAAACATACTTATATATATAAATACTTAAATACATAGAAAACATCCATGACTCAGGAACAAATATTCGTGCTCATCACACAAACAAATGCCCTTACCGGGATTCGAACCCAGGACCTCTTGCTTCGTAGGCAGGGTCACTACCAACTAGGCTAAAGCGGCCGTCAAAAATAATGACTTGGGCTATCACCCGTTTGCGGCTGGACGTTGACTTTTGGGACACCCTGTATAGTATAGACTACGCGTGGTTTATGACAAAGGTGCCTATTTCCATATTTTACGTCGGTTAAGGCAATAATTTGCTGCTGTATTATTATCATATCAGCCAGACGTCCACTGCTGGACATAGGCCTCCAAAGACCCACAATGACCCGTTCCGCGCCACCCGGACTCCCGCGTAAAATTATTCTCAACCAATTACAGGCTCAAATAACATCGTAATGCCAGTTTCCATTACAGCTACTTGCCTGATTACTACTCATCGATGGCCGTAAGTAGAGTACAGAAACCGTTAGCGATCCGTTTATCGCATCGCATGATAAAAGGCGCATTGTGCATAGATGCATAGGATAGTTGGTAAATTGTATGAAGTTAGTTTGTGGGGAGGTAAATCATGTGAAGTTGGTAAGTGGAGAAGTTAAAGTTATCTATTAACGTGGACTGGTAAGACAGTAGGAGGACTTAACTAATACTTTGAAGAATTAGGAATAGTGATAGTACTACAAACATGCGGAATTGTGGAATGATTATGAAGTTTGGCTGCATTTGGGATTATTTTAGGCTTTCGTACCTCAAAGGGAAAAAAATCTTTTATAGCTTTATGACTATTTATATCCTATATTATTAAACGAGAAATATTTGTATGTATAATAGATATTTGCAGTCACGTTCTCGGAAACGGCTGTAACGATTTCGATGATATTTGGAATATGGCGGTTTACGGGGGCGATAAATCGATCTAGCTAGGTCTCATGTCTGGCAAAATTCGTTTTCTCCGTATTTTCACCCGAGCAGAGCTCGGTCGAACAGGGACTAGCTTTATAATACGAATAGGGTCCCGACCAACACCGATCAGTTTTATGAAACGTATTATCTCATATCGAATTTAGTACATTACGTAACTAGGGCGGTGAATGCCCCAGATCGCAGGTGTTTCTGGCCCGAACCGAAGGTCGACGACGGCCATAAATATGCGCTCTGGGGCTTTACGAATTACCGCCCGTGTTAAGTACAAAATTTTACGTCTTCACCTGGCCACAATGCGATTTTTCCCGTACGCGCAGCGTGCAGTAAAACTCGCATTGTGGCCAGGTGTGACGTAAAATATATTTCGCCAATGGGTTGGCTAAAATAATCCTGGCCAGAGTATGAGTAATAAAATATAATAGGTATATATTTATTTTTAGACCCTCAATTGTTTAACGAATCATAAGTACTAATCGAGAGTAGGTTATGATGCCTATAGAATACTTATAGTACCTAACGTTGTGTTGTTTTTTTCCTGCAGGTCATCACTTAACGCAATGTCAGTTTTTATATGGAAACAAACAGACAGACATGACAGTTAAATTGTCCTAACGCGCGTACGAAACGTTACGTGATTATCCCTCTAGACTAAACTATTGGGTTGGCAGGTATAAACTGGTAAGTCGAAACATGTAATTTATGTATCGTTACACTATCGAGTAAAATGTAAAAAAAAAAACTTGTTAGGGTTTTTTAACACCGACAAGTTTTTATACACCATACAGTCACGTACGTATCTACACAGCGACACTCTCTCAGGGTAAAATAGCGGCTTGTCGGAGTTTATAAATGTACTAAATTGGATATAAAATGATTTTCAATACATTAAACAGGTGGGTGAAGGTCATGCTTCTATTTGTGTCTCCCAACTAATATAGGATCAGTTCGTAGTCCGCCTGTCCGTCAAGAAACATTCTCTCAGTAACCCGTGGAGTTATACCACAGAATAACTAATAGTACAAGTACAGAAAGTTACACATTTGTAATAAAGGGGATGCCTTGATTCGAGACGACCACGCCCCCTAGACAGAGACACGCTTATGCCTTCCGCGCACGAGAAAAAGAGATGCAACACTCTTCGGGAATGCCTTTTTTTGACAAAGGGCATTGGGTAACCTTGTATGAGAAATAATGTCGTTTTTATTCAACAAAGCAGCTTGGCAGCGGTCAAGGATGCTTTTTTAATAATCGTTTAGAGGACCTCTTAATACGTATAGATATATAAAATTAAACCCGCTAAACAATATCGTAGCCGAGATATTTCAATTTAAAGTTTTGTTTGTAACTTTTCAATATGACCTGTGAAATGCAAATATCTCGTATATACGAGTATATATTGCAAATATCTCGGCTCCGATGTACTCGTATTTTAGTGTATTTATTATATTTCATAACAAAATATGTTTGTTTTGAGTAGATCTATCATAATATTCATAATCTACCACTTTTACGAATGGCCGCTCGTGTAAAAAAAAATACAACATTTTTACCCAACCCCCTTTCGATAAATACCTAACTTAGTGAAGTTTTAATTATATTTCATTAAATGAGAATTTAGATGAGATAAAATACTATAGTATTAACTTGATTCTGTCGTAAAATAATTTATTATTTCAGTAGACAGTAAGGAAAATAAAGACCCGACTTTGGATGTTTTTCTATAGGAAATTTTAGGCAAGCATGTATCGATTAAGAGTCCGCAGTAAGCTCGATTCTCCATACAAACGTAGTTACGCTCTCATTTTAAAACTACGTGTTGGATTGTAACGACACTTTGCATGTTCAATGAAATGAGGTATATCTATGTCTGAAATTAGTTTACGTAGCTTCAGATACCATAATAAAAAAAATACAGCGAATTTAAGTTTTTCATACAAAACTAGTTTTTGCTGTATTTACTTTGTTTTATAAATTGGAGCCATATAAACTAATTACAAACATAGATATACCTCATGTCATTGTATATGCAAAGTTTCGTCACAATCCAACCCGTAGTTTTAAAATGAGAGCGTAACAACGTTTGTATGGGAAGGTGAAATTCAGCCGAGCTTACTGCGGCCTCTTAAATGAGATAAACAATCATATAGTCAAGAATCATAATTATATCAAATGCGCAATACGCAATCCCTTGAGAAGCCAATGTCAGAAAAAAAACTTGACAACGCAATCAAGACATACTCTACCTATACTTACCTCGGTAGGTACGTGAGACCAACTCACGCTTTACCTGTTTTTGACATCTTCCCATACGGCCGTGCATAGACATAGCTTTTACCATCTGTTTTACTTACAAAATTAGAGATCATGTCACGTCTAAAATGAGTTGTCTGATGTTACTTTTAACAGTGTTGATGTAATGCCTTCAATGATCTTGGCCAATTCAAGGGTTCTCAGCATACATGCTAAAAACAACATAGTAGGTACCTATATCGACTATAGTTTTAGATCAGCTAAAGAACCATGTCTTGCCAATACAGGCCTACTGTATCGTATTAGACAGCTGGCCCCGTCCGACCGGTCGATCCAGATTTCACATGCGACGTAAACACTGGGCTTGTCATCGGTACCTGACTAGTAAAATCCAGTTAAAGCTGACCTATAGTTATACGTACTTGGTACGAATTGCTGGATCAAGGTATATTAAGAGCTTAAGGCGAGTCGAGGCAGCGGAATATCATGCCAGCTATGCAATCCACAGTGTGGACTCACGTCGTTCTTGGTAAAACTTGAACCAGAATTTAGTAGCAACTGATTGAAATTGGAGGTCGGGATAACTGGTGCCGTAGACAAGGTTACAATCGCTAACGCTTCGTAGCGAACGAAACGCAACTGTCACTGTCACACTAATATGGAAGAGTGATAGAGAGAGATACGCCCCCTGGTCGGATAGCGTCTTAAAGTGGTTATAATTTTAATGCAATGAAGCTTCACAGAACATGAACTTAAAAAACAGTGTTCGATAATTTCTTCATTTAACGGGTGAAATCTGTATGCGGCAATTTCTTCTTTACCGAGCTTATCTGGTAGTGAATTTTCAATCCCATAAAGTAATATTAACATATGTAACTTAATATTACCAACTGTTTGAAATAAGTGAGTAACCAACCTTCGCTATGCGTTACAAAACTTAAGTTTGTGTTTTACAAAATGCAAATTGTTTATTGCTCAAAACATAATCTACCTACCTATTACTATAATACTGACAAAACTAGGTACTAGGTATTACCCATCCCTGTTGCCTGTATTTGTCACTTTTGTGTTTGACAGACATATAAAGCAATAATACTTTATTCTCTTGCAGTAGATAAACGTTTAAATAAGTAAATATAAAACGACGAATTCTGGATGTGGAGCTAATGATTCTTGTGCCAATGAGGTCTATTAATAAACAGTGAAACTCATAGCTATTTAGCCACTATCAGTAAGCAACCTTATCTGTACCCAGTTCAATTATACAACTAACTAACTAGACCCCTCTAGATGTCGGATTATCTTACGTTATTTTATCGCAGTTACGTTCAGCACTAAAATGATTAGGTTTTCACAAGATCTCATTTCCATTGTAACTACCACTCAAAAGCAAACTTTATTCAAGAGCCAGAAAGGTACACATTAGAAATGCAGGAACAAAAGGGATAAGTTGTTTGAAACTCTTCGATTTAATGTAGTCCTGGTACAAGATAGCAGTGAAATTGCATTTGCATACAGAATGCGACCGGTTTTGGCAAGGCCGTTCAACGGTCTTGAGTTAGGAAAGCAATGTTTATAAACAAGATTGAAAAGGATTATAACGAGTTAAATAATGATTCTGGCAACATTCATGAACGATGCATTAAAATGGTTCGTCTCTCGAGATAACTATGTTATGCAATTTGGTCACCCTATACTACACGAGGTTCTGTCATACCCTAAAAAAATGTGTGTCTAAAATGATAGGGTGACTATGATTGTTTAAAGTATCTACCTATATAGTTATTTTATAATATTTTTTTGAAGAAGTAAACTTGAATTATTTATTATTTTACTGAAAACGCAATCAATTAAATTGCCTGAATAAATGATTTGTATTTCCTACATCTCTCCTTTCGCAGAATATTGTTTGCTTGAAAGCTTTGTTTCTTTGTAACAATGACCGAATCTAAAAGTGGGTAATGTGATGTCATCATCATCATCATCATCGTATCAGCCGAAAGACGTCCACTGCTGGACACAGGCCTCCCCCAAAGAGTGCTAAAGCGACCGATCCCGCGCCACCCGCATCCAGCGGACTCCCGCAACCTTTACCAGGTCATCAGTCCATCTTGTCGGGGGCCTACCCACGCTGCGCCTTCCGGTACGTGGTCGTCACTCGAGAACCTTTCCGCCCCAACAGCCATCGGTTCTACGTGCTATGTGCCCCGCCCACTGGCACTTAAGGGGGGGCTATCCCTAGGGGCTAGGGCTCGGTTACCTTGGTTCTGCTGCGGATAGTCTCATTTCTGATGCGATCACGCAGAGAAACTCCCAACATGGCCCTCTCCATTGCCCTTTGGGTGACTTGGAGCCTTCTTATGAGGCCCACAGTAAGCGACCACGTTTCAGTGCCATATGTCATCACTGGCAACACACACTGATCAAAGACTTTCGTCTTGAGATGTGATGTGTTAAAAAATATAAATATAAAAGACATCCTTAATGGTTATTTACGATACAAGTGCCGAAATAGGAAATTCGCAACGAGTGGTGATAAATTGAAACACGACCGAAGGGAGTGTTTAAATCGATACGAGTTGCGAATTACCTATGCGCACGTGTATCGTACAACGTTTTACTGTACATATGGCTCTTTAAAGTTATGACATATGCATGGAAATTGCTCTTTTCCGCACTAGTGCGTTTTTAGGGAATAAAGCTTAAACGTCTATACGCAGTAGACAACATTGTTACCTAGAAATCAGTAGTCAAAAAACGTAAAAATGAAAATGTGAAAGGTTAAACTCATTTTTCACATTTAATCGCAAAAAAGAGTTAATTTCTTTGGGCACAGACTAAAATCAGATCAAACCACATTATTGCGGTTAAAATAAAATTTAGTTATAAGTAGGACAGTAGGTCGTCTAATGAGGCATTTAGTGACTATTAATATCGTTTAGAAACACAATAAAACTAGTGGCTCTGAGAACTTTAAAACTCTCTGAACTTAAAATCGAATAGCATAGGTACGTAGGTACAATATTAATGCTGGTGACTGTACCTACTCGCCTCAAACATTTTCTAAATAACGAGTTAAAATTCGATAAGATTGTACAGGGGCGATAATTAAGCGATGTTTGAGAAAAGGTGATAAATTCACACTTTCGTGTCTCCTTTTTTTCAAAATCAGAGTGATAGATATATCAAAGTGGGATATGTCTCCGTCACTCAAATATTGCGAATGGAATACTGGCCCTGTTTTTTTACAAGGTTTTGTGGTCACTCTTCATTGGATTTTTTCATTACAGAAGTGCATTAGAATAATAATAATATGCATAATTACTCATTACTCTTATAATTTGCGGACATACGAATGTTATTTTTTAAGTTCTGTAGCCTAGTGGCGCAGGCATGCGGCTGTTAATCGGCGGTCGGGGGTTCAAATCTCGGCTAGAACCAATGAGTTTTCGAAATTTATGTAAGGTAAAACCGGTAGGACGATGCTGATGAGATTTTTAACCCCCGACGCAGAGAGGGTTGTTATAAGTTTAACGCGTCTGTCTGTGTACCTATCTGTGTATCTCTGTGCTATCGTAGCTCCCAAACGGATGGACCGATTTGAATGCAGTTTTTTTCGTGTCATAGGTAATTTTATCAGAAGTGTTCTTAGCCATGTCTCATGAAAATCTGTTCAGCCGTTTTTGAGATATTTGACTTTGAAATGAAAATATCGGGGGTCGTTCAACATTTCTAAGTTGTAGTTATATAACATGACGTCAAAACTTCTAAGGTCGGACATAACTTTCAGTAGTGAAGAACACGAAGGAGAAGAATAAGCTAACCTTAATCCTATAATATAGTTTGATTCAGTTAAAATGACATAATTTACTTTAAAAACAAAGTTTTAACCGACTTCAATTTAGTACTCCGCCAAGCCACGAGAACATTTCCTATTTTTTCTTTTACAATTTACCACATGAATTAATTTCCGATAGCAAATGCGTTGATTACTGTAGAAAAAAACCGAATCGCTGTATGTGGGCCGATAATATTTGAGGACTTCCATCGATTCCCCAAGATCATCACCAATGGCACTTCATTAGTTCCTATTTCAACGGAATCTTATCAGAACCTGTGACGTACTTTTGCACTTTTAAGTACATAATTGAGGAATTCGATAAGTAATCAGTGGTCTTCATCATCAATTCCTCGCCACCAAATTTATGATTCCGGATGTAAATACACGAGTTATAACAGAAAATACCAAAATCACACTACACGCGTGCCTAATAAAATTGAGGAGTCCCCTCAATTCCTCATGGATCCCATCATCTAACTGAATTTTGAAAAAAATGGGACCTACCTGGAAGTATACACATACGAACAAAAAAAAATTTCGAATCGGCTCATCAATGACGGAGTTCTGAGGCAACAAACATTGAAAAAAAAGCCGAATTGAGAACCTCCTCCTTTTTTTTGAAGTCTGTTAAAAATGAACGTAACGTGGGATTTAACAACTTATTTTGTTGCTTGATACGAAAAGAAAAGATAGCAAAGAGACGTCATAAAACCAACCGAAGTGTGGCACGTGTACTGGGGTTATATTTGTGCGTGATTGACTGATTGCCCTTTCTATTTAATAAAATAGAGGTCCTTAAAGGTTAGTTTAAAGTACTTTTCGTCATCTACGAAATAAAACCTATACATGGATGACGGTGCTGCAATGTATGTTTTTTTTTTTAATTTAATATCCTGGATTCAAGTTCTGCAAATCGTGGTAATTAAGGTTGGGGTTTAACCTTATATGTTCATCACAAAACGGGTAAATCTAAAGCGGCATACATAAATTAACGTGCTTGGTAAAAGGTCGTCCATCTTGGAATTTCACTTTCCACTACATAAAAGTTAAAAGCAACGATAATGACCATTTAAGAACCGTCGCATGTAAAGAATTCCGTACCATAAGATTTAATTTCCCGCGAGCCACTTAGGATCACTGGTTACTAAATGCGCGGTCAACTTTGTAAATAAGTAAACCATTTTGACCCTTATTTCCAAGTCATAAAAATTTTAACGCGACTTTATGGGACGCTATGCCTTGTGTTGTGTGATTGGAAAAAAATAATTAATAAAAGTAGAACAATTTCCTATTCTCTGATTGACCTGATGGTTGACTGGTAGAGAATGCCTTATTGCATTAATTACGCCTTTTGTATGTGTATCTTGTTAGTGTGTTTTGTTCAAATAGGTGCCTAAAAAGGAACCTTAATAAATAGCGAGTGGCACCTAACACATTTTATATTGAATAACACCGACATTTTTAAATTTACCTACTTACACTGAATTAGAAAATCCCATACGTTTTGCACTAAATGGAATAAAATTTTAGAAATTCACTTTCAAACAGCCCTCTTTTATTTTCATGACATAAAATAATATTCTGCCCTTAAATTCCTATTAAATTATTAATTTTGAGAGTTTGGACTAAGTTAAAGTTTTGATAAATTTTAAAGGCTGTGAATTTTATTGTATTTCTTATACCATTAATACAAGATGTACCAACTGACACATCCTTCGTACACAGCCTAAAGACTAAACTTACAGATAAATGTTACTATTCCATAGCTGAATTTATGGAAGATACAAGTTTATAACTCATTATAAATGCAGCAAAATGCAGTAATTTTTTATAATATCAATAGCTAATACCTATCGATATTAGTTAGATAAAAATTATGTACATAGTATAAGTTACCTGATTGTTGCTACACCTTCCAGAGTCCATGTATCTTAGATTTAAGTACTTGGTTGCGAATAAATCTTATCTTATCTTATCTTACAATTAAAATTAATTTAACCCTTAGCCAGGCGGTGATCACATAGCGACCACATAGCAATTATTTTTTTCTAGGCGAGCTGAACGGCGGGATTTAGCGCGGTTTTGTCAGTTTCTGTGTTTATAAATGGAATTATGCCGAAAATAAATACGGTAAGTACTATGTATCGTAATTTTTGGGTAGTGTATAAGTTACATATGCGTGTAGTTGTGACGATTTATTACAGTTATTGCTTCTTTTTTAGTAATTCGCGTTATACGTATGTGGACCCAAATGACTTCCGCCCGTTTGAACACAGTACAAGTGGTCCGTATAAGTCCATGGCCCTGCCCACGAGAGTATTTACACGACTTTTAAGGGCAAGACTATTGTTTTAAATGAACCGCTTAGAGCCCTTATATGATAGCTCCAATTTTGCTGAACTTTGTGAAGTGTGTTTACTTAAATGAAACATTAGCGTCCATATTAGTTTTATGCATAATATGCAATAAATGAAACGATTTCTCTTTTTCGATTTTGAATTATTTGCCTCAAACTCCGGACTGTTTTAAAATGTTTGCTTTTAATGGGTATCTTTGGTTCACTTCTTTATTTTTCTATTGATACCTACGATACCGTGTTGAAAAAAATACTGTGTGGGTATTTTATAGACTTTTGTGTAGGAAACAGTGCTCTTGTTTCAAATTCCATATAATTTTTTTCACACAAAGTTTGTTTTAGTCATACAAATTTAAGACAATATAGACGAACTGTTGCCATTATTTTTGCTTATAATAAAACAGTCTCATAAAAAAAAAAATGTATAGACGTAGCTTCACCTTAATAGTCGTGCATATTGCTAGCATGGCAGTGGCCACATATGGACCACATGCATTTTCGGTAACGGGCCGTGGGCATAAGTGGACCACAGGCTTTTTTTTTTAGAAAATAGTACCTAATAAATAATAATAAAAAAACAAGAAATTATATTTTTTCCCACGCTGTTATTTACCATAATCAGTATTCAAAAGTAGATAAATCGCTAGGCCTGGCTAAGAGTTTAATCCATAACAAACTCAAACATAACGGTACTTACCTTCATAATGCAGATCTAAACTGTCACTACAGTCAAAAACACACACTTCACACAATCACCTTAATCCATTGTAGCACTAATTCAAATTTAAATTTGGTATTCCGTTGAAAGAAAGTTCGTTCGAATTTGAAATCAGTTCGATGTGACCATCTCCGCGCGCACTAGATGTGTGGAGTATGAAATGGGTCAACCGCACTCTTTATACGCCCCCCACACGCGTGGCGATTAAACGCAATCTAAGATAGGTGCGATTATCTGAGTAACTAGAAGGGTGGTCAGTAGCCCGTATTATACGTGCAACTATCATTTTATTGGTCATTAGCTAGCTTTTTTTATTTAATTAGATATCGTGACGTTGGCATTCATTATAGAGTCGTTAATTTTATGTACTTTTTGATACATTTATTTGATAGATATACAATAGAATCATTTCACTCGCCATTCGCGTCACTTTGGCACTCTTTGGGGGAGGCCTATGTCCAGCAGTGGACGTCTTTCGGCTGATAATATGATGATGACAATACAATGGACCGGGAGGTCACGGGAGTCCGCTGGGTGCGGGTGGCGCAGGACCGGTAATTTTGGCACTCTTTTTCCTGCAATAGGTAGACGTTTTTCGGCTGATTGATGATCATGATGATGAAAATACAATCGAATAACTATTATTATTATTGTTGTGAGCCTGTAGTGTCCCACTGCTGGACAAAGGGCTCCCCCACTTTTTCCAGTGCTCCTGATTCTGAGCAGTCTCTGGCCATTCTTTTAAAAACCGGCCAAGTCTGTGTCGGGCCACGCGCATTGTAGGGTTCCGTAGTTGCCTGTCTGTCTTAGTTAAATCGAAGTGCAGTGCGGTTGCGTCGACCGAATTCGTACGAAAATTGGCCTTTCCAAGTGTACACATTAAGTTGGTCGACTATTACCTACTCGGTAACTACTTATGCCTACTTATCCGTGATAGTTTTCTTTTTAAATTCATTATATGTACTACTACCACGATTTTTTTCACATCCCCAGTAGTAGGCATTTAGCCGGCAGAGGGGAGGGCGGGAGACATGACTCGAACAAAAATTTAGGGCTTTAAAGCCGATTATCTCGCAAACGAATATTATATGACCCCACACCATGGGTTTAACGAGAAAAAAAATACATCCCCGCTTTAGGTGTAGGGGAGGTACCCTAAAAAATTTTTTTTAAAGATTTTATTGTACTGTTTTCTCGGTGAGATTGATTTATATACCCATGCCGATCCACAGTTTTCTAGTAGTAATGGTTACTGAGCTAAGCCGAAGAAGGACGGACGGATGGACGGACAGACGGCCATGCGAAACTATAAGGGTTCCTTGTTGACTACGGAACCCTAAAAAGGAGATTAGCTCGTCTCTCCATCGCCAACGAGCCACGTTTATCTGCCTATAACTAAATACAACTAAACATATGTTTCTCTGGTGATTTTTTTTCGGTACAGACTAAGTAAGTGTTTATAATGCAATTGGTATAGATCTATACTTTAAATTACGCAATATAATTGCATAGAGGGAGATATTGGTTCCTCTTCCTAGACCGATTTCCTCGGTGCCTAGGTCTAGGCATTGCGTCGAGCTATGATTAGCTGCCTTCCTAGATGTCGGGGCTGGCTGGGCGCTTTCCACAAAGTGCTAGGTTAGTAATTAAACTGAGGTCGGCAACCTGAATAAAAACCATTATAGTTAGAGCCTTAAGGACCTGAATGTGTTGTTTACACTACTTATTAATCGTACGGCATGCATTATTTTGGCCTTTAAAGTTTGTCACTCTTTAGTACCATCCAGGGGACGATGCAGGGCTGTGGTAGGTAGCTCCTGCGGATGTGAGTAATAGTTGTCCCCCCTTTGTCAACTGAGTGGGCAACTCGACTGTTAGAAGTTCTTAAGCCGCCCGAAGGGTTACCTATCTGAATCACTAAAATTGTTTGTCCTATTTTCATTTCGGCATTTACTATTCGACAAACTTCGTTTGCCTTTTTTTTCGTTTGTCCGACACTTTAGTTCGCGACGTACCTATACGGCTGGTCATTTTATGGTTTAGCTTTTGTAATTGTTTGACAAATCCATGATTCCCAATTATTGGTATACCCGCAATATCGTTATACCGACGTAACTATTAGGTTGATAATCTGTTCGTATTTTATCAAATCGGCTTTATTATATTTGACATAATATTGTTGTTTATACGGAGGACATATATGTTACTAATTCATATGTTTGTTTATGAAAATGGTTGTTACCTTATGCATTTTTAATATTAAAAATATTAGCAAAAAGTTAAAAATTAAACTAAGGTTATACTCCCAAAGCTATATTTATGGTAAATAATGTGTATGTCGGCAGGCGATTGTAAAATCCGCCACATCACGAAATGCATATCGCATACGTAAATGAAAAAAATAAGGAGTGCGGACTGATAATCTCCAGCGAGTCGACGCCACCCCGCTGCGCGGGGTGTCTATTTCTGGTCTGAGGGGCACAAGTGAACCCTAACCTAACCGACCTAAGACAGAGTTCGCGTCTGACAAGCCATTTTTGTCCGCCCTGATTATTGGCTCCCAACAAACACGGCCGCCATCGCATACGCAGCGCCACCAGTGGCCAAGAAAGAAACTACTTTTCGATGTGCCTGGTATAGAGCTAGGAATATGGACGAATGCGTTGTTTAATCGATCTGCCGTATTGTTTATCAGGCACATCGTGATAAGCCTGGCCAACTTTTAGGCATATCATGAAATGGCGGCGTTTCACGATAGGCCTAGGAATTTCGTGATCTGGCGGATTTTACGATCGGCCGCCGACATATACAAACAAGTGTATACTACTCTATTATTACTTATATGTGTGTTCTTTAAATAAATCGATATCAAATAATTACAACATTTGTTTATCAAGGTATTTCTTCTGACCTGACACATACTTTTACAGTACATATGTAAGCATTAGGTACTAAAAAAGTGTTCGGTTCTGGCGCTTCGGTGGCCGCTGCCGCGGCACGCTCGTTCACTCGTCGTCGTACCTACACCGACCTGCCTTAGAGTCTCAGTAAAACTACTTTTAAATTTCCCTCAAAATGAAAATTTGGCTAAACGTATGAAATGCGGAAAGTAATGATGGATAAGTAAAAAATTGGCTGTGAAACAAAAGTTGTAACAAGCCAAAGCCCAAATGACTGTAGCGGTAAAAGTTTTTCGGACAACTGAAACATTTGGATAACATCAAATGGTAAATGAGAAAAGTAATGAATTGTATATTCGGAGAACTCATAATAATAGGAAAAGTTTTCGGACAAACGATATTCGGTCAATAAATTTTAGTGATTGCGATAGGTTACCCGCCCGAAGGCCTCTAACTCAGCTTAACGACTACTGTCATAGGCAGCAGCCGGGATCAACTGCTTAGCATGCCTTCCAAAGCACGGAAGCGCTCATTTATATTTACCACTCAAATACCATCCAAAGACTGACCGCTGCCATATTTGCTTAACCTGCGCTATCGTTCCCGCCTAGCAGGCGCCGCTAGGCTATGAGCGCTTTACACTACGACGGAGGCAAACAAGCATACGGTCTGCCCAATGGCAGGCAAACACCGCAGCCTATGGACGCTGCGATCCTAGAGTAATCACAAGCGCGTTGCCGACCCTTGATTAGAGAGTTCGTTGTGTTGAGCTTGGTTGTCCACTCAACACAACATGATCCTCGGGAGCTCTGGCAACCTTCCTCACCGCCAGGAACACAACACCAAATACTTACACATGAAATAGTGACGTTAATATGGCTGTGGTATTCTGTAAAGTGGAGGTATTTACCCAGTTGGGCTGCTCCAAATATGAGCGAGATGACATTCACCTTTTTAAAACATAAAATAAAATACGCAATGATACCCAAAACAAAGTTATTCCAAAAAAATGTAGTTGCAATGGCTCCGAAGATATTTAATAAATTACCAAAGTGTTTAATTTCAATAGACCAACTACATATATTTAAAAAAGCCTTAAAAAATGTTCTAGCTCATAGAAGTTATTATACCATAAATGAATATATAAATGATAGTGACTTTGACATGCATGCTCAACAATTTGTAAGCCGTAAGGCGCCACATAGTGAAACTGACCACATTCTGTAACATCCTGTAACCTATGTTGGACAAATAAATGATTTTATCTTTATCTTTATCTTTATCTTTATCTTTACCTACCTCTTTTACTTCTTTCCAGCAACCGTATTAGGCTATGGAAGCTGCCAAGACAAAAAACCATAATTGACTTTAAAAACAAAGTTTTAACCGACTTCAATTTAGTACTCCGCCAAGCCACGAGAACCTTTCCTATTTTTTTTTTACTATTTACCACATGAACTGATTTCCGATATCAAATGCTATTACTAAAGAAAAAAACCGAATATTATCGGCCCACATACAGCGGGCCGATAATATTTGAGGACTTCCATCGATTCCCCGAGATCATCACGTTCATTAGTTCCTTTTTCAACGGAATCTTATCAGAACCTGTGACGTACTTTTGCACTTTTAAGTACATAATTGAGGAATTCGATAAGTCATCTGTGGTCTTCATCATCAATTCCTCGCCACCAAATTTATGATTCCGGATGTAAATACACGAGTTATAACAGAAAATACCAAAATCATTACACGCGTGCCTAATAAAATTGAGGAGTCCCCTCAATTCCTCATGGATCCCATCATCTAACTGAATTTTGAAAAAATGGGACCCACCTGGAAGTATATACATACGAACAAACAAAATATTTTTCGAATCGGCTCATCAATTACATTCTGAGGTAACAAACTTTGAAAAAAAAAAAAAAAAATACTGCCGAATTGAGAACCTCCTCCTTTTTTTGAAGTCGGTTAAAACAGACATTGTCGCGCCAACATTATTGTGACAAGAGAGCATCTACAAACCTTGTATGACCGACGCGTTTGGTTACACTACTATAATACCCATATTGATCGTATAGAATCGGTCCGAAGGAAATTTATGCGTCATTTAGTGTATAAATTGCGACTCAAACGAAAACTACCGGCATTCGAAGACAGACTACAACATTTTAAAATTGACAGTTTGCAAAATAGAAGAAGAGTAAATGAATTAGCAATCTGCACTAATATTATAAAGAGGAAAGATTTGATTGTTTGTTTGCTTAATTAATTTTATTATATAAAATTATTCATAAATGAAAGACCCCGCAAAGTCGAGCAAAACAGCGACACGGCCGTACCGTCCTTTTCTCGAAGCAGTTCAAGCCATTTTCGACCCCCAAACTTCGTTTTGGATAAAACTAGAAGACTGAATTTTCAGTAACCCAGGAGGCATTGTATAAACACGGTATATTCCAAATTTCATTCAACGTGAACAAGTAGTTTAAGAATTATAACTAGTCAAAGAATTATAAGCTTCTTATTTTGCTTGCAATTGGTTTTTAGCGTATAAATTAAGGGAAAACTTAAATATTTTGAAATTTCGGTCCAGTTGTCTAGATACACTAACTGCATGAGTACCTTTGTAATCCTATATAAATATACAGGATTACAAGGCTAGCAGCTCGCGACTAACAATGGGTACTTTTTATATGAAATTTTCTTTTTGGGAGAAAACGGTTTCCACTGTGATTTTGATGTCGAAAGCTTCAGCATAATAATTATAACCTAGGTATACCTAAATGTAGGCTTCGCGTTAACAAAAAAAATCATGCTGCTTATAAGTTTGAAGTACTTAAAGCAATTTTTTTTAAGCCGGCCATGTGCGAGTCGGACTCGCGCACGAAGGGTTCCGTACCATTATCTATCAAAACGGCCATAATAACGTTTGTTGTATAGCACCCCCCTTAAATATTTATTTATTTTATTATTTGTAGTTATAGCGGCAAAAGAAATAAATCATCTGTGAAAATTTCAACTGTCTATCACGGTTCATAAGATACAGCCATGTGCTGTTATTCGCTACGCGCTAATGCGGCTCACCCCGCCGGACACACGTCAAGAAACTAGACCTCTACCTGCGCTTAGTTACTACGCATCGCGGTGTCAACATGAAGAACCCCGCACAAAATGATCGGTAATAGCCGTTCGGTCGAAATGGCAAAAATTTTGTGAAAATATAGCCTCTAATACTCTGATCAACTGTGTGAAGTTGCTACTTTAATTAATGACTAGTTTTTTAAATATGACTATTATTATGTTCAATATTTTTTACTCGCATACAATTGTTAATAGTTAACGTACACTGTAGCAACCAGGCTTATTATTATTATTATTTCCGTGGCAATATCGGGATAAAAAACATCACTCGAAGGTTCAAACTATCTTCACGCCGAATTTCGTCCAGTTCCGTCCGAGCGTGAGCGTGGACAACTAACAAACTCGTAAGTATGCACCCCATGTGCACCCCATGGTGGTATGTATGTGGTATGCATTGAATGCAAAGGTAGCCTTGTTAAACCAATCAGATATCAATTAATTATAACTAGTACAGTTTAGCATCGTAATGTGTACATACTAAGGATGCCGACGGCGACGCATTGTTGACAGCATTCGCTATGTAACAGCTCAAAAAAAACTACAACGACGGTGGCAAACAAGCGTACGGCCAGCCTGATGGTAAGCGGACTCCGTAGCCTATAGACGCATGCAACTCCAAAGGAGTAACGTGAGCGTTGCCGACCCTTGACATGTTTGAGGATTCCCCGTGTTGACAGCTGCAGCAGGAACAAGTTCCCTCGCTCTCAACACAACGCATCCTCGGGAGCTCTGACGACCTTGCTCACCTCCAGGAACACAACGCTACCTACTGCAAGCCCCTCGCGGTTTGCCAACGCATTTCTCAACCGATTCTAGTGAAATTTTGTGAGTAGGTTCAATAAATATACCGATTTTTTGTCGATTAAATTTTTCGATACATTGTAAAAAATATTTTTTTAAGCAGTCTTGCGAGGTTTACCCTACAGCTTACAGAGCCACTAGTATTGATGTATTTTACCAAGGCCTTCCTAATGAATTACCCATTCATATTTTGATAATCAAAACATTCGTCTTATCATCGATCTCATCTTAATCCTTAGAAAGCAAATCTATGACTTTTAGGCCCAACTTTCACTGAATTTTTACTGAGGACCGTGAAATATTGAATATATTATTGGCTTCTATGGTAAACAAAATATAATGAACTATTTATAGGGTTCCGTACCCACAGGGTAAAAACGGGTTCCTATTACTAAGGCTCCGCTGTGTGCATACATCCGTCCGTCCGTCCATCTGTCACCAGGCTGTAGGTATCTCATGAACCGTGATAGTTAAACAGTTGAAATTTTCACAGATGATAAATTTTTGTTGCCGATATAACAACAAATACTACAATATTAAAGGGGGCTCCCATACAACAAACGTGTTTTTTTTTGCCGTTCTTATAGATAATGGTACGGAACCCTTCGTGCGCGAGTCCGACTCGCACTTGGCCGGTTTTTTAAATGGCACGTCTTCTTCGTCTTCTTGTCGAGGTTCCTCAAAGAGGAGATGCCCAAAGGGCAGCAGTGTGAAAGAAGAAGATATGTCGTGGTAGCATCAAATAATTATGGAAAAGGCATAAGGTCTACCAGGGTTAAGGCGTCAGTGGGGTAAACGCGTCTTTTGAAAATATCTTCGAAACGTAACATTTTAGAACTATTAAAGCCCTCGATGTAAAAAGTAAGGTTACCAAACTTTCAATTTAGACGATTGTACCCAATCGTTCTAAAATTTGAAGTATCGGAGATATCATAAAAGATACGCATTTACCCCATCGACGCATATTAACCCCGGTTGACCTTACGTGTAATGTAGAGCATAATGATTTGGTAGCGAGTTTTTAGGTATATACGATTTTGTGTGATAAAAGGGTGGCGTGTATGCCGTGGGGCGGGGGGTGATGCTATGGTTGGATGTGGGTTTGTTGGTTTCAGGGTGCCGTAGACGTGGTCGGTAATTAAGCTTGACGGGGCTGTTGGAGGGGCTGTTGCTGTGGGCGTTGTCAGCTCTTGAAAAGGGTGTTGGAATGGCAGTGGGATTAAGAATATGTGCGCGTGCGATGATTGTAGGTGCGAGTCAGTGGTGTGGTGGCATAGGTACTTTAGGAAAATAAGCTGTTTTATCTTGTTGCTCCTCGTTTGTATTTAAATAGTAATTAGGTAGCTAATAAGAAAACGCAAACAACAAGGTGAGCGAGAATCGCCATAGTTAATTAGACGCAAGCGGAGACGTTAGCAATTAAAATTTACATTTTAATTACTTTTTAACAGCCGCGGCTACGGCCAGACCAGTAGCCCCGCCAACGACCCCATCAAGCCTCGTCAACAACCACTTCTAAGGCGCCCTCAACGCCAACACACCCACATCTAACAACACCACCACCCCGCCCCCCGCCGCCCTTTTATCACACTAACTCTTAGATACTCGGTACTAAACCACTATGCCTTTTCCATACTTTGGTTCTACCACGCCAATTATAAGGTTATCCTTGAAGTATACTTAGACATAACGGCAAACGACCTAAACAAAAAAAAATCACATCAACAACTAACCATAGGGCCGCGGACTGGCCGCCAGCGAGGCGACAAGGGCAGTTCATACATTTGAGCTACTTCAAATGTAATTGCACAGATTATGTCATTGTGGGCAGTCGCTAGTCCGTGGCCTGAAAGTGTGGCAAAACGCCTGAATATCGAACAAATAAAACTCAACGCCTGTATTGTAGGTAGGTAGTAAGCGTCTAACAAAAGTTAAAATCAAAATCAAAATATTTACTCAGCAAATTAGACCAGGAGGGCACTTTTACAAGTCAAATAGTCAAATATACTCGTAGACTCTAAATAGTTTTCTAATTCATAATAGAATTGACTACATCAGAGTTTACATGTCAAACAGAATAAGAGAAAAAAAAAAAATCTTATTTCTTAGAGATGTATAAGGTCTCCAAGTGTCAAAATTGAAATAATACGATCAAGTGACGACAGAGTGAAATCTCTCATATCAATCCGCAGAACAGTGGAACGAAGTTATGCTTGTCGTCATTGCAAACATGAACACCGGACTCCACAAACAGCACCCGTTCACGAGCAGCAGATATGACGCGTAACATCGCAGCCATAGCTAATTCTAATAGTCATTTATTTTGTCAATATTTGCCTAGATAATAATGAGGGAAACCACTACATAATCACGCTAGATTCTGATATCCAGGTACGGGAAAACACACAGGTCAAGGGATATTCAAAGCACGTCTTCCGCCACAGTGTGGTCGAGAACACTCTTATTTTCCCCCCCACTAACCGTTAATAAGTGGGTAATGTGACTGAACGTTCTTTTCTAATCGCGGCTGTGTCAGCGACCGCAACTCTCGCTGTCCGCTGCATTCCGTTGCGTCACGTCGAGTTTTTATGTTGGTACAACTATTTACAGGATTATTGGATGGTACAGTCCCGGGACAGGCCGAAACATATTGGTAAAGTGTCATCATCGTCCTCCTATAGCGTTCTTACCGGTATTTGTCCCGCTGTCCGGATGTTCACTACAGGTCGCATTTCTCAACCGACACAGAGCCACTATAGTACCGTTTTTGAAGACTGACCAGTGATTGACCCTAGTCTCACCTGATGGTAAGCAACTACAGAGCCTAAGATGAAGCTCACTGGTTGTGGGGCGCACTGCCACCTAATCCCATGATTTAGCGTAGGCACTAGTTTTCCTTAAGTCACTGATCTCCCACCTTCGAGGAAAAACTAGAACATACAGGGATTAAACCGGATTCCTCGCGATGTTTCCCTGCACCGAAAAGTCCTTGTTAAATATTAAATGATGACTGTCGACGTCAAAAATATGTTTATTTTTTGTGGCTTATTCCAACGTAACTCGATGAAAAACCTATAGGTTTGTTTTGCTGCACATAATATGTTTTTGAAAAACCCAGTAGTTCGGTACGAACCCATGGCCTCCAAATTGAAAGCCTTAGGTACAGCTCGGCTAAAATGGCTCCTAAACCATAATATAAAGTGTAACCGGACTAAATAAAGTGTTCGAGTCTCAGTCACATATAATTCGCCTATATCTAACTAACTTATGCCCCCAACTTTGACTGCGTGAAAAAGAATAGCATTTTATACAATCGTTACGCAATGAGGGCTCTTAAAGTCCAGTTGCCGAGTGGCCTAAGTAAGGTACGAGCATTTAAGAGCTAATTGTGTAACTATTGTACATACAATATATGGATCTAAACATTCACAATTCTCACACATAATTTTTACAAAACGGGACTTAATCGCGTATAATTAACTTATTTATTTACCTCACTGAGGTCTCCCGACGTTTCGGATCTGTCGCAACATCCATGCTCACGGGACGGGCTTGAGCGGGTATCAACATCTTCTTGCTACGTGGGTTTTCGGACTACTCGCAATTGGTCTTTATTAACCACTTGTACATTAGGGTTGTCACCCGGCCGACACACAACACTAATAATAATAATGTCCAGTCAAGTGCAAAAATACTGTATCGATAACATCCTCTCATAAATAAGTAGGTACCAAAACCTTAATCCGCTGACATAAGAGCTATGGAACATATTTATGAGTAATTTGTATCACATCACATCATCAGCCTATATACGTCCCACTGCTGGGCACAGGCCTCCTCTCATGTATGAGAGGGAACGGGCAGGAGTCCCCACGCTGGCCCAGTGCGGATTGGGGACTTCACATACACCTTTGAATTTCTATATGCAAGTAAGTAAGTAATTTGTATATGCACCCATAATTTAACATTTAACACTTGATGATAATTATAACGGTGACATATAACGGATGATGTTTTTTGACGCTGGCATTTACTTATGATGGGATCTTCGTGGGATCCGATTGAGCAATGACAAGAGACCTGTACAGTCAGGAGTATTTATTTATTTATGTATGTACATAAATATCTCTACACGGGATGCCCTTAAGAAGGTCGCCTAGACAATAACAAATTAGTATTTCAATGTTTTTAAACAATATAATAATATAGACGGGCTGTTGCATCGTACCGTACCTACTTCATACGGGACCCTAAAAATTAACATGCTTATAATACAAAGTATTGTTTCATATTACGCGAATTTTAGCACGTTTACATCACCTCAAACAGCAAGGGTCGGCAACGCCCATGTTACTCCTTTGGAGTTGCATGAGTATAGGCTGCGGTGTCCGCTTACCATCAGGGTGGCCGTACGCTTGTTTGCCACCGTCGTTGTATATACCTTTGCTAAATATATCGTTCTGTGCCGCGACCCTAGGAACACTAAACATATAATAGATTGCAGTTTTATTTGCTGCCGCTTGTGGCAAAGTACCGACGAGTCTCGCTCGAGCCTCTGGTTTCGTTGTTGCAAACTTGTCAATTTAATTTATTTAATCCGTTACTGGCTTTCCTTGTTCTGAAATAACAATAATGTCTCCTGGAACCAAAATCACGGGTGAGTCCAAACCCATATGATATGGCTCACAGTTATGTACATAAGAACGATAGTGGCTTCAGTATTGAACTAAGCATTTACCTAACGTATTGCAGCTCAAAACCGCCATTCACAGAAACCGCTCGAATGCGAGTCGGACTCGGACGGAACCCACTGTGGGTTCCGTAGGGTAGACTGGGTACGGTTGTGCCACGCCACGGTACGGTAGTGACACTGACAGTTTTCGTACCAGCGAAATTATACGGAATGCGGGCAAGGGTTCTATTCTAAAGGAGAGCAAAGCGGCATGCAAGTCTGAACGCGTTCCCCGGTATTGCGTCACGCAGCGCGCGGTGTTAACGTAAGCAGGGGCCCACATTGCTTTTCAACAGTCAAAAGTAAGTTGTTTTGTTCGTTTAATTTTAATAATCACTGTTATTTGTATACAGATAGATTACCTCGGATTTTTTTTGTTATAAGATGAACATTAGTAGTTTATTACGGGTGTTTACTTTTTACGTAGATAATTTTGGCAAAGTCATGGTGAATTTTTGTTTTCGAAAGTATGCGTCGGGTACGGTTGTGACAAATTTTGTGGGTACGGTTGTGACATATATTTTCTTGATGTTTTGCTTTTAGATACCTACCCAGAAAACGCCTGCTGAAGACCGAAAGAGCGCGGTCTAATAAATATCTGTGCCCTATCCCACAAAACTTACAATTACAATTTTACAAGTGTCAAGTTACACGTTTGTAATAATACAAGTGTGCGTACCACAAAATATGCAGTAAACAAATTTGTAGAGGAAAATTCTTACAAATATGTAAATTGTATCGACAAGTCTACAATTCAGTGTATCACAAAACTTTACATACATTACATATATTTTCCGGAAAACGTACAAATTTGTAGCTGACAATTGTTTTGTGCTACATTAAATTGTAGTAATAATTGTACATATATGTAGTTTTGTACCTACAAGTTAACAATTCTCTAAACGTGTGTCACACCCTCTTGCTTCTATACGAATACTTGTAATTGCAGTATATTTTATCATATTTAGCGATTCCAAAACGAAATGTAGTTCAAGTAGCAGTGATAGTGAACAAGAATTCATTGTAAGACGTCCTAGGACATATAGAGAACGCATAAATTTTATTTTGACCATAACGGATTTTACATTTAATCAGAGGTTCAGAGTGAGTAAATCTACCGTCGAATATCTACTACAGACTATTGGCGAAAACCTTAGACATCCGACACGAAGAAGTCACGCTCTTGATCCTAAAGAACTTACTGACTGTTTTAAGATGGATGGGCTCAGGATCCCAATATCACGTCATTGGCGATGCTCATGGTGTTTCCAAAATGACAATGTGTCGTTCCTTTCGCGCCGTATGTGGACAAATAGTGGACAAATTGCTGGGAAGTGAAGTAAGATGGCCAACAAATGGAAACTCAATTTCTCAAGATTTTATTGCAGCATCACATGTAAACTTTCCCAGGGTCGCAGGTATTATAGATGGATCATTAATAAATACCAATAGATGCTCCACATCAAAATGAAGCTGGTTTTGTTGATCGACACGGAGATCATTCTATAAATGTTATGGTAGTTTGTGGACCGAATTTGGATTTTTTTTATGTGAATCAAATCATTTAAATTTTGCGTGATCTCCTTCCATTAGTTTATTTTCACAGTGTGCGTCAATTTATCACTAAATTTACCAAAAACAATGTTTTTGTTTTCGTTTATGATGTTTAAAATGGTCAGTTTAGCTTGCAAGTCCATTGTAATGTCAGTTGGTATGTAGGTACTGCTCGTAGATAGATCACTATATAATTATAATTAATGTTATTTTTTGCGTATTGCATATTAAATGAAACTACCTTCAACATCAAAAAAGTTACAGTCATCAAAATTGTTACATATTTGTAGTTGTAACACTACAATTTTTCGCTTGTATATTTACAAATTAACAATCCTACAATTATGTAGCTGTTGTGACATACATTTGTTCTTTGTGATACGCTTTCACAAAAGCGACATATTTGTATACTGCAAACTTGTAACAAATACATATTTGTAATTATTGTGGTACATTTTTTTGTTTACAATTTGTCAATTTTGTCGAATTGTACAATTGTAAAGTTTTGTGGGATAGGGCACTGGTCTGGTAAATGTGAAGATGCTTATGAAGACGTGAAAGCGGGACTTCAAAAAATAAATCATTTAATGAACTTTCTATACGAAAGATTATGAAGATTATGTTGTGTTATGGTCATATTTCAGTAGGTAGTAATTGTATGTGCTGCATCACTCGATCGCTTCGCGCGCGCGCGCGCGCGCTTCGCGATCTCGCTGATGCAGCACATACAATTACTTTTTCACCTCACCGTCTCGAAAAGGCTTGCTTTATCGCTCAAAATCTGCGCCCAAAAGTCCATTTTATCCGCTAGCGTGGAAAGAGTTTTTGAATTTGGAACGTGACGGTCGATCGCGAGACCCATTTTTTTTCTATACAGAATGAGAGGTGCGTTCAGAAACTGATGGTGTTATGCCAATAATAAATTGTTATTATTTTGTAAAACAAAATTAATAATACTTATTCTCTCTTAATTAAGTAGGTACATACGAAATATTAATATTTAGACTGACTTATAAGGATAAAATACGAATAAATAATTTTAAAATGTCGTTTTATTTTTCTAAAAATTTCGCTTCTTCCAAATTTGGAACGCATCGTTTGTAAAGTTAATTTAAGAAAAAACTCATATACATTTAATTTTGTTTTGTTCTAAAGCCACAGACAGTAAAACCAAAATAATGGTGGTTATTTATAGATTTTAGTGCAGAAGATATACATATATGAATTTTGATGCCTGCTAAGTTAGCGGAAAAAGTGAAATAAGCGTATTTGAGCCTTAGTTTAAACCGTGAGTACCCAACAATACTTTGACTTTTTTAGTGTAGGTAAGTGTGAGGTTATTTTTAAAGATGCAAAAATATTTATGTTACATTTAATAATTATAAAATGCTTGATCTTGATCAGATGTAAATAAAACTTTATTAAAAGTGAGTATATATAAGGTCCAAATTACTTCCATATTCCTCGCGGTGGTGAGGTGAAAAATTGTGTGTTTCGCTCGGCAGCAAAATTGTTTGGCGTCTCGTGCCTTGAAAGCCTCGCTATGCTCAGGATTGTACTTTTGAACCATTCGCTTCGCTCATGGTTCAATTTTACAATCCTTCGCTAGCTCGGCTTTCAAATTAAGCACTTGCGCCAAACAACAACTTTGCAGCCTTGCATAACAAATAACTATTGTGTTGACAACATGCCTATTTGATACGCAATCGCCAAGTTACACTTAGCCGGCTGCCTGCAACTATGGATCAATCCGTTGCAATTGCATAGGAACACGACCTGTCTAAATGAATTCTCATTTGTTAAACTATTGAGAACGTTGTTAAGTAGGTCCAAATGATAGATTTTAAACCGCTAAGGCTCTAAACGAGCCAGTGAAAATATATATATACATATATATATTAGCATCTGATCCTTTGTTAATAAGTAATCTGAACATTTTTTTTTATAAAACTTTAATGACTATGTAATACTTATATATAACCCATTAAAACTTATATTATTCAGGTGATATTTGAAATACCAATCCCCATCCCAATCAGGTTTCGGTCGAAAACGTCTATTGCGTTCTATATTTGAAAACCCCCCTCGGGTATTAGTTTCGCGCAGTTACCCCATTAATACTGATAATATTCAAGTGATATTTAGAAACCCCAATCAGGTATTTTGATGTGCACTCGAGCCAGAACGAGACGATTGTAGAATAATTTACATTATTTAAAATAACGAAAAGCTTAACACAACATGCAGTTTAAGGCGGCCAACCTTCAGCTGCATGCAAGGGTCCCAGGAAGCGGATTCCTGGCCTGAACCCTCATAGCGCAGAGCGACTATGGCGTTTACACATAACATATCTAACAAGTTGATCAACGATCATGTCTAACGAGCAGACATGGTCGTACTAAAATTACCCTCATAATCGCCGGTTACATGACACTTATGAAGTATAATGTCTAAATAACGAAATATTTACGCTGTCATCTGCCAGTTTGCTCAGTATAATTAAAAAATTTACTTTACGTAGTTCGACATCGAATTGTGAAACTAGCGGGGAAATTGACCTCTCTAGCCGGAGCTACCACTGTTAAAATAACTACAACTTAGAAAATAATGTAGAAAACTATAATAAAGGGTTTGTTTTATGTAGGTCAGCGCTAACTTCTATATGCAAATCCTAATCAAAAAGATCTGAGCTCAAACCGGGCTGGTTTAACAGTAGCTTTTCTAAGCTAGGCCCCATTTTAAAAAGAACTCGGTTGTAATTTGATTGGTTTCGAGGTGATTCTTGCTACTGACTGGTGTAAAGTGAGCTTGGTTTGAGAAATACTGGATATCCTTACTATATATAGTACGTTCCAATATAAAACGAACTATGTGCACTATTTACAATCTGTAGAGAGTACATACAGTTTCCTTTTATAATTTGCGTCTCGGTTTTCATATCGTAAGGCGTTTTTGCAAGTAATGGATTTCGTTTATGGAAGGTTAGGGCATGTTTATAATGGAATCGATGCTCATCAGGATACTCGAAGTGTTTATAGATGGTCTACATAAGGACTATATTTGTTCAGCTGTGTTATATTTTTTTATTGCAGTGTCTACCATGATTCTCTTATTAGCCGTTGTAATCGTAACTTTAGAATATCGTGTATTAAATAGGCCAGCCGAGCATTAACGCACCATTAGCCCCATAACTTCTAGGACTCGGACGGTCCAGTTCAGAGTGCGCGTTTTAAATAAAATATAACAATCCGGTTCGGTGTTCGCTGCAATCAAGCAAAAGTGAGTTGGTGTTTGGCGTATATACGCAACTACAACGGGAAACCATGTAAGTGTATGTATAAAGAACTTATCGCGTTATTAAGTCAGTTTATTGTTTTCCGATTTGTTGGTGCATTTCGAATACATTGTTCTTTTATTGTAGGGCTAGTTGGTCTCTGAATCCGTTTTGGGAGGACGAACTGGTGGACGATTCTTCGAGGACGATTGGCGAGTCCTCCTCCTCCGTTCAGCCAACGCCGTCAACGTCGAAGAAAGTAGCAGAGAAAAAACCTGCGAAGAAACGTGCGCCGAAAAAACCAAAGGCGCCCGCAGCATCTCAAGTTAAAGAGCTATCGGTTCTGGATAGCTGTTCGGAGTCAGAAGACGACGTCATCCCGTGTGCTCAAGCGCCGCCGGTGAAGCGTAAACGTCCTGCGCAGGTGTTGGAATCTGAGGTATGTACACATCTGACCTACTTAGATTTCTAATTTATTTATTTAGGAAGTTAGTGGTGACTAGATATCGGATGATTTAAGCCATTGTTGGCTACTGTCATTAAAAAATGAATTATTTTTTAACGTAATATAGCCATCATTCTTATGTTAACGACTAGCACGGCGGGGTTTTCTCGCGAATATTGGAGGGATCTACTAATTATATTCAGCTCTAATGTTTTAAATTACTACCTCATTCATGACATTACAATTAACGCCCCATGCGTCAAGGCGAACCATAAGGTGGTTTGTTTGCTAATAAAACATTTTTTTTTGTATCCAACGTTATTTAAAGGAGATAGAGATAAGACTATTTGTTTTCCAAACTTGTTTACAATCTTTTGTCTGTTTTTTAGGCATGCAATATTTTCGATTTGATTATTAATTTGTTTGTTTTTTTTTGTCTTACAGGACGAGGTGCAACAGGACAAGTTTCAGAAGGCTGTTCGAGCAGCGGCATTGAGAAGCTTTATGACTCAGCGCGGCGCATCGGGATTTACGACGCAGAGGGATCCTACCAAGACAGGAGAATACTTCGTCGAGCTCCGGGTCTATAATAGCCGTGAAGCGGAGCGGTTACCGTCGGAAGAGCGATGGAAAAATGCTCTTACCACATTGAAGGTGGCCACTGACGTCAATACACCGCTGTGGGCTGCGGTCTCGAAATTAATACAGGCCGGGAAACAAGACTTCGCTAAAATTCAACCGATTATGTACCCATCAGATTTTAGTAACATATGTTTAAGAATTATACTTTGCCTACCCTATACCTTCGCACCTATATATTCGCATTTATCATTTTGTAAGTAACCCGAACATTAAAGGTACGACCGTTTTTATGTGTTTTTCATTCACAGATTATAAAATGAAATAAGGAAATAATGAAATAAGGAAATAATGAAATAAGGAAATAAGGAAATAATGAAATAATTCAATAATTAAGTAATACAATCAATTCCGTTGATAGTCATAGCATAAAGAGATATCTAATAAAATAAAGATCTTGGCGAAAACATGTTCTGTAACGAGTGCAAAGTTTATGTTTCTAACTTCACAGCACATAAAAAGAGCAACCTTCATAAGTCAAACTGTCTGATAAACACCAAGTTCGACAATGTGCAGGTCATAGCTACCGCATTTAAAAATAGAATTAGGTAGAAGTTATAGAATAAACTCTATTGCAAATGATATCCATTCAACTCCGGAACAGTTCCTAAATAGGATTTCTAAATCAGTATTAGAGCTAATAAAAATCTCTCTAGAAAAACACACTGCTTTGAAAGTAAATCTTGAACTTTTTGTTGCATACACACAGCCAAAAAACAATGAAAAGGCAATGAAATCATTTAATACACAGTAGGTACTTTCAAATTTTTCAGAATACTGACATTTTGTCGCTATATTCTAGTTATATTGACAACCTTATAACAAAGTGCTCAGAGTTTGAACTTTCTGAATCAGGCTGGACTATTGATTCAATTAGCCATCTGGAAATAAACATAAATAAATACAACCCGTTAAGGGCCGGCACATATGTTAGTTTGCCAGCCAAAATTCGCAATTCTAAATCATGTTTAAATATACAAAACAATGACAATCATTGTTTTTTATGGAGTGTTATGGCTCATATGTACCCCGCAAGTAAAAATCCAAACAGAGTTTCTTCATATCCGCATTTTAAAAACATTCTCGATATTAGATGCATGTCATTTCCACCAGCCCTGGACGACCTAAAAACATTCGAAAAAAATAATCCGAATATCTCAATTAACGTGTATGGTTTAGAGAAAAATGATGACGTGTCTGGACCTCTATATAAGACATTGAAACGCAAGTTGACACACATTAACTTATTACTTATCGAGCAAAATGGAAAATCTCATTTCTGTTTAATAAAAAATATAGAAAAGCTTGTTCATAGACAACTTACTAAGCATACGTCTAAAATCCATTTATGTGAGGAATGTTTTATATACTTTGATACAGAACAAAAACTTTATTCTCATAATTGCGCTAGAGTAAAAACTATATTACCTGAACCTAACAGTACACTGGCGTTTAGCCATTTTGAAAGGACTCAAAGAATACCTATAGTAATTTATGGAGATTTCGAAAGTTTGCTTTTAGAATATTCGGACAAAAGCAAGTCCAATCACATAGAAAATATATAAGTGCATGAAGCGGCGTGTTTTGCTTACTATATATGCTGTGAATCCAAACCGGAACTAAATGAGTATGTATCGTATCGCGGTCCAAATTGCGCCAAAAAATTTGTAGAAACGATTTCAAAAGATGTAAAGAAATTGCATCAGTTATTATCAGTTTATTGTGAAATGTTACCTTTATCTGCCGAGGAAAAGCATTCGCTACAAAATGCTACGATTTGTCATATCTGCAGAAAATCGTTTGAAATCGGCGAACGTATCGCAGCAGATCATGACCATTTTACTGGTAAATATCGCGGGCCAAGCCACGATTCTTGTAATTTAAATGCCAAGTCTTGCGAGTTTATACCCACACTCTTTCACAATTTAGCCGGTTATGATTGTCACTTATTTATTACAGAACTATCGAACACGATTGGTCGCATAAATTTAATTCCAAAAACAAAGGAAAAATACATAACATTAACCAAATTCTTGCCAATAGAGGGTCAAAATCCAGCGCAGTTGAAATTTATCGACTCATTTAACTTTCTGAATTCTGGTTTAGACGAATTGGCTAGTACATTGGATCCTGGCGACTTTAAAAACCTCAAAAAAATGTATTCTAATCCTCATCACTTTGAATTACTTCGTAAGAAAGGCATATATTGCTATGACTACATAGACTCGTGGGATCGATATAACGAAACTAAACTGCCAAACCGAAAGTTTTTTTATAGTAAACTAACAGCCGAGAATATTACAGACGAAAATTACGAACATGCAAAGTCAGTGTGGAGAGAATTTAACATACAAAGTTTGGGTGAATATACTGATTTATACCTAAAATGTGATGTGTTATTGTTATGTGATATATTCGAATAATTCAGATGTATGAGTCTAACTTATTATAATTTAGACCCGTGTTACTATGTTTCTAGTCCGGCTTTGAGCTGGGACGCGATGTTGCTATATACAAAAATAAAGCTGGATTTGATATCTGATGTTGAAATGTACCAAATGATAGAAAAGGGTATTCGAGGCGGTCTTGCTCAGTGTTCGCTACGACATGCAAAGGCGAATAACATATATTTGTCAGACTACAACGACGCTAATGCTAGTTCATATTTAATATACTTAGATTGTGTCAATTTGTATGGTTTTGCTATGCTGCAATATCTACCAACCAACAATTTTGTGTTTCTGAACGACCAAGAAATAGACAAATTTGATGTTAAAAGTGTCAGCTGCGACAGCCCTCGAGGGTTCATACTAGAAGTAGATCTTGAATACCCCTGTGAATTGCATGATGACCACTCAGATTTGCCATTTGCACCAGAAAATTATGTTCCTCCAAGCAAAACGAGTCGTAAACTGATAGCAAATTTGCACAATAAATATAAATACGTAATACATTACGAGCACTTAAAAGAATGCTTGAATAATGGTTTAAAATTATTGAAAATTCATCGTATTTTATCATTTAACCAAGGAAAATTTTTAGAACCTTACATTACACTAAATACAGAACTGAGACAAAACGCTAAATGCGACTTCGAAAAAAATTTCTTTAAAAAGCAGGTTAATAGTATCTATGGGAAGACAATTCAAAATAAAAGAAATCAAGTTGACGTTAAATTGGTAAATGTTTGGAGAGATGTTTCGAATAAAACTAACAAAATTTGTGGAGCAGAAAAGTATATCAGTGCTCCGAATTTTAAAAGTTTGTCAGTTTTCTCGGAAAACCTAGTAGCCATTCAAATGCAGCAATCTAAATTAGTTTTGGATATGCCTATTTATATTGGGTTTACTGTACTAGAGCTCGCTAAAAAGCACTTGTATCAATTTCATTATTCTGTCATGAGAAAGAGGTATCATCAAAATATTCACTTATGTTATACAGACACTGACAGCCTTTTGTATTTAGTCTATACTAACAACTTTTACATGGATATGAAAGAAATGCTTCCATACTTTGATACAAGTAATTTTACGGTTAATAATATGTACAACATGCCGATCGCAAACATGAAAATTCCCGGCTATTTCAAAGATGAAATGGGTGGCACAGTAATATCTGAGTTTGTTGGATTACGAGCTAAGTTATACTGTATCAATACCGAGGCCACATCTATCAAAAAAGCGAAAGGCATAAAGAAGTGTGTGACTAAAAAACTCAATATAAAAAAATATAAAAAATGCTTGTATAATAGCAAGGAATTAAGGGACAACATGTGTATTATTAAATCAAAAAACCATAAAATGTTTACCCAGCGACTGAATAAACTGGTGTTAAGTAAAAATGACGACAAAAGACAATTAATAAACGGAGCAGTTAGAACTTTACCGTGGGGTCACTATAGTAATATATTATAGGACTAAATAGCTGATAAGATTTACATTTATTCCATTAAGATGTATTGACTGTACCTATTGGATAATTATGTTATAAATCTACCCATAAATAATAGTAATAGTATTGTTATTTAATAAATGTTATCATGAATTTTCAACCATTTTATTTCCTGATCCTTTTGTTCCCACTGTTTTAATTATCTGACAATACAAGGCTTTGTAACGCTACAGATTTGAAAGCGTACCTAACGTAATAAAGAAGACTATTTTTATTTAGATCAACAAGTATTTATTGATATAGTTATTTACGATACAAGTGCCGAAAATAGGTAGTTCGCAACGAGTGGTGATAAATTAAAACACGACCGAAGGGAGTGTTTTAAATCGACACGAGTTGTGAATTACCTATTCGCACGTGTATCGTACAACGTTTTACTGTACATATGGCTCTTTAAAGTTTCGACATGTGCATGAAAAGTGCTCCTTTCCGCACTAGTGCGGGAAAGTAGCACCATGTGTACTGTAAAATTATTTACATGAAGACAATATTACAACTTGTAGAATGATTATGTATTACTAAATGAATAGTTGTTTTACATGAATTCCGTTTTACAATTGGAAATTGTCACTATCGCTTATTTTTTTCACAATCTTCCTTAGAATGTTTTCTGTGCAGTCCAAAATTTCATCATATCTGTCCTCAACCACATACTGCGCGCTTAGGCAAACGCTATCATCAACGTTTTTGCAATTAACTCCCGGACGAAGTTCATAAATGTTTATTTTAATCAAGTGATGTCCATTATCTTTTCCTCGTCGAGATACAAACGATATATTTTTTGAAATTTCCACCTGTGGCTTTTTGAGTGTTTTCTTTTTCGGTTTATTTTTGAAAGCTTTACATTTCTTCTCATCCGACACTTTACTTTCCTGATGCTTAACGCTGTATCGATCTTCAAGGTCTTGAGTATTATAAAATAAATCATTCATGACACAACCGTCGACATCAATGCTGCCGCCGAATTCTTTGAGTTCAATGTTTTCGAGGTTCGACATGTTCTGTAATAAGATAATGGAATATACAGTGATATAACAATTGGTACATTTAAAAGATGAATGCGTAAGAATAGTTATTTTATACAAAACATTTGAAAAGAAGCTTACATGAATCACGAGTAATTTCTGAATCACGAGTAGTTTCTTGGACGACCACTGCAGAAATGGCAGCATCTTAATATTAATAAAAAAATGAAGTTTCCTTTAGCCGTGAACGGGAGAGCAAACATCAAGAAATCTGACACCCACGTTGTGACCATAATAACATCATTTTATTAAGTATATAAAGACTTGTAATTTTTGATTTACCTCATATTTCATCGTGAGGTTTGTTAAGCAAGCTGAAACATTAGAGGTGAATACTATAAATGTCGAAATAAATGCACAAAAAGTAAAGCATAGTGCCCTTTTACCTAACACAATTCGCTGCATAATATGCGGTCCTTCTAACTGTGGTAAAACTAATGTTATGCTGAATTTATTGTTACACGAAAATGGTTTAAAGTTCAAGCACATTTATTTGTACTCAAAGACGGCCTTCCAACCAAAGTATCTATTTTTGAAGCAAGTTGTGCAAAGAATTCCAGGAGCAAGTTTTTATTTATTTACTGACAGTAAAGAAGTTCTTCATCCCAATGATGCTTTAACAAATTCAGTCATGATTTTTGACGATGTAGCATGTGAAAATCAAATGAATATTAGAAATTATTTTGCTATGGGCAGACATAGGCAGATAGACTGCTTTTATTTATCCCAAACGTATTCCAAAATACCGAAACAATTATTAAGAGATAATGCCAATCTTTTGATTATTTTTAAACCAGACGACAGAAATTTAAAACATACATACAATGATCACATAAATACCGACATAGATTGGCTAAAATTTAAGGAGCTTTGTTGCAGTATATGGAGAAATCAATACCACTTTTTATTGCTTAATAAAGATTGTGCGATTGATAAAGGAAGATATAGACTAGGTTTTGACACGTTTATTTATTTATAAATTCATTATATATTCCTAATACATTTAAAAAACACTCAATTGAACTCCAGCGCCCGTATATAACGCACAGCTAGTGAAATCAATAAGAATGGAAACCAATCTGAAAAAACAGCTAATTACATCTGCAGCTTGCATAAAAAAGAAAATTAAAATGATGCAGGACGAAGAAGATGCTGCTAATCTAAAATTAAAAAAGTATTCAAGCCCATTACGGATCCTCTAGAGACATTGATACAAGCAAATGATAAAAAAACTCCTAGTTTAAATATTTCAAATACTCTAAATGAAAACGATTCGCCCATGGACTTAAACTCGTCCATAGTATATGAAAAATTCCAAGACCAGCGCGAAGCTGATTCAAGCAAGCATTCCGAATATTATGATTTTGACAATGGTGACAAAAATTCTCAGAGTAACGCCAATGACACATTAATATCTCTTAAAAAAGAAGACTTGCAAGACATTTACGATAACATTAACATTCCATTTGGGATCCGCAATGAAAATAAGAAACTCATGATGGGAAATTCTATTGTTACTTTATCCTTAGTGAATAAAAATTCCGCAGAGAAACAATATATGATTACAATCAATGAGCAAAATTATGAATTCACTCCAGGTTTAAAAGAACTTTTAATTCGAAATAAGCCTAACTTCGAACTAGTAACAGAAAAAGACAAAATTATGTACAAGCATCTGCTTGTTACTACAAGTGCCCATAGGCGAGATTTTAATCCCAATGGTCAATTGAAAGGAGACAAAGGATTAAAATACTGTCAGATTATTAAACCTCTGTTCTCTGATACTAAGCAGAATTTCCCTGAAAAGTTGGCGGATCTTAAAATTGGCGGGTCCTTGCCTAAATTAAAAAAATATAAGAAAGCTACAGACTATATTTATTGGGATGATCCAAACGAATTAATTGAGAGACTAAAACTATTAATTGCCTCTAAAAGCGCTGGTAACAGCAATCATGATAATGAAATCTTATCCATTATTGAAGAGTTAAAAGAATCCGGTATAATAAAAGAATAAAAACTGTCATGTGATAATCATTACGTTTAGTATTTAAAAGGACATCAAACATGAATGTCCTCAAAAAAGAAAATAATTGTCGTAAAATAAAAGGAAATAAAGTATGCGCTATACATGAAGTGGAAATATCCGATAGTGTTAAAATTTACGGATACATTGATACAAAAATAAAAGTTACTTCAAACACGCTAGCACATCTTGATAAGCTAATCGCGGCTTTATCAAACCGTATTAAAAAAATTGAAAAAAACATTGAATTGAAAAAACTAGAAGGGAAGTTGAACAATCACTATGAGCAAAGCCGACGTCGTAAATGAAATTCATAATAATGTAAGAGTGAACTTCCCCCGAAGAAGAGTTATATTAAAAGACATAGATGACCTTTGGCAGGCAGATTTGATTGATATGCAAGCATTATCCAATGTAAATTCGGGTTATAAATATATATTCGTAATTATAGATTGTTTCTCAAAATATGCTTGGGCATTTCCTCTAAAACAAAAAACTAAAGAAATTGTGTCTACCGTATTTAAGACTTTCTTAGCAAAAGGCCGGCTACCAAAAAATTTACAAACAGACATGGGCAAGGAATTTTACAATAATGTATTTTCGAAAATTATTAAAAAATATAATATTAACCACTATTCTACATATTCGACCAAAAAAGCCTCTATCGTAGAACGCTTCATTAGAACGTTCAAAAATAAATTATATAAAGAATTTAATTTGAAAGGAAATTATAAATGGGTTGATGGAACGCTAGATTGTAAAATTTATGAGTACAATCATACGTTCCATAGAACTATAGGAGCACCTCCAGCTACAATTAACCATGATAATAAAGAAACAATATCACAAAGATACGCTAAAGCCCAAATAGAACAATCTAAGAAAATATCGAAGTGCAAAAGATTTCATGTGGGGGATTTTGTGAGAATAAGCAAATATAAAGGTTGCTTCGAAAAAGGATATACACCTAATTGGTCTACAGAAATATTTAAGATAACAAAGGTTCAAGATACCAATCCGACAACTTATTTATTAGAAGATTCGAGGTCTAGGCCAATTTTAGGAGCATTTTATGAACACGAAATTCGAAAGACTTTACACCCTGAGGTATACCTTGTTGAAAAAGTTTTACGAAGTAAAGGAAATAAGGTGTATGTAAAGTGGTTAGGGCTGCCTTCAAGCGAAAACAGCTGGATAGAAAAGACTAATCGTTTGTAGGCTAAAAATGCTAGTGCAGTATTTAAACATCTATTGTTTTTACTTGTACTCAGTTGTATACGAATCGTCGAACTATAAAGACGGCATTCAAAGGTTAATTACAATAATCATGAACAAGAATCAAATTAATACCAGTAATATAAATATGACGAAAAAAAACATATTGCCAGCTTCGAAAGTAAAAACTGGTCGTGGTTTAAAAAAAACATTTAATAATATTGTTTCTCATACCAAAAAACGTATTCGCAAATTAAAGCCCAAGTGCAAAAAACTTTTAGTGGAACTAGCGTATACAGCAGCTCAAGAACTGGTCTCTGACGACTTACCTATAAAACTACCGAGAGTAATCCCAGTGCCTAAAACCGGAGGATTTCTGCCATTAATACCTATATTTGCGGGATTGCCTGCCGCCGGTAGTTTAGCAGGAGGTATCGCTGGAATCACGAAAGCTGTCAATGACTATAAGTTAGCTAAAAAAAATTAGACGAATTCAAAAAGCATAATCTGAATATGGAAGCACTGTGTATTGGAAAAAGATTGCATCTTAAGCCATACAAAAATGGACTAGGAATTTATGTTACAAAGAAAAAAAACTAATTACTCGGCTACCCAAAAGAGCGTTAACTAATATTGATATTATGAAGTACTCTAAAGACATACCTTTTTTTCGCGGTGTGTTTATGAGAGATGAATTACCAGAATTCCCTTTACCGCTAGAATGTGGGGTTATCAATTTAGATTCTTCTAAAAATTCTGGTACTCATTGGGTAGCCTATGGAAAAATAAATGATGATATTGAATACTTTGATAGTTATGGCAATTTAAAACCACCGCAGGAGTTTGTCAAGTACATGGGAGATAAAATTCATTACAATTATGATAATTTACAGGGAAACAATTTGTATAACTGCGGTCATTTAAGTTTAAAGTTCCTTACCTCATTTTGGGAGAGAATTAATTAATTACCTACACATGATGTAAAGCTTCTCAACAGATGACAATCAAATAAATAGAAAGGTGTGTTTGAGCAGCGTACATACACACAACAGCAGCAGCAGCGTACAACGTATTGAACATTGTATGTTTTACTTTCGAATCTACGAAATTCATAAATACCGCTAATTAAAATGATTGTTTTCAATAAAAACTCTGTTCATAATAGATCTCCTGATATTTCACGCCCAGTATCGAAAGATAGAAGACGTGTAAGAGCAACAAAGGCGATTACAAAAAAGAATAAGATTTTTTTACGTTCACTCGGTTTTAAAATATAAAATGTTACAAATCGCAGATTTACCACATCAAATTCCATTGAAAGCTATGAAATTCATAGCTATAACCCTTACAGTAACAGTTTCAAAGAAAATTATGAAATAAGGATACCAATACACCAGCAAGATGTTTATGTTCTACCTTCAGCTAGCTCCATTTACATTGAGGGATGTGCAAGTACGACTACCACAGACGCGGCAGGGAAAACAACAGCGAAAAAAGTTAAATTTATAAACAATCCAATATTGTTTTTGTTTCAAAATATCAGATACGAGCTGAATGGTGTTGCAATAGATAACATTAAAAATGCTGGAATCACAACTACAATGAAATCTTATATTTCAATGAATGAAGGAGAAAGTAAAAATGCAGCTTTATGGGGTTGGAAATTAGATGGAACCAAGGCAACAGATGTCCATTTTACGGCTATAATACCCTTAAATAAAATATTAGGATTCGCTGAAGATTATAATAAAATACTCATCAATTGCAGACATGAGCTTATATTACAAAGCAGCAGTTCTGTTTCAAACAGTGTGATAGCTGAGAAAAACGAAAATATAAATATAGACATAACAAAAATCCAGTGGCGTGTACCGCGTATTAGAGTTTCTGATCGCGAACGACTTGTGCTACTAAAACATTTAGAAAAAGATCGACCTATACAGTTAGCCTTTAGAAATTGGGATTTATATGAATATCCGTTATTACCTACGGCAACAAAGCATTCTTGGTCAATTAAAACTGCTACTCAACTGGAGAAACCGAGATTTGTTATATTAGGACTGCAAACTGACAGAAAACTCAATACAACAAGAAGTTCAGCTTTATTTGATCATTGTAACATAACAAATGTCAAATAATTTTTGAATTCGCAATACTTTCCCTATGACAGTCTTAATTTAAAGTTTGATGAAAGTAAATATAGTATATTATATGAGATGTATGCTAATTTTCGTCAGTCATATTACAACGCTTGTATCGAACCGTTGTTGGATTTGAATACATTCTCGCAAACTGCTCCACTTTTTGTTATCGACTGCTCAAGACAAAATGATTCAGTCAAAACTGGACCAGTTGACGTGCGTTTAGAAATTGAGTCAACAAAAGACATTCCAGAAAATACAACTGCCTACTGTCTGATCCTAAACGACTGCCTCTTTGAATATAAACCGCTCAGTAACATAGTTCGAAAACTATCATGAATGCCGTTGTGGATGTTCAAGGTTTTAAAAGTGAAGACAACAAATTTATACCAAAAGAAATAGCAATTTTATGTGATAATCGTATTCTTGTTTTGTTGATAAAACCTCCATATCCATTCTATAACTTGACAGCGAAGGAACGTTTGCAGGTGGCATGGGTAGAAAGAATTTTATGGAACGAAGGCTTTGTGCCTTACTTTACTTACAAGCTTTTGATATTGGAATATATCAAAAATAAAAAATATACACCAAAGGCTGTGAAAAGGTGAAGTGGCTAAAAGAAATACTAGGAACCGATAATATCTATAATTTGGAAGAATACAATTGTCCTAATTTAAAAACCCTGTACAAAAATTATTCAACATCGCCGGATATTCAAAGCTGTATTTACCATAGTAATATATGTGCCTTTAAAAATGTAACTTGCTTGAGAAAATGGTGTATAACAAATAATATATTTTTCAAATAAAGAAAACTAATACTATTAATTGCTGTTTGTTTTTTTTTACAAACGAATGAGTGCGAGGGGAACGAATGCTGTATGTCGGATGTAAACGCGAACATACCTACCGGCTGATATAAAATGATTCCATTGTAGCTTTCAGGTTTCAAATGTATCTGTGCATGCTGAGAAATCACACGATTTTCATTTGACCTTTAAAATTATTATAGAGTCAAATTAGTAAAATGAATTTAAAAGTTGGCAACGTTGTGGAAGTAACAATTGATTGGCGTCTATGTGGCCTTCATCAGGTCAAAATAACAAACGCTTACCAACACTGGCTTGTTAATAACCTCAAGTAACATATTGACCAGACGTGCAAAAATTTACTATACAGGATTAAACGTAGATGACTATTATGTAGACTTAATACCTATCTCCTAGTGTTTCGTCCTGGGCGAACTATTGCTTATTTAATGCACGAATAAATCAGTTCACAAAAAAAACCCCAGTGTATTTTTGAACATCATTGGACAGATCTGCCAGATAATATGCATTAGTTAAAAAGTAATTGTATGTGCTGCATCAACTCGATCGCGGAGCGATCACAGCACGGAGCACATACAATTACTACCTACTTATTTCTAATAATAAAAGTCATTATAAACCATTTTGTTCTATGTTTGTTCCTGTCACTACCGACCACAACCACTGTCACAACCGTCTTTGGGGTGTGGCCGGTTGTGACACTTTCCTTTTTTTTCATTTGGTCCCTATGGCTAATACAGCGTATTTAGAGAAACTATTTAAGTATATTTACGTAGACAAATGTACAAATTAAGAATCAAGTTACTTTTCTCAGTCCCAGCTAACTAGTAAATTAACAAAATTAGTGGCGATCAAACCAAAATTGTCACGACTGTACCCATTCTACCCTGCTCTAGTTACACTACTCCCTGTATTTTTTATTTCCGACAAATCGATTGGACGATGTTCCTTAGGTTCAGTAATTTCTCTACGATACTGGTATTCGAAATCACATAATCCTATAATAAAACTACATCAAAACAAGTGAATTTAACAATAAAATGTTAAGTTTTACTTACTGCGTCGACCACGTGCCGCCATTGTTGTGAACTCTTGAGCACGCGTCGCAAAAATGGCAGCCACTAGGTATAAAATCTGTGACGAATCCCAAGGACAAACTATTGCCATTGCTTAATTTTTATTGGTTGCAAGGAATCACGTACCTAGTGCTGTTTTAGCGCGAAAATATGAACACTCGGGAATTGATGCTACGTAAAGGTCGCCCGGCCGTTGTGTACATACGAGCTGTAAAAGTATCCGGCCTTTATGGTATGGTCTATTTAGCACTTTGTAAAGGACGCCAGGTGTCAGGAGGTTAAAGATATTCGATATTTAGTTTTAATTTGATGCACTTAGTGTAAAACAAGAATAAGACTGTAGGTACCTTAGTTTAGTTGATATATTTGAGCACAAGTTGTAGCAAGTATTTTTTGGATCTGACGTATTTTTAAAATTGACAACCTACACCATGGGTTTAACGAGAAAAAAATCTACATCCCCGCTTTAGGTGTAGGGAAGGTGGGCGAATATTCAGCGTTTTTAAGGCGTTTTTCTTTCGTCATTGTCGGGGACAGCAAATACTATTAAAAGGTACGAGTATCAGAGTCTACTTTTGATGAAGATGTTAGCCAATACAGTACTGGATCCTTTTTGATTAAAAGTTCTGCGGTACGTTTTACCTTTGATAAATTAATCTTTAGACGACAATGACGTTAAAACCGAGCAGTTGAAACGCTCGGAGAATCGCCCAGGTACCCTAAAAATATTTTTTCTTTCAAGATTTTATTGTAATGTTATGTCGACGTATTTTTATAGGTACCCATTCCGAATTACAGTTTTCTAGTAGAAACGGTTACTGAGCTAAGCCGAAGAAGGACGGACGGACGGACAAACGGGCATGGCAAAACTATAAGGGTTCCCTGTTGACTACGGAACCCTAAAAAAGACAGACTTCAATAACTTAATGTTTCAAACGCGCGTTAGGACAATTTAACTGTATGTCGTTCACGTAACGCACTGTACGCGCGTCAGGTAGATTTAAATTCGCTTTTTATGTGGAAAAATGACAGTTAATTAGCCCTTACGCACGTTCAGAACGTTACGAGACTAACCCTCTTCCCCCACTGGTCACAGAGCCACTAGTATTTATGTATCTCTAGAGCCGCTTGTTCCAGGATCGGCGGCTGCGCTGATGCTGGCAGCCGCGCTGCTCGCGGCCTGCGCGCGCGCTGATGACGTCACGTGGAGGGAGTGCAACATAACCGGGATGAGACAGCTAACGCGGGGTGACTGGGACAGCGAGGCTACTAAGATTGATATAAGTGTTTGCAATATTAATGACGTTAATAGGACGACCTGAAAGGTCTGTCCAAGTTAGGGAGTATTTTTTTGTATGGCAACGAAATCCGGCAACTGGACCCTGCCATGTTTCATAGTGTAACTGAAGTGACGTGCCTGAATCTTGATTCTAACAAACTTAGTGCGATGCCAGTGTTCAACGGCGAATCGCTCCTACCCAAATTAGTATATTTGTATTTAAATGCCAACAGGATATCCAAATTAGACGACCCAAAAACCTTTTCTTCGACAAATAGTTACAGTGGCTATGGTTGGAACGGAATGATATTCAGTACATACATCCCGACGCGTTCTTGGGATTGCCAGATTTATCCTATATAATATTACTTGGTAACAAACTAAGTTATATTCCCAGTAGAACGTTTGCCATACCCTCGTTGACCTATTTGAATCTAGGAAAAAATATCATCGAGTTCGTTGCTCCGGGTGCATTTGACGGCGGTTCACTTCAATACTTGTCTTTAGAAGACAATAGACTGACCCATTTGCCGGAGAACTTTTTCACCGGCGCCGGGGCCCGCCTTCGATTCTTCTGCTTCTATCACAACCCGTGGCGGTGCTCGTATCTTCTGACGCAAGTCAATATTACAAATGTGAAGTGTGAGGGTCGCCCCAATTTTTCAGATGGCACAGAGCAAGTGTGCTTCTAATGCAGGGCAATCAGCAAGTTTGATTACAATAAATTGAATTGATACAGTAGGATGGTACTACCAAAAACATAAATGTAAAAAGGAGAGCCAAGTTCAATACAAAAATAATGCATGGCTGTGGGCTTCGCCGCAAAAAGAATGGAGATCTAAATGAGTACCAAGTTATATGCAAAATCCAAATATTCTTTACGTTATTGGATACCTATAACAATTGCTGTCATTTAAAAATGTGAGATCTTGAAGTAGATTAGATTTGACTTGGCCAGTTTTCATTACATTAGTCATTTTATAAAGTTATTCAACATATATATATTTTAATTCTGATAAAACTGGCTCGTGTGGATGGATAATTCCCATCATAGTCACTCGTTGGGAATTAACTTCTTTCCGCACTTGTATATAATAAATAACTATTTTAATACAGTTGCTCAAAAAGTGCTACTTTGCGTAGCTGTTTAGCGTGCGGAAAGTTGTTTTTCGCGAAGTAGTGCTTTTCACTTTTACCACTCAATAATTGTACAAATTGTACCATTAATTATTATGCCAATAAAAATGAATTTTAAGATAGAGCTGGATTAAAAAAAATGATTTTTGAACAACTTCATTATTTTTCAACTATATTACAATGTCGTTACAGAATTAATAATATAAAAGTTTCGAATTTCGTACTTGTTGTTATTCTTATTTTTTCGCAACTGTATTATTAAACGTCGTTCGATACACTCGCCTACAGCTCGTGGCAAGACATCTCGGTACTCGTGGCGTAATGACATACTTTCCGCACTAGCATCGATATGTACTATTCTGGTCCAGTCCATATTTCATTGTCAACACACGAAAGTACCTACACCTAATATGGAACAAAAGGTTGGTCAATTTTCTTAAAAAAATAGTTATTTACGGTACAAGTGCTGAAAATAGGAAACTTCGGTCGTGTTTTAATTTATCACCACTCGTTGCAAATTACCTATTCGCACGTGTATCATACAACGTTTTACTGTACATATGGCTCTTTAAAGTTTTGACATATGCACGGAAAGTGCTCTTTTCCGCACTAGTGTGGGAAAGTAGCACCATATGTACTGTAATAGTACATTACGTAACTAGCGGTGAATTCGTGAATGCCCCAGATCGCAGGTGTTTGTGGCTTGAACCGAAGGTGAGGGCCATAAATCTGCGCTCTGGGGCTTTACGAATTACCGCCCGTGTTGAGAACAAAATTTTACGTCTTCACCTGGCCACAATGCAAGTTTTCCCGTACGCGCAGCGTGCAGTAAAACTCGCATTATGGCCAGGTGTGACGTAAAAATAATTTCAATTCGTTTTTGGGGAATGAAGCTTAAACGTCTATACCCAGTAAACAACATTGTTAGCTAGAAATCAGTAGTCAAAAAACGTAAAAATGAAAATGTGAAAGGTAAAAAAAGTAGCACCATATGTAGTAAAACTTTTTTGCGTATTTAAGTGTACGTATATTCGAAAATAGTGAAGGGACAAAAACTTTAGAACAGAGTTTTCAGTTTAAATTTAAAGATACGTTGTAAAATAGAACACTACAACAAACATTTTGTTATTATTTCTCTACCGTTTATTAAACCCTTAATATCCCCCTTTTTTAAAAGAAAAACATAAAATCCGAGGAGAAAAATCTTGAAAAGTTTAGTGTATACATGCTGGCGGCATTTCCTCGCTGAATTGTAATGCTCATGCGTTGCGCGCATAGGCCTTCACGAATTAGAAGGACCTTTCCTGGGTTTACATATAAAAACTAGTTAAAATAAGCTACTCTAGGCTACCGTAGCGTATAGTGGTTCAAGCATGCGGCTGTCAAGCGGCGGTCGTGGGTTCGTACCCCGGATCGTACCAATGAATTTTTCGGAACTTATGTACAGAATATTTGCCGTCTGCTTTTCAGTGAAGGAAAACATCGTGAGGTAGCCGGTCTAATCCTAGGGTCTAGTTTTCCCTCAGGGTTGGAGGGTCAGATGGCAGTCGGCTTCGTAAAACTAGTGTCTATGCCAAATCTTGGAATTAGGTGGCAAAGCGGACCCCGGGCTACTTTCGGGTATGTACAACCGGGAATAACGCTAGGAGGTGAAAACTTGTTAAAATGAGTACTGTTAACGCGAAAATGCCTAAGCCAAGAGGGCACTGAATTTGTTATTGAATTGCGTTGTGGCAAATTGCTTTATTTACAGTTTCTACGTTTATTTTATTTATAGTGTTATTTTTATTTGTTCCTTTTTAATATGAAGTTCATGAAATAAATGTAAATAATGACGTGTCTACATTGTTTGGTTTGAAGGATAAGCTTCAGAAAATACTCATGAAAAATTGTATTTCAAAATATATTTGCAATTTTACAGGCAGGATTAAAAATATTAACGAAGTTTAATAAGTAATGTGCTATTAAAGTTATAGATATATTGTGATAATTTGATAATTAGTTTTTTTATTTATATAGACTCGTGATGCAGACGAGCTTTTAAAATAGTTTGTAAGGAAATGTTGATCTATTATTAAGTTTTCCATTCGTCAATAAATAAATAATACATAATTTGAGACGTTGGTGCCGTTAAGAAGCCTAAGTCTTCTGGTAGACGTCGCTACACACGCCTCCCTAAGGAACTGATTGAGGGATTTCGTGCCCGAACCGGATTATTCCGATAGCTCAGTTGGTTAGTAGCTACGGGCCATGAATGCCTGTGGTCGCCGGTTCGAATCCAGCTCGGAGCATTAAATTTTTCAATTTTTTCCTTTGATTTAAAATTTGTAATTTTCGTTAGCAGCGTTACCGCTTAAAAAACGAAATTAAATAATATTAAGTAATAAATACATATTGCGGATGGAATACTGATCTGCATTCATTAATTATTATCTCGCGGCAAGACACCGTCGTCCCTGACAGTACTGCGAGCAGGATATCTAGAGCTCGAAGCAAAACGCCTACTTCCGCTGCTGCAGGAAGCGGTGCACTGCCATTTTACCGACACCAATTTCATCTAAACAGTTGATCGTGACTGTACCATCGTAGCTCTTTCTACGAGTTAAAAGACGTAGGGCACAGTGGAATGTCATCTCGCTCACATTTGGAGTACCTCCACAGCGGAACGAAAACACCATATAAGTCTAAGTAGGCAGCGCTGCGAAATGGCCCGATAGAATAGGTGCCATTATGCGGGTTGGGGGCGCGGTGTGGAAACGATGCCAGCGGCATCATTTTAGTACGAGCATGCGCATACCTTAAGCGCATGCTCGTCGCTAAACTTAAGTGGCAGTGGGCGGGACATAGCACGTAGAACCGATGGCCGTTGGGGCGGAAAGGTTCTCGAGTGGCGACCACGTACCGGAAGCCGCAGCGTGGGTAGGCCCCCGACAAGGTGGACTGACCTGGTAAAGGTTGCTGGAGTCCGCTGGATGCGGGTGGCGGGTGGCGCGGGATCAGTCACTTTGGCACTCTTTGGGGGAGGCCTATGTCCAGCAGTGGACGTCTTTCGGCTGATATGATGATGATGATCCGCATACCGGGTTTTAGGCACGTGTTTGGGAAGTGTAAGGAGCTCGCATTCTATAGTTTGTTCGTTCGCTGTACCTACATTTATTATTAATACATTATGAAAACAAGAACGGTACACCAGTTACACTTAGTTAGGTACACATCTCACAATAAGCGAGGCATCGACACATAAGTCTAGGCTAGCGATCAACAAATCAGTCTGTTAGGTGTGGATTGAAGGAAACACTGGCAAACTTACAACAGATTGTTTATTAAGAACAGGTAATTTCTAATGGTGGGTACATACACACTGAGCAAACGAACGACCAACGAACGCGAAGCATTTATGTGAAAGCAATTTGTTAGAGTGAGATACATAGCCGTTCGTTGGCTTGGTGTGTACGCATCTTAAAACAAGCCTACATGGTCAATGCGTCCATCTTGGATCAGTGGGAAAAGTGACAGCGCATGAGAGATGGGGCATAAAACTAGTGATGTACCAATGTCGACATCTGGATCGGTGCACAGGAGTCCGTTGAGCGAGTTGATATGACGGAAGCCATATTAACACCACTAAGGGCGAGTTGCACCAACTTACGATTATAGACCCATCAACATTAAATGTGTCGCGTCGGCAGCTGTCATCCCATAGGAACTTGTCAAAAGTTCCATACATTCATATTTTAACGAACACCGCTGACGATTACAGACGGTTTAGTGTAACCCACCGTAAGACTTGTTCTGTAAAGTAAGCACCAGTCGAAAACGAAAAAAATTTAAACAAACAATTGTTTCCATTTTTTTCGATTTCAACTGTTGCTTACTTTAGGTACGTGGGGTTGTGTTCCTGGTGGTGAGTGAGGTCGCCAGAGCTCCCGAGGACATGCTGTGGTGTGAGTGTGGGACGATCGAATCCTCAAATCGATAAAGGGTCGGCAATGCGACCAGGCTGATCATCATTTATTTTGACAATATTTGCTGGGATCCTGACGAAAAAAAAAGCCATAAAAACGCTGACTCACCCTGTGGTAATTTTTGTATCAATCGGGGCGGAGGCAACATTTCGCACAAATATGTGTACCGCAATGCTGAACATCAATAGAATATTATTCTGAGAACTGAATTGGTACTTATGTTTTGTACAAATGTTTTATTTTAAGATATAAATACATCTGTGACGTGATACCTAAACAGTCATTTCTTTTTGCACCCGACACCATTCCAGCCGGGGAATGGCGTTGGATACAAAATATTTTGCAATAAAATAATACAAATACATTAACAGTATTTAATCTTGAAATTGCAACCTAGGTACACGTGTAATTTTTTAATGCTTGGAAGTCCTTGAGATATAACTATGTGATAATCATTAAGTGGCATGTGTCAGTTTTGTAATAAAGTATATAACACACTAAATTATGAAAAACATAGTAGTACATATACAAAATTTACGTTGCACTTAAGTTAATAGATTGAAATTAACCCCAATTTTACGAAAGTACAACTGCTCCCATAAATGACCTATTAAATACAACCTGCATATAAGTTGCAGCCTTAACTAGTACAGGGAAAATAAAAATGAACGCACACCGTGCGTCACACGAACAATTTAATAAATCGGCCTAAAACAGGGCATGGTTACACATTTTTAGGGTTCCGTACCAAAAATGGTCCGGAACCCTTATCTTAAGGAACTCCGTCCGTCTGTCTGTCTGTCTGTCTGTCACAAATTAAAATATCCCACGAACTACTTAAGCTATCAATTTGAAATTTAGAAATGATTATAAATGAGATTTATCCGCGTGCATGGAAAATGAAAAATTTAAATATAGATTTAAATTTACTATGAAAAATTACGCATTTGAGGAGGGGGCAAAAATTTTTTTGCAAATTGAATATTTTCAACTATTAGGTCAAGTGGGGTATCATTTGAAAGGGCTTGAGTTGCAATTTTCGAAGCAGTTTTTCTTTTTTTTCTACATTGGTAATATTTCGATTTATGATGGAAAATGTAAAAAAAAACCACCCCCCCCCCTATCTCCGAAGTTATCAAAGCGAAAAATATGAAATAATTACTTGTGATTAAGATAAACATAAATATTACTTGAAAAGTATAAATTTTTCTGTATTTTTTGTTTTGTTTTGATTTTGAGGAGGGGGCAAAAAATATATTCAAGTATTAGGTCAAGTGGGGTATCATATGAAAGGGCTTGAGTTGCACTTTTTGAAACACTTTTTTATTTTTTTTAAATTGGTAAAATTTTGATCTATGAAGGAAAATGTAAAAAAAAAAACCATTCCCCCCCCTTATCTCCGAAGTTATCAAAGCGAAAAATTTGAGGTAATTACTTGTGATTAAGATAAACATAAATATTACTTGAAAAGTATAACTTTTTCTGTATTTTTTGTTTTGTTTTGATTTTGAGGAGAGGGCAAAAAATATATTCAAGTATTAGGTCAAGTGGGGTATCATATGAAAGGGCTTGAGTTGCACTTTTTGAAACACTTTTTTTTTTTTTTACATTGGTAAAATTTTGATCTATGAAGGAAAATGTAAAAAAAAAAACCATTCCCCCCCTTATCTCCGAAGTTATCAAAGCGAAAAATTTGAAGTAATTACTTGTGTTTGAGATTAACATAAATATTACTGGAAAAAAAATTTTTTTCTGTATCTAGCATATTTTTATTTACAAAAATCATTTCCTAGTTAAGTTTGTAATTTAATCAACTTTATAAGTATTTTTTCATTTTTAAATTCCTATAAGACTAGAAATACTCTCTTTCAAATAAAACAAAAATAATAGAGATGGGTTCACGTGATAAACAATAATCGCTAAAAGACCAACTTTACATACTAAGCCGATTGCCCTTGCACGTTAGTACCAAATGGGGCCGATGGGATCCTGTTGTTTTACCAAATTTATTTTGGTCAAATTTCATTTCCCAAACAAATTTTAGCAACTATTTTGTTTGCCAATGCAAACTTTGGCACAATTTTAATACGAATATTTTCATTACGTCAAATTTTCATTCAGCAAAATATTATTACGAAAAATTACATTATGGCATGTGGTCTTTTAGCAAATGCTTTAATAAGGCAAAAAAACATTAGACAATCAACATTTCGTCAAGTTAATGTTATGGCAAACTATAAATAGACAAACATCACAATTGTTTGGGTTATGACATTTTACCAAAATACTATTAATAAAACGGCACGGTCCCTTGAATAAAAAAAATGCACGGTTAAGTAGGTCGGTAGGCAAAGGCGTTAAACTAGGTTAGGATAGCGAAAAAAGGGGGGCTCGGGGGCGAAGCCTCTTAGCAGTAAAAAAACAAACAATCGTAACAATGGTATTATTTGGTAGGTTAGGTTAGGGTTAGCTTGCGTCCCTTAGAGCGGAAATAGGCACCCCGCGAAGCGGGGTGACGTCGACACGCTGGCGGTTAGGTTAGAATTGCGACTTCTACACAAATTAATTTTCCCTACCCACATAAAAAAGTTGTAATTTTATTGTGTATCTTATACACCATTGAAATAAAGATGCAAATGATTTGTCATTGAAGAGTTCCTATGCTGATTAACCGACGGAATAGAAATGGTCAATTAAATATTGACGATACAAATCATTTGCCTTATTTTGTTTTGGTTAAAACATATTATGCCAACTAACATATTTGGCTGAATGAAATTTGGTCAAAGTACCAGTTGGTAAACGAGATATTGCCTAAACATGAATATGCCAAACATAAGGTTTGCGTAAGAATTATTTGTCGAGTGTTAATTTGGCAAACGATTATTTGGCAAATGAAATTCTACGAAAAATGTTTTGGGAAGTGATAATTTGTCAAATTTTTTTTGGTAAAGCAAAGGTAACCCGGGGCCTATAGATGGCGCTGACCCCATTCGCGCTGTTAAGATTTTTCTAGAATTAATGGGGTTGGGTTGGGACGCGTACATTTATTTTCAATAGCAGGTCAAAAAAAGATCGCGTTTCAATTGTCTTGGTGTAAAAGTTACTCGTTGTTTGAAATTGAATTCTATTGTGTTGGGTTAAAATAAGTAATTTAACAAATATTGGGACATTTACTTTACCTTGAGTTAATTGTTAGTTTGTACGGAACCCTCGGTGCGCGAGTCAGACTCGCACTTGACCGGTTTTTTTTAGTATAGGAGATTAACTTAGATGTACTAAATTATCATCAAACGACATGCCTGGAATTCTCGAGAAATTAAAAGGACAAAAGCGCGAGGCTAAACAACGCGCAACGCGTAACGTACCTACTAGGGGTAGGTACGGATAGGTAAAGAGTCACACCCTGAGGAGGCAAAAATGGGAACTTGTGAAACTGGTGAGAATGGAATGTGATGGAACTTGACGGCGGCAAGCGAGCTGCTTTTCAAAATTTAGGGAGTCAATTTGGAAAAGCCGGTAGGTCCGGGCAAGACAAGTAAGCACAGCGCTTTAGCAAATCGCTACCCAAATTTACAATAGTACACGGAAATGTACGATTCTCGATCGGCTCCTCGCGGACGTGGACGGCTGTGGTCGACTGTCGTCACATGTGACCGGCTCCGTTCGGCTTTGCCTACTGAAGTTTATTAAAACGCGATCGGCTGCCGCCGGGTACTTGCGCACCCGTTGCGACGCAGCGCCAGGCGATCCGGCCCGGCCCGTTCGGTGGGAATCGTACATAAAAGACTAAAAGCTACGTTAATATACCCGACGACATCGGGTTTCCGACGGGATCCGGCAAATGACTTCACACGCTCGGGAGACCTTCAGATTGCTGACTTACGAGTAGCTGGGCCGTGGAGAGTCAGCACCTCCGGGGACTGGTATGATGTGTGTTTCACACGTAAAACGGACACGTAGCTCACGGAGACCGTGCCTCGTATATGTTGACGACACGTGACGGCGGCAATATCGGTAACGCTTGGTACGCGACAGCCGGTTACTGACAGCGGATGCACCTCAGGAGAAGTCCATGGTCTGCCTGGTTCTCTTGCTATGGAGGACACACTTAATAAAAAAGGACAAGTGCTGCTACAAAGTTTTAGACTTGTTTTTCGTTTTACCATCATTTCTCGACTGGCACGAAAAGGATCTCAATTGTGACTCTTTTTTTTAAACGTTCGAAACACGAATCGAATAGCAACGGCGCAACTTGCCAGTTTCGACAAGGAGTGTCATTAAGGCGTTTTTCTACTCCTGTACTTTTATCTGTCATTTACATAGTCCCGAACACTAATATAAAGACATACAAAATAAGTCTGCAGAAAAGTCTATACTCTATTCCCCATAACAGTACGGCACAACCGTGCTGTTTTGTCGCCAAAACGATACGCTTAGCAGCCATACGCTTCTAAACTTGGGTAGTGCTACATTGTGCCACGGCCTACTAGACACGATCGAGTAGGCCGCGACGCGACTAATCTAGAGGGCCATGCCGAAACATAAAATACATTAGGTACTACCAACTTAACAAACCACTGAATGTATTTACTTCAAATAAATTATTGTACTAAAGGCATTGCTGCCAACTTAAGAAAAACCTTGGTCTTAATATGACAGTACTGGCAAGTTGAATTAAGAACAAAACAGACCATAAACAAGAGGTGTCAATGTGTCATGTTTCCAATTTACCACCAAAGTTTCAGTTCAAAATTAAAAGACGAAATATGTGAAATATGATAACTATTCGTTATTAATAACTTCTTAAGATTTGATTCGTGTTTGTGAAGTGAAGAAAAATGTGTACGTTCCTTTTAAAATGGACGAAGAAGAAAATAACTGCACCGCTGATGAAATTGCGTGAGTAGTAATAGAACTAACGGAAAACTTACTGCCTGAAAAGTCAGCTTAAGCTATTTATTTAAAATAGTCGTAGAAAAAATATTGTATGCAACGGTGTATAACTTGGTCTTAAAACGCTCGTGGCGTCTTTAATTGCGATGCTCGCCAAGGCTCGCATCGCAACTCACGACACTCGCGTTTTAAGACCCTACTTATACAACAGTTGCATAAAATACTATAACACATCAGCCTTTTTTTGCTGCACTAGGTACATTTCATCATATATCATCATCCTATATATACGTCCCACTGCTGATGGGCAGAGGCCTCCTAAACTTTGCACTACCAACTGCAGGCGCCAGAACATAACTAAGTATGTATAACTAAAAAATATAAAATAATCTATGACTAAATAAAGTAATTTTTAAAAATATATTTGCAAAGCGTTGGCTATATTATCTTTGATTTTCATGGTAAAAGTTAAGTTGGCAAATAAATATAATATGTTACATGTACCTTCTTTATTTTATTATAAATTTAGTTTAGTATTTTAAGTTCATTACGAGTAATTACTCGATGCGATTAATGCGAATGTTTCCCTTTGTAACGAGCTAGTGCGCGTGTGGGCTGAAATACAGCGCTGTACAGCCGACAGGCCAGCAGTAAACGCTGAGCCCCGAACCAGGCGCGGGACACTCCGCGATTTACGATCATCGCTACAAGTAGGTACATGCCGGTGCCCCAACGTTGGGGAACCGGCATGTACTTGTAGCGATGAACGTCGACGACGTCAGAGGGCCATAAATCTTAAAGTTTTGGCTGAGAAAAAAGCGCCTTTTGTAAAGATCAAAGGATTTGACGACCGGTTAGCCTAGTGGGTAGTGACGCTGCCTACGAAGCTGAAGGTCCTGGGTTCGAATCCCGGTAAGGGCAAATATTTGTATGATGAGCATGAATATTTGTTTCTGAGTCATGGATGTTTTCTATGTATTTAAGTATTTCTATCTATTATATATATCGTCGTCTAGTACCCATAACACAAGCCTTATTGAGCTTATTATGGGACTAGCTCGATTTGTGTGAGATTGTCCCCTTATATTTATTTATTTATTTAAAGGATTGTCCCTTCTGTACTTGTACTATTATCTATTCTGTGCCCGAACCTACTGTCGCATCTGACCTAATTATAAACTACATTTTCTTTAAAGTTGTGTTGAGATTATGTTTTTTTTGCGACAGTAAATCTTCTTTTTTATGATTATTTGGCGAATTCGTTTTTGGGATAAATGGTTTCGGAAGTAAAAATCTGCCAAAAAAAACTTCGATAATACGTGTACATCAGTAACCCGTTCTTCCCGCTAGTGCCCTTAACAAGTCCGAGTACACCCGGAAAGCACATAAATATTTCCGAATCTTGGAGTTTTAGATTTACCCCAATATGTGTAATAAATAAATAAATATTTGGGGACATTCTTACACAAATCGACCTAGTCCCAAACTAAGCAAAGTAGTAGTTGTACTATGGGTACTAGACGACGATATACATACTCATATAGATAAATAAATACTTAACTACATAGAAAACATCCATGACTCAGGAACAAATATTCATGCTCATCACACAAATAAATGCCCTTACCGGGAACCCCGGCCCCCTCCGGCTTCGTAGACAGGGTCACTACCAACTAGGCTACATCATGCTCGATTTCGCAGCACGCGTGAGCATGTCTTGATCGGTTGCATTGCGACCTATGTATAGTGCGTTCAATATTAGTTGGCGTGATTCTACTTGAACGCAAACAATACAGGCAATAAACCAAACACTTGTTGAAGCCATAAAACATTTTAAAAGAGCCGGTTTCGTTTTACTTGTTTTGGTGCAGACGAACAAATCTTGATGCTTTTAAATATTATTCATAAAATATTTTTCAAACAGCTACGTTCAGGTATGTTAAACAACTCACAATAACATGTTAACATACAATAACATGGTACTCATAAATTATTTATTTATAAAGTAAGAAATTCAAATACGTGGTTTTTCAGTTATGATTATATGATGACATTTCTTCTGTTTCTGAATTATCTTCGGTACTTTCAGAGTCACTTTCGACATTTATTTTAAAGTTGGGGCATGTTGTATTTAAAGAACAACTGAGCTGTGTTCATTTTGCTAATCGGAAAGGTAACAGGAAAAGTATCAAGATCGTTTGAAGCACTGCCTGCCGCACGTGTTTAGCAAGTGTTCACAAAAAATGGGCTCGCCGCGACTTAAGCCTATTGTTATTTCTAATGACGGCCCGGTCTCAAGTGGAATCACGCCAACTTATATTGAACGCACTATAAAAAATCTCACTCCGTTGAACTATATCCACCAGTGCTATGCTAATCAAGGAAAAAAAAACATTCCTATCGGTAGATTTTTCCTCGCACACCGCTCAGCCTCCTCGCACAGCTCTCGAGGATCCTCATCCTTAACGTAGGCAGTAGCTTAGAATAGCATAGCATTAACTGTATATTGCTCTTGATACGCTCAAAATTCCACGTTTTATTAACCTTTTTGATAACATTATTGCTATGTTTTTATTACAAAATTACTAAAATTCTAACTAAAGGTTTTGCATATAAAATACCGTGGTCGTGGGTATACCAAACAGTGTCTACCGGTGACATTATTCCAAGTATACGATTATCATCGACTAAACATCATGCTAGTGCCGATTGTGTTGGTCGCAGTCTGCATCGCCAGCAGTACGGTCGTGACCGCGTCTGGTCTCGAGAAACCGTACTACGACTTGGAAGATGCCGAATACCTATTCCGAGAATTCGTTAAGGAACACGGAAAACGATATGATCGTAGAGAATATTTCGAGAGACTTGCGATTTTCAAGGAAAGGCTAGAAGATATAAATATGCGAAACGAAAAGTATCCTATGACTGTTTTTAAAGTAAACCGTTTTGCCGATTTAAGCCGCGAAGAAATGAATCAATATAAAGGTCTAAGGCTTTCAAATGAAACAACTACAAATAAAGTTAGAATCCCGAAGAGCCCAATCGCACCGCCTGACTCATTCGACTGGAGAAAAAAAGGCGTAGTCTCACATGTTAAAAACCAGGAAGGCTGTGGCAGCTGCTATATCTTCAGCGCTATTGGTAAATATTCTCGATCTCGCTCTCTTTTCACACAAATGCTCTCAGTCCCTCTTAGAATCCCGACCCGTATTAATGAGTTTATTAGAACTTATGTACGGAATCATAATAATGATTCTTGTCTTTTTATGTTTTCTTAATTTATGGTTTAAAAAAACAAGTCAATAATAACATACGCATTACATAATACATTATTTTTATGTGAGTATATAAAGTAGGTTAAGAACTTACGTTTTGTTACTTGGTGTTGTTAATAATGATAGACCAATATTTTTAAACGTAATATACATTGCAGAAATTAGTCTAAAGTTATGATTGGGTTAATGGTAGGCTATCATGAAATTCGTAATTTTTGATGGAGTCATATCCAACAAAAGCTTCTTTAGTTTACCTCTAAAAATGACTTCAGTAAATATGTAAGTTTTTGAATTAAAGCCCTTGCTAGCCTTCGCACTGGCGATGGCACGACCAACATTGGCTTTTCGACGAAAGAAAATCAAAAGTGTGTACACGGAACCCCCAAATCTGCATTGGACCAGCGTGTAGACTTGAATATTTCCTCTCATAAGAGGATGCCTATGCCCAGCAGTGGGACGTATATAGACGGCTGATGATAACTTGAAAGCCTTATAACATCGAGGGCACATAAAGGGCTCGAAACGTCGGGATTAATTTAATTACACACATTTTAGCATACCTAATTTAAAAAATAACTATTAAATTATATTATATTACCAAGAAGAATATTTTTCCAAGAAGTATATACAATTAAAATTGGTTACAGGAAACATTGAAGGACAGTACGCTCTCAAACATAAGGAATGCTTGGCCCTTTCCGAAGGTCAGGCACTGGACTGTCTCAAATGTGGAAAATGCGATGGGGGGATTATGCACGAGGTTTTCAAGTACGTACTTAACACCAATATAAGTACTGACCTATATTGCCATTTTGATGTGAATTTACAAAAACACAGCGACGAATGCTAGGGCAAATACAAATAAGGTTGTCGACTCAAATTTTATTTCCACTTCATAAGCTCACCAGTCCACCTGATGTGGAAATACCATGTAGGTACGTGACCTGTGTAAAAAAATCTGATCTTGCTCTTTAACCCTTAAATGCATAATGTGGCAAAATGTCTACAAAGCATTAGACAGCTCGCAGATTAAAAAAAAGGCTTACGTTCTTGAACGCATCTATACCGGGTGGAAAGGCACGACGATCCCTTCCGCAAAAGTGGGATTGTTTAGACTGAGTACAGTATTTCCTCTAAAGAAACTAGGCTCATATTCATAACCGTTTTGAATTTATATGCAGTTAACTTTTAATGCATAATACTGCAAGTGACAACCCTCATTAGGGTCAGTAACATTTTAACAATTACACAAGGGTCAGTGACCTTTATCAATACGTATAAACAATTATTAGTAAGTAGTTATAGTAGGGTTGTCCTTAAGAAGAATATTAATTAATTTTAATATTTTTACTAATTGATCGTAAAAATAATCTAAACATTACGAATCGATTCTCCATCACTTAAACTAAACCCTCTTTGCGGAAAGGATCGTCGTGCCTTTCCACTCGGTATACCAAACGGCAAGTAGTAGTGTAAATGGCGTTGTAAAGCAAGCGGTAATGGCTCTAATAGTAGTTGTCTTAATTAGTAGGTACCTACACAATATGGACGTTTTTTGTATGCTCAACTTAAATGACGTCAGCGAATTTACTAAACTTGAATAGTTATTTTATAGCCAGTTTCAATTTCAGAGAATTCAGTCACAAAGACGGCGTTATGAAAGAAGCAGATTATGCTTATACACCGGTAAAAGGTACCTGTAAAGAAGATGCAAAAAAAGTGGCTGTCAAAGTGCTGGGTGGCAAAGTTCTGGACATCCCAGATGAAGATACGTTGCTGAACAATTTGGTAAAACTTGGACCTCTGGCAGTCGGTGCGTATCTCATATCAACGCTATTAGCTGTAGAGTTAAGGTACCTTTTTTCGGCTAGTTTTCTAGCTGAACATTCGGCATAGCCAGTCTGTCACTTGGTCACACGGCTTTTTAAAGTGCATACATGCGCACGTTTTGGTGAGTCGGCTTTCTTTGTGCATTCCTTTAAAACGCCGAAATGCCCACAAATGTTGATTTCCATCTTGCTCGACTTCGCTTCGTCACTATATAATATACATAAAAAATATTCCGACGAATGGAGAACCTCCCCTTTTTTGAAGTCGGTTAAACCGCAATAACACCGACAGCGTTGGTGGCCGGTTTTGGTTAATAATACTTTCATTTTGGTTTAGCTCTGAATGCTAATGACTTGGATCCTTATCATGGAGGCATATTGCAACCTGACCTGTGTACTGGCGAACCTTCAGATCACGGTGTCGTATTAGTGGGATACGGAGAAGGTGAGTACTGAGGCAATTCTACTCGTAATTTACTAGGGGCGTTCAACAAGTTTTCGGTTCGGCAATAAAAACATAACTTATGCATCGTATGGTACATTTTTTATTATTATTAAATACACTCTTTCATTTTTTACGTGCGCATATAATCTGGGGGCATGGCAGTGCCCCCACCAAGACGAGCCAAGCGAAGCGCATCGCAAGGGCACTACATACCTTTTCTCGAAGCGGTTCCTCGTTTTTTGAACCCTCTTAACTTGGGTTTGGATTATACCAGATGAACAAAATTCTCGGGATATGATGTCAATAGTAGACTTATTAAACATATAAAGTTTCAGAAACATAGCTCTTATACTTAAGATTTCTGATATCTAAAAAAACGCCAATTTCGTCACTGACTCACTGACTCACTGACTCACTGACTGCCGTTGATCATCAAAACCTCAAAGGAACTTCCTGACGTCCTAGAAAGCTGAAATTTGGTATGTAAGCTAGTATTAGTTTACAATCAACAAAATAATTCAAAAAATTGGAACTTCTACCACCTAACCCCTTAAACTAGGGGATGGAACTTTGTATGAGACTTCCCCAAATTTTGATGCTAAGGGTCTGAAAATTTATATAGGAACTCCTTGTTATAAATAATAAAGTATATATTTCAGGATTTTTAGTAAATCACCCCCCTCCTCCTTTAAATTAGGGGGTTGAAGTTTTAGTATATTTAAGGTCTATATTTTTTTAGCCAAGATATTTCCTTACACGTCTTTAGAAATGACCTTACAAAAAGGAATGAGATCCCACCAAAAACATTACATGTAAAGTGATTGCCAAGACTCCCTAGCGCATATATAGCTTTCAGCGTTAAAAAGATATCAATCAGATCATAAGTAGCGCCAAGCTTCCTATCCTACACAGCGTAACTCTACCACTACCAGCCACGCTCTACAAATTCTATATCTTGGCTAAAAAGTATAGACACGCGTGAGAGTTTATGCGGCGACCGGGATGTGCCCAACAAAGCTATACTTTTCTGCTGTAGGTCACAACTCACACCGGAGAAGTATGTACTTCTTATTTCATCGACGATCGGAAAATACAGGATTTTTGTGCAAAAAATCGTTCGACTTTCGTAATTAAACCGACACATTCGATTAACGCCAGCGCGATTCGGCCGCGTATTAATGAATCGAATGGTACGTCCATCATGCCGATACCGATACCGAGAACTTATTGAACTCCCTATATAGGTATAGGTAACTATTAAAACCAAGATCTACGTTTTCATCAATATTGTGCTTCGCATCGTAATCATGCAAAAATAATTGTCTCTTACCTTTTCATGCATTTAGAAAATAATATTCGTTGGATCAGACGGAAGAAGAATTTATACGGAAACGGAGTCTGATTTTTAGAGTAAGACATTTAAAGACATTTTAAGACATTTCAATAGCAGGATGATTAAATAGCTCTAATCACTGCTAGTCCTGGTACACATTTTTTGAACACATTAGCATCATTGTCAATTTGTTAATCTTAATATACGGTTCTTTTACAGAAAATGGAACAAAGTTCTGGATCATTAAAAATTCCTGGGGTCAGGATTGGGGCGAGGCGGGTTATGTTCGTCTGCTTCGAGGTGTCAATGCGTGCAGGATGGGAACAAGTTACACGGCTAACTCCGAAGTGGCTTAACGGCGCGACCTCACTGACTTCTGCTTGTCTATACCCACACTGACAAAATTTCAAATTAGAAATAAGTAAATTCAAAAATTTACGTGAAGCACATTGGTCATGGATCGACGCATTAATCAAAGCTTTATCACAGACAAAATATCACAGACAACATTGTCAGAACATGAATGCTAATGTATACTTAGTAACTAAGCGTACATTTTTACCATTAATCACCTTTGTTCTGGCTTTCCACATAATGCGTGATACATAATTTTTACCCCTTTAACGGCTCAATTCGAATAAATGAAAGATTTATCATGAAAATGTATTTGATTTGAGACATGTGTACCCTACATCATTAGTTCATAATATAAAACATCGGATAACCTGACCCCTGAGAACACTTATGGTTGTTAACGGGACGCAAGAAAGGTAGGTATTTAGCATGGGTTTTATGGGTGGGACAGTGTACTGGAAAAAATTGGAGTATTATGATAGAAGATTACTAACCGAAAGTTTATTTGGAAATAGTGAGTGGACAGTTGCAAGTAGTTCTGAAGAAAAATGAGGGCACGACTTCCAGAAAGCAATGATTATATAACTACTTATATAGGTTACGGTTTTTAAATAAGAGTAAAAATAATGTACACATTGTTAGTGGCACTATTAGTATCAGATGAATCTATTAAAATGAGATAATAATATGTCCAAAACAAAATGGGTTAAAAATATTAGACAAAATAATTTCTGAAAACGGTATCAAGAGTGCAAGGGAAAGCTTATTATGAGTAGATTAAATTTGATACTTTAGTATTGTGATACATGAGTTGCAAGTGAAAGGTGACGAGTAAAGAATCCCTAACACATTAATATATTAATTGTTAAGCTGAAATACGTACCAAAGGTAGACTTAACTCCTGTCTACCAGTCAACTATAAGGTCAAACAGAGACTTTGAAAAGGTACGAAAAGGTATATATTGCGTCCTCTGGTAAATTTACTAGTAGGGTAATAAGCTGATGTTAAAAGCTTGCATTGAAAAGGCGATTCAACTGTTTTTCTACGATTAGTGATGAGCAACTTCTGAAATATTTCATAATTTTCCTAAACTGTCAAACTTTTCAGCTGTAGAAACAATCGCAATGCTTCAAAGATACACGTTACAAGTCGTTTCACTTACGTTTATGAAACGTTACATTTACGTTACGTTATATCGTGTACAATTCAGCGCAGTCCAGTTTCCAAAATACACTTTTTTTTGTTATTACTAAACAATGGGATACAAAACTTAATCTAATACATTTTCCTGCAAAACTGTTTTAATAACAGTTTGTCTGCAGGTACGAGTCTCTATAAGAACTATATATCACAATATTATTTTTTTGCACTATAATTTAAACCATGTATCCAATATAATTGCATAGTGTATTCACATAGAGTGTCGCGCTAAAACATTTTAAGTGTTTGGAGAAAGTACTTTTTTATAAGGGGTTTTTAAATTTACGCTTATGTGGCTCGTGTCTAATGTCTTCGGGCAAGGTGTTTAGTAGGTACGGAATTCGTTTAGCTAACATTCTATCTCCAAAATAGTTATTTACACGAGGTACTTCATACTTACCTGCAGACACCGATCTAGTGCCATGCTTATGCTCTATATTGCTCTGTATTGGACTATGCACCCGACTGCCATGGTTGTTTACTGCAAGTAGATATTTATCACACCCCAACTAGCAAAAGAGTCTCAGAATGCGCACTTAATGAGTGTGGTAGGCTTATAGCGCTCTTATAATTGTTTTGGAACATCTCATCGCCCTTATATTAGTCTTAGATAAGCTTTTACGGACTCAAGAATGCTCAGTCTTATTACTTAGACTTACACATGTATATAAGAGCATTTTATAAAACTTATTTAAGCCTTTTACTCCTACAATAACATTTACGAAGCCTCATTGGACTTAACAAAAACCTGTGCTTATAACAGTCTCAGAATGCGCACAATATAAGAGAGGTAGGCTTATAGCGCTCTTATAATTGTTTTGGAAGATGTCATCGCTCTTATTTTAGTATTAGACTAACTAGTACGGACTCAAGAGCACTCAGTTTTATTGCATGGTCTTATATATGTATATAAGAGCATTTTATAATACTATTATAAGCCTCTTGCTCTTACAATAACTTTTACGAAGACTCATTGCACTTGAGAAAACTGTCTTTAAAATAGTTTTAAAATACGCTCTTTATAAGAGTGGTAGGCTTATAGCGCTCTTATAATTGTTTTGGAAGATGTCATCGCTCTTATATTAGTATTAGACTAGCTAGTACGGACTCAAGAGCACTCGCTTTTATTGCCTCGTCTTATATATGTATATAAGAGAATTTTATAATATTATTATAAGCCTTTTGTCCTACAATAAATTTTACGAAGAATCATTGCACTTGAGAAAACTGTCTTTATAATAGTCTTAGAATGCGCTCTTTATAAGAGAGGTAGGCTAATAGCGCTCTTATAATTGTTTTGGGAGATGTCAACGCTCTTATATTAGTCTTAGACTAGCTAGTACGGACTCAATAGCACTCCGTTTTATTGTCTCGTTTTATATATGTATATAAGAGCATTTTATAATACTATTATAAGCCTCTTGCTTCTACAATAAATTTTACGAAGACTCATTGCACTTGAGAAAACTGTCTTTATAATAGTCTTAGAATGCGCTCTTTATAAGAGAGGTAGGCTTATAGCGCTCTTATAATTGTTTTGGAAGATGTCATCGCTCTTATATTAGTCTCAGTCAAACTAGTACGGACTCAAGAACGCTCAGTCTTGTTACGTCGTCTCATATATGTATATAAGAGTATTTTATAATACTATTTTAAGCCTCTTGCTCTTACAATAACATTCACGAAGATTGGATTGGATTAGAAAACCTGTTCTTATAGCCCCATTCTCTAACCTCATTTTATTTTGTAATAGACTAGCTAAATGCTATTGTAAGAACGTCAGACTAATGTCAGCATAGCATAAGAGCACTGTAAGTAGGTCCATCTCTGATCTTATTTAAAGCTGTAATAAGATACCAGCAGTGATTTAGTAAGATATTAGAGTGATATTGGATCAACATATTTACAACACAAAAGACAAGATCGATAAAAGGTGGTTTGATCTTAAACCGATTTTGGGAACACACAAATTAATTGTAGATAATAGCAAGATTTTATTTTATGTACTAATGCTGTCAGGGCAAGGTAGTGTTGCGAATAATATTAGTGAGGGTTCTGCAGGTTCTGTTTGCATACAAGAGGTTGATATTGAGGACAGTGATTAAGTCTGTTTTTATTTACTATGAAACATTTGTAGAACAAACTATTTACTAAAATAAAAATGGCGCCGCCGTCGCGGGCCTAGACATTTTACCAATTATTGGTATTCGATTCGGATCCGTATTCAGTTTCATTCGGATGGCAAGTGCAAGGAAATTAAAAACAAAACAGACCATGTCATATTTCAAAGTTCCAGTTCAAAATTAAAAGACAAAATATGATAACTATTAAAAAATATGATAGTTATTAATAACTTGTTAATATTTTATTCGTGTTTGTGAAGTAAAGAAAAATGTGTAGGTACGTTCCTTCTAAATGGACGAAGAAGAAAATAACGCGGCGTCGACGCAACGCACGATTTTGTATGAGAACGTTCACAAGACGCCGGTAGTACAGCCCTTATACATCAGTTGCATAAAATACTATAACATACGGATGTCTTTCTTGATTAAGTAACGGTCTATACCCATCTAATAGAACTATTTCACCACACCGACGTTGTCACTAAAATAAAAAAGTACTTAGTTTATTTGTATTTATAAGTTCAAGTGGTCAGATTAAGATGAATAAAATCGATTTGAGATTTGAATCAAGGAACCCTAATTAATTCAACATGGCCATGCCATTAGTATCGAGAATGCTAATGTGACTTTAAACGATCTTACAATAGTCTAACAGTGCGCTGGTAAAATGCAGCTATATCAATGGCGACACTGTCAATACAAATAAAGAAATAAAATAATTAAAAGGGGATACGAAATACCATAGTTGTTGATTAGGCGCATGAATTTTGAAGCGTAAAACAGGGTCTACTTTAGGTACAGTAAACAAAATCTACCATGCAAATTACTTACCGTAAAACAAACAGACACCAGATGAAAACAAACACGTTATTATATTAAAATATTAATTATACTTAATAAACAGTCACTCAAACCTTTTTATTTTTTACTATCACGTTGCACTTTAACATACTGACTGACTCGACTCTCAGACTGTTTCAAATATCGAGTGATCCTACAATAATTAAGTACTAAATCATAATAAGCTTCTTTAGGCTCACAGTATTCTAACGTTAGATCAATATAAGCCCATGCAGGCTTACACGATCCAACAAAAAAACATAATAAGCTTGTTTAGGCTCACAGTATTCTAACGTTAGATCAATATAAGCCCATGCAGGCTTACACGATCCTACAAAAAATCATAATAAGTTTGTTTAGGCTCACAATATTCTAACGTTAGACTAATTTAAGCTCATGCAGGCTTACAAGATACTTAGGTAAATGCGATATTAGCCTAAGGCACTTAAATTTGTTTTGGCAAGATTACTGTTAAAGCAAACAGCATCTAATAAGACTGATATTAGAACGATATTAAAACAAATACGCTTATAATTGGTGCCCAAATCCAGGCTTATACGATGATATAGGATCAAAGTAAGAGCGAAAAATTTTTAGTCTTGGGACTGTTGTAGGCCTGGTTTTTGCTAGTTGGGACACATCATCAGCCTATATACGTCCCACTGCTGGGCACAGGCCTCCTCTCATGTATGAGAGGGAATGGGCAGTAGTCCCCACGCTGGCCCGGTGCGGATTGGGGACTTCACATACACCTTTGAATTTCAACGCAGATGTATGCAGGTTTCCTCACGATGTTTTTCCTTCACCGAAAAGCTAACGGTAAATATGAAATCATATTTACCGTTATGAGTAGATATTTATGTTTTAAACTAATTGGAAGGATTTTACAAATTTAAAATAATTTTGAATAATCTCCCTTGCAACTTTTTTTTGTTATGCTATTGACTAATAGTTTTCAATGCCTCCAGTTTATCAATGTAAGATTTAAATGTGAGTCCGTAACAGTCAAGGGCATAGCTCAATATATAATCTACTATTGCAAAGTAAAGACTTTTCAGTATGTTACTAGGAACTTTAAAACTTAGATGGTAAAATTTTCCTAAAAGGATTCTTAATTTTCTGGAAATATAACTAATATGTTGGAGCCAGGAAAATGAAACATCAACCTTGACACCAAGATATTATGTTACACAATGTACCTTTTCAATTGGTTTGCATGACAATTATTTAGACTATTATGAAAACAACCTCGTAAGCCCCCGCGTACTTCTACAAGTACAAATTAAGTTAAGTGATTCAGACCTAATATACTAACTACATAGATGTAGTAACTACCCAATGTACTAACCCAAGTACAAATTATTAATTCCCCATTTACCGGGGGTTTTTTTTTTAACAACGGCAACACTGACACAGGCATTCCGGTTCTATATTCTATGGTCGATTCCGCCATGTTAGACAGGTAACGTCAACTGTCAGTGTCACTGTCACTTTTTCGCAAGATGGCTACGCGGTCGGGTCGTCAGCCGGCACGAGGTAAGTTAATCCATTTATATCCCTATAATCATTTGTTTTTGCTTGTGTTTTCTATATAAATTAGTAAATATAAATTACGAATATTGTAAAATAATCAAATTTTGCAAGAAAACTGTAAAATTAAGGAGGTTCGTGTTCGGTAAAATAATTTGTACTTGACGCGGTACGTTAGGCGTTTGTTACATAAACAACTGTTTATAATTTGTACTTGAGATGGTACCTTCGGTCTATGTTACATTCATAATATTTTTTCTTATTTTAGCGTTCGACGATGAGCAAATATCACAACTTCTCAATAATTCAGAGTTCGAGGACTCTGATGATGAAGATGTGTTTGTACCTGAACCGGACCAAGTCTCAAATAGCGACTCATCATCGTCTTCGGAATATGAAGATGGAGAAATAGAAGTTGTCTTGGGTCGTGGTCGTGGACGTGGACGTGGATCTAGTCGTCGAGCTCAAAGTGCTCGTGGTTGGCGTGGCCGTGGTAGAAGCTCAAGTACGAGAGCGCGACGTGGGCAAAGTGCACGACGTAGATCTGTGATATCTAGTCCAGGTTTTGAACAGCCAAACCCAACCTCCCAAGATGCAGCATGGTACGAAAATAATGACCATCAGTTTGTGAAACCATCTCTGATGCAACCTGATTACTTGCCGAAGTCTATAGACGAGGGTAATAATTATAATAAATTCACCTTTATGGATCACTACATCTCCGATGAAATTTTTATGTTAATGACAGATAAAAGCAACCAAACATTTGTTAAAAAAACTGGAATGACCCTAAACCTAACGTTGAAAGAATCTAAAGTATTTTGTGGAATAACAATTTTTATGTCTTGCATTAACTATCCATCTCAGAGGATGTATTGGGAAAAGAACTGGAGGGTTGACTTAATAGCTAATGCTATGGCACGAGACAGATACACTCTTATTCGTAATAATCTGAAACTTGTGTACGATGATGACGTTCTTCAAGAACAACGCGATAATGATAAACTCTGGAAAGTGAGACCGATATTTGAGAGTGTTCTTGCAGGCTGTCTTAAACAAGTTCCAGAGCAGCAAATCAGTCTGGATGAGATGATGATTCCATTTTCTGGTACATGTGGTATGAAACAATACTGTCCCAGCAATCCAAATCCAGTTGGGTTAAAAGCTTTTATTTTGGCAAACCCTGATGGCCTGATCTGTAATATGCAGGTATACCAGGGAAAAACCACCTTTCCATCATATACTGATGCTGGTTTTTGACTGGGGGAAAGGGCTGTTCTGAAGTTGACCGAAATTTTGGTGCCGGGGTCAGTAATTTATTTAGATAGATATTTTTCGACAGTGAAATTAGCGGCAGAGCTTTCCAATAGAGGCCTAAAATGTGCCGGCACATTGATGAAAAACAGAATACCTGCAGACGCTAGAAATTTACTCGAATCCGATGCTAGCTTGAAAAAAAGAGGCAGAGGGAGTTATCAAGTTTTGACCAACACAGATAAAACTATTGCAATCACTAAATGGATGGACAATAAACCCGTAGTATTGCTCTCCATAGCTCATGCAGCATGTGAAACCGATGTTTGTTCCCAATGATGCAAAAAAGACAAGCAGTACAAACAAGTTGTGAGGCCAGAAGTTATCAAGCAATACAACTCCAAAATGGGCGGGGTAGACATGGCCGATCGACTGCTTTCGGTGTGTCCGTCAAGAACTAGAACAAAGAAGTGGCCTGTGAGGTTCATTTCTCATATGATAGACCTGGCTATTTGTAACTCATGGCTTCTGTACAAGAGGTTAGAAATAGAAAAAGGTGTTTCAATGAAAAGGATACAACAACTGCGTTATTACAAAATGCCATTTGTTGAATACATCTTAGAACAGAATCAGATGGCTGAACTCAACGATATAGAAAATGACGACGTAGAACGACCTGTCAAACGGCACGTAGGTAGACCGGGAATAGTACCTATACCGTCAAAAATGCGACGCTTTCATGGCAATATCCACTTACCAGAACATCTGGAGAAACAACAACGGTGTCGTCTTTCTAGGTGTGACAAAAGGAGTGTGTTTAAATGCTCCGACTGAAATATAGCCATTTGCTTGAACCCGACAAGAATTGTTTTAGAACATTTCATCAACAAGATAGTTAATAATATGATAAAGAAACCGTTTCTTGTAGAGTCCAGTTAATTAAAAGGTGTTATCATAAGACTTATTAAGTTATTACCAATCTGATCTCTCTTATACTTGACTGTGATTTTGCTCTTAAATGTCAATTAACTAGTACGTAAGAAAAGTAATTTTTATGGGTTTTGAATTTTAATATGTAATTTCATGTTCAATTGTTATTTGTTTATTTATACAGTTAAGTATGGTTTAACTGTCTGACTGTATGTGTGTGTTATACGTTTTTTTGAGAAGAAGACTTTATTACTAGTCAGAATTTGCTGATTTGTACAATTGAGTGTGGTTGAATTGTCTATAAGACTGTTTTATAATTGTTTTTTTATGAGAAGAAGACTGTTTATGTTATTATTAAGTAAACTAGTATCTTAATTGATGTTTCTAGAAGACAAAGTGATTTATTTTTGATACTAAATAAAAAAAATAACTTTTTGCTTATCGTTTTTATTTTACAATAAAAACCTAATGTACTCACTGAAGTACAAAATATTTTAAATTATTTTCTTTCTAAAGAGGTGCTATACATAATAAACATACCGTAAAACATACAGAAAACAAGATCTCACTTTAAAAAATACCTAAAACCGCCAAATGTTTGTCTCGGTCTGAAGCACTTTTCTTAGTTTGTACTTAGTATAGTACGTCCGGCAGATATGACTACCGCTATTAAAAAAACACAGGGCTTACGAGGTTAAAGCTATGGGTAAGTATACATTATGATTATTTTATTCCATGATTATTTTCATATTCTTAGAATACACGGTTCAAAAATTAGAGGGGGGGGGGGGGCACAATTTTAGTGACTTTCGGGGCGATTATCTCCGACTCCATTCACTTAATCAAAAGTAGTTAAGTAGATTTAAGTGTTAATGTTTAGTTTTATAAAGGGACTTTACTACCTCGTCTTGCCCCTCCGGTGGAAAACCAGGTTCAGACACGATTTTTTTCCTCAGGGAACCTCCCTTTAAGCGTCTGTGGGACATGAATGAGAATGACCTTCATTGCGGTTAGTTGCTGGTGCAAAGGAATTAAGATTTAGTTCGAGTTAAAGGAATTAAGGTTTAGTGCGGGCACGTACCGAGTGTGCATACCATTTGCACCTAAAATGGCTCGGGTGGGTTATTTAATTAGGCAATAAGTTTTCATATCATGCCTATAATATCCTACTAATATTATAAATGCAATATAGTGTTTAGATGTCTGGATGTTTGGATGTTTGTTACTCAATCACGCTTAAACGGCTGAACCGATTTGAATGAAATTTTGCACGAATATAGTTTATAGCCTGGTTTAACATACAGGATAGTTTTTACCTCGAAATCATCCCTAAAAGGGATGAAATCGGAGATAAAATTATGGTCCAAAACCTGAGTGATACAAATGCAGCCATGCCATTCTAGGCTTTAAGATTTAGTCAATAAGAAGTGTAATGGCGTGAATATAATGTACATGTCACTTAAACGTTTAACCGAGAGGCTACATTGAATACTAAAATACCCATCTTTACTTTTAACTAAAACTAACATTATATGACATCTTCTTAAGGTGCCCTCGCATGATATTTGTTTTGTTAATTGTTTCTCGCCTAAGTGTTTTTTAATCTCAGAGACATAAAAAAAAATTATACAGTTTAAAAATCAACATCTGCTATCTAATAGTCGGTACCTACAATCGAGGTGAAATCAAATTGATTTGTTTCTCACAGATAATCATGTTAAAATTTTGAATGTAATCAAAAAGAACCATCCATACCCATACTAAATACTAATATTCTAAATGTGAAAGTGTATGTGTTTGTTTGTTTGTCCGTCTTTCACGGCAAAACGGAGCGACAAATTGAAGTAATTTTTTAAGTGGAGATAGTAGAAGGGATGGAGAGTGACATAGGGTACTTTTTATCTCTTTTTAACCCCCCCCCCCTTCCTTAAAATGGGGGGTGGAAGTATATATGGAGCTTTCCTCAATTTTCAAGGTACAGAGCTAAAAATTGGTATGCGGACTATTTGTGACTAACAAAAAAATCGCGCATCATTTTTTTTAATCTGCCCCCAACTCTTTAAAAGAGAGGGTGAAATTTTATATGGGACTTTTCGCAGTTTTTAACGTAGGAAGCCGAAAATTGGTACACAGTCTCTCTGTTAACCAACGAAAAATACCTGCCTTATTTAATCTTGGAAATCTTCCTCCAGCCCCTAAAATAGGGGATGGAAATTTGTGTGAGACTCTCCGCAAAATTAGTACAGGTTCTGGTTACGCTCGACTGGTGTCGAAGACGTTAATTTAAAACTAATATAAATTCGAAGGAGCTTGCGTATCTACCTTAGGTAGATGATCGAAGCATGAGATTGTCAATATCCAAGCCATTGCATTTTTACTGCGATTTATAATAATAGTTTATCACCTACGCTACGCACACACAATTAGGAACACAGGATAAAACAAGGAGATTCGCATGATAATCAAAAAGGGTACCTTCAGATAAGTTCTTCAGTTGAATGGTTGAGCTTCTTCGAAGTACCCTGGCCAGGGGTAAAAATCACAGCTTCTTCAACCGCGGCGGCGCTATTCCTGTATGCCACAAAGTGCCCAAAATGCACTGAAGATTATATCGCGGAGATGGAGTTGACAAAAACAATACAAAGTTCCTTAATAATTAGAACAATTTATATATTATTATATTAAGTATTGTATATTAAGAGTCGGAGAGTGCGCGTTCGCGGGCGCAACATTTCGACGCGGAAGGAAGCCAAGTGAGTGCTTTTTCAACAGTCCCGTGCTTTACTATAAGCTCATTTCGTTAATGAGAGCATGTTCTAGTTGTACTATTTTGACACACGCAGCACGTCATGCGAGGGAAAGGAACGGATACATAGGTATAATATGTGCGTAGATAATAAAATACGATCAACACGGGTCGCAAGGTGTCGCTGCAGTATAGATTAGAAAAATATTAAGTAATCCGCGCAAACAGGTTCTATGATACAAACGAACAATAAGGTAATTTAATTAAAACAATCTGTAATTTTAGTAAAAATAACGCACGGGGTGCTATGCTACGTCAGTGCAAACTCTTAGTGTGGGCTGAAAGTACTATGGCGCACAAAAAATCGGTAGAAGCACTAAATCGAACGCTCCAGGATTTGCGCAACAGTACCGATGTTATGAGAGGGGTGGTGGTTTTATTGGCTGGTGATTTCCGCCAAACGTTACCAGTCATTCAGAAGGGGACACCTGCAGACGAAATTAAAGCATGTCTCAAGTCGTCCACTCTATGGGCCACCGTAATAAAGTTCAGTTTGACTACAAATATGAAGAGTGCAACCATATGATGGCAAAAATGCTAGCAACTATGCCGAAACACTATTGAAAATAGGAGATGGTCGGTTAGAAACTGATGCCGAGGGCTGTGTGATACTGACGGGAGATTTTTGTCAATTAGTACACATTGATTTAGAATTAGTTGCAAGTGTTTACCCAGATTTACAAAACAATATAAACGAAAATCAATATTTATGTGAAAGAGCAATTTTAACACCAAAAAATGATGTTGTCAACAAAATAAATCCAGACATATTGAGTAAAGTACCAGGAGATACAACAGAGTATTTATCAGTAAACACAGTTATGGATACCGAACAGAGCACATCGTATCCCGTAGTTTCTGAATTCGCTTGAGCTGTCAGGTGTACCCTCACACAAGCTTCAATTAAAACTAGGCGTCCCAGTCATGCTTATGCGAAATTTGGATGCCCCGAGATTATGTAATGGGACGAGACTTCGTGTCACATAACTTGGCCGCAATATCATTAGCGCCACTATCTTAACCGGCGTAGGAAAGGGTGAAAATGTAATGATCCCACGAATCCCAATAATTCCCTCAGATCTCCCGTTCCGGTTTAAAGGCTACAATTTCCTGTTAAGCTTACTTTCGCTATGACCATTAACAAAGCGCAAGGACAAATATTAAAGGTGGCTGGGGTGAACTTAGAAAAGCCGTGTTTATCCCATGGACAATTATATGTAGCGTGTTCGCGTGTGTCCATTGCCCAGAATCTTTACATTCGATCCCCAAATGGAAAGACATCAATATAGTATCGTCTACAGTAGCGTATTAAAATAATATTCTGTTCCGAGTTATCTTCTGTGTTCTAAATCAGGAAAGGGGAACCGTGTTACCCCGAATATTAAGCGAGCGAAGCCGCGGGCAAAAGCTACTTTAAAGATATTTTGTAAAATAAATGGTTATATTTGTATCAGAAACCAGGTTCCTATAATTATAATCTATCCATTGAACAAAATAAATCTGCTGTCTTTAATTAAGTATTTCCATGAGTATTTTTCCATCATCATCGTCCTGCTAGCGTTTTTTTCCAATAGTGCTCAAACGATCCTGGGGTCCGCTTTGTCACCTTATCCCATGATTTGGCGTATTTTTCCATCCTACTGAAAATAAAACCACGAGAATTTATACCAATATCAACCTGCACGTGTCAGTACTTAAATTCCGAAGCTTTGGTGTTTACAAGATAACCTTATCTGGTCATAAGCAGAATGCGATTTTTTAAATATTTAATAAAGAATGCTTTTAACTGAGAATCTTTGATTCGAAAACGAAGGATACTTTTTCTATGATTTAAATTAATTCTGGATTAGATCTGTGATGCTGCTTACCTGTGTCGTAGGCGTTACATGAATGGTCCCACAACTTGGAAGGGATTGTGAACTGGGTGATGAGACTGAATATATCTATGATTATGTCGTGGGTTTTAATAGGCAGATATTAGATAATAATAATAATAATAAGTTAAATATTGTGTGCCCTAACAGGGTGTCATGAATTGACTTAATGAACTGAAACACCTTATCATGTTATTATGTTCATGACTATGCAATAAATGAAATAAATGAAATAAATGAAATAAATGAACTTGGTGACACTTGGTCTAGTTTGGGAATGAGTATTCATGTATCATGGTCACTTACTCCTGTGATCATTTGATTTCGTGATCATGACATAAATTACAAGAACGTACTTTTTTATTTGTTAAATACGTGTTAATTAACAGATATGCTTACTAGATATGCGAGCGAACGAGATAATATTTGCCTGGGAAAAGACTGAAGCTGAATGCCGTCGTCAAATACTACAGATTGATAAGAAAACAACAGCATACGGGTATACTATCAGAGAGAAAAAAATACTGAAAGAAACAGTGCAGTCTTTCTTTGCTGAAGTCCATGATATGACAGAAAACTAAAAACTGAACTTGCTAGTTTGCTGTATTTTGCAAGATATTATTTGTAGCAATGCTGAAGTGTAATGAAACGTCAAACTTGTAGGTTATAAAAAGAAACTCACAGCCCGACAAATATTAGATTTCCGTTTTAACAATTTCTGCCACGGATCCCTAAGAATGTCTTGTATTACACAGCATTTTTAACATTTTTCTAAAAAGATTTCTATAAGAAGAAAGCTCAAACTGTGCCATTGGCAGACTATCACTACGTGGTCACCTTAGGTGAACTATACACAGTGCATAAAAATATCAATAAAAGCCAAGCTATGATGGTGTCGACACTCTGTGTAGTATTTTTCCGGAAACTGTATTTAAAGTTAACCATTTTGCCGATATGACACCAGACGAGCTAGCGAGATACCGTGGATTCAAGCTTCTAAACGCAACTAGGGTAAAAGTGACAATTCCTGATACTCCGGTGGCTGCGCCCGATGAACTTGACTGGAGAAAAATGGGGGTAGTCTCTCATGTTAAGGATCAAGGCGACTTTTGTGGCAGCTGCTTTATCTTTGGCGCTGTTGGTAAGATCTTATGATTCTTTTTTCATTTGTTAGTGGTGACTAACTTATGCTGATAAGCCATGCCTATGGTGATAAGCCTTTGATATTAAGGGGCTACCCGAGGTTTTCATCGATTTTTGACAAGTTTTGAATTGTATCTCCTACTTTTGCACTACAGGTAGAATTATAAGTAAAATGACTTCGATCGGAGTCAATCGGTTCTTTAATATTTTATCTCCATTTTTGTCTACCGGATTTTGAAAGAAATGAATACTAAGTTTTGTTTGATTTTTTTAAACATTTTGGTTCATCCATGACGTCTCTAAAACGGGTTTTCATTTTTAACTAATAAACACAAAAGATATGCCCAGAAACCCAGTTTATTGGCCTAAAATTGTTCAACTTTGATGCCAAATATCTCGATAACAATGAATTTTGAAGTAAATATGGGATACTCTACTGCTTAAAGCCGTTGTTGTTACTATGATAAGCTATAAAAACATAAGAAAACTAAGGGATTCAGATAAAAGGTCCTTGGCGTATGAGAGCCCCTTAAGAAGTTTCTATTTAAGTACAAGGTTTTAATGGCGACTCTACTTTGTTTTCCACAGTCATCAACAACACGCGTCGTTTGTAAAATGTTTGGCAATAATTATTTATATTGCTTAAAATATATTATTTCCTCATGTCAATGTGTGCTTGTATAGCAGGAATTTTAGAAACTTGATTAAAAAGCCCCCAGCATCGGGCTTCTTCTATCTATCCTTGGGTCATTATAGTACATTACGTAACTAGGGCGGTGAATTCGTAAATGCCCCAGATCGCAGGTGTTTGTGGCCCGAACCGAAGGTGAGGGCCATAAATATGCGCTCTGGGGCTTTACGAATTACCGCCCGTGTTGCGTAGAAAATTTTACGTCTTCACCTGGCCACAATGCGAGTTTTCCCGTACGCGCAGCGTGCAGTAAAACTTGCATTATGGCCAGGTGTGACGTAAAATAATATGCAGACCTTGAAACTTTACTATTTTGTCTTCAATATCTTTTTACAGGAAACATTGAAGGCCAGTACGCCCTAAAACATAATGAATGCATAGCCCTTTCTGAACAGCAAGCCCTGGATTGTCTAGAACATGGAACTTGTAACGGAGGGTACGGTGGCCAAATCATGAAGTACGTCTGTTGACTTTCTATTTCTTTCTTTACTTGCCGAATCCTCATGTCTTTAGGGGCGTGACGTATAGTGTGACTCTTTCAACCAGTGCTCTCCAGACCGTTCTATGTTTCAAAAACCGATCAAGTGTGAGGCTGACTCGCGCACCGAGGGTTCCGAACAAATTATCGATTAACTCAAGGTCCAAGCAAGCAAATATCCCAATATTTGACACCTTCATTCCAATAATTATTTTCTCGCCTTTATTTATCAAGTAACTTTGTCTTATTTCAAGTGTGTAACTGCCAAATATTTCGAAAATAAGTGTATAAGAGAGCCCTTATTATAGCGTTAATGAGATGTTATGTATAAGCTAAATCAATTCTTTTATCATTTTCCTATAAAGGTAAGTACATCCGTTATTATTTATTCTTCGATTTATCTTAACCATACGAGTAACTGCTTATGATGACTGAAAAATGTCTATACTATACCAGCTTCCAAGTTATTTACATTGGTAAAAATATTATCAATCGTTGTAATATCAACAGTGGTAGGTGCAGTTAATTTAGGAACTAGTCTTTAATTGTGTAAAAAGAGCGATATTAACTTATTGGGATGTTTGTTAAAACCAACAACCATCGAACTACCACGACAATTGAATCAAGTTTTTTTGACCTGCTATTGAAATATATCCGTCGCAACCCAATTTATTCCAGAAAAATCTTAACAGCGCGAAGTAGGAATGGGGTCAGCGCCATCAATTGGCCCCATTTGGTACTAACGTGCAAGGGCACTCAACTTTGTCACGTGTGTCACGTGAACCGATCCCCTTTTTTTTATTTGAAAGATAGTATACTTCTATAATAGTTTTATAGGAATTTCAAAACAAAAACTTACTTATAAAGTTGATTAAAGTGCAGACTTAAGTAGGAAACGATTTTAAAAAATGTACGCTAAATATAGAAAAAGTTATACTTCCAATAATATTTATATCTTAATCACAAGTAATAATTTAAATTTTTTCGCTTGTCTTACTTCGGAGATAAGGGGGGGGGGGGTATTTTTTACATGTTCCTTCATAGTTCGAATTTTACAAAAACACTGTTACATATTCGTAATTTGCATATAAAATTTAAATGTATATTTAAATTTCTCACTTTCAAACATTCCAAAATACGAGATGAGTGAAACATTCGTTGAATCTCGTCGCTAGATAATTTACTCCTAGCCTTAACCCATTTAAAGGAGGGCTCCGCAGTCGGAAAACGTATATATATATATACTCAGGCATGGTTATTAAAGGAATGGAAATGACACAAAAGGTGATTAGAGGGTGCACTGATGACTGAGGGTTTATATTAGAGCAACAAAAAACTTAACAAAATATTATAATAAGAATAAAGCACCGTAAAGCTTTGCAAACACGTAACTGTGTCATTTTTTTCAAGGCTTTTTCAATCCCATTATCATTTTCTAGAAAATAAAGTATTAATAAGGTATATACAAGATGATAACTATAACATTAACTAAATTAAATTAAAGCTAAGTTAAATCTAAAAACGGCCCTCGAGGCATTGTACCGAGGATGCTGGCGGCATTGCCTCGCTGAATTGCAATGCTGATGCGTTGCGCGAGAAAACCGCCAGCTCTTCGGTCACCAGTTACGTCAACCAGACGTTTCGCGATTTCCGAAAATAACTTTTGCGCACTGGGACCCCATGGACCGAGGGTCTCGACGCCAAAAGGTACAAAGTTGTACTCTCTGCCGAGGCCACTATATTTAATGCGTTTCAGATTTTCGGCATTTTCCGCCGCTGCACCCGCTTTAGAAGTAGTCCGTTGGAGGTGGGATGGTGCCAGTGTATCTACACAGGTAGCGTCCCACACAAGCATCCGTCCCAAACTCCACGGAACCAGAGACACTCCATCAGGTCTTTTGCCATCATCTCTGACAATGCCAGGCGGCTCAAGAAGAGCAGGCACATTGATGGTGGCAAGAGACCGGCGGATTATGTCATTAAGAGTCGCATGTCTTGCAAAGCGGCCTGCACTTTTTGACAACATAGTCCGTGGTGACCCAGTCGGTCCACGTCTGTGCCACAAGGGCATATGTGTGGAGTGCATACTGTGACCCCAAGCCGTAAACCAGTCGCCAGACGAAGAGAGGTCGGATCCAGAAAGGTACCGGTATTTGGTGAAGGATGGGCATGCAGCCAGTGACCAGCCTCTCTGGCTCCAACCGCCAAAAGCCTCGCGCGTTCTGGACCTGAACTGCGGCTCAGAATCGATTTGAACGTTAAATCGCAATAAATATCGTCCCAGCTCCTTTGAGATTTTGGGTTGTCTGGAAAATCTTTACCCGGGCAAGCAATTTTAAAAGCATTCTTGGCATCCTCCAAGCCCGCAGTCTCATAGTCTGTGGGCAAAGCCCTTAGGATATTACCTATGAGACGTGACGTGCTGTGGGTGGACGACAAAAAAGCTGGGGAAGCAACACTCGAGATTTTGCGTATTCCTAAGCCGCCAAACCGAATTGGGAGGGATGCTTGTAACCAAAGATGATTCATTGAGTTGAATATTTAAAATCATTTCTAAACTAATTTTGACTAAATCGTCTATTGGTGAAAGCAAATTTTGATGTTTCCAAAAGGGGCAGCAGCGGAGTACATACGTGAATTTGGGGACAAAAAGGCAAAACTTTAAAATTACCAGAGCATAATGAGGAAATTACCAGAGCATTGATTAATAATTTATTCGGTCAACAATATCTTTTATCTCAATTGTTCTAGCAGCAAGACCATTTATTGATTTCAATTGCCAGCTTTAGTATTGTAACGTGTATTAACAACAGTGATTTTGCTACGCGAGGTGGGGTCATGAGGGAAGATGATTATCCGTACACAGCAGAACAACAGGATACATGCCATGAGAAAGCCAGTGGATTTGTAGCTGTAGTCAAAGGAGGCTCATTGATCAACATCCCTGATGAAGAGATTTTGAAAAAAAAATTGGCAGAGCTTGGACCACTGGATGTTGGTTGGTATTTCAACTAAGTACCGCATACTGTCCTAAAAGCTAAAAGTGTCTTGTTTAACTTAAAGTAGTGAGTAGGCGCCTGTTTCACCAACTTCACAATTGTCACCTGAAACTTTTCGCCATATACCTAATTGCTTGTCCCCAAGTAAAGACACGCCTGTCCGAACAATATTCGCTTGACATTGACATACTGTGACACACTGTGACAGCTGAAAACTAAGGCACGGTGGCCCGCGATTGACCGTGGCGGGCCGCCGCATTGGACGAATTACTCGTGGGCGTTGGGCCTATCTTATCTTTACGAAGTAACATATATATATATATATATATATATATATATATATATATATATATATAACTACGGTGTATAAAGGCTACGGTAGCCCAGTGGTTCAGGCATGCGGCTGTCAAACGGCGGTCGTGGGTTCGAATCCCGGCTCGTACCAATGAGTTTTTCGGAACTTATGTACGGAATATGATTTCATATTTACCGTTAGCTTTTCGGTGAAGGAAAAACATCGTGAGGAAACCTGCATACATCTGCGAAGAAATTCAAAGGTGTATGTGAAGTCCCCAATCCGCACTGGGCCAGCGTGGGGACTACTGCCCATGTGCCCATTCCCTCTCATATATGAGAGGAGGCCTGTGCCCAGCAGTGGGACGTATATAGGCTGATGATCTGATGTGATATATATAACTATGTTGTCCTAGAAGTTAAAGTGGAATTGTCGTTGGAAGATGACAATTGTCAAGTTGGTGAAATAACCTGGTGATTTTTAAAGACTAATTATGTATTTTTTGGCAGCTTTAAACGCAGTTGATTTCTTTAATTACCAAAACGGTATTCTCAAACCCTCCGCTTGTATTGGAAAACAAGATGATCATGAAGTGCTTTTGGTCGGTTATGGCAAGGGTATGTACTACAATAAAACTACCGGCCAAGTGCGTGTCAGACCACGCGCAGTATAGGGTTCCGTAGTTGTTGTCTGTCTTTGAGTTTTGTTTTGTTACATCGATAGGTATACCTAAAAAAATCTTAAAGTAGCAAACATAAATGAAAGATGAATACTTTCCGAGTAGTTTCGTAATGTTTTCTGCTGCTAATGAAAAAACATAAAATTTTCACTGTTGTCAAACCCTATCCTTACGTCAGCCCGGGTGACATAGGCTTTATGACACCACAATAAACACAATATGGGGTGCAACGAAATGAGGCGTATTTAAAATCTAACATAAAGATCGCACTTGTTACTGGCCAGTAAGAACTGGCTGACTTTAAGCCTCTCACAGCCTGGCAACGCCTGGCCACGGCGTTCAATAGTAAACTTGTCATTAGCTGTCAATTTTACTATTGACCGCCACCGCAGGCCGAGCCAGTGTAGCCTGCATCAAACTTGTCGCTGCTGACAAATTTACTAATGCCCGCCACCGCAAGCCGCACTAGTGTGAAGACTGCATCACACTGACGCGGCCTGCGGTGGCGGTCAATAGCCCTACTATTGTCCGTCGCGGCCAGGCCGCGCGCGCCAGTGTGATGCAGGCCTTACTATTGTCCGCCACCGCAGGCCGCGCCAGTGTGTTGCAGGCCTTATTCAGGCCTTATTCCGCATACCACAGCTCCGGTCTGTCAGGCCAAAAAGGAGGCGGTTTGACGGAAACACGGCCAATACTATATTAGCATTCCTATTTGCGTTATTTGACAGCTGTCATCCCAGTACAAATTATGTCAAATTTGACGTTTATTGTACTGGGATGACAGCTCTGTCAAAATGCATATAGGAATGCATCAACTTATAGGACCGCTGTCATTCTCTTATTCCCTGCCTACGAAGCAAGAGGTCCTGGGTTCAAATCCCGGTAAGGGCATTTATTTGTGTGATGAGCACGAATATTTATTCCTGAGCCATGGGTGTTTTCTGTGTATTTAAGTGTTTATTTACCTATATATTATGTATGTTCATCGTCGTCTAGTACACATAGTACAAGCTTTGCTTAGTTTGGGACTAGGTCGATTTGTATAAGATTGTCCGCTAATTTTTTTAAATTAAATTTTCACAGAAAATGGGACCAACTTCTGGATAATCAAGAATTCTTGGGGGAAGAGTTGGGGCGAATCGGGCTACGTGCGTCTGGAGCGAGGAGTCCGAGCGTGTGGGATCGGCCTAACTTACACAGCGTCCGCGACCGTGGCCTAAAATAGTTCATGAACAATTTCATTGAGAACTTTACGCATAGGTACCATGATTCAGAAATTATAAATTATCATGCTAGTAACATTGTCACAATGGAGATCTACACACAAAATGCCACATCTTTGTAGTCTTTTATGTTGGTTTTATGTCTTTCTTTACGGAGCCGAAACCTGGTCCCTGAAGCTACAGGATCAACGCAAAATCGACGCGCTAGAAATGTGGTGCTGGAGACGCCTCCTAAGGATCCCATGGACGGCGTTTCGCACAAATATTTCTATCCTCAAAGAACTGGACATCAAAGAGCGGCTTTCGTCAACTGTGCAACTACGAATAATTAAGTTCTTTGGTCACATCTCGAGAAATGAGAGTTCTATGGAGAGGCTGGTGGTTCAGGGCCAGGTGGAAGGCAAAAGAGCTCGAGGCCGATCACCAACTCGCTGGATCGATTCCATAAAAAAAACTACTGAGTCCATGGTGGATGGTCCAATGTACTCGCGACGCATCTAATCGGCAGAAGTGGAAGGAAATTGCAAAGAGAGCAATCCTCGAAAAAGAAGACCCATCAAACACCGCTCCATGTACCTCGTCTACGCAACCACGACCACTCTGACAAGAGTGAACGACTAAGAAGAAGAATGTACTTTGGAATCCGTGCGTTGTTGAATGAAAAGCAACGATTTCTTAAAATATCCTAAACCACACCGAGAGTCTGTGAAGGCAGCAAATTATGAATAATTACAACTTAGTCATGATCTGAGATGTGTTTGATTTAGGTGTGCAGTAGACGTATATTGTAAGTTACACTTATTAAAGTAAATAGGTATTGGGTATCACGGCAATAAACGTTTGAAAATAAAATTGATTTCCATCAGAGATTGTTCGTTTTTTACACTCATCATCCCCCCTAGCGCACTAAGTTTTATGTCGGACATTGAAACGACTCCCCCCTAAATAAACCCTTTGTGCCTAGAAATACCCCGAACAGCCTACAACCACCCCGCAACCCCTCAACGCTGCAGCTAAACTCAACTATTTAACCAACCCTAAGATCTATCTATTTTATAATGGCCTTTAGGAATTGAATTGTGATCGTCTAGTAAATAGTCAGGAACCTACATTGTCCATAATAACTCAGCTTCTTTAATGATTGTGGAAATTCTACTGAAGTTTAATAAAAATAAAAATTAGCTTAAGCTATGTGGAAATTCTCCTAAAACTAATAAAATTATGAAAGGATTTATGGTAACGGATTCACAATATATTTGTAATTAAATGAGAGCAATGATTTATGGTATAAATAAGTAAATTAAATAATTATATTTGTTTTTTAAAATAAAATCCCCGACCCATAAAATCTGTATCTGTACACTTCCAAATACAAACTTCACTTGTCCATTCACCTCAAGAAGAACATGATTTCTTTATATGCCATTCCTTATATACCTTTCTTGTCAATTCATGTAAACCAACTGTATTTTTAATTGGAAATTAGTTACAATGCTTAATTTTTATTTTGTATTTTTGTGAATGATCTTGTATAATGTCACATAAAAACATTATGTAAAGGGCTCGACTTTTGTTTTATGATATGTAAAGCAGCTCCTTATAGTCATCATGTTTTCCCATTGGTCGAGATGGGGTAAGGACAGACCTATTTGTGATCAACTGATGGGAAATGAACCGTTATTTGGTTTTCTTTTATTTAACTTGGACCTTATAAATGGTCATCTTGTCATAAAAAGCAAATGTACTTTTCTTTAGAGTTCCTTTACTCATCATCAGAGATTAGTCTCTACCCTCCAGCCTCCACTCTTCATAAAGAGCCTTATTGACGTTAAAGCCTATTTACTAGACTGTTACTCAAGCGTTCCAATATGTGAAATAGTCTGCATTCCAAGTATAACAGAACTAATTCCTAGCTTCGCGTTTCGCTAACTAGTATATAAGACACTTAAGTACACAATACTGGTATATTAATACTTCTTGTTATTTTTAAAAGAAAACACTATATGCAAGACTTATCTCATTTGATAAGTTTTCAACTCAGAAGATTAATTAATTATAATTGACTTTACATTACTAAAACAATCCACCTGATTGATCACAATCCTACGGTCTTAATGGCCGCCTATGCTCATTATGATAATTATAATTCTATTAATTTTACTCTGGAATTAAGCTGTATGAATATTTAGTCGATTATCTATTAATCCATAGATTTAGAAGGCTGTAATATATAATATGTCCTTTTTCACTTTATATAACACAATAGAATTATTACATTAAAAATCCATTAACAAATAATTATTCACTCCCTTCCCGTTATCTTTGAGTCTTAGATATAGATGTTGAACATTCATGTCACTTCATAACAACCTCTATTTATTAAGTATTTTATAATTAACTAGGCAATTTTTTGAATATGTATAACAAACAATATTGGTGAGCGTTATTTTTAGACTGACCTCTTTACCAATAGAAAGTCCCCAACTCTACAAAGCAATCGAAATATTATTAATTAAATACATAAGGTTATAATTTATAAATAAAATGTATAAGCTGAAAAGCTGATTCTTAGGATCATATAATAGAGAGACTCTTTAGTTTGTGGGTAAATTCAAACTAATGCTGTTAATAGATTTCCTAAGTATGGATACTATTCCATACCTGATATTCTACAATTTATTAATTTATCCGTTGAAGAAAATTTTATGGTAAAAACATTGGTAAATTTATCGGTTAAAATTCCTGTAAACATTACACATAAAATTTCAGAACACAATAATTCCTGAAAATAAACACAAATGTTGCACACAAAATGTTTGTAAAATTATCTCTAATATTCGCATAAATAAGCCATTAAATATGTTGCTAATATCGTTCCTGAAAGACCAGACATGAAAATACACATATCTCCTAAAAACATTGTAAAAAACATTCTATGCATTCATAGATGAGTCACTTATTTCTAAAGGAAAAAACACAACATAAATCACTAAACCGTAGAAGTAATCTCTATAAGAACACAACACATACGTTTTACAAATAACCATTACACAAACCAGCTCTGCCTTTAGTCTAAGACTAGTTCAATCAATATATCTCTCAGGTTCGAGCAAAACAAGTTTATGAAAACTTTAAAGGACTTTTGTTATGACTTTAATACTCTGAGAAAGATATCTTTACTTTGATTCTTAGTAACTTCAGTCCGTTAAAGCGCAATATTAAAAATCCACTAACCAAGGCAGCTACCGCCCATCTCCTTCATAAAATAAGTTCTATGCCAATCTGGCTGAATTTAGTATGCTAAACTGCCCTAGATCTGACATTCGTCTAGATACCTATGTCAATCTGACTGAATAACACTTCGACACAAAGAAACACTCCTGAAATACACCCCTGGCTCTGTTGACAGAGTTACTTACGCAAAGCAATCTTGAGAAACTAAAAAAACCCGAAACTAAGATATGAATTTCCGAAAACTATAATTAAATTGCTCTTGAGAGCTCGCTTTGCTCCGGCTAGAGGTGTGTATACATAGAAATATGATTAGCAAAAATAACAGTGTTGATTCTAATTGTATGTCCTTCTATTAACTATGCAATTGAATAATCTGCAATAAGCAGTAGTTATATGTGTTTCGAATCGTTAAATATCATGCCTGGTATCTGAGAATCCGGAATCGAACCAGTATCCTCAGTTTAAACTATACGTCATTCTAATTATCTTTGTTATATTTAAATGAAAACTAAAGTCAGGCTCTTACTTCAAGACACCACAATTCAACAATAAGTAACCTTCCAAGACTTAAGTTAAAAGCAAAGAACTCACCAAAACATCGCCTCCTCTATTAGCACTCAAATCCAGTGCTCCCGACTGCTGACTCGTGCAAGCTCCAACTTCCAGCAACAAACTCCTTCCGTAGCTATTGCACTAACTTCCAGCAATCCGCCAACACCTTCGATATCGCACTCACTTCACTATGAAAATAACACTATTCACAAATTAACACTTGAGGGATTAACCCTGCTACGATTCCACTCTACGCGCAAGAAAGCTCTGATAGCCTGAACACTATAATTTCACTCCCGACCCGATATACTAAAGCAATGGAAATCCGACCGACAGCGATTCGACCTATTGCCAATAAAATTCCGAAATTGAATGATCCCCCAACCCTGAGCCCAACTCCTTATATACCCATCTCCATTCATCGCCTTCTACGTCCAGTTGATTCTTTAATTGCGGCCCTTTCATTTTCTGTTCCCGTAACCCTTTTCTGACAGTTCCTTCATTAACATCTAGTTGTGCCATCTACTGTCAGCCTATTGACCCCGGCGCCTCGTGTACAATTCCACGCTCCCCCCTACCAAGTTTCCCGAACACTCAAATCTGTCGCTTTTCTCTCTCCCTTTCTCCGTGCAAGCGCAACAGAGAAAAATATACTTGAATGAACTAATGTTCCTTTTCTTTAGTACAGGCTCATTTAATAAATAACATTGATGTGCTTTTATATTTATTTATAATATTAATTTATATAGGTGTTGATATGTAAATTTATATATATATATTTGACAACCGGTTAACCTAGTGGAAAGTGACGCCGCCTACAAAGCCGTAGGTCTCGGGTTCGAATCCCGGCTAAACAAATATATGCGTGATGAACATGAACTTCTGCTTCCGCGCCTTGGATGCCTTCCATGTATTTAAGCATTTTTATATGTATAAAATATATCGTCATTCAACACCCATAACACAAGTCCCACTGAACTTACTATGAGGCCAGTGCAATTTGTGCGAGATTGTTCCCCAATATTTGTTTATTGTTTATTTAAGTATTTTATATATATATATAAATATATATATATATTTATCTATGGTTTTCATGATGTAGGTATTTACTTATATTTACTTAGTACTAGTAGACATTTTAGATTGCTAGCAACAATGAAACAAACTTATTCCATAAAATTATTCCTTTAATTAACCATCTATTCATTAACAGAATTAACATCCTCTTCCAGTTATAACCAATAACCTTCCTAATAATGATCCATCCGTTACTTCCTTGTCAATGAATTTTGATCTCTATAGTCTAGAGAATAAAGTCTCTTTTTAATTGTTTATAACTTTGATGTAAATCGTCCTCTTGTATCTGTAAAGTGAATATGGATAACTAGTTTACTATATAAATAAATATGAACGTAAACAACGTAGTTGGGTTCGTTTCAACATTAAGCATTCGTCTCATTCTGGCAAATATGCGAGTGCAAGAGGGACAGTAACAGTTGTAACAAGATCGGATTGCAAGTGAAGGCAAGTAATTTTTGACAGCCGTAGATTATTTTAGCGCCTGACGATATGTGTTAGCAACGCTGTGAAGGCGCGTAGCTTTGCTCGGCCGAAACAATTGGTTTCGCAGTTACCTGACTGACAGGCGTCAGTCCGTTAACATTGGCCAATTCGGCAGCGAAGAGCTGCGAACGTTTGGAGTTCCACAAGGCACCTTGGCCCTACGCTATTCCTCGTTTACGTAGATGATATCACTAAGATTAATCTGGATGGTGCAGTTGACCTGGCAAAGCTGCCATTTGTACATGACTACAAAACAATTTGCTTACACTACATACGTTTTAATGTAACTTTCTTACATTTTCTAAGCCCTCAGTATTTTTTTTTCATATAAATAATAAATGTCCCAGCCGTGACAATAGTTCTATCGCATACTCCTATAGTTCAATTGTTCAAGCTGATAAAGTCAAATATTTGGGACTAATAATGGATAATATATTATTTACTTGCTATTCTTTAAGCAGCATATTGCACTATCCAATAGAGTCACAAAAATGTATTTACATAATATAGAAACTCCGCTACTGTTCCTCGGAACAAGTGCGTACGATACTATGCCCTGTGCCAATCGATACGCACGCACGCACGCACACAATTTGTGTAAAGAAAAGAGATTTTGAGAACCTACCTCCAATTTTTACGTAGTGAGCACTGTTAGAATGTGGGTGTATTCTACGACCTACCTTATTATACATATACGACCAATAATTATGACCGAAACGACAATATTAGATTTCCGTTTTAACAACTTTTTCTACGGGTCCCTAAAACCTGCTGGAAATAACTCAACATATTTAACATTTCTCTAAATAATGTAGGTATTTAAAAAGAAACTCACACTGTTTTATTGGTAGACCGTAATCGCGCGGTCACCTAAATTGTACGTATGGTTGTATTTTCTTTTTTTTAAACAAAAGCCATGATCGTGTCGACACTCTTTGCAACAGTTTGCTTTGCCGGCATTACCGCCATGGCGGCTTCTCTTCTTGATAAGCCACACTACGATCTACAAGACGCTGAAAATCTGTTTAAAGATTTTTTACAGGAATACAAGAAAACATACAGCGGCAAAGAGTACAAGAAAAGGCTCGAAATTTTTAAGGCTAGCATAATGGATATAAATCAACGAAACGCTATGTTTCCGGAAACTGTATTTAAAGTTAACCACTTTGCCGACATGAGACCAGACGAGCTTGCGAGATACCGTGGGTTCAAGCCTCTAAACGCAACTATGGTAAAAGTGACAATTCCTGATACTCCGGTGGCTGCGCCCGATGAACTTGACTGGAGAAAAATGGGGGTAGTCTCTCATGTTAAGAATCAAGGCGGTTGTGGCTGCTGCTTCATCTTCAGCGCTGTTGGTAAGATCTTGAGTTTCGTTATTTGTTTTTTACTCACCATTCGCCTTAGAAACCATTACAAGTTTCTATCAAAATTATTATTTGCCGAATGTCCTGATTTTACACAGTCATCACTGCCCATATGATTAAATAAAGAACAGTGATCATCAAGTTCTTGAGAGGGTTCCATTGAGCATGACGAGACCGACAACAATTTTGACATGTCTCTGAATACCCCCATAGGAAGAATTCGTAGAAAGAATGCTTACGGCTAAATCATATTACAAGTATCATGTTATTAGGTATGTCACAATGTTTTTTATAATGTCTTTGTATTATTTCCTCACATGTTTTGCGAAAACCGAGGTTGCCTGACTCATCACTTGGCCACTACCTCGTCAGGTAACCCCTATTTTCCCACGCCTCGGCAATACTGTACTTTTTCATACTCGTCGACCGTAATGTTTGAATTAAGACTTTGTACACCAAACTTATATCACATACTTTTTACACCCAACTCAACATTTTATAACTGTTGAGACAACTGAAATGAAATTGACCAATAACATGGCACCTTTACTGAACTATAATGTATTTGACCAATAGGACGCCGTCATGAGAAAGTCGAAAGGTAAATAGACATCAACGCACAAAAAGAAAAAGCCGTTGGTTGCACTTCGTTTTCCATAGATACCAAGTTTGTTTAATTAGTTCAGTTGACTCGTAGAAAAAGTGTATAGTAGAAAAAGTAAAAGTTGTATACCATAGTGATATAATTAGCCTTTTAAGTATCTAACCTTAATTAGGCCACTCAGCAAGCTTCATGGCCTAAACGTGGTACTCGACTGAAAAAGCATACTAATAAAACAATAGTCCCTTATTTACAGTTTATATACGTCAAGTGAGTAATAATTCAAATGCATGTCAAACATAAATCATTCTCTGATGGCCAGTTCAACACTCCCCCTACATCAGATCAGGCTTACTCACCAATCCTAGTGAGGTTCGCGTTCTTAGAAAGCTTTCCTTTGGCAAGGCTTTCGTAAAGGTATCCGCTACCTGGTCTTGCGAAGGTACGTAGAGGACATTGACCTTCTTCTCCTGATGCAATTCTTGCAAGAACTTATACCGCGTGTCTATATGCTTTGTCTTGAAATGAAACACTGGATTCTTGACAAGCTTGATAGCACTTTGGTTATCTACGTAAACCGTCGGTATAACGTCGTATCCTCGGATTTCCTTGTAGAGACGACTGAGCCATATAACCGTCTGGGCTGCGAGGCTTGCCGCCACAAATTCCGATTCAGTGGTCGAAAGACTCACACATCTTTGAGTTTTGGAAGACCATGACACTGCTCCCCCTGCGGCGAGACACACATAGCCAGAAGTCGACCTTCTCGTCTCAATATCTCCGGCGTAATCTGCGTCGCTGTACGCAACGAAGGTATTTTCTTCACATGATAAACCCTTGTATAAAATACCAAGGCTTTGAGTGCCCTTCAAATATCGCAATACTCGCTTCGCAATCGCATAATGGCGTTTGTCGGGTTTCTCAACATGTTTTGACAAAACATTTACAGCAAAACATATGTCGGGTCTACTTACAATAGATAAATAAAGTAATTTTCCGACTAATTCTCTGTAATGAAAATTATTGACATTCTTGTCAGTGTCGAAATTGCAGTTGTCTGTCAACTGACTTTTGTCTATCGGGGTAAGTACAGAGTTTGCATCACACATATCATAACTTTTTAAAATAGTTTTTATATATGCTTCTTGGTTAATAAATATCGACCAATCGTTTTGTTGATTTATCTGCAAACCAAGATAACAACCAACTTCTGAAGTGCGAACTTGAAATACTGTGGTCAGAGCACTAAGGAATTCTTCCACAAGTGTCTTATTTGGTGATAAGATCAGTCCGTCATCAACATAGATCATGACGATCAGCTGCCGGTCTTGACTTATGAACAAGCATGGATCTGAGTCACTTTGCTTCAATCTATATTTCAGCAAAAAGGAACTGAACTTCTTGATCCAGCACCGAGGCGCCTGTTTCAAGCCGTACAGACTTTTGATGAGCTTGCATACTCGGCCTGATCCGTCATCATATCCCACAGGTTGCTTCATATAAATAACCTCGTCGATGTCACCGTATAAAAAGGCAGTCTTCACATCAAATTGGGTCATATGCATTTTTCTAATAGCTGCTTCGCTTAACATAGCGCGGATTGTATCCCAGCGAACAACAGGGCTGAAAGTTTCGTGGTAATCAATACCGTGCTCTTGACTGAAACCTCTAATGACGAGTCGAGCTTTAAAACGGTCGATAGAACCATCAACCTTCTTTTTGATCTTGTAAACCCATTTGTTGCTAAGTGCTTCTCTATTTTCAGGTAAATTTACCAAAATCCACGTGTTGTTTTCTTTGAGAGAATTCAACTCTTCTTCCATGGCAGTAATCCATTCTTCATGGTTCTCTGACTTCATCGCTTGTTTGTAAGTCTGAGGTTCATCTTCAGAGAGACAGATGCAACAGTTCGATCTGGAACTTTGAAGCAATAGTCTATCTCTTAGATTATAATGATGTGTTGCTTCTTCATTAAGATCAGGAGGAGTTTCATCTTCAGCTGTGTCGGATGGTCCAGCTTCATCTTGATCGTCCTGAAGAGAAGAATCGTTTTCTGTAATAATGACCTCGGTTGTTTCGTGATCTTCACGCTCACCAGATATATACGGAAGCTTACAGAAGTCAGAAGAAACTGTTTCAGATCTAAACAGTACATCTCTTGAGATGATTACGTCATTCTTTTCAGGTATCCAGATACGATAGCCGTCCTTATCTCCGCAATATCCAACCAAAAATCCTTTCATAGCCTTTTTGTCGAGCTTCTTACGTTTCTGGCTAGGAATATGTACAAAGCATTCTGTGCCAAAAATACGTAAGTGGTCAATATGAGGTTGCTTATTGTACCAAAGCTCGTATGGTGTCTTCCCTTCGATCTGTGTCGGTCCAGTTCTGTTAAGTACATAGCTCGCAGTATTAATAGCTTCGGCCCACAGCTTCTTAGGCAGGTCTTTATTGTATAGCATGCTTCTCGCTGCCTCAACCAGAATCCTGTTCTCTCTTTCAGCCGCGCCGTTCTGTTCTGGAGTGTACGGCATACTCAGACGGTGGTATAAGCCAACTGCTTCTGTCATACGATGTACTTCGGCATTATTGAACTCTTTTCCGCCATCTGTAAGTAATTCCTTAACAACGTGACCAGCAGTTTTAATTTCAGCAAGAAATTTAGGTAGTACACTGGCTACTTCAGATTTTTGCTTTAAGAAGTAAACTTTTCTGAATCTTGTGAAGTCATCTTTAAATACAACGAAGTATCTTCTTCCGCCAATTGATAGTTCTGACATAGGGCCACAGACATCCGCGTTAATTTGATCGCCGGGTTTTGTGCCACGATGTTGCCTAGTACCGAATGACAATCTGGTCATTTTTCCGTATACACAGCCATCACAGTCAGATTGATCAGGTGAAAACTTAATACCGTTGCGTGTAAGGATTTCCTTAACATGTCTTTTGTTTTGGTGACAAAGTCGTTCATGCCAAATTTGCAGGCTTGTTCCTTCCTTGACAACACAAGCATTGACAGTTGTTACTCTCATCAAAAGTCTATACAGATTACCATCTCTGATACTGACAGCTTTAACTTGGCCGCTTTTATCTTTGAAGATACGCTTGTCCTTGTCAGCTACCTCTATATAACCATGGTCCAAGGCTGAACCCGCTGAGAATAGATTTTGTCCAGCTTGAGGCACATACCAAACATTGTTTAGATGAGCACGTTTCCATTTGCCTTGTACAGACATTTCAACATCTATAATTCCTTGGCCGTATGCATACATAGCCCGATCATCTCCAAGTCGCAAAGCTCTTGGTTTATCGAAAGGTGAGTAGCTCCTGAACCAATTGGCGTTAGACGTGATGTGGTGAGACGCACCAGAATCGACTATAAATTCTGAATTTGAGACATCAATTCGAGATAGGAATGCGTCACCATCATCTTGAACGGTTTCGTTACTCTTATTTCGTTTCTTCAATTTCTTGAGGACGAAGCATTGTTTGTTAGTATGTCCAATCTTGTTGCAATGTGAACATTTGACTTTATTTTTGTTCATCAAAAGAGCGTTGTCAGACGTTGACGAGGAAGTGGAAGGGTTAGTACCCAGGTCTTCGAGGCGCTGTTCATGAAGACGCAGACGCTCCATAAGAATAGAAATACTCCTATTCTCCTTAGGCACGGACTCCCAAGCATTCTTGAACTCAAGATATGTTGACGGTAACGTGTTCAGTATCCTGTTCATTAACAATGACTGAGGGAGAGATCCTTCTTCCTTTAATTCGTCGTTGAGTTGTTGCCATAATGCCTGCAGCTTAGAAACGTGCGTGGCTATGTCGTCAGCTTCATCTTTCGTGTAAGTGAACAACTGACAGTACAACAAATCTAGTCGTCTGTCATTCTTCTGCTCGTAAACTGAGTGAAGTAAATCCCACATCTCCTTACCGGATTTAGCAGTGAGTATATGACGTTTAGGTTCTGTGGAGACGCTACAGCCGATGATACATTGGAGTAATGCGTCACGATCTTCATATTGGGTAAGTTTCCTTGGATAACTTGCTATTTCGTCAGCCGGCGCTTCTTTTCTAGGTGGTACAGGGAGAGTCTCGACGCCTTTCACCATATCTTGCAGCTTGTGCATAGTAACTTGCAGGTTTATATCGAATTTCCATACCAGCCAATTGTCAAGTCCGCGTAGCTTCTCAATATTAAAGCGCTCTAATTTTTGGGCACTCATATTTGCGAAACACAAATTAAACTGTAAAACTGATCCCAAAAATGAAAAATACTCGTTATAAAAGGGTCAATTGTAAAATTTTCCCATAACCTAATAAAACAATAGTCCCTTATTTACAGTTTATATACGTCAAGTGAGTAATAATTCAAATGCATGTCAAACATAAATCATTCTCTGATGGCCAGTTCAACACATACATTATATAACGATTGCATAATAGTACGTAACTAGGGCGGTGAATTCGTGAATGCCCCAGATCGCAGGTGTTTGTGGCCCGAACCGAAGGTGAGGGCCATAAATATGCGCGCTTTACGAATTACCGCCCGTGTTGAGTACAAAATGTTACGTCTTCACCTGGTCACAAGGCGAGTTTTCCCGTAGGTACGCGCAGCGTGCGGTAAAACTTGCATTACTCATACTCATACTCATACACATTTATTAATAAAATAAATGAGTATGAGTATGAGTCATTATGGCCAGGTGTGACGTAAAATAGGTACTATTATTTCCACGGTAATATAATAATGATGAAAAACATTGCAACCTGTAAGGTAAAAAATCTTTAAACTGAATGCGTCGACATCCTTAACCTTCGGCGTCAGACTTTCGATATTCAATCATTTTAACCACCTCGAAATAGAACATACTATTTCCAGGAAATCATCTTCAATCTAATTTCCAGGAAACATTGAAGGCCAGTATGCCCGGAATCATAATGAATGCATAGCCCTTTCCGAACAACAAGCCCTGGATTGCCTCGACCATGGTACCTGCCATGGGGGGCTATCGGCTGACATCATGCAGTACGTTTGCTTATTTTTAATATTTGATTCATCTGAAAATATAATGGTATTTTGGGATTGGACCACCTACAAAAACGGAGTTTCTGAAGTACACTCGAGAGCTAAAGTTTCAGGTGCACTGTGTATAGCATTTCAGAACAAACTGTGATGTGTTATGTTATGAAACACCGAGCGGTGATAAAAAACATTTTTTTAAATAAAACCACGTGTCTTGCTCGCGCAGTCAATCGAATAATACAGTATTAGTGAAAAGCTAGTTGGATCGGCTTTAGCCGGGTCAAGTTTGTTTAACTTCTTTTATATGTTTCAAGAAACAGACTAAAAAAGAAAAATATATATAACATTGGCTAGTTTCAGTTATTTAATCCCTTGTATAGATATGGTGTCATGAGAGAAACTGACTATGATTACTAAGAAGCACTCTCTCCCTTTTCTTAACCGGCGGGACAAAAAAACGAGGTTATTCTTTCAAACATAAGTCTAGCAGCAAGGCGCTATAGCGGTCCAAAAATTGCAAGTTTTCATAATTTATTTACGTGTGTCAACCACAGGGACTTTGCTAAGAGAGCTGGAGTCATGAAAGAAGATGATTATCCTTATGAATCTGCTAAATCGACATGCCGTGAAAAAGCCGATAAAGTGGTGGCGGTAGTTAAAGGAGGCTCTGAAATCAACATCCCTGATGAAGAAGTTTTGAAGAAGAAGTTGGCCGAAATTGGACCATTGGCTGTTTGTTAGTATTTACACTAAATTAAGTACCATAACTGCAGAGAAAAAAAATTTAGTTGATATTTTTTACAGAGGTATTCTTAAACCAAGTTTATTAGGAAGATTTTAAATTATCTGGAATATAGCGAAATGATCTCGAGCTTCAATTCAAGGCGATTCAATTATTTAATTTGTAACAAAGTAATGCCGTTCTTCCTTATTAATGTCTTGGTCCAAGTTTTTTTTATGTGTGCACTAAAAGATTTTATCCTATTTTTTCCTTATTTATTTTTAAAGCCAATGTATTCCTTTTTTACAGCTTTGAACGCAAATGATTTTAATCACTACAGCAGAGGAATTCTTATACCGCGGGACTGCATAGGATATGATCATAATCATGCAGTAGTTTTAGTTGGTTATGGCGAGGGTATGTATTGCAAACGAAAACGTTATTTTCTTCTAACATTGTGTGTTATTTTGTATATAGGAGATTATCTCCAAAACCACTTATCCGAATGTTGACTGCACTTAAAATTCTAAAAACGGTGTACAGAACGGACTTCCTGGGTTGGCTCTGAAAATCATTGGTACGAGTAGGAATTCGAACCCACGACCGCGGCTTGAAAGTCGCATGCCTGAACCACTAGGCTCTAATCTACTTACATATAAAAAAACTAGATGTAGAGTATGTATGTAGAACCCAATGGAAACCAATCCAGAAATAGTAAAGCAAAGTCCTTTTCACATGAAGAGTCATTAATCTACTTGATCTAACTATACCGGGACTTAAACAATTGGCACTTCAAGGACACTGCTGACCATGCTGGCTTGTTCCTCGGTCAAAGAATTGGTATCGCCATTCAGCGAGGAAACGAAGCCAGCCTTATGGGCACCTTACCGCAGAGCGCCGACCTGGGGGACTATATTGTACGAAATTTGTTAATATGTACATATTTTAGTTGTAAGTACAATTAACCCGTCAAGCGCGCTAGGCACGCCCGGTTGTGCCTAACTCGATTTGGTCTATGGCGCCCAAGGCATTTACGGTTATGCCTAACGGCTGCGCCATGATTGCCCTTGCGCACTTGGGGGCGACGGGTTTAACGGGTTAAATACGATTCGTATAAAAACTTAACTTTTCTTTTACCTACTTTCAAATTTCTAAAATGTTCCGTTATTGACAAATTGCTTCACTTTAAATATAATTTCCACAGAAAACGGGACCAAGTTTTGGATACTCAAGAATTCTTGGGGTGTGGAATGGGGTGAGTTGGGCTTCGTGCGTCTGCAGCGAGGAGTTAACGCATGCGTCATGGGCACAAGCTATACAGCCTCTGCCATCGTGGCTTAAAGGGTTTCACAACGAGTTTCAGTTATATCGTCACAAATATCAAAATTCAAGCATGCAGACCATCTTCCTTGTACCATAAAGATCTACAACATTTACTATATGTTACTTCTGGAATTGTTACAAAGCAAGGATTTAACCTAATTTTCTTAACTATACGAGTCTCCAATGGCAGCACTACGTTAGTAATAGTATCCGGTAACATCTGTGATTTATTGGATGTTTGTTGTGGAGCAGACTTATTTTAGCTAAGCTGCACTTCATTTAAAATGGTGATGTCAAAACGAAACCGTTTGGAAATAAAATTTGATTTAATTTTATGTTTGTTTTTATTGCACTCATCATGATTTCTAGTTTTTAGAGAACATCGCCTTTCCTAAGGAATGGGATCGAGACAGCTGCTAAAAACCATTGAAAACAGAAGAGGAAATAATAACCCACCAAAAACGTTACATGTGAAGTGATTGCGAAGACTCCTTATTACCTCATATAGCTTTCAGCGTTAAAGAGATAGGTATCAGATCATAAGTAGCGCCAAGCTTCGTACTCCACGCGGCGTAACTGTATACCACTACCAGCCATGTTCTACAAATTCTATATCTTGGCTAAAAAGTATAGACCAGTCGCTTAATAATATCATTAAATTCATTCCGCGCTAGTCTATGGGGCGACCGGGATGTGCCCAACAAAGCTGTACTTTTTAACCAAGATTTAGTATTTGTAGAGCCTGTAATGTTCCTAAGTTTGTATTGAGGGGGCAAACGTTTTATATTATTTCAGGATGATCATATTATTTATACAATATTTTATCCCGCAGGTCCGTCTGTTCTTTATAATACTCGAGTGGAGACGCGGGGGTTCCTAAGTACAGTTATAAGTAACATCAATATTAATAGCTAAAACACATGTAATTACCTCGTAAATTCCGAAGCTACTTATGGTATTTCCAAGATAGCCTTATCAGTCCACTAAGCATTAAAGTGATAAAAACCATTCTTTAGGTGTTAACTTATTTAACTTAATGTTGAAAATAAAATAAGGCCAATATATAAATGTCTTTATTTATTAATTGATACTATCCAGACTGTATTCTCACATACTTTGGACACCTCTCACGACGTTCTTTGGCTCACCCCGCCGGTCACCCATCACGAAACTAGACCTCTACCGAGCTTAGTTACTACACGCATCGCGGTGTCAAGATATATTTGTGAGTGAGCGTTGCGGTGACACTGCACGAGGCTATACATAAAGCGGGTGATTGGAGCCTATGGAGAAGTCTGGTTATCGAGAATAGGACATGATGTCACGATATGAGGGAACGACGGACGATGTTGATCTATTTAATCACACTGGCGCGATTTTCAATCCATGAGCAGGCGGCAAATGGCACAAGATCGGGATCAGAGCTATAACCACGAACTCCAAATGTCGAAGTTCAGGTATCTCTATCTCTATCGCCCTTACTAAACTCGAGTGACAGGGATCCTAGTACACGAACTTCGAGATTTGATTTTCGTGGTATTTAGAGAGAGATTCGGTTTTGTCCAGTGATTTCCCTCTGGATGCATAAGGTGGCATAAGGCTCCCATGCAGATGGTCCCTAAGCAGATTTAGAACTGGTCGCGCAGCATGCCAAAAAACAAGAAAAAAAACCGCTTTGGGCCGGTGCCAGCCATACTAAATAGTTGGGTTTTTGTACAACTTAATTGCAAAATAACCAACATTAAAAATAAAACTCAATTTTTCCCTCAATATTTATTTATATAACTACTCCAGATCTGCGTTAAAATATAAATATAACATTAATTGAGCATTACGTTATGTTATGTACATCGCCGCTAATAAATTCGTTCTAAACTACACCGATTATTTACAGTACGTATAATGCGTTTAAATAAATAAGCTTATTATAATGTTCTAAATTGGGTGCGCAAAAGGTTAAGGATATTAGGTACAATGATTTTATGACAAATTGTTTGTACAAACTTATTGTAGGTAACTCGAAAATTGGTTTGGTCTGATTGCCACGATTCCATATAAAAAGTCCATAAGGATCGTGTTAATCAGTTATCACCAAAACATTAAACATTTAAAATGACCCGACTGGGTTTAGGTATTTCCAACGAACTGTTTAAAATGTCAAAAGTTCATATAAAAACACGTTTTTTTTCTAATAAAGTATGTAAGAAATAACCTGACAAGAAAGAAATCATTTAGAAAAAAAATCTTATTCAATAAGTACATATAGGTACTTCTGTCATAACATTTTCATGTAGATTTTCTATCGAAGCATTGAGGCCGAGCGAGAAATTATATAATATTAATTATAAACCATTTATTTCAGGCACCCCTAGGCCCATAGTTATTTACCTTACAATCAGTAATAAGGTAGGCACTCATTTGTTTTATCATCAAACTGTACTTATGCATATGCAATTTCGATTAAAAGTCGTGATTCCATGATATTTGACTTAAAGGGACGGGTTTTTACTTTCATGCATCTGTCATTCTCATTTTAAAAGACAGAGGTTTTGAAGGTAGGATATCCCTACGATGTGCTAGGGAAATTGCACATTTATTAAAGTGAATCCCATTTTTTTTCTCGTCCTGCCTCGTCGATGGAAAAGTTACTTTAGCGCTAGCCTCTGAGACTTTGAACATATATTATGTTATATAACAGCTTTAAAATTACATCAATACCATCAAGTTATTTGTTCCAATAATATGTTTAAATTATAGTTACATCATGCTAAAATTTCGGAAACCAATGACACAACAACCTTGGTATTGAGCCACTTCGGATCAATTAACTTAACAAAAAAGCTATCGCAAAATTCGGTACAACTTTTTTAGTTTACATACATACATACATTCACGCCTTTATTCCCAAAAGGGGTAGGCAGAGCACATGAAACGTATGTTCCAGCGCCACTTTTAGCATATAAATGTGGGTATAAAATATCGACAAAATGTGAAATAGTTTTCACGAGTAAAAATCGCAAAACAAGTGACGCCTACGTTTTTACTACGAGCAAACGCTCTAGCCGCTAAGTTGATATTAAAATTGCAGCAATATTAAGCGGCGTCCAAATATTAGAGTGTTTGCACGCTTACAATAAAATGCGTCCCAGTAAAGTGAATCGATCCATGATTCTTAACTAACTAGTTATCACTGGCGGTTAATAAATTACTGGTGATAGTAGTAATGCTGCAGCTCCTCGCCTCCTAACACCGCACCATGCTCAGGAACATCTGTAAAATACAGTTTTTTTATAAGTTTCGATTATTAGAAGTAATGACGAAAGTTTTTGGCAAACGTCAGTTTATGAATCATATGGACACACATTGATAACGAAACCAATTTCCCTTCAGGTGAGGTAGGTTGGTTTCGTAATCTGTCAGAATTTTAGTGGGTCAATGGCTTTGTTGGATTCTGAGTAGGTCACATTCATATTTTCTCGGACCCGGATTCGTAATATAATAGGTCAGTCTCTTATTTACAACGTAACCTAGTAGGAATTCGACAACTAAAGAAGTCAACTTCCCTCGATTAAGTGCAAATTTCGACATTTCATTAAAGATTAAGGGTGAGAGTGGATGTTGGTGGTCGCGTTTTTAACCATCATTGCTGTGAATAAGGCATCAGTCACTCTTGCGCTTACCTACTTGTCAGAAGGTGAAAACTGTTGCCTGTTTCTACAGCGGTGTATGACAAACACGTGACGACCATCAAACTTTTACTTTAATCTTGTTGATCGATTTGAAGCTCGATAGCATTTCATTAAATAAAATTAAAAAGTATACATTTATAACTTAGTAGTCCTCTCTAGACTCTACCTATAAACACTGTTAACAATCTTTTACTGATACAATAATAGCATGCAAACTACACCGGATAATGTACAGTTTTATCAAGGTAAATCAATTAATTCATCTAAGTTGACTACCACAAATTACTACTGCAATAATAGTTAAACTAATTCATAATTTATTTTTGGTAGCAACTGCCAGTAGTAGTTTGTAAAAGAAATGTTACACAAAATGCACTAAAATTGTCACAAGTTAGTGAGTATTTCTAACTACTTCTATCTAAAACTACATACAACAGAGTGTGTTAGTGTTGTGCGTGTATACGTCAAGTCAGTCATCCGGAAACGTCAAATGGAAACTAATTGGAAACATTGACGTTGAAAGCATCAGCAGAGTCGTCAGTCAAAGTCATTAGTCATCACGTACCTCAGTCAGTCTTGTCCGTCACTTGTGATCAAACTTGGACCATCCTGTTCCCCCGTAGGAAATATTTCACATCCTTCTTTGTCCTATTCGTTTGGTTTTCTGTCGTCGTCTTTGGCATTTCAGTCGTTGTTGAGGTCTTTGTCGTTGTCGTGGTCGAGGTGGTGGTGGTGGTCAATGGAGGGTCGGAGGGTAAGAGGTCAGCGGGTATAATACCTATATCATTGTCAGTAACTACAGGAGTTGGGATTAGAGGAAGTTGGCCTTTCATCAGCATGTCTAAGTAGACATCCATAGCTGTTATTTTAGGAAGCTCTTCTGAAGATCTTTGGATATTCCCATTCATGTAATTAGCAATTTTGTCTAAGTTGTGGCTGATCTTTTGCATTTTGTCGATAGTGAGGCCTTGTTTGTGGAAAACTGGGACTATTCGAGGTGTGACCGACTTTTTGTTTGATGCGTGCTCAAAAGGCGGATGTGGGTTGCGAGGGTCGTAGTCAGGATAGGCTTCGACCATAGCTGGTTCGCCGTAAGAGTTAACGGCTCCCCAGGACATGGGTTTGTAAGAAGGGACAGCTGGTGGTGGTGGTGGTTGGTAGGTGTCAGGTTCAGGTTCATGGGATATTGCGGCGGGTGCGGCGGAGGAAAATACGTTTTTGATCGCGCTGAAAGCGGTGTGCAGGATGGAGGGGGGTGGGTCGAGGGGCGTGTGACCGGTGTACGGCGGGTGTTGAGCTTCGCTGGTGCTGCCGACATCCAACGGCGTGAGAATGACGAGTCCGGCGTGAACTCCGTTCAGTTTACCCCGCCCTGTCTCGGAGAATCAGCTCAAATCAATCATAAAGTCATTTAAATGTGAAAACTTAACATTATTGGGAAATGCATACTGTCATCTAGGATCATGACACAATAAAGAGGCATATTTTGAACATTGTCTGTCGTTTTTGAAGTCTTTTGTGCAGATTATTGTCACCTTAAAACGTAGACTTATACAAATTTCCACTTAGTCCTGTCTCTCTGTCTTTGTTAGGGGTAATGATATATGTAGCGTTGCAGTTCTGTGTACTTTAGTAGATTTTAACTTAGGTTCTCCGTAAATTATAGATGGGCACTTTTATTTCAGTAAACCCTAACAGGTTCCGTCTTGGTCGTACCAGTCATTTAGGTCAGAAGTCGATCGTCGTTTTAGTTTTATCACAGTCGTGTGCGTGTATGAAAGAGATACCTATTCTGCGAAAGTGAACAGGAATGACTTGATGCATGATTGCGTCTCCTAGAATGAAAACATAGATAGTACGATGAGTAAACAGGTTTTAAGAATGCCGATTAAACTGTTGGTAAACAAAAATATGGTAAAGGATAGTAAGAAATACTTATAAAATATTTCGTGTGCATGATTTTTCAACATTTTTATTACCTACTGTTGCAAATGAGACATAAACACCGTAGCATATGACTGCGTGCTAGTGACTCCAAAGACCATCTTGTTGCCTATCCTTTGTTGACTTGAGGATTTGCTGTGTTTAACAGTTAGAGATCAATTGCATGGGCAGGTCTTTCACTATCAACTCAGTGCGCTTTTGGTAACACTGACGACTTTACTCACAGAAACACATGTCTACAGAGCAATGAGTAGTGTTATTGTTTCGGTAGTCTTCTGTACTTAAAGTGGAGACCTGCCCAGTCGGGCGGGGCCAAGTGTGAGCGAGATGATATTCCGCTCTGCCTTACTTTGAAGTGATGATATTTTATGCCGTTGTTCTTGTAGACTGTTTTTTTTACAGCGGATAAGAAAACTAGAGCAAGTTTTGGACTAGTTATCAGTATCAAAGCTCAAAACCCATAAGTCATATTTAATAGGGTAAAACCTTTATTTCCCTACTACTGCAGAGCTGAAATATGCGATATTTTTGAGCAGTCTATGTTTATATTCACATGTTCAGCACCATAGCGTTTAAAAAGATACTGAACTGATTTTGGTAAATGAGGTGTCAATCGATTCGAGATTTTGCTCCAGGTCCAATTTTTTGATGTTATATTTCCGTAGTCAGATTACAGTTTTTTTTAACTGTCTGTTATTTTTAGAGTTTCCGACATCGAAATCGATTAGGAGTATTAAAAAATACGTATTAAAGTCATAATTAAAAAACTAAATTAAAAATACAAATAAACCCCTGCCAGTGGCCCCCGCGGCATTGTGCCGAAAATGCTGGCAGCATTACCTCGCTGAATAGCTAAGCTAATTCTTTGTGCGAGATAACTGCCAGCCCTTCGGTCACCGGTGGCATCTGTAAGCCACTTCTATATCTCTTTGAAGAGGCTTAGGGCTCCAGGGCCCCACGGACCAAAGAAAGAAATTATATTAAACAGCAATATATATTTTTTCCATGAGAGGAGGCCTGTGCCCAGCAGTGGGACGTATATAGGCTGATGATGTGTGATGTGATATATTTTTTCCAGCTATAATATATAAAAATGAAACATGTTGGATTCTGAAGGATGTGGGACATCACTAATTAGCCATTTATCAACTAATTTGTATACAGTAATTAACAATATAATATAAAAGAAAAGTGCGCGCTCCTTTATTTTGAGCAGTATATATATTTATATAATCTACTCACTTGCTTGTGGCAACCACGGTTGCCAATTTCGCGCACCCCTTAACTGATGGTGGCAACTGTGGTTGCCAATCAAGTATGGGCTTCTTTGATAAAGAAAAATTGGAAGCAATTTGGGCTACCATTTTTTAAATCCGAAATCAAGTGAGCGGATAAGTAAACTAAGCCATCCATTTGACCCACGTCCGAGATGTTGGACGAAATGATATAACTGTTTGCCCCAGTCCGCGATGATTCAAATTATATCATCGACAGCGCCCAGACCTTTCACAAGAAGGTTCTCTTTCACCGTTCGGAGTTGTTTAAAGTACGTGGCTTAAGCGTTCGCGGAAACGGGCGCGGGATGTTTGAAATAATTTAAAGAAATGGTGTTCTATTGAGTCCACTGGACGAGCGGTAAGGGACGAGACTTGAAATCTGGTGGTCGAGGGTTCAAACCCGGGCTCGTACCACTGACTTTTTTTTAAAAACTTAGATACGAAATATATACCTATTTGATATTTTACAGTGACTTTTCGGTGAAGGAACATCGTGAGGAAACCGGTCTAATCCCAATAAGGACTAATTTTCCTTCTGGGTCGGAAGGTCAAATGGCTGTCGCTGTCGTAAAACTAGTGCCTATGCTTAATATTAAAGTAAGGTGCGAGAGCGGACCTCCGGCTTTTTTAGGACACAACCGGGAATAACGCTAGAAGGATGATAGAATCCTACAGAGTCTGGCGTGTGTCACTAATTTCCCCATAGCCTGTGAAGCCGGCCTACACATAAAATACCAGTTGGCCAGCAAACGGTTACACCCGTTGAACTGGCGTAGGAAATCGAATAACCATTAAATTATACTTTTTCCATAGCAAACGAATTACTTATACGTTATCTCTCTATAGAATTTAGCCTTGCATAAAGAAAAACTGTTGGAGAACCCATGTATAAAAATTGTACGGTAAAGTGTGTAAGTAATGAACCATACTCAAAAAAATATAGGTACTAATATATATTTTTTATTAATTCACGTTTAATTTGTTGTACATGTTACATAAAAATCTTAAAATATAAATACATTTTCATTTTATCAATTACTTCAATTTATAGTCGTTGGGCTCGTTATACCTAAATATAAACGATTTTCGCAGGGTAAAGTAAATATACTTGAAACCGCTGTCGCTTAGTTACTGCAGACTAGCCTTAAAGCAAGTCTCAGCGGGCGCCATTGTGTAATACGATTCAGTAGGTACTAGGTAGTAAACACTTCCTATACCAACACTCAATTTAAGCGATAACTACACGAGAAAAATCAGTGAACGATTACTACTGGAAAGTGTTGTGATACTTTTATTAATGATGTACCTACCAACCCAACCTATTCTTTTATTGGAATTACTTTTCGACTCGCTTTGTTGTGACTTCCACAAGGTTTTGGACGCCATGACTGTTAAAAAACAAATGAGCGTCGGTATAGCTAAAAAAGATCCTATTATGATTTGATGTTTGTTACTCAGTCACGATGAAACGGCTCAACCGATTTGGATGAAATTTAGCGCGGATATAGTTTTCCCGGGTCCACGCAGACAAAGTCGCGGGCGGAAGCTTGTCTATCATATCGTAGACAGATTGCCCTGTCCACTGGAGCACGACCCACTTTTAAGTGTTCCATAACAAAAAAAATGATCCCAACGAAACACTTACGTTACATAAGATATTACATACCTATTAATTGTAACGCCAAAAAAAAACAAATGCCTTTTCGAACAGTCATCAACTACATATACATATATACTACACAAGAGGGACCTTTTAGTACCTATTTACTGTCATTCCACATAAATCCAAAATCGTCAACACGAAATGATCATTTTGAAATTGGACCAAAAATAATACCGTCAGACTTTGGTAAAAAAGTAATTGCGTGTACTTTTCTATGATAAATTTTTATCTTGTTGAAAGTAGTCTTCTTCTTGTAGAGTATCTAGTCCAATTAGAATTTTGCCTAGTATGAATCAGGTTCATATTTAAATACGCGCAAAGTAAATCTCATATTTAAAACAAATATCAAAATTGAATATGAAAATCGTCCATTTTGTACAAAATTCGTATAAATTATAATTCGTATATGACGCATATGTATTTCCGATTAATTAATTTCATAGGGATTTATTTATTTTGATCTAATATCAAATAAGTACGAATATGTCAATTTTACATTAGTACGTTATTGCATTGTAGCATTATTCGGGCTGGATAATTTTCCATGTCGAGGATTTTCAAATTTACTTTATTCAGATTCGACCAATAATTTCGAGTTACCAAATTTTCCATAACCTAACCCTGGGCTTGCCCGAGTGAAAACCCAACCACATGCAAAAATCTAGTTACCAGGATTGTGTAAACTAAATTGCGTAATTTCATAAAACGGAGAAGTCATTTGCGGTTATGCATGGTACATTTTTTATTGACGTTGTTAAATAAATTGAAAATTACGGTGTCTGTCGCTCCGTCTAGACCAACCGTCACGCGACGTGGTTTGGGAATATAAAATTGTGTTTTGTATCCGTAACAACGAAGATTATTTATTATGCTATTTAGATTATATTGAGTAGAATAACAATGTATTAGCATTAAGTTCATGAAAAACAGAGGCATGCGAGTATTAAACACGCATTAAATATCGTATTCAATTACAATTATTTAAAATAAATATGTGAAAATTATGAACTGGAAATAAGAGCACTGAATTATTATAATTAGCTATGAAAATGTCGGTAGCTGTCTTAGTGTGGCTGGCAACCATAGTTAAAAATATCTAGCAAATATCTTGATTTTATCAGTGTTTTGGTGGAATCTTGGAATACGATTGAAACACTTTGAGAAATGTTTTTCATATCTACTAATAATAATTTGTGAGATTGTAGCTTTGTGTATTTGTAACTTTGTATGTAATGGGTAATGGACAGGAACCATAGGACCAATTTCAAAAATTCTTTCATCTGTGTGTAGAGTGGACTTTCCGGGTGGTCATAGGCTATACAGGGTGACACATAAGACGTAATACAAAATGTGAATCTATCCATGATTCTGAGCAACTTTTACTATGGGACCAACCAACTTTGTGTTATGCCAAAAAAAACCAACTATTTCATAAACTGTGCTCATTTTAGACTGAAGAAAATGTATGAACAGGCGATTTTTTTGGCATAACACAAAGTTGGTCCCATAGTAAAAGATGCTCATAATCATGGACAGATTCACTTTTTGCTTTTTTGTATTACGTCTTATGTGTCACCCTGTATATTGTATCCCGCGAGTTTGCCTGCGTTCTTTGCTATACGCGGGCAAAGCGGCGCGGGCAGCTAGTTCACAATAACCGTAGATAGAGAACGCGGCAGACCAAAGAAGCAATCGCTTGTCGTGAAGCCGACGTGAGCGAAAACGAGCTCACAAAAGAGGTTGCCCAGGATCGTGCAAAGTGGAAAAAGCCTAATAGGAAAGTCCTTGACAAAGACCGGGAACGCTAGGTAAAAGACACACTACGTGACTATTCTACTCATTGTTCATTGCAAAATCACTCAAACCACATGCGATGTCACGCTAGGATATCCGTTGGTATGATAACGTTTTCTTTGAGGTCAAGTATCGCTCAATTACATTATTCAAAACTGGATTTATGACGTCACGTTCTCAGTTAGCCAGAATGTAAGGCAAGCACGGTCATCATTTTGCTTTTAACGGACACAGTCGCCTTATATGAGTCGATCAGATTGTGATAGTTACGCCACGATGCTCAGTTGTTTTAGAATATAGAAGCCGTTGGGAACGGAGTTATTTTTAACCTCTTATAACCTCAATTGCCAATTTTGCGGACTCCTAAACTGATTGTGGCAACTGTGGTTTCCAAGCAAAGTATGAGCTCATACTTTGCTTGGAAACCACAGTTGGATTGAAGAAAAATTTAAAGTAGGCCACCTTTTTTAAAATCCGAAATCAAGTTAGCGTGAAGCCCGTCACAGACATAGCTATAATATAATACTAATATACCAAAATATAATTTGACGTCACACCTGGCCATAATGCGAGTTTTACTGCACGCTGTGCGTACAGGAAAACTCGCATTGCGGCCGGCCATTATAGCTAGGAATCTTACGATATATTTTTCGTACTAGTTGACAGAGTCCACATACGCAGACATAATAGTACATTACGTAACTAGGGCGGTGAATTCGTGAATGTCCCAGATCGCAGGTGTTTGTGGCCCGAACCGAAGGTGAGGGCCATAAATATGCGCTCTGGGGCTTTACGAATTACCGCCCGTGTTAAGTACAACATTTAACGTCTTCATCTGGCCGCAATGACAGTTTTCCCGCACGCGCAGCGTGCAGTAAAACTCGCATTATGGCCAGGTGTGACGTAAATATAATTATATGATAGCTAGGCATCCTACGATATATTATACGTACTAGTTGACAGAGTCCACACACGCAGATTTAATATATATTTCGGTATCTTACGGTATATGAACATATATTATAGCTACGTCTGCGACGGGCTTGATACTTTTCACGGGGCGGTATTTTGTACGTTAGGGCCTTATGAGCCGATCAAATTATGAGTCATGAGACTCATGAGCAGTGATCGTAACTTTTGTAGCATTTTTGGTGCAGCGTAGTATTGTTAACGGAATTTGTATAAATCATTTCAATCCTAATGCTTACAATTGTAATTAGCCTTTATTAGCAATTTTGATTGATTTAAAATAAAAAAAAAATAAATAAAAATAAAATAAAATATCTTTATTTCAGAACTTTTTAAAATTCCATACAAAAAACATAAACAAAGCAAATCAACTTAAATTAAACAATTATTAATTAATACTTACTAAATGTCAAAGAAGTTATAAAAAGCATACAATAAAAATAAAAATTAAAATGTCAATCATCAATTTATAAGTTTAACCCATGTACCCAGGATGGAACCGTCCGTTCTATCAGCAATGACCTTCAGAATCCTGTTGTCGCTGCGTCGGATGCGGTTTAAAATAGATGCAACCCGCTTTCGCCTAATCGCGTAAAAGTCATCGATACGAGCCTCGGCAAACATCCCCGACGCGCTACAGAACCGTGGCAACCTCATCAAAATTCTGAAGGCATCATTATACTGGATACGAAGAGCATTATAGGCTTTCAGCGTGTAGTTGACCCATAGGCTACCCGCGTAAAATACTTGACAGTATGCCTTAAAAAGGGTGACTTTAACTGGTTTCGAACATCGGGCAAACCTACGAGCCAACATATTGCTTCTGACCGCTAATGCTCTCCGTTCCCTCTCCAAATCGAGATCGTCCTTTAGGTCTTCCGTCACATAGTGCCCAAGGTATTTAAACTGTGTAACCCTCTGTAAGTCTTTACCTTTCAAAGTTATAGAGGGCACATGCGTAGCGTTCATTCTGTTTGACCTAAAGACTAGGACTTCGCTCTTTTTGGAGTTGTATACAAGACCGTGAGCGTCTGCGTAGGCCTCACATACACTCAGCATTTTCCTGAGTGCACTGACAGAGGGGGCCAGCAGCACCATATCGTCGGCGTAGCTTATGTTGTTCACGCTTACGCCGTCGACATAACACCCCACCGGCATTCTGCTGAGCTCCTCTATCAGCCCGTTGACATACAGATTGAAAAGCTTCGGCGAGGTTAAGCCCCCCTGCCTCACCCCGCAATTCAACCTATACGCCTCCGACTGTGCTATCCCCCATCTAACCGTATTAGTCTGGTTGCCGTACCAATATTTAAAAATATCTATAATTTCACGTGGGACGTTACTTGATGCTAGCTTATCCCACAGGACACCATATGACACCATGTCAAAGGCTTTGGACAGGTCTAGGAAGCACGCGTACACAGGCGTGCTCCTGTCTGTGTAATACTTGACGGTGTGCTTTAAACTTAAAATGGCGGTCTCGGTAGATAATCCTGCTCTAAATCCGAACTGTGCATCATGTAACTTTAGATATCTACCAAGTCGCATGTCAAGCACACCGTCAAGTACTTTAGCTATTATTGTAGCCAATGAAATGGGCCTATAGTTACCTGCGTCTGACACATCCCCAGTTTTATTTTTAACTATTGGAACGACAGTTGTCCTCAACATGTCATCCGGCAAAAAGGCATGACCAATACACAGCGAAAACAGCATAGTTAAAACTCTCGGTAAGTGTACCCCAGCTGCTTGCAGATGCTCGATGCCGAGCCCATCGTGCCCTGGTGACTTTCCTCGCGTCATGTGGCGGATCACATCAGACACTTCCTTACACGTGAACACGGTGAACTCATCGCCGTACTCGGCCTTACATGACTCTAGAGTCATGCCCAGCGGTGACTCAACTTGAAACTTATCTTTAAATAACTGTGCTATTTCTGCTGGTTCATTATATCCATTTACACTCACTGGTAGGCTGGGTCTTACATTAAGGGAATTAGTATGCTTCCAGAATGACTTAAAATCACCCTTTGAGCGATGGGAGGCCAATACATCCATTTTAATTTGGTCCTGATGGTTTTGACACCATTTCAACCTACATTTAAACCTGCGCCTGCTATCACACATATCACGGTATATACTTCCAGACTTCGGTTTACCACTATCGACCCACTCCAAAAATTTCAACCTCGCCTCTTTGTGCACCACACTCACATGTTTGTTCCATCCTGTAATATAGCCTCCTTTCCGCTTTACAGTCTTTTTACAGGTTAATACGGACGCTTCAACTAAAATACCTATAATTCTATTATACAGGCGCTTTATAATCATATGATGTCCCACATTGTCACAGTTTCTATCACAACACTCCCTGAGCTCCTCAGGAAAGTGAATATCACGCAACCTGCTGCTGCAGGCGTCGTGATACTCACTCACCTGTTCTGAACTCCTCTCGCCCCATATTACATAATTTTGCACTCTGCCACTCATATTTATTTTCCGTCTGACAATATTTAAGTTAATTTCGACCTCCATCGGGAAATGATCGGACCAAAATATATCATTATCTATTTTAATATTAACAACAGATTTCCACACTAACTCTGATACTAAACAATGATCTAACCAACGTCTCGAACCGTGTGCTTCACTTAGGTAAGTGTAACTGTCAGAGTGTAAACCTAACTTTACAACATCAGCGCAAGTTAACCCGTTTTCTAAACAAAATTCTAAGAGTTCCTTACCAAAGTAATTAACAAATTATGTAAATTTTGTCTATACCAATTCCGTTAACAACACTACTACATAATAATTACGCCACGATGTTCAATTGTTAGGCTACTTTGGCGGGCGGTTTTTTATACGTTAGAGAGCTTAAATACTGATGACAAGATTACCTTACTAGTTGTTGACACTGTCAGCTTTACTGATACTTATGACTCTGCACCGCCAACTCGGAAGTGGTCTTACTGATACACTGATGTAAGACGTTATGAGTGCTAATTTCTCGCTACAGATTTTAGCAGTTAAATGCTATATGATTTAGGTAAAGTTTCCTCGTTCCTGTCCTCATGTGGCCGCACGCGCATCAGCCGGTCCGACCGGTGACATAATGTACTTTCACTGAACCCCCTATATCGTCAAGCCAATTTGGATTCTTTGTCTTGATTCATAAAGTCTATATTATTAGACCCTGCTAACGTAGAATTGGTGTGAATTCTCGTTAATTCATCTATTAGTTGTTTGATAGCGGTCTAATAAAATCGAACGCTTAAAATCGGAAAAAATATGTGTTCTACAAAACAAACACGATCATGACATGCGAGTGTTTTAATAAGGTTGTCTAATTGAAGTATGACCATATATAAAAATAATTATATTGTCGTGTCTAACGATAATCTTAATGATGTCTCTGTGGAGTAAACATAATTATGCATTTACTTTCGTCCATAGTAATCATAATCATTAAACTCTATTAAACCGGTTACTTTCGTGACAACACCGCTGGCCATGTCAACATGATTGCTGCATTATGGTATTTTAAAGTAATGTTACATTCGTATAACAGTAGGCATAGATTTAGGTACATTCACGCCGTTCTTGCCTCTGTTCTTCTGCCGATATAAAGGCAACGTGATAAGTAAGAATGTGGAGCTGGTATTTACTTTATTATAAACAATTACTTCTAAACAATCTGACAACGAAAAGATCAATTAATATAATAAAAACAAATGCTATTTTATACGCAGAGAATGAACAGTAAAAACACACGTCATTCTAATCAAAATTATATAATTGGAAATTGCGTAAACGCACGCCTACAATTATGTCTCAATAATTTAAATGTTATTATAATTCATTTCTCATTTCAATATTTCTAGATCGATTAACGCCATACTAAATTATTAGACATACATACATAAAAAATCAGAAAGATGCCAATTGCCAATACGAGGAACTTGCACAACCATATATGGATAGATATGCAGTTATAGATTATGCAGTTTATAAATAGGTGATAAAAGAAACTGCGTCTCCATTGGTACGAGTATGATTTCTACACTCTTATTAGCTATATATATATATATATATATATATATATATATATATATATACAGGGCGTCCCAAAAATATGGGACATGAAGGGGAAGTACCTTAAATAGCGTAGATAGGGTATTATGCTGAAAGAAGACTTTATGCTATTTTTGAAAGTTAGTAATTCTGCATTCAAAGCTTTTCGAAAAATTACTTGCTTCGTTTGGGAATCGAACCGACTTAAATGTGAAAAAAAAAATCATCCTTACTTTTACAATGCCAATGGAAAGAATATCTAAAAATTATAAATCTTCTTTAGTAACATAGTATTTTAAAAGAAAGGAACAACGTGAAATTAATCATTTTAATCAAATTAAAAACATACATGAAACTGCCGAAGTCAATTAAGTAGGTTTGTTTTGATTTTGCCTTTTATCAAATTTACATACAACGTATTAAAATACTAAGACGTTTAATCATTTTATCTACATGTGCACTTATAATAAGGAAATGTGTACTTAAAAGTGTTTTATTAAGTGGGTATTTATTTACGAATAATCAATGCTATCTATGGAATGATAATATCGCTACTTTTCGTACGTCGTCGTCGGCAATAAATAATTTTCTTGAAATTTGACTTGAACATTTTACATTGTTCCTTTCTTTTAAAATACTGTGTTACTAAAGAAGATTTATTATTTTTAAGCTATTCTTTTCATTGGCATTTTAAAGTAGGGGTGTTTTTTTTTTCGCATTTAAGTCGGTTCGATTCCCAGAAGAAGCAAGTAGTTTTTCGAAAAACTTTTAATGCAGGATTACTAACTTTCAAAAATAACATAAGGTCTTCTTTCAACAAAATACCCTATCTACGATATTTAAGGTACTTCTCCTTCATGTCCCATAAGTTTGGGACGCCCTGTATAGTCTCTCATTATCATAATCATGAGATATAAAAAAGACTGTCGGAAAGGCGTGAGACTCGCAACTTTTCCTCCCGATAACAATACAGGCATTGTCATCTGATACTAGCTTCACATCGATTCAAATAAAACATCCATTACAACTGACAACCTTCGTCCTATTTTGCAACGCCAAAATTTGCAACGCCAAAATTTGTGCCATGTAACGCAGTTTGCAAATCCAAATTATTGGTAATTTTTTTTGACTACTGCATCAGATACTCGTGAGGTTTGAGTAATCGCCGTGGCAAATAAATGTTTGTTTCCGTTGAAAGGGAAAGCAGACGTTTATGTAAATGTATGGTTAGAAGTACTTAAGAAGGCAGACTTAGAATCCGAAACTGGAACATGCTAGTGAAATCAATAATAGATGGACGATAAAAATAAGATACACCGTCAATGAAGATGAAGACGAAATTAGTTAATCACAATAAGATATTGGTTAAGCTGAAGGGAAGATCAAAAAATGACAAACGACATATCTACTGAAATGTAAGTAAAAACTTACAGCTACAAGAACTAAATATCACTTTACAAGAAAATAATAAATAAGATAAACACAAAACTAGATCCCACTTTAAGAAAGTCAGAAGAATCTTTATAGAAGATATGTACACGTATTGTTCCGACATCTGGTTGATGCTGTCTTACCAAAGTGATGAAACTAAATCATAGTATCGTTCATACAGCTCCTGAGAGGGGTACGGTGGCGGTGGGTTAGAAACAACGTTGTCTACGACTGATGACATCACTATTAATTCTGAAAGAAAATAGCCATTGGAATGATGAGAATATCATATGCAATACACTTTTAATATATAAAAACTGATTTAAACTAGTCGGTCGATGGTTTACATTAACGTTTTAGGTGACATTTGGTATCACTGTAACTATCACTTTCACTTAATGATTTAATGAAATTCCTAAAAGTTTTGATAATATTACACAGCATAGATTGATTTTCTAAAATATTTGTACAAAAATGGAATAAAATGAAAATAGTTAGTTTTTAATTGAAAAGCAAGTCCTTACCACTCGCGTGATGTAAGTAGGTTGCACTTTTCGAACTGAATAATTCATAAGACATTAACATTCCGCACTGGCAGTGAAAATAATATTTTTGGTGTCATATGAGTTAGTCATTGTTGTGTCTGCATTCATTATTTAATCTTTTGGTGTTCCTCTTAACATTTTCTTTTTCTTTTGACTAACGTGTGACCTTAGGTTAGGTCACAGGTTGAAATGACTCATTATTACCTACCAAGATTTTCTAATTACATCATTTACCATATTTTTAACTAATTGAACGTTGGTTCATTTGTAGGTAGGTTTTCTTTCTTCAAGCCTTCCAGTGTCAAAAAACAATTACCGTATTTATTCTATTGGTTGATTGATTAAAATATTATTATTCGGATCTTCAACAGAACAAATCACAAACCTGTTGCAGTTTTTAGTGATTTCGATATAAATTTTTAATTACTATACCCCAAATTGCGTAACCTTAGGATCCACACGGAAGTATTCGTTACATCATGATGTTCCTGTCTAGAGGTCAGTTTCGATTCACTCTTTGGAAATATTTAACTTCATGTTCCACTTTTAAAAGCTTATGCATGTAATGGTAACTAAGCAATTCAGCCGCGTTCAATCCAACGATGTCTATGGGTAGGTACTCATTTAGTTATGTTTTAATCATTTGTTTGACACGACACATCATTCTTGTCATCGTGCAAAATAAATTGTTTGGTGTTTCTAACTCCATGTTTCTTTGCGCATTTGATTTTCACCTATTTGGCATGCAAGTAAAATACTTATTTTGCATAAATCTACATGGTTTGAATGGAAGCTTAGAATGTATTGGATGGTTAAAAAACAGATAGCCTATGATTCCTAGAAACTGAAAGGTTTTTTTTTTTTAAATTCCAATTACGATTTCCAGTGTTATAGAGAAAATTCACAAACGACAGCCTGTTTTAACTGGTCTACTCATTAAATCCTGTGTAAGTATCCGTATCAGTTTTTTGTCAGCACCAATAAAGATTTACGCAACCATACGAGTATTACATCCATACTGGATATGACTCTTTCCAGTTTGTTACCTCTGGTTACGTAACATACCTTTAATGACGGATGATTTAGTTCCTTTAGGGTTTTCATATAATAATGCTTCCGCAATTTTGTTCTGTATTTCCGCAAAATTTCTAGTATATCTTCCAGTTTGTTCTTCTTCTTGCCATAGCTTAATCTTAATTCACTCATTCCATATACAATTTGAATTTGTCTACATTTCTTTGTTTATCTCGGATATCAAAGGGAAGTATTGTGGTTCTCTAACATAACAATACTAATGTTTTTTTGCGTAAAAAATAGTTTGCCTTAAAATCGCATGACGATTGTTTTTTTTTGTATCGAATGCAGCAATTTTATGGGCATTTTATACGTACTATAATGTAAACCAACTTGGTTTTGCTTCTTGCGGTTCTAGAATAACAACTTGGGCGCTATGATTTTAAGTCTTACTTAAGAAAGAGCAAGACTGTAAAGTAACTCTTCAATATACTGTTATATTTCATCTTTCATTGGCTTTGTCCTTTGATTTTATACGTTTATTTATTTTATGAATAATGCAGTATCGTAGTAAATTCAACGACTGTACTTTAATTTGAAAAGGGACACCATCAAATTAATTTTATTACCTACTTGGACAGGTGTGTGTATTGTACACTTTATATAATGTTTCGTATATTAAGATTTTACGATTTTACGTGATATGGCAAAAGGTTTACTCATTAGATGGTGCAATCTAAGTTACTTTGTTTAGCTAGTGTCTCTGCGTAGGTGATTTTATCCTAAATCATTTATGAAGCAATGTCTGGACAGACTAGATTATGAAAATTCTAAAAGCTGTCATATTGTGTCCATCAATCTTCTACCCATAATAAGTACCCATAAGTGACAGTAATGGGAGCATTATGCTGAGGTGGAACCGATTCGTGACAAAACGCTATATCTGCCACGTTTTTAATGATGCATTGGTTTGTCTCGAATAAATGTTTCTTTCTTTTATAATACAACCGTTTAATGGATTTCCATAATAAATAAATGCTGTATAAATTAACGTGTATTGACACTTTCTTAACAGTCAACGAGTACAGCAAAAAAAAACATCCACCAGATTGAACCAAAAAGGCAAAATTACAACAACAGGTACCATTGCTACCGAGAAAGCACAAATAAAAGTTTAGTCTCACACTATTGACCGAGAATCGAACTCGCTATCGGTGGTGTGGTAAGACTGTGGTGTTTCCCACATTATAACTACAAACCTTCAAAATCTTTTAAAAGCATAACAATGTTTAATTGATGGGTTCAAAGAACGACCTTCCGTGTTGTCAGAGTGCGATGTCCGTTGTTACGGTAACTGCCCGCGTAATGCTGTATTATATTATAACATCTTTGTGATTCTGTTGCGTAACAGTGTTAATCCACCTATTATGGAACGGTGGCTTGAAAAGAGGTGCAACCTCTCTACAATGTATTCTGGTTTGAGTGAGTTGCACCTAATTGTCTTTAAGTAATCGTAAGTAGTGTTCCTGAAAATCTGAATGTATGGAAAGTTTCACAAGTTTGCATTATGATAACACAGCTCCGCACATCTCTGGTGGATTTTTACACTTTTTGGGCACATTAAACGGAACTATCCTAAGATTTGGGATTCAGGAATTCTGATTTATTTTCTGTGGATCTACTGTTTCATAGTCGTTGTGTATTCTATTCATCGACACTGATACTCCGTCTCGCTGTACTTGTAAGTCGTGGGGCATTCGTTAAAGAGAGAAAGACACTTGAAATCGACGCCCACAGTGTTTAATTATAAAATTATGATGAATTCAAAATACGCTAATACAATAGTTTTGTTCACTTGCATTAGTCTACCTTCCTTCAAACCTACGTAAGCATTGCGCGTTTTGTTCTGAAATGCCAGTTATCAAATCAAATTTATGTCTTTTATGTAGGCAATTAAGGAATACCTTAATGCAACGACGAATACTTGAACGTTTACTTTATACACGTCTGCAAAAACAAAGTTGGTTTGCGGTACTTGCGCGGGAGGGATGACATTCTGCAAAGAGGTGAATCTAGTCCGATTACGCGTCGTGAAACTACCGCAGAAACGGACTCAGTACAATAGTATGCCTGGTAGGCCCGTAATTGTGACGCACACATGAGTTAACTTAACACCTGGTCATAAAGTGACGATTACCAGCCGCTACACGTGTGGAAAATCCCACTTTCTGCCCAGGGGATAACGTAAAATATTGCAGATTGCATATTTACCAACCATGTAATAATAATTATATATCAGCTACAATGCGCGCCGCGTAGCTGTGTCTTAAGTACTTGGCCGTTGCCGTTTTGTTACAATATTTACTGGCGCCATTCCAACTTTGAACTTTAAGTTTATTGGAGAGTGAATATTATCCACCTTAAAATGTATGGCGATGTGTCGTGAAATCTATTTATGAAATATTCGTCTCTATACTATTGAATTATCTTAACTGTTTAATAATACTAGTAGATGTAATTGTTACATACCGTCTAAATGCGAGGGGTATTTGTGCGAAGCGAAGCCGGTGGGCGCCGAGGGCGCGCCGTAGTGCGCGGGCGCTGTCGGCGCCGAGTAGTGCGCCGGCGCCGAATAGTGCGCCGGCGCCGTGGGGGCGCCGTACGCGCTGGGCGGGTAGTCCAGGTGCGCAGGTGGTCCGTATACAGGTGGCGCTGGAAATGCGAGCAATGTGAGAATCTTGTAAAAAAATGCTTGACGCTCTATTACCCCTAAAACTGACGCCTTCATTGGGGTAAATGAAAAAAATAAAACAAATATTTAACGACATAGAAAGTATTATTAACGCTCTCAAAAAAAAACGCTCTCAACTAGTCTTCGGAGATCATAAAAATAAATCAGCAAACAATTGGCAACTATTTTGGTTAGGAACTTAGTCTTTAATTAGATGCAACTTTTCAAAACAAATTATTTGTATGTTTCAGGGTTGACCGTTCATAGTGTGAAAGCGGCTGTAAATGTGGTTTTGCCAATGTCACTTTAATGTAATCCCAAACTGTGAAGTAACGTAGCTACAGTTAATTTCAAAGAACAGTTTCTAATAAACTAACATAACATATCTAATAAACCGATTAGGAAGGTGCATTCCACAACATACACACACACAGCACACCACAGTGGGCACAGTAGTTCACTTTTTTCTTTGGTTTTTGTTTTGTTCTGCAATAAGTACTATGTGTTGTATCACGAATAAATAAATTCATTCATTCATTCGGAAATACGAAGTATGTATGGCATCTTTGAAAAAAAAACCTGAAGTAGGTACATTGTTGCACTCTACAACAATCATTGACGTCAAACAAGGCAAAAACTTATGACACATTTTAAATGTGGCTGAACCATTTGCCCATATTAATTAATAGCCGATGCAAAAAAGGTATTAATTGAGTAATAATAACGTAATACGAATAATATTAAACCTTCATGCGTAACACAGGAAAACACCCGGCATATAAATGCTGTTGTATGTTGTTCACAAGCTGACAAAAGTAAGTATACCTACCTATATTTCTGACACAGGTAGGTGTTCGCGCCTCTTCAGTCATAATCGGCAGCTTACCTTTTTCTTTCTTATTTTTAAAAGCTACGAATGTCAAGTGTGTTATTTTAATTCATATTGAAGTCTGTCAAGAGATTGTGCAAAAGTATTATTATATCTACTATTTTACATCAGGCTATGTTTTTCATTCATGTTTCTACATGAATAATTGGTCCTAAACGACCGAATGTACAAGTGACCAATGGATAATTAAACAAAGTTGAGTAAAAATTCTACCGCAAATTGTATAACAAATACGTGCTTCATACAAAGTCTACGGCACAGCGCAGCACGCTGCCGCGACTGTCGGCAACAACGGAGACGACGTCGTGCAAGCAGCGCCCGCTTGCCACGTGCAGGAGCTACGTAAAGGAAACAACGGCCAAACGAAAATCGCCCTAATCACCAAGTTATTTCAGAGTTCCAATCTTCGCCAATACAATCGACCCAATACAAAAGTGACCGAGAATTCCCAGACCATCAAATATCTGCTGGTACATGAGCTACCAGCTGGTTGAGGAGGTTCTGCGGTTAGGTTGGGCGTCGGCTAAAAGAAAGTGAGTCCATTCCATATCATTCCTTAAGCATTTCGTGAATTCAATTTCAATTAGGTTATCATCTTAGAAATCGCATTTTCAAATTACGTAATTTCGGATTTAAATTAAAAAAATTGAAATCGAATTTTCCGAACGTCATCGTCACTTTTGTTTTGAACTTCAAAACAGAGTATTGATTGTTTGGAAAATGTCACAATCAAACTTAAAAATGTCAAATAAAGATGAATTCACTAAATTAATACGGAAGCGCGGTTCTATTAAGGCGCGACTTACGATTTTTCAAAAGAATGTGGCCAAATATCCTTCTGAAACTTTACTACCAGATGCGGAGCGTAAGGAATTGGAGCTTAGGGTCGATAAAAAGGAAACATTATCGCTAGAATTTGACGACGTTCAATTGGAAATCGAATGTTTGTGCGAGGATCCCGACGAGCAATATATAGAAAGGGAAATGTTCGAAACGTCATATCTAAACGCAATGGTACAAGCTAGGGATTTACTAGCGCACACTAGGCGTGCACGGTCAGGCTCCCTCGGTGGTAGCCAGGGTAGTCAGTTCCAGTCTGTGATGAAATGCAATCAGGGAGACAAAAGGGGCTCTGACGTTCATCATGGCGGTTCTTCAAATGCTAGGCCGTATCAAATACGTCTTCCGACGATAACTCTTCCAAAATTTGACGGAACGTTCCAAAACTGGCTACACTTTAGAAATACCTTCTGTTCTTTGGTGCACAGTAACGAGGCGCTAGATTTTATAAGTAAATTTCTTTATTTACGAGCCAGTTTGGAAGGTTGTGCGTTAAATTTAATAAGCTCACTTGAGCTTACAACGAACAACTACTCTATTGCAAGGGATACTCTCATCGATCGCTATGACAACAACAGGCTATTAATTAACAATTATGTCAAATCATTGTTTGACGCTAAACAACCACGTGAGACATCAAAAGACTTGCGCGACTTTATGGATACTTTCAACAAGAGCCTTCGATCTCTCAACGCTTTGGGAGAAGCGACTGAAGGCTGGGACACACTCCTCGTTCACATCGTGACTACTAAACTGGACCCATGCACCTTGAAGGAGTGGGAAACGTTTCGAGGTTCTATTGAAAAGGTTGACTATGCATTGCTGAACACCTTCTTGAAGAAACGAGCAGATCTTCTCTAGAGCTTGGAAGGGCACAACAAGCTGAAGCCTTCTATTGTTTCAAAACCTCATGTGAACCGGGGAATGGTAACTGTCAACAACTCGCCGTCGCGGTGGAAGTGTGTGGTGTGCAACGGGGACCACACAATATACCATTGCGTCGAATTTCTTACAGCAGCGATACCGAAGCGCAAGGAAATAGTGAACAAGTTGAAAGTCTGTCACAACTGTCTTCGAATTGGCCATACTGTCAACGACTGTAGGCACTCAAGCTGTCGTGTATGTAGCAAGAGACACAATTCGTTGCTGCATTCCAAGGATGATGAAAAGCCGCATTCAGACAAGCAGGAGGCCATCGCTGATTCCAAGATCATAACAACCACCGCAAGAACATCTCACCAGGTGCTGTTGTCTACAGCATGCGTCAAAATATTTGACAGCCAAGGCAATGCGCATATTGTTCGTACCCTACTCGACTGTGGCAGCACGTCATGTTTCGTCACCGAAAAGCTGGCGAACGTACTACAGCCAAAGATGCTAGCTGTCAAGACAACTGTCACCGGGTTGAACAATTGTCCATCATCAATAGTCAACAAGTGTGCTCTACATCTAGAGTCTATCAATGGGACATTTGAAGCGACTATTGAATGTTATGTCATCCCGAACATAACAGAGCCTCTTCCCGCGTACAAGATGAACATCCAGGAAATACAAATTCCATACAGTCTCAATCTAGCTGATCCTGAATTCGCAACGCCAGGAGACATCGAACTTCTACTAGGAGCTGACATTTTTTGGGACTTGATACAAACAAAGCGGATTCACCTTGGCAAGGATCAACCAACGCTGCAAGAGACCAAGTTAGGATGGGTGGTGTCAGGAAGCGTCCCGGCAGCTCCAAGGATAAGATGTCGAATCTTACAAGGACTTCATAAACGAGTACGAAAGCATGGGCCACATGTCAAAGGTGACACCTGATGCCAGTGAAGACAGTGCCAAGCAGTACCATTTGCCACATCATGCAGTAATCAGAGATGATAGCTTAACGACGAAGCTAAGAGTTGTCTTCGATGCTTCTGCGAAGACGTCCAGTGGGCTGTCATTCAATGACATCCAGCTAGTTGGACCTGTTGTTCAAGACGACATCCTCGCAATTCTGCTGAGATTTAGACAACATGCGATAGTAATCTCTGCTGACATTGCCAAGATGTATAGACAGGTTTTCGTGCATCATGAACAGAGGCCTCTACAGCAGATCATCCGGCGTGAAAACAAGCATGAACCCTATACCGTATATCAACTGAATACGGTAACTTACGGCACCGCGTCAGCTCCATACTTGGCAATAAGGTGTTTGAAGCAACTAGCCGATGAATGCAAGGACCGCTCAATCGGTACAGTCATTGAGCATGACTTCTATGTTGATGATTTGCTTTCTGGAGCAGATACCGAAAGCGAAGCAACCAGAATCTGCACAGAAGTTAACAATCAACTACTATCTGGATGTTTTGAACTGAGAAAATGGAGATCAAACAATGAGACAGTGCTTGCAAATCTATCCGACGTGGCAGCTAACTGTCAGTACACGTTCAACGAATCTCCTGTATCCAAGACATTAGGTCTTTTGTGGAACAGTACAACTGACACCCTCAGTTATAAAATAGACATTTCAGAGATCAGAACGACCTATAACAAAGCGAACGATTCTCACAACGATATCACAAATATTCGATCCACTGGGTCTAGTGTCACCTTCGGTCATACAAACCAAGGTTCTATTGCAACGATTATGGCTTCAGAAATTGGACTGGGAAACCGCAGTTCCAAATCAAATCGCAAGTGACTGGAACGAAATCGTTGAGACACTAAATCATCTGAATGTGCTAGATATTCCCAGACATGTACTACAGAAAACGCCAAAGCGAATCGAAATACATATCTTTTGCGATGCATCTGAAATGGCATATGGAGCATGTACATATGCTAGATCTATTGATTCCAATGATACAGTCCGCTCTCAACTACTATGTGCTAAGGCCAAGGTAGTACCACTAAAGTCTACGACGTTGCCGCGACTCGAATTATGCGGTGCACTGGTAGCTTCTCGACTCTGTCAAAAAATCAAACAGTCACTTAGGATTACAATTGATAAATTCGTATTTTGGTGCGACTCTTCTATTGTTCTTGGTTGGCTAGGAACCCAGCCAAATAACTTGAAAACGTTTGTGCGAAATCGGGTTTCTCGTATCCAAGAAGCTACGGCTCCGTACACGTGGAGATATGTTGCAAGTGAAGCAAACCCGGCCGACGTCCTCTCCCGAGGTATCAAAGCTGATGCCATTCAGAATCACGAATTGTGGTGGCACGGACCCTCGTTTCTAATATCAGAGGAACGGCTGTGGCCTACACATCATTCTATCAACCCTGTTGACCTACCTGAACAGCGAATAGTTTCGACCGTTGTTGCACAGCTTCCAGACGATATGATTGATACTATACTCAATCGGTGCTCTACATTTACTTAAAATAAAAAGAGTATTGGCATATGTCTTGCGTTTTATCAGTAATTTGAAGATTCATCCACCAGCACAACGCGTCAAGGGACCACTGTCATGTGAAGAATTACACAAGGCTCTTATGATTATACTTAAGAGTGTCCAAGCTAAACACTTTGCAGGCGAGATTGAGAGTATAAGGTCAAATAAGGAATTGTCACATAATAGTTCCTTCGCAAAGTTGCAACCTTTCCTATGTCAAATGGGGATTCTTCGTGTACGAGGTAGACTATCGCAATCTAACGTGAGTTTTGATGTCAAGCACCCTGTAATATTACCAAAACGAGACATCCTAACTACCAGGATTTTTGAAGATCAGCATATCACGTCAATGCATGCAGGTCCTCAATTGCTATTGGCTTGCATACGCCAACAGTATTGGCCTATTGGAGGTAGGGACTTAGCCCGATCTATAGTTCACAAATGTATCACGTGCAGAAAGATAGCTGCTCGTGTAAATTACCCCATTATGGGAGACCTACCGGCTGCTAGAGTTGAAGAATCAGCTCCCTTTAACGTAACTGGAATTGATTACGCTGGCCCAATCATGATCAGTAGCAAGAAAGGTAGAGGCGCTAAATATCTCAACGCTTATATTTGCGTCTTTGTCTGTTTTGTAACGAAGGCCATGCATCTAGAATTAGCTACGGATATGACGAGTGCCACGTTTATTTCAACGCTCAAACGATTTATTGCTCGTCGCGGAAAACCTTCTCACATTTATTGTGACAATGGATCCAACTTCGTTGGTGGTTGGAACGAAATCAAGGCTAAATTACCCGATACCTTTTCAAATGACGGCATCCAATTCCATTTTACGCCTCCCTACGCTCCTAATTTCGGCGGACTATGGGAAGCAGGCGTTAAGTCTACCAAACATCACCTTAAACGCGTTCTTGGCTTAGCTCACCTCACATATGAGGAATTAAGCACTACACTTTGCCAAATTGAAGCCATCCTAAACTCGCGTCCATTAACACCACTATCATCATCTCCAAAAGATTTATCACCACTCACTCCGGGCCACTTTCTTATCTTTCGCCCACTGACCTCACTACCGGAGCCAATTTGTCCAGCTGGTAGTAACACTGTTCAACGATATCAACGGATCGAACAATTACGTCAGCACTTTTGGCGCCGTTGGAGCATAGAATACTTGTCACAAATGCAAGAAAGATTGAAATGGAAACGCAGGGTTTCTAACATCGACATAGGAACTCTAGTCACCATAAAGGAAGATTCTGTCCCTCCACTGAAATGGAAGATGGGACGGGTAACCGCGCTACATCCCGGACGTGATGGCGTCGTGCGGGTAGCAGACATATTTACTGGCTCCGGCTCTTGTAGACGACCAGTCACTAAGCTGTGTCCACTGCCCGTGGTGGATTGAAGCAGGCACCTTCAAGGGGGGCGACATGTTCGCGCCTCTTCAGTCATAATCGGCAGCTTACCTTTTTCTTTCTTATTTTTAAAAGCTACGAATGTCAAGTGTGTTATTTTAATTCATATTGAAGTCTGTCAAGAGATTGTGCAAAAGTATTATTATATCTACTATTTTACATCAGGCTATGTTTTTCATTCATGTTTCTACAGTAGGTAGTATTGTACTTATTGCAAGACGTTCTCAAAAGATGAAAATATTCTCCAAAGCACGAGAACTTGAGGCAAGTTTCCGTATAGGGAACATTCCTAAGGTTTACTGGTAGAGAATGATTTATATTGTACCATAAGTTATTCCTTTGTGCAATAGAGATTAAATCTTAGAGCATGTATGCTCTAAGGATTAAATAAATAAAGGTAAAAGGTTTGTAAGGATTTATGATCTAAAGTTATTGCGATTTTTCCACATCAGAAAGTATCCCAAAGGAACAATAAATTTTGTAATCAACATGTTTTAAAATGATCAATAAATGGCCACTTAGAGAACTATCTAAAACCGTTCCATTTCGTAAGAGATATATTTTAAAATCTTGTTTTATTTAAACAGGAATAAAAACACAACAACACTTTAATAAAAGTAACGTTAATAACTGGTAGGTATTCTTACAATGATTTTTTAGAATATAGCGAGTGCTCGCATAGAGTTTCACGACTTTCGAATTTTATATCTGTGTATTGATACTCCCAAGTATATTTATTATTTCTTTAAGCACAATTTTAAATTTAATTAAACTCGGCATTGTTATAATTATCCAGTGCTTTGGGCACTTACGGAATTCAATGCTTAAGTCCCATACTAAAGTAGCTCTTGGTTCTCATTTTAAAACGGCATACCGGAATAGCATGAAACTTTTTACAGATGATGGGATCTGCGATATCTAGGTCGGGAGCCAGTTTCTGTGGCATTAAATTTTAATTGAAATATATTAGAAAAAAACAATTAAGCAATTACCTGCACAATTTGTAAGAAAAAAGTTTCATCTAATTTTTTTTTCTGTTTTGATATGGCGGATCCTATTGTGTATACAAAGTTTCTTGTTATTCTAGTATACAGGGAGGAACATTTCCTTGGACTAAGCTGAAAGGACAGTGTTATATAAGTGATGTACAACCGATCTTTTGTAATTGTTAAGCTGGATTTAAAAGAAAAAGAAACATAAAAATCGAAATATTTTAATCTTAGTGACAACCCTAATACTACAAGGTCTGTCAACGGTCACTTCATTATGTTGCTGTTTGTAATTTACTTGATCTTGCTGACGTCATTGAATCTACTGGATAGGGTTGAAACGTACAGTTTTTTTCACCAAAGTTTAACAAGTTGTATCTCGGTAACTGTTAGAAATATTAATATGGTTACTAGATGAGAAGTAAAGTAATAAACCTGATCTATATCCCATTTGCTTAAAAGTCCATCGATCTGTTCCACCCAGTATATAGTTTCAAAATGAGACTCAAACTATGTTTGTATAGAGAGTCCAGCGTCCAGGCTACCTTAAATAGGTAGATAAAATGTATATCTTACATGGTTTCTTATGGCTCAAAGCAGCTGACGATACAATCTTCTTGCCAAAGTTGCTGACAGCTTCACCCTTCCCCGATATGACCTTGCCGACGGTCGCAGCCAGCGCGCCACCGCCCTTGATCAGCTGACCCTTCAAGATGGTGACTCCTCCAGTGATGGCCTTCACAGCTTGGAGAAGAGTGAAGAGGATGGATTTCTTGAGACCCCAGAAATCTACTTTGCTTTCTTGCTGTGGAGGAAAACGGTGGTTTGATCCATGAAAATAACACTAAGAAAGAAGATGGAGTATTTGAAAATTAGAGCTGTTAGGCATTTGTTAAAAACAGAGATTAAGTTTTATGCGTCAACAAATTACTTATAAACTGTTACTTTAAAGAAACGTCAAAAATACGTCGTCTCTACAAGCAGAATAAATGACATATGGTATAAAAATTGTATTTAGGTAAGCATTGTAGTACATTGTAGTTGACATGAGGCTATCCGCAGCAGAACCAAGATAACCGATATAGCCCTACGAATCTCTAAACTTAAGTGGCAATGGGCAGGGCACACAGCACCTAAAACCGATGGCCGTTGGGGCGGAAAGGTTCTCGAGTGGCGACCACGTGCCGGAAGGCGCAGCGTGGGTAGACAAAGTGGACTGATGACCTTAAAGGTTGCGGGAGTCCGCCGGATGCGGGTGGCGCGGGACGGGTCACTTTGGCACACTTTGGGGGAGGCCTATGTCCAGCAGTGGACGTCTTTCGGCTGATATGATGATGATGATGATTATTATAGTACATTTAGAACATTTATTGTCTATAAAGAGAAACATACAAAAATCTGAGACTTAAGTCCTTGCTTGCGCAGTTTTGTAGAAGCTCTGGCAGAACCCTAGTTTATTTGTCAAAAAATAAAATAAGTGATACTGATAAAATACCTCCGTTCATTACGAATTATATACCTATATGGCAAATAACTAACATCCTTACATAACAGGAAGCTTTAACCACAATTGACGTAATTCAGAATACGAGGGCTGTTCCGAAAATAGTTAGTCAACAGCGTACTATTAATCGTATTCATATAATTTTACTGTAGCTCAAAGGCAAATTTCATTACAAACTTTTTCGTGTAAATGTCACTGGCCAGTGACATTCCGTTATTTTTTCATGAAATCAGAAAAAAAACATGTCTGCCACTTTTTGCTCGCAAAAATGGAGCTAACGCGGGAAGCATTTCGTGCTATGATATATTATGATTATAAACGAGGGCTAACTTACAAGGATTCTCGTGAAAATTTAACTAGTGTTTTTGGGGCATTATCCCCATCTCTTGCCACTGTCAGTTACTGGTTCCGTGAATTTAAGCGTGGGCGGAGCGACGTCAAAGATGAGCCTAGAACGGGGCGACCGCCAACGGCAGTCACTCCAGAAAATGTTATCAAGGTGGAGTGGCTAATCAAGGAATCTCGAAACATTACCCACCGAGAGATTCAGGATGAACTGAAGATTGGATCACAGGCAGTTTCTACCATTTTGCATGACCACCTTCAAGTTCGGAAGGTTTCGTCTCGATGGATACCACATTTTCTCACACAGGAGCAAAAAGATAGACGTGTCGATTGGTGCAAATTTATGCTAAAAAAATTCGATAAAGGCGATTCACAACAAGTGAGCTACATTGTGACATCCGACGAATCTTGGATATATAGCTACGACCCATTTACAAAACTGCAATCCACGCAATGGGTCTTTGAAGAAGATGATTTACCTACTAAAGTAGTTCGCGGCCGAAGCGTCAACAAAAAAATGGTTGCTGTTTTTTTTCGACGTAGTGGACCGGTAGCCGTAATTCCACTTGAAGATCATAAAACAGTTACCAGCCAATGGTACAGTGAAGTTTGCTTGCCACAGGCCTTCCAGGAGCTGAACGTCAGCCGTCCAAGTACTGGAACCCGGGGCATAATTTTTCATCAAGATAATGTTCCGGCTCACACGGCTGCCAGAACCATGGATTTTTTTAGCAAATCAGGAGTGCAACTGCTACCACACCCTGCGTACAGCCCTGACCTGGCTCCGTGTGATTTTTTTCTGTTCGCCACGTTAAAAAAATTATTACGTGGGCGACGATTTTCGACGGCGGATGAAGCAGTAGACGAATTCAGGCGACTTTTTTTTGACCTTCCGCAAGAACAGTTTTTTTCCTGTTTTGAAAGTTGGTTCAGTCGAATGCATAAGTGCATAAATGTAGCAGGGGAATACTTTGAAAAATTGTAATTAAAGTTTTATTATATTCCTTATAGTTTTTGTTTAACTAAAAATTTTCGGAACAGCCCTCGTACGACTTATCGGGTTGCTATCGTCAGTAACTTGGTCCAAATAAAACCGCATAGTATCAGGTATTATTAGCATTGCTAGCTATGTTTACCTGATACTTCCTACTGGTGGATTTTATCCTCGCCCAACGCAACGCAACCTCGCATAGCCCGCTATTCTGTAACTTTACGTTTATTTTTTTCACGCACAGGTAATCCGTTTACGCATCCCCCCGGGCTAGAGATGGCCCATTGTGGGGGGTATGTCGGACTCACCATTCCGTAAGGGAAGGGAATACCCACTAAACCTTCTCCGGCGTTAACCCTCGCGGCCGTGTAGGGGAGCACCATGGGATCGTATTCATTCTATACCACGATGCTCCCCTGATTAGGACACCAGGTTCATCCCCGCGCCAAGGGAGAGAGGGGTTGTTACTGTTTTACCCCTCTCCCAAACGTGTAGGGCCTTTTAGTGCGGGTCCCCAGTCCGCGGCACTACTTTTTTTTTGAACCTGATTGTTGCTGTAATAGGACGGTCCCAATATAGCGGTCGAATTGCGCGGTTGGACGGTTGCCTGGGGAAAATCCAGAGGAAGCCTCCGTCATGACCACGCGGGGAGGTTTGTACACTGGAATACTCTACGAGTTTGCGCTCCAGTGAGATTAGTTGATCAACCGAATCTGGGGTGAAACGGCTCTACTAGGGGATCAGGCGGTTTATATACTAACGCTGCCTTCTCTCCCTCCGTCCACGACAAAGCGGGTGCGCATCTGCTCTTTCTTCGCGCTCTCGCTCTAAATTCTCTTTTATTGCCATCACCCGTCTCGCAGAAATGGCTCATGGCGACGGTCTGATAAAAAATATCTTTATAAACACCTGGAAAGACTTCATTTCATTGTTTGGTCTTTTAAAGTAATATTATTTAAGTATTTCATTGTTCCCGTGTTTATACCTACTTTTTATAAAGCGCACGTTAAATAGTCGTCTACTGATTCAAGCTTTTATACTCTTTACTTCATACAAAGCAAATGCTTTAACGTAAGTCCACATGTTTAATGCTCTGTGCTGTATACCATACCGGTTCATAAGAATATCCGGGGTGTTCCTCATGCTGCCCGGATTTGCTGGAAGCTGACGTAATGAAGGTCAGTGCCCCCGATGAAGCTTGACCAAGCAGACCGATTTTGCTGCCGAAGGACGACGCTGACGACGCCTTTGACACCACGGAGGAAATCGCTTGTGCTGATGACCTCTTCGTCCTGGGAAAAGGAGATCAGGTTGTGGATTTGCAGAATATACAGAGAGGAGGTACTCCCAGTGCAAGGATAAATTATCAGAAACAGATAGAGTTCACTTCAAATCAATCAATCTTGGATTGTTTACTGAATAAAATATGTCTATGTATATGTCTATGTCTACTGAAGAGACTGCGCGTGCGTTTTTCGTGATTGACGTTATTTTACAAGATTTTATTTAGTTTCAGCTTCAGTTGTCTGTCGGTAATCAAATTTCGCAAGTTAAATTTGACCCACTTCTCGGTGACCGATTGAGCTTAATGGGTATAAGTATAGTTTGGATGATAATTCAATATTATTACCATTGAGCTGATCTTGATGGAGACAGAAGGTCGCCATGGGAATTAAGTACTTAACCACGTTGGGTTTGGGCTCGTTAGAATCGTCTCAATGAGTAGTTGATGATGGTATACGGAAAAGTACAGTCGGCAATAAAAACTTGTACCAAAATTATTTTTTGACAGAAACTTGTTTCTTACGGCGTCATCGTAGTCACTTTTATAGTTTGATTGTGTCACATTAGTAGAGCCTTTAATACGTGGCTTGTGTATTGTCATCATTACAGTCTGTCAGCTATCTCTTGCCAAAATTATTGCAGAAATAAGCCGTAGTCTACTTAAATAACAACAATACCTCATGATCTCCTCCATGGCTAGTCCTTCTGCCAGCGCTTCCAGCTGTTTAGGTGACATTCTGCTGATAGCGGCCAGGTCGATGATGTCCAGTCTTAGCTGTGACGGTGACGGCGCCGCCAGTGATGACGTCAGGCACACCATCAACCATATCTGTAAGAAACAGAAGACGTTAATCTTTGTTTGTATAATTGTCAATAGGTCATATTTTTCACTGAGTGGTCTCGGTTATTGATTGTCAGATTCGCAAGCTTTAGCCGCCTCTCGTAGCTCTAACTTTGTCTAGCAGTGGGAATTTCGAGGCTTAAATACTATTTCAGCAAGGGGCTGGCATTCTCACTCCGGAGCAATGCTGCCAATGTTCCAATATTTCCCGGGTGGACACATTTACTAATGTCAACCCGGTAGAGCTTTTTATAAAATTATACTAGCACATTTGCTAAACATTAAACATAATATGTAGGTAGGTCAGCGTTAACTTGTTCTTCTTGTTTTTCCACTACATAATTTCTTTATGTAGGTACTTACCGAGTTTTGCATATTTAGCTACGTAATAGTCATAGAAATACTTGATCAGTTACATTATTTTGCAATTGTAATGAAGATAGGGGAAATCAGTTAAGTATTCTACAATTTGACACTACTTGTAATCGGAACCAATATTCTGGCTGGAAATATTTCGTGGTTAAAATCTAAGATCCCCGTATCATGGTCGGCCTTACCACGCGATAAGTGACAAGATAGGAGCGTCGTCTCGTTCTATCGATCGGTGTCAGCCAGTGTCGGACGCTCAATCTTGTCACTTATCGTGTGATAAGGCCGACCATGATACTGGGTCGACAGAAATCGATTCTCACAAATATAACTGACTCTGGACTTTCTAACGATTGACATTCTTTGTTATTTAGTTTACCGTGACACGAACCATTATCAAGAATCCTAATTCATTTGTCTCCCTTATTTATGAAGACTTGATAAGCATATTCAATTCACAAGACTTAACATCTTGATTAGTCTTATTCTCACGCAAACCATCGAACCTTTACGGCCAAAGCATAGCATACCATCTCTTTTATACCAAAGCCCGTTGAGCAAGACAGGTACATTTCGTATTATCTCAACTCAACTGACTTAACGTTACAAAGATCATGTCATCGGTCGCGCGCGCGCCTTGGCAGTGAAAAGTGAAAGTTGTGACGTCACCGCCTTCCGCGCGGCAAACCACGATATCGAGCACAACGGATCATGGCAATTTCAATCTTACCCGCCATTAATAGGGTGCTTTTGAAGTGCATTTGTGAGATAGGGTCCATTTATGGTGGATATTTATGTCTGCGGTACGCCACAGGTTTTCCTTACAATTATGCGCTTGGCGGATGTAAATTTGTTGAAGTTATAATGTTATGATGAGGTGTTATTATTATTTGCAATCTTGATATTAAACCATTACCACTAATAGAGACAGTAATTTTAGATTAAGTGAAGAGTTTAAACAAATTAAAGGCGGTGGTTGCTAGCATAAAGCTTCCCTCCATTCTCAGTCTTTAGATTAGGTACTTGAGATTCTTTGAGTTGGCCGAATTGTATCTAAGTGGTCCATTCAAAAAGCAACTCTACCGTCCTAGTTAGAGAAGATTCCAATTCTTATAATAGTTTTATCAAAAGTCGACCAACACCATAGTATCCAGAGGGGTAATCACGAAATGTTTCGAACGCGCGTTAGGATAGTTTAACTGTATTTTTTCCATATAAAATTTGACATCTAGATCTACCTAACGCACGTACACGAATTGGTGTACCACACCAATCGATCGGTCATCGGACATCGATCAAAGTCGAATGGACTGGTGTACAGTAATAGTCAGAACTAATAGATCAAATCTGGGGGCACTGTAGTGCCCCCGCTAAGTCGAGCAAAATAGCGGCACGGCCGTACCATCCTTTCCTCGAAGCGCAGTAGTTCAGGCCATTTTCGACCCCCCTATAACTTCGTTGTGGATAAATCTAGAAGCCTGAATTTTCAGTCACCAATCAGGCATTGTATAAACACGGTATATTTTAAATTTAATTATATTTAAACCAGTAGTTCATGAATTATAACTGTCAAAGTTTCTTAATTTTGTCACTCACACACACTGACTGTCCGACCGGATCCGACCGATCATCAAAACTCTCAGGCACTTTTAGCAGACATAGAAGCTTTAAATTTAGAATTAAATTAGTGTTTAGTGTATTAATCACGGAAAAACTTAAATATTTTGCAATTTCTGTCCATTATTTATACTAAACGGGACTTAATTTACCTCACTGAGGTCTCCCGACGTTTCGGATGTGTTGCAACATCCATGGTCACGGGACAACTGGCTTGTGCGGGTATCAACATCTTCTTGCTGCGCGGGTTTTCCGAACTACCCGCATTTGGTCTTTTTGAACCACTTGTACACTAGGGTTGTCAGTGAGGTAAATAAATAAGTTAATACGCGATTATGTCCCGTTTAGTATAAATAATTTCTGTCCAGTTTTCTAGATACACCAACTGCATAAATAACATTCCATATAAATATATATATCTTAGGATTACATTTGAAAAAATTAAAAAGCAAGAAAAAAGCATTCCATGTAAAAAAGAAGCCAAGTCTCGAAACTCTTCCACCGAAAAAAGTTGTGAGATATTTTGTGGAGCCAAATCTCGGGCGTTCTTATTAATCTTTATTTGCTTGCTAAATGTTTTTTTGTGAATTGGCATTTCTTACTAAAACAAAATAAAATAAAGCTAAAATCGCAACTGATTTCAGCGTAAATGATTGCATTACGTGACTCCTAATAAAGGAAATAAAATACTACCATAATTAGGCAAAGAGAACACGATGTTGATTATTACGAGTATCAATCTCTTACAAGGTAGGTATTAATTTGTTTTATTTAAGTCATACCTGGCCATCATTTGCCGCACGCTATGCGTACAGGAAAGCCCAGTTCCTGGCCAGGGAGAGATGTAAAATGTTCTACTCACCGCAGGCGGTACTAAATAAAGCCTATATCGCCCTTGCCTTCGGCCCGGTCAAATACCTGCGATCTGGGACATTCTTTGTTATGGCGCCATGGGTACGTAGTGTACCATAATTTAACCACCCTGGTCGGGGCAGCGAACTGGCATCAGGTGGTGCAGAATATCGAAAAGGGGCGCTCTCTTAGAGACCAGGATCCTCGTTGGCTCATCGAGCCAGCGCAAAGCAAGGACCTATCGTACAATAAATAAGAAACTGTCAGGCGGATGTAAGTCTCAAAGTTGCCGGCAATATTGCCATTGCCGTGAATTTTGCATGAAATCAATCATCGTAATCCTGTCAGCTGAAAGAAGGCCACTGCTGAACCTATGCCTCCCCCAAAGAGTGCCAAAGGTCCTCCTTGTCGGGGGTCTACACACACCGCGTTCCGGTACGTGGTCACCACTCGAGAACTTTTCCACCCCAGCGGCCATCCGTTCTACATGCAATGAAATCAATGAAAACCCTTTTCTAGGGAAAAACCAAAAACGAGGTTACAATCTTGCCTAGCAACGACCCTAAAACCAGTTTCTATCGCAATTCTTTTTTCGCTATGGGACCGAAAATATTTAATCACTTACCGGACAACTTAAAGTCACTTCACTGCCAATACCATCATTTAAACGACATTTACAAAAACTGCTAATCAGAAAGACCTATGACATGAAAGATTTTTTTAATGATATTATTGACATCCAAATTTAAATTTAAATTTTTGATTCTATGTAAGTAATTTTTATGAGTTTCAATGAGTATGTAATTTTAAGCATTCATTAAGTAATTATTCGGATTGCATGTAATCTTTCTCATATATAAGATTTTAGGAATATTGTACGCCTTAGAGGCAGGTTATACTGGACTATATTATTTATTGAACACCTGTATTACGCACATGTAACCAGCAATAAACATTTTGATTTTGATTTTTGAACTACCGCTCAGCAACCATCAACAGTTAATGAAATGATATGGAAAAAATGAGAATGAACTGACAGCAAACTACTTACCTACTTATTCTAAATATAGTAATTCTTCTGTGTTCGTGCTTTTCCGCACGCCTGCCGGTAATTAACTTTCTGATAAAACTGCGATGAAAGTGCTTAAAAAGAAATGAGCACCATAAAATTTGTCGTCAGTTATTGTTCTCGGTCACCGTGTTGTCTATATCATAAGATCCACGTGTTTTGAAAACAGCTCGTGACTGCCCAATTAAATAACCTCTCATACGTACACCCCGAAAACATTACACTGCTTTTCGTTGGGCAGTGGTGTTTTGCGGCAGATAAAAGTTCTATCCCCACTTGCAACCCTTAATTTGGCGGTGTCCAAGCAGCTGTACAAGCTTTTTGGCCGTCTTTTTGTATTTTTTGCCTGACCAGAATCGTTGGGGCTGTCATGGGTCACCGAGGCTTGAACTTGAACTATGGACTTTCGCGATTTTTTGTCAAATTAGGAATTGCATTGATTGACAGTAGACGCCTTTAGGCGTAATTCTATTGTTATATCTATTGTGTCTGGAATAGTATCCATCAAATTGTTAAACATGCATGTCTCGATCATTCTGATTTATAGAGACAGATATTTTTCCTGTCCTTTAAAATCAAAAGGATGGAGACATCATCATTCTCCTAGCGTTATTCCCGGTTGTGCCCCTAAAGGAGCCCAGGGTCCGCTTTGACTCCTAATCCCAAGATTTGGCATAGGCACTAGTTTTACGAAAGCGACTGCCATCTGACCTTCCAACCCAGAGGGAAAACTAGACCCTTATTGGGATTAGACCGGTTTCCTCACGATGTTTTCATTCACCGAATAGCTAACGGTAAATATTCCGTACATAAGTTCCGAAAAACTCATTGGTACGAGCCGGGATTCGAACCCAGGACCGTCGCTTGACAGCCGCATGCCTGAACCACTAGGCTACCGTAGCTTTTTTTCAAAAGGATGGAGACATCAAAAAGGAAATATGTCTCCTATGCTAAATATTGCGGCCCACCGACAATTCTATTCATTAATTATTCGACCTGGGCACATTATCCATAACGTGCCCCCCTAGCACACTAAGTTTTATGTCGGACATAAAGCATTCGTCCCATTCTGGCAAATAAGCGAGTTCAAGAGGGACAAATGCTTTACGTGGGACATAATCCACGCTGGTCTGATGCGGATTGGGGTCTTCATAGATACTTCAGGTTCTCTTTTAAATGGTAAATTGCACAGGGTCCGAATAACTCATTGGTTGGAACTAGAATTCGACAACCGCATGCTTAGACCCCTAAGAGTATTATAATCCTAATATCCTACTAATCCTACTAATATTATAAATGTGAAATTGTGCATGTTTGTATGTTTAGATGTTTGTTACTAAATCATTGCCATACATACATTAATAGAGCTCAACCGATTTGGATAAATTTTGCACGAAGATAGTCTATCTATAGCCTGTATTAAAATATAAAATAGTTTTTATCCCGGATCCACGCATACGAAATCGCGAGCGGAAGCTAGTAATAATATAAATAATAAATCACTTATTTCGTAATTGTGTATGTCATACAAAGGTAATTTCGTCAGTTACATTACATCTCTCTCTCATCTGAGCGTTTTCCCGGTAGCATCTTCAGCTAGTTGCTCCTCCCGGGGGGTCCAATCCAATCTATATTTAAATTAGCGTAGTGTTAAATGATAAGCATTCCATTGTATCTAAGTTAATATTAAACAATGCATCACCATGAAAAACGTTAACTAAACAAATTGATTCACGGTCCGAACTGAGTTTTGAATGGTTGAATCGCACGCGTCGGTGAGCGTGAAACGGAACGCGAATGCTACCGTGCTTAAGATGCGTTTAGGCGCGGATCGAAACGGAATTTATTTAAAATCAGTTATCGTTGCAGCGATTTATTTTATCGATTTGGGTTACTGAACTACATATAAGTTAATTGCTACTATAACCCGAGTTTACTTGGCTTTCGCTGTCAGCTTACATGGTCTTTTACATATTCACATTACCTAGCTGTCCTCGTGTCACTGCCGGTCGATTGGGTCGATTGTGTTTGTAGAGTAACGCTTCGTACGTACGTTAAGTACGGGATCCTGTTGTTTTACCATATTTATTTTGGTCAAATTTCATTTCCCAAACAAATTTTAGCATCTATTTTGTTTGCCAATGCAAACTTTGGCACAAAATAAATACGAATATTTTCATTACGTCAAATTTTCATTCAGCAAATTATTATTACGAAATCATTCATTATGGCATGTGGTCTTTTAGCAAATGCTTCAATAAGGCAATAAAACATTAGACAATAAACATTTCGTCAAGTTAATGTCATTTTATTTTATTTTATTTATTTGGAGATCCAACAGCTAGGACATAAACAATAACAAATTTTACTAGGCAACAGAAAGCCAATTAAAGGAACTCACAGGTAGTAACATATTATTTAACTAAAGGTACTTAGATACTAAAGTTGCGCACTAACACAACCGCACATGAAGAATACTAATAAAAATTAAAAATAAATCTTCTAACGCTGAAGTTCAAGTTACTAATAAAATAAAGTAAGTATAACAAGGTAAGTGAAATTGATTTACACTACTATTGATTATAATTAATTACCTACATAACGGAGGCAACACGCTCACTCAAAAGACTCAAAGTATCGCTGCACTACATTACGTCTCACGCTAGGGATTCTACAGTTGAAAACATCTATATCAAATTCATTTGACAACTTATTTAGATTTCGACTGGCACGCGTTAGGAAACTATTCTGACGATATTTGGAGGATAAATTTTTTATTGCTATCGGGGGGTGGTACCTTTTAGAACGTGTGGGGGTATTGAAACACAGTATGGCAAACTATAAATAGACAAAAATCACAATTGTTTGGGTTATGACATTTTACCAAAATACTATTTATAAAACGGCACGGTCCCTTAAATAAAAAAATGCACGGTTAAGTAGGTCGGTAGGCAAAGGCGTTAAATTAGGTTAGGGCAGCCAAAAAAGGGGGGCTCGGGGGGCGAAGCCTCCTAGCAGTAAAAAACAAACAATCGTAACAATGGTATTATTTGGTAGGTTAGGTTAGGGTTAGCTTGTGTCCCTTAGAGCGGAAATAGGCACCCCGCGAAGCGGGGTAACGTCGACACGCTGGCGGTTAGGTTAGAATTGCGACCTCTACACAAATTAATTTTCCCTACCCACATAACAATACATAATAATACATATTTTTTTGTGTATCTTATTCACCATTGAAATAAAGATGCAAATGATTTGTCATTGAATAGTTCCTCTGCTGATTAAACGACGGAATAGAAACGGTCAATTAAATATTGACGATACAAATCATTTGCCTTATTTTGTTTTGGTTAAAACATATCATGCCAACTAACATATTTGACTGAATGAAATTTGGTCAAAGTACCAGTTTGTAAACGAGATATTGCCTAAACATGAATATAACAAACATAAGGTTTGCGTAAGAATTATTTGTCGAGTGTTAATTTGGCAAACGATTATTTGGCAAATGAAGTTCTACGAAAAAATTTTTGGGAAGTGATAATTTGTCAAAATGTTTTTAGTAAAACAAAGGTGACCCGTTAAGTAGATCTGAATGTAATTTTTTGTATGGAAAAATTGCAGATGATTCGTTCGCTGTTCGAAAAGTGACATATAATTCATTACCCAGAGATACCCTCTTAGCTCTCTGTTCGCGTTTTTTACAGTCTATAGATAAATAAATACTTAAATAGATAGAAACATCCGTGACTCAGGAACAAACATTCGTGCTCATCACACAAATAAATGCCCTTACCGGGATTCGAACCCAGGACCTCTTGCTTCATAGACAGGGTCACTATCCAATTAGGCTAAAGCAGTCGTCAATAAACATCCCTACCGTTCAAATCCTACTTCTAAATGCGAAAGTTTGGATATTTGGATTTATAGATGTTTGTTACTCAATCACGCTTAAACGGCTCAACCGACTTGGATCTAGTTTTGCATGAAGATACTTTATAGCCTGGATTAAAATATAGGATAGTTTTGAAACCTAGTCCACGCAGACGAAGTCACGGGCGGAAGCTAGTCGTAAATAGTAAATCCCTGTGCATTTTGTAAGCCATGCTCAAATGCAATTGCATGCTCAAAAATCAAATGCATTAAAACGACAAAACGACAAATGTACTTTTCTCAACCATGCAATGCAATTTGACGTTTTATTTTTCATAATGGGCTTCGAAGTGTCACGTTTCGGGCTTTAAAAATTTTAATTCACCTATTTGTGGCGCATGATCACGTCTTTCAGTCGTGAAAATTAAAGTTGAAATTCTTGGAGTTTTTTTATTTATTTCATTGCATGTTCGAGAAAAGCACTATACATACCTCGGCGTGAGAAGGGGTTGCCAGCCTCATAACTATCTGACCTCGCTGTGCTCGGCCGTATATTATATACTCGGCCGGCAATCCCTTACTTCCCGGCCTCTGTAGTAATATACTAATGCTCAATGTAGAAAAAATAGTCTAAAATGATAGTTATCGATAGCGTATTGTCAGTACAACCCATGATTTCATTAAATTTGCGGTTGCTATAAAAACACAATAACCAATCATCGTGGTCATCCAGCCATAAAATTGTAACTGCGACATATTGCCGGTTTCCTTTTGAGACATTTTTGAAACACAAATTGATGCTTACCGCTTCAGTTCATAGCGTTAACAGGGTTTTAATTGGTAAACATTGGAAATTGTACACTGGGCTGTAATTAACACAGAAGGTTTAAGCCACGGAGTAGACAATTATGAGATTTTCCAAAGGCTGTCCGAACTAGGAAATCTCCGTTTTTTTTTTACCTGTCAAACAACATATGTTATTAAACGATATCATCAAGTTAAAATGGCGTTATTTTACCACATACAAAATATCATAGAACCAAATCATTACAAATAAAACTTAACAAATCCACAGAATAGATAATAGTAAAACAAATCTCCCGTGTAAACCCGTGTGGTGTCGGGTTAGAATTTCACCACCCCCTTTCTTCCCGTGGGTGTCGTAAAAGTCCACTAAGGGACCAGGGTTGAAGGGTGTTGTGGGTATTGGGCTAGCAACCTATCACTGCAATATCACATTTAGTCGATCTTTTATACCCACATTTATGCTAAAAGTGGCGCTGGAACATACGTTTCAAAAGTGCTCTGCCTACCCCTTTTGGGAATGAAGGCGTGAGTGTATGTATGTATGTAAATCTATATATTTATCGACATTTGTGAAAAAAAGCCATTCCCGGGGAGTATTGTATAAACTTGACTTTCTTTAGGTACTTATTTTATTATATTATAGGAATCAAGGTCCAATCACGAAATTCGTACCCACGGAGTATTTATATTATGTGTTAACATTATGTATTTTTTTTTTTTTTTATCATCTCACTCTCATATTGTAAATGATGACAGGAAACAATAACACTAATGGACATGTGCCGTATTTTATTAGTAGTATTTGTTCTGTGGTGACCCTGCTATGCCATAACTCTTCGTAATTAACTAATGACGATAACCATGTTGTCATTTTTCATTTGTTTTCCTGTTTGTCACTTGTATTCCTTGTATCCAGTATTTCCATTTGAACTTTGAAATAAATGTGGACTTAAGGACAATTTTATAAAGATCACACATATTTACGTCAACTTCTGATTACAGAATTTTTGCTTGTAATGCACAACCCGTTCGCGCTAAGTTTGCCGTTGGCGTTATGACATCACTCGAAGGGTAGCGTCAGCAAAACGGTTTTTCTTCTCATTTTCAAAATAAGTCATAACCTTTAACACCATATTTCGTACATCACTTCTTAAAGTTTCGCCTTTACCCATAGTTAAACTCAGGGGGCCTAGACAAGGTTACAATCGACAAGCGCTAACGCCAATAGAAAACTAATAAAATGTATGGGAACGACAGATGTTAACGAAAAGTGTTTCGTTGGCATCTGTCATTCCCATATATTTTATTATTTTCTATTAGCGTTAGCGCTTGTTGATTGTAACCTTGTCTACGGCCCCAGATCTAAACAAAGCGAAAAACGGACCGGCAAACTTAGCGCGAACGGGTAGTACCTTTGTAATTTGCCTGTTAGGTTGGGTTGTGCTAATTGCAATTAATTCAAATGGAAAATCGACAGGCTGATATAATTGAAATTCCAATAAAAAGTGAAAAATTGAACAATTTATCACCACGAATTTTTCATTTTTAGCAGACGCTATCGCAATTCCAAATTCCAATCAAAATGATCGTCTGCTTCTGCTTAGGTAGTCATCATTTGCTGTTGAAATTATTGTTTGAATGTGAAACAGTCAGTGGGAAAGGCGGGCTGTCGATAGCTCCAGGCGTTCATTCAGTCCACTTCCATCACTAGATCAGGACATCTTTTATGTCGATATCCCTCTCAAACCCCTCCTCCTCTTTCCTCTGCTCTTCAACTCTGCTAAATATGTGACCGCTTACTAAAATTCTGGCTATCCGCTAGTTAACCGCCACCGTGCTTTTTTTAAATAAAAGACCTGACCCCGACTGACCTGCGGTTTGCGGTTGACCATAATTTCACCTGATGGTAAGCGACGATAGAGCCTCAGATGAAGCTCACTGGTTCAGTAATAGCCAGCGAACGAAAACCATAGAAGTCTAAGTCGCGCCGCAAGATGGCCGCACAGAATGGGTGCCATTGCCATTATGCGGGGGTGGGGGCGGGGTGTCAAAACGATGCCAGGCAGCCGTTCAGTTCGAGCATGCGCATACCGGGCTTAAGACACGTGTTTGGGTAGAAATTTGTAAGGAGCTCGCATCCTATGTTTATTTTGTTTGAGGGTAATAGCTCTTATTTTGCAGGCGCTTAGATCATAATTGTCGGGAAATAAAGACGGAGCGAATTCTATTGCTTACTCGGGTCCATCAACTTCTTCTTGTTGTTATCTCTGTCCCGGTTAGCCAAAAGGCAACGGTGACATAGTTTCTTAGTTTTTTTTTACTCCTATGATACTAAGCGATGCCCCACTAACGGGTTTATCAATATCTCAAAAACACGTGTTTAGTGGGTTTAAACCCCATAAAATCATAAGTTTAAAAAGTGACCTATGAGACATAAGCCCGTGTACGATAGAAAACAGAATAGTGAGCTGTAAAATTCGAAAGCGTGTATAAAAAAAAAATCGAAAAAGTTGTTTGCCTAAAATTAACGATATAATTTACGAACCTGCTCTCCACACCAGAATCTATAGAAAAATGCAACCTGCACAGGAAAACAGCCGGACACACACCGAACAGAAAAATTGTTTTCGGCCCAAGCTGAAGCACAGAACTTCGTTCGATTCGCACCTTCGTTCGAAAAGTCCAGAAGGCGGTACAACCCGTAAGCATTTAGTGAATGACATTTGGTTAATATTTACCTCTCGCTATACGATTTCACCCAAACCGCATCTAAAAGCTGTCAGACTGTTTTTTTTGCAAGAAAGTAATTATCAATCATAAAGAAGACCTTCCCGTGCAAATGAACCTATCCATTAGCACATAGTTGGAATAAAGAAAGCGGCTGTCTCCTCTAGACCGGTTTGCCACGTGAATGGTTGCCTTAGAGTTGTATAAGCGATCGTGGTATAACTTATTTTATGCACTTTTGCTGCGGTCACCTTATTCAGGATAAATGATGTAAACTTTGTGCAGAATCCTGAAGATTAGGTTAGGTTTGTTTTATAAAATTCCTGACAAGTTGACAGTTTATGAGAAAAACTAATTATGGCAAATGATAACAGCAAACTTTACATTTATAGGCAAATTAAATTATCTATTAAAAGAGGCAGCGAAATGCCATTGGTCATATTTGGAGCAGCCCAATTGGGGAAGTACCTCCACCTTACAGAACACCTCTGCCATAAATAACGCCATTATACTTTGTAGGTACTAGGTGCTGTGTTCCTGGTGGTGAGTAGGTCGCCAGAGCTCCTGAGGATGTGTCGTGATAAGCCACGTTCGTCGAGCTATCAACACAACGAATCCTTAAAACAATAAAAGGTGTACTTTTTCCTATTACATGTTGCTATGTAATTCTTATGGAATAGCAAGCGTCCATAGGCGACGATGGCTTGTTTGCCTCCGCCGGATTAAGGCCAATGTAGCCATCAAAATGTGGTCTGTTCACCTTTAGCTCGATAAGTATGCTGCGCTCCTCGGCCGCGCGCGGACCAGAATGAATAGATAAAAAAACATAGTCCAAACGAGTCATTACTGTCAAACCTCCTTAGTCTAAAATGCGACTTTAAAGTTATTAGGAATGTAATCAAAGACAAGCAATATATAATTTGACCCAAAACCGACCGATTTTGTTAAAACGTTGCTAATAACCATCTCGATTAAGTCAGCTTTCTGTTAAAAAAATCCTCATTTTAATTGATCCATTTGTTTAGGAGCTACGACGCCACAACCACACAGACACGTCAAACGTCATAACACACCTCTCTTTGTGTCGGAAGTGAAAATTAACTAAAGCAACGAATAGTAATGACAGAAATTAATGAGTTTACTTTTGAAACATACGTTGTTCTTTCGGATTAGGTATACCTATAATTATAGTTGTGGTTTTATGGACCCATAAATCCGACATTAATTACATAATTATTAACCATATCCAGGATTTTTTAATCCGTTTTGCATTGCAACAAGTATAAAACCATCACACATCATCAGCCTATATATGACCCAATGCTGGGCACAGGCCTCCTCTCATGTATGAGAGGGAAATATAATACCATACACGGTCGGAAAGGCCGAGTCCTGTAGATGTAACATTGCTAAGCCATTTGCGACGTGTAATATTATTGCAGGACGTACGAGTATGTCTTGTCATAATAATATGACACAGTGTGACCGCAAACATGCAAACGCGTCTGAAACGGGCCAAATGTGTCATCATCCCGTAAGTAATATAGTAATTTGTATAATGGCGGTGAACGGTCGATCGTTGCGACAAATAAATTCGCAATGAGATCAATTTGGATAGTTGGTAGGTATACTCTTTAATTTCATAGGTACTTGATATGTGGGACGATTACCGAGCTCTGAACAACCTAGGTCCTAAACCAAATACCGTGTAGGCTCGGACATGAATAGGTCTACGGTCCCCCCGCTTGTCGTAGAAGGCAGCTAAAGGGGGTCATCGGGGTCACAGTGTTCGCTTGAGAACCCCAGGGAAGGTGACAATGTTCTTTGCCCTATGGACGATCCAAATGTGGCGAGGCTCGAGGGAGGCTCCAGTGCGTTCAGCATGAGATCCTGGAGTCCCCTGCATGAGAGTGCAGATGCAGGGCACCGTGGAGTTTTAGTGGATAGAAAAAAAAAACCTTTAGCCCCTGTAGCCCCGGCAATAGAATACGGCTACGGTGTCCCCTGCCCGTCGTACATGGCGACTAAAAGGGGTTCTCGGGGTACACGGTAACAGTTGGGGGTTGCAACCGCAAAAAAAGGTAGGGCCGCTATGACGCTAGGGCGGCACTGATGCGTTCCAAAGGAGATCCCGGAGCCGTCCGAAATGCGTCAAGGACCATTGGGCGGTTTTTAATCGGTGCAAGTCCGATATAACCTCCGCGCTGTACCCGTGGGGCAGAGGTATGCATAACGGATTTCCATCCCATAAAATAATGGCAAATCAGTCATTCAAAAAAAAGGGAGGCTCGGGAGTTTTACAGTTCACAGAGCCACCAGTCATAATAGGCATGACGACTCATGTTCAAATTGATAACGTAGTGATGCTAAATGTATAGTAAACCATCGAATGATCGTAATAAAGTATACATTATAAAATATGATTAATATCGTTCAAAGATATGAACCTTGAAAGTTAAGAAAAAATATGCATTTTTTTTATTGTCCAAGAGTTAATTTAAAGTTACCAATAGAATCCTTGCGCTTTTATAGAAACAAAATTGTATAACAACTATGTACTTAAACGCAGTATTTCGCGACCGAGACAACAATTTACCTGATTTTCCATACTACGATACTTTGTACTAACAATATTGTGACGTCACAATTAGCTGTCTATTAGTATGGAGCGTTTTTCGTAACCGCCAGCGAGGTAAATCTTTGTCTCATTTTTTTGGGTATTTATGCTCTTTAATTGTAGTTACTCCCATACAAACATTTGTTCCTCTCCAAAAACTGGTTCGAATGACATCATAAAAAAATCTTAGTCGTCATCCCTATTATACGGTTTTATTTGTTTTCTAAATCTCTCTAGCCTTCTTTCTGTATTTTCTTTGAGATTCTATTAAATACAAGCTTCCGCCCGCGACTTCGCTGCAAGGACTAAGGATAAACAAGATCCTATATTTTAATTCAGGCTATAAACTATCTTCGTGCAAAATTTCATCCAAATCAGTTGAGTCGTTTAAAGGTGTTTGAGTAACAAACATACAAACATATAAACATCCAAACTTTCGCATTTATAATATTAGTATGATATGGTAAACGTCTTAGTCTTCGATATTGCACTACTGTGTGTCATGGCTAAAATTCGAATGTAGAAAAATCATTCAACCCATATTGTCACACACTAGTGCAACGTTGAGGACTAACTTTTTACTGTATTGACACTCGGAGATGAATTAGTTCTTGTACGGCGCTGCTGGCTTCATGGTAAGCAACAATGGGCAAGTTTAACTAACTTTGAAAACTTCTTTAGCGGCGCTGTGCAGTTTTTGGGATGGGGAAAATTTGTTACACTCGCCAAGTCGCCACAGGTGTTAGGAGCGTAGGAGGTGTAAGACCGTAAGATGTAGTGTTGCCATTTTGGGTTAGGGGGTTGAGGGGGTGGTGTTTTTTTCACAACGTTAATATTCATATTTCACTTCTGCCGGCACGCCCGGAGTGCAACGCGGTCTTTTTATAGTTTACAAAATGATATTTTTAGAGTTCCGTAGTCAACAAGGAACTCTTATAATTTCGCCATGTCCGTCTGTCCGTCCGTCCGTCTTCGGTTTAGCTCAGAGGTTTAGGTACAACTAGAAAACTGTAATTTGCCATGGGTACCTGTATAAATCAATCAAGCCGACAGAACAGCTACAATTTTGATTAAAAAATTTTTTAGGGTGGGGATGGAATAATTTTGGTTGGATAGCTTGTTAAAATATATTATGGGTTTTTATAACCATTTTTGTACTCGGTGATTCGTTTGCAATATATAGGTTGTTCAAGTAATATACCTACCTTATGCCTTAATCAGCCGTTTCAAAATAGACTTATTTTTCAGTGGTAAAAATATTGATGTTTTTAAACTGAAATATTTGCAATTACGTTAGTAAAAAAACCGTATAATTTAACAGGGCAATGACTATGTTACATTTTTGCAACTTGCAAACAAACACCTCTGCAAAATTATTCGGTAAATATTCGACATTTGAACCAAATGATTCGGCCGAATAACGAACATTGAAAAATATGCCGAATACCGAATAATTACCGAATTCGTAGTAGTAGTCTCTAGTAGAGATGCTAGTAGGTATCTACAATTTAGAGAATGAACTATTTTGGATTAAAAAAATAACTTCTTGTACAGTTTTGTTGAAACACGAGTTAGGGATCAAAATTACCATAAAAGGTGTTATTACATAACGTGTGTGTGCGTAAAAACATAACGTACATCTGAATTATTCACAAGAGGAAATGCAGATTTTACCGCCTAAGCACCATTATGTAACTACCAAAATAAATAAATTAAATGAGTCATATATTTGCAAATACATTTTACCTAACCCAGGTACCTATGTGCATACAAACTTTTTAAATTGAATTTAACCAAAAATGAATCGCCTTATTCTATAAATATATATATATATATATATATTTGTCAACAAAGACTGCACGCGGTTCCCTATGCCATTTGGTCGAGCACCCCTGACCTAGGTCTGAACGTTTAGCCAGGCTGTACTCCAACTTTTTACCCCGAGGCAAATCTTGAAATGTCAGATTTTTCTAGGGGTCGCACGGAGAGACCCTGCACTTGTTCCATACATCACCAGGTCGTAGTTGCACTCTTTCCCGGAGAAACAACTATGTCAGTGAGAAATCAGTGGTTTTGCAGCTTTATTTGTTTGTTTTGTTTAGAAATTCTCAATGGATCGACATGGGAATTGTATGTTCGATAAGCAGGTGATTGAGCTTGCTTATCCTAAACACAAAATGAATTATGATGAACAACTACGAAAAAACGACGTTTTTTTAAATCGAATATTTTTTTAACTTAAACATCCTGTGGCTCCTAAAGTATCGATCGTAGAGTAAAAATGAATATGACTAATTTTGTAGGAAATTTTATGGAAAAACTTTTATCTGAAGTAATTATAATAGTTATGATGAACAACTACGAAAAAACGACGTTTTCTTAAATCAACATTTTTTTATCTCTTTGTTTACTTTAACATCCACTCCACTATCTGTCTGTTGTCCACCACAGAGTGGACAGCCCGGCTGTGCTCGAGAGGATCGGGTTCGGGATTTTATAAATTTTCTTAACCTACTAGTTTTCATGGTAATCAACAAATTTTTGAATTCAGATTACGAGATTATTATACTAGTATCTATTTGTTAATTAATATTATGATTTTATTTTTCGCTGTGTGTGGTGGCGTGCGGACTGCGATGGACCAACCAGAGGTAGGCCCAAGTGGCTTGCAAAAAAAGACCGACTCCTAAATTAAAGAGAAAGAAACAGAATTCATTAACTACAAATGAGAAACGTATGGTGGTCAACGTTTACAAGTTGGTGTGTGAACTTTGCAGCAAGGATGAAAATTTCCGGGTAAGGCAGATTTAGTAAAAAAACGGCAGAAGCTGCCGGAATATTGCCGGCCACCGTCTACAAAATAACTAAGTAATATATAGGCCTGATAAGTTCTCGTTCTGTTAAGGACTTCGTAACATCTAATATTTGTACCAAGCAGAAAAGGTTGATGACGACTGATTTTTTGTTTACCGTATATTTCTAATCCTAAAAAACGTACTATAGCTATTGACACAACGAATCCTCAAATCAGTAAGGGTCGGCAAGGCGCTATTGAAAGAACTTTGAATGGCTTGACTATAATACAGAGAGTTATATTTGGATGTTTGTAATCATTTTTTTATTTTTTCGATTTGATGTATTTGGTAGAGCTTTAGAAGTGACTTGCGTATCAGTATTCAGACCTCATTTCCAAGTTGCGTCATTTTCGTGTCACCCGGACCTTTGGTTAGGTCACAGACATGATCTCCATGTTGAAATAAGAAGGATTTTAAAATGTTTATATGAATTATATCGACATTTTAATTAGTAAAGCTACGGTAGCCTGGTGATTCAGGCATGTGGCTGTCAAGCGGCGGTCGTCGGTTTGAATCCCGGCTCGTACAAATGAATTTTTCGGAAGTTATTGTACGGAATATTTATCGTCAGCTTTTCGTGAAACATTGTGAGGATACCGGTCTAATCCCAATAAGGTCTAGTTTACCCTCTGGGTTGGAAGGTCAGATGGCAGTCGCTTTCGTAAATCTAGTGCCTATGCCAATTCTTGGGATTAGGCCTTTAGGGCACAACAGGGAGTAACCAAGGAGCATGATGAATATCGATACCGATGATTTTGACTGGTGATCTATGGCTGGTTCGTCAAAACACGCGTTTGTATTGCTGCAAAGAGTCGTCCTGTGTAAAAGTTCTTAAATGAGAGACCTTACGACTTTTATCACTATTACCAATAAGAACCTACAAACTTTGATGTCACAACGTTTCGACAAAACGTTTACCGGCCAAAATGTGCCCAAACTCAAGCACTTGTCGTAAACAATTCGTGTTATATAATATGACACATTGTTAGGTTTCTCGGTCACACGTTTCGGCGGTGTTTGTCCTAACCGGTTTGCGAAAAGGAAGGAAATGAGTTTCTACTCATTGTCAGCTCGTCTCCGAAGATGGTGACTGATGATGCACGTAAATACAGAAATTACGTGCTTGTTTGTGCAAGGTATACCCATTCAGGTTGAGTTTGAATAGAGACCGTGAATGTAGCTTCATTGATGGGCCGGACTTGACGTGGTTTAAATAAATTCAACTATATGTAGGTAGATAACATTCAGCGACTTTACGGCAAAGGCAGGGCAAATCGCCAGAACTTCGGTCAAAGAAACCGCACCGGTTTTATTTTTAGCCGAATTCAACAAAGGAGGTGTTTCTCAATTCGTGAACTTTTCAAAATTTTATAGGCACAACTTTACTGAACTGAAGTCAATTTAAATATTTTAAAATTCTTTATAATTTTTAACGTAGGTACCTACGAGAAAGTTACTTACTTTACCAACACTTATTTAATTTAGAACACTTTATTAGAGAGTTGGTAATGTGCTTATACATTGTGTCGGGTAACTTCGTATTCATATTGTTGTCTCAAGTAATCTTTTGTGAAAATTGAGACGGCAAGTTAAATGCAATCTTATCTGAAAAATTACTGCATCTACAGCTAAGTGTTATGCAAAAACGACATTACTTCAACGTAATTTCAGTTCCTGTGTATTTTTCTGAGCCGTAATGGTCAGTTGCAAAGGAAAAAATATATGCCCCAATGGCACACGTCAATACAAACAGATGGCGTAATAGTTATAATTTGAGCACATGGGCGCAGAAAGCAAGACGGACTCACTTTCAATCGACGCAACGCGACGTCAACGGCCGCGCTTGTGAGGGTGTAAACTATATCATTACCCTGTTAAAGTTTATTTGAAGTATGACCGTTCAAAATAAGTACGCCGCTACGAAATGCTGGAAGAATATACCGCCACCTTACAAGCAAGCTACTTCGCTGCAATCTTTTAAAGTTAAACTAAAAAGTTATATTATTCTCTCTAAGCAAAAATTTACTTCTGGGTAATTAGATTCTGGGTAAAACATTCACTTCGTGTTTTTTCATTGCTTTATCATACCTAATTATCCTTGAATGATGAAGAAAGAATAGGTATTTATATATATTATTAAACTTCCCACACTATTCTATTTATTTATATTATTTTCTTATGAAACACTTGCTTCATTTCCGTTTCGTACCCAAATATATATTGTCGTATTTGTTAGCGCCAGAATTTGTGTGATTCTGCTAGCAGCTACGCGCAACTGCGCTCCCTACAGGTGTTCACGGAAGACCAGCGTCATGTGCTCTAGTAGCACCTGGCATTATGCTGAGTGTTCACCTGCTGTTTACATTATGCTGAGTGTTTTTCAGTATAAGTAGGTTAGTAATTAGTTTACATTTAGCAGATAAGTTCTTCTATTGTTTCGCTATTTTCTGTAATGTATTAATCACTTAGTGCTTATACTGAAATAAATAACATTCTATTCTATTCTATTCAAAATGATTGATGCGGTTGAAAGGTTTTATAGTATTGTTTTTTAGTTTTTTTTATTACTTACATAGGGAGCAAAGGACCATTTTTCTTAGAAAGAGCGAGTGAAGCGTTCGTAGTTTTATGTTTCAGCTTGGGTCGAAAATCGTTTGTCTGGCTTCCAGTGTCCGGTGTCTGTCTGTGCCACTGTTCTCCAGATCACAGAGCCACTATAATTAAATGGGGTCTCTGGTACCGCCCAGTAGGTAATAAGCGTCCACTACCTCTCTGTCTCTTTTTAACACTTGCATACAGAGAAAAAGATACTTGATATGTAACGTTAGTTGAGATCATAAAGAATCTACCACTCCGCAACAGGCACTGCGTTTACGTTTACACCAACTGTATGGTAAATACGGGACGCATAATCCCAGGGCTGGCGGCTCACCCCGATGATCATCCGTCACGAAACAAGACTTCTACCTACTCCTACTCTTAATCGCGGTGTCAAAATATATTTGGGGGTGAGCGTTGAGGTGAGCTTAAAACAAGTTACAGAATAGGCTGTAAGTTCCGGTGTCGGTCCTAAGGGTGATCATTCACCAGAGGATATGCGTAGATGTGTTTTCATTCTTGGCAGTCAAATATATACCTGGTGGATATTGTCGCCGAGACACTCGACTCCCCATATATAAATAAACGTAGTTTCATTCTCATTTTAAAAAAGCATGCTAGAATAACATGTAACGTATAAATATACAGCGTGTATCAAAAATGGGGTGTGAATCGAGCAAGGGCATATACAGTAGCGCATTGCGATGCATTTGTTTATGTTTTATTTTTTTGTTTTTTCATTATTTTTGTTTACATTATAGACTTTGTTTCTGTTGACATTGCTTGTGTATGACAAAATACCCCCGAGAGAGTGAAGGGTGGGAGGATTTCTTTTATTTTTAACCACTGCGCGCAAAGCTGTGTTATGTAAACAAATGTTTTGTTGTATGTTTTTTGACACGCAGGTGACAGTTTTTACGTTTTTGATGACGCCCCCTAAACGCTACTGCCTTCCGCCCACGAGAAAAAGAGATGTAACACGAGATGTAAAAATATGAAAAGAGGAGTGTCATTGTCGTTGTGGCCTAACGGTGCCCGGGGTCCGCTTTGACATGAACCAAAAAGTATCCTTCGATCAATTTGATACACGATGAATTGAATACATATTAAGGTATTTGACTACTCCACGTTGCTCCTAGTGTAACCATTATGGACAGTTTATGTCAAAACAATGTGGGTTTTTGAACTAAGAGGATTCTTCATTTGAAATTGAGCCATGTCACTTTGACACTAATGCAACATCTATAGTACTAGGACCTTATACAGGGTGTGGCTTGGAATAGGAGCAGAAAATTAAACGGTAGATTAATGAGCTTGTGAGCAATTATTTCCAGGTGGTCTCAATTGGATAAAAAAAAGCATTTTTTTTTAAATTTATTTTTCTTTTAAGTGTATATTTGAGTCTTCTGGGGTGACACCGGTAGTTTTTTTTATTTCCAAAACCACAAAAATATCTTTAAAAACAAACACTATTATGGCTCATTTACATGGCGTTTTCTCAAAATCTGAATTGACTGCTATGCTATGATCTCGTGGTGTCAAAATACATTACTGAGGTCATAAATTTAGATCAACATTTCTCCGATAAAAAGAAAATTGGACACAAGGGGTCCTTATAAATATTTGCTCCTTTCCACCATACACTATATTAAGAAAAATATATCAATACGTTACTAAAGTTAAATGGAAACAATCGTTTAAAGAATGTAAACATTTATTATTTACGCTACTAAGCGTGTTTTTGTGAAAAGGAGTTGAGCGAAAGTTTTCTTTTAATGCTTGAACGTGACCAATTTTAGCAGATAATATTGTATTTTTTTGTGATAGTGATGAAATAAAAATAATAATTGTTGTTTAGTAAAGAAAAGTCACTACAGTTCCCGAGGTTGCGCTGTTTTGAAAGTATGGGACCTGCATTTATCTCTAGATGTAAATATAACGAATCCTCAAATCTGTTAAAGGTCGGCAGCGGGCTTGTTGTTCTTCTGGTATCACAAGCGTCTATAATAGGCGACGGTGTCTGCTTTTTTGCCATCGTCATACTATATAAGGAGTAAAACAAATCCTATCACATTACGTTTTAAAATTGAAAATATGACCTCACAAATTCAGTCATGACTCTTGCATTTGGATTAAAAATAGCGTTTGTATGAATAAACATGAATAACGATTTTAACGGGTGTAAAAACCCATGATCGAATCAATTTGGCCGATCACCATTTCCCTAACTTTCCTCGTCCGATTGGCACTTAGAAAGAAATTAATCGCCGCATGCAATTAACCGTGTAAACAAAGCCTTACCTTCATACACCGCATCATCCTGATCAAAGCGAAAGCCACTAATTGCACGTCACTATCCAACCCGATCTGAGCGTCACAACACTGGCCGGTTCCTGTTCGAAAAAGCAAAAGTGTTTTTTAAATTCGGAACGTTGGCGCCAAAACAGTATCAAGTTAACTTTCTCGCGCGACGGTGCGCGTGCGACTCGCGATGCGTCGTCACTCTCACCGACGCGGCGCCGTTTCTTTTTATTTAAACTTGAAATCCCCTCTTACCATTATTGTGCATTATCGCATAACAGCATCAGGTGTTATCTTGGCTCGCTATTTGGGTCAGCATTTGGACATACGGATTCGCTTGCACGGTGTTATTAAACGGATCTTGCGAAGAGTGCACTAGGAGAATATAAACGCTGGGTCTATGGTTGACACGCAAGAGCCCAACAGGCATAGCGTAATAAGGAATTGTTTATACTGCCCCCGTTACGAAGAAGGGCGCTTGTCACACGAAGACCAGCGCTGGCTGCAAAGCTAGTACATGCTGAGCTGGGTCCATTTCGTGGCAAAAATGTGTTTTATTTTTTATTATTATTTCTTTTAATCGATATTGTGTTTGTCACGAATAAATGTTTTGATTTGATTTGATTTGATTTGATTTGATTTGATTTGAAGTCGAAACTGAGAAAAAAAATATAAAGTCAATTAAATGGTAAAAAATCTGCTGTTTCCAAATGAAAATAGATAGAGACGTTCTGTAAACGGCTTTCGTTAGGTAAATACCTTGTGCACATTTTAGTTTTTAGTAATTCTATAATTTATTCTTATTTATTTTATTTTCCGCGTTTTTCCTTTTCATCTTAGTAAAAAAATGTTTGGAAAATACGAGATACTTAGTAAAAAAGGCACTAGTCACCATTTACGTCCTTTTAACTAAGCCCAATTAAGTCTTTACCAGATATTACTCCTATTTATCCTTAAATAACGGACGCATGTAACCACTAGCGTCTTTTCAATGATTTAATTGATAATTGACTGATTTGACTTTACTCACATAAAAGTCACTTCTACATGTTTTGTTTTAATTTAACATCGGTTTGCAGCTACAATTAAAAAAATATTATTTTTTAGAAAACTCTTGTACCATCGACAATATTGAATCCTGACCCACCATGGAACCTTGTTACAATTAACTGACATATTGACCTCATATGATCGTACGTATGTTCGTTAATTGTAACAAGGTTCTATGGTGGGTCATGATTCAGTTGGTTCGATAGTACATATTAAAAATAAAAAAACATGAAATAACGTACGAAGTAACTTTGCCAAATTTACATATATTAAAATGACGTGTAATGAGATCCGTAAAACTGCGTTAAGAAACACATTTGGTCATCAGCATCATTTAACTATTTGGTACTAAGTATTTGGAATGTGTAATTCAGCGTATGGCAAAACATGGGGACTGAACCCAAAGGTACTGAAGTGGATCTACACCATGATGGTGAGACTCATATTATTGTACGGTAGCCTGGTATGGTGGCAAGGACTTTAATGAGCACATGCAGAGATGCCCTGATGATGGTGCAGAGATCGGTATGCATGGCTATAACATGGGCGTACCACCCCTACAGCGGCGCTAGAAGTCCCTACTGGACCTACAGCCACTTCACATGGTGATTAAGTCAGAGGCGCGCAAATCGCTCTACTTACAGATTAAGAACCCTTGGACTGTGGAGTTGTAGCAAGCCAAAGACTAAGCACACAAACATGGCGACTGACGGTTTCTTAGACTTAACAAACATGGGATGCGATAAAATGCTACCCAAGTATGTATTATATATTAGTAACCACACAACAAAAGTTCCATCCAGGCTGAATGGGCCGAAGGTATAAAACCACCTAGGTCTGGTATCGAAGACAGTATATGGTACACGGACGGATCAAAAATGGGATCCGGTACGGGAGCAGGCATTTATGCGAATGACTATACTAGTAGTGTAAGCATATGTAGTTTGGCAACCGCCTTCCAGGCGGAGACATACGCCATAATTGCCTGTGTACAGGATAATTATTATAATAGACAAGCCCACCCGAGGGCAGACCATCTATCTATATACTCAGTGACAGTCAAGCGGCCCGTAAAGCGCTTACGGCGCCGAAAGTGGCTTCTAGACTAGTCTATGATGGCGTCTAGGCACTGAACAAGCTTGGAAAGCACAATAGGGTGCAACTATTTTGGATACCAGGGCACGAGGGCACATCGGCAACGAAAGAGCGGATGAGCTTGTCAAAAAGGGGTCTACAAATCACTTTGTAGGTCCAGAACCATTTATAGGACTCTCGCAGGGAACCATAATTTCGGCCTTTTGAAGCCTACGCCAAAACCAAACACCAACACGATTGGAGGAATCTAAGCTCTTCATAGAAGGAGTGGACTCGGGCTAGACTAACAAAAATGTATTCAAATGTTTACCAGTTGGTCGATCATGTAACGCATTGCACGCGCGTCAGGTATATGTAAAATGTCATTTTTTGCATGGAAAAATTACAGTTGAGTTGTCCTACCGCTCGTTCGAAACGTTACGTGCTTACCCCTCTGATTCTTATTCAAATAAAGTAAACAATTGAATAATCTATATATATAAAAGAAGGATACCTGATCTACCATCAACGCACAGCCGAAACTACTGGGACTAGAAACTTGAAATTTACACCAAGACTTCCTTTTATGACGTAGGCAACCGATAAGACGGGATTTTTGGAAATTCCATCCCTAAGGGGGTTAAATGGGGGTGCAAAGTTTGTATAGGGGAAACTTTATATTATGAACTAGAGACTTAAAACATTGTAGAAAGATTACTTATTAAGATACAAAAAAAGTAATTTCAGCGTTTAAGAAAATTCCACCCCTAAGGGGGTTAAATAGGCGTGCAATGTTTGTATGGGGGAAACATAAATTTTTGAACTATGAACTTGAAACTTTGTAGAAAGATTACTCATTAAAATACAGTAAAAGTAATTTCCGCGTCTAAGAAAATTCCACTCCTAAGGGGGTTAAATAGGGGTGCAAAGTTTGTATTCAAAACTACTGGGACTAGAAACTTGAAAATTTTCCAGAACTTCCTTTATGACGTAAGCAAGGGATAAGACGGAATTTTTAGAAATTTTATCCCTAAGGGGGTTAAATAGGGGTACAAAGTTTGTATGGGAGTAACATTATTTTTTGTACTAGAGACTTGAAACTTTGTACGAATATTACTTATCAAATTAAAAAAAAAGATATTTCAGCGTTTAAGAAAGTTCTACCCCAAAGGGGGTTAAATAGGGGTGCAATGTTTGTATGGGGGAAACATTATTCTTTGAACTAGAGTCTTTAAACTTTGTAGGAAGATTACTTATTAGGATACAAAAAAAAACTTTCAGCGTTTTATAAAACTCCATTCTTAAGGGGGTTAAATAGGGGTGCAAAGTTTGTACTCAAAACTACTGGGACTAGAAACTTGAAATTTACACCAGCACTTCCTTTTATGACGTAGGCAAGGGATATGACGGGATTTTTGGAAATTCTATCCTTAAGGGGGTTAAACAGGGGTGCAATGTTAGTATGGGGAAACATTATTTATTGAACTAGATACTTGAAACTTTGTAGGAAGATAGTTTATTAGGATACATAAAAGTGGCTTCAGCGTTTTATAAAATTCCACCCCCAAGGGGCTAAATAGGGGTGCAAAGTTTGTATTCAAAACTACTGGGACTAGAAACTTGAAATTTACACCAGAACTTGCTTTTATGACGTAGGAAAGGGATAAGACGGGATTTTTGGAAATTCTATCCCTAAGGGGGTTAAATAGGAGTGCAAAGTTTGTATGGGAGAAACATTATTTTTTGTACTAGAGACTTGAAACTTTGTAGGAATATTACGTATTAAGATACAAAAAAAGAACTTTCAGCGTTTAAGAAAATTCTACCCCTAAAGGGGTGTAATGGGGGTCCAAAGTTTGTATGGGGGAAACATCATTTATTGAACTAGAGACTTGAAACTTTGTAGAAAGATTATTTATTAGGATAAAATAAAAGTACTTTCAGCGTTTTATATAATTCGCCTCCTAAGGGGGTTAAACAATAGGGAAATATTATTATTTGGACTAGAGTCTTTAAACTTTGTAGGAAGTTACAACCGTTTTAATATTGCTTGTTAGAGAGAGAAAACGCTCGTAGTTAGTGATGTCACAATCTGCGAGCGTCATAGTGAGTGACAATCGTTCTATATGAATAGGCGCGTTTTGGGGAAAATGGATAGAATAGTGATTTTGGTATTTTTTGTTATATAACTCGCGTATTTACATCCGGAATCATAAATTTGGTGGCGAGGAATTGATGATGAAGACCACAGATGACTTATCGAATTCCTCAATTATGTACTTAAAAGTGCAAAAGTACGTCACAGGTTCTGATAAGATTACAGGTCGACACATGTAAAAAGAACCCTGGCGGCCATTCTTTTTATATGGCCGCCAGGGCTCTTTTTACGTGTGTCGACCTGTACGTTGAAATAGGAACTAATGAAGTGCCATTGGTGATGATCTTGGGGAATCGATTGAAGTCCTCAAATATTATCGGCACACAAGCAGCGATTCGATTTTTTTCTATAGTAATCAACGCATTTGCTATCGGAAATCAGTTCATGTGGTAAATTAAAAAAAAATAGGAAATGTTCTCGGGGCTTGGCGGAGTACTAAATTGAAGTCGGCTAAAACTTTGTTTTTAAAGTAAATTATCGTGGAAACATAGTATTATTTATTTTATTAAGTGTCTACGGGCACCCCTATTCCGAAACCATAGCAATTCCTAAATAACTCCACCCGTTTATTTTGGGCTCATTTTGGAACCGTCTCAACGAGTGAATAATTGTGCAATCAGTCGGCAATAAAAGATTGTTACCAAAAACGTTTTATTGGCAGACACGTATTAAATTGAATCTATGCTTATAACTCAAGTACAAAAATATTTATCAAATAAATCCTCAATGTGTAGCGAAACCTTAATTTTCCGACATAGCCATGGGAGATACTGATGACAAAGTTGTATACCCCCATATTTTGCACTTGACTGTACCTGCATGAAACACACGAGCGCCTTAAAAGTTATTAGAAATGATTTTGTTACATCATTTTTATGCAGTGATTATTAGGTGCAATGCGATTCTAGAATATTGAGAAAGAGACACATGCGTAGGTCCTACTCTTTTTCAATAATAATAGTAAGGAAGCCCATGACGCTAAATGTGGATTTGCTCGAGCGTTGTAGGGATTCCATTTTGAAGAGTAGGTGGGAGATAGAAAAACAGCATTTTATAAAAATGTTACACAATGTGAGCTGTTAAAGTTAAGGACCGTGTTTAGACCACGAGGCTTGCCGAGTGGCCTAAGTAAGGTACCTGTGAGAAGTTAAGAGCTAATTGAGTAACTATTGTAATTTTTGTCCGGGTGAACTGAAATTATTAAACAAACTTAGTACTTAACTATTGAAAATCTAAGCTGAAACGAAGCGCATCCCACCAGCTCAGCGTTTCGTTGTCTTTTGTTCTATGAACAAGGCCACGTTCTATTGGTCTAATTCACAATATGTCGTTTCAAAACTAGAGATGGGAGCTCTTTAAAAAAAGGTAGCGATTATAGTTTGGTGTACGAAGTCTTAATTCAAACATTAAAATCGACTTCTTTAAAAAACGTTCATATGATGTGTAACATTTCGTAGGTAAAAAAACTATGAATAAAAACAGTCACTTGAGCGTGTCAGATTATGATTGTGTATACGGCACGTGTCTCGTGATACCGAGAGCATGTTAATCTGATGGTTTGGATGGTGGGGGTGACCAATGACCATGCAGAACGCGTCAGATATTTACAAGGGACATTAAGAAGACCTACCCGTACGACGCTCCCATTCACTAATCTGACAATTTGGACAACACGCGAGCCGTCGGCGGCTTTTTTCATGACGAGTAGACGCGCGATCAATCGATCATATATGCAGGATTTATAAAGGGTGGAGGGACTCAATAGAATACAAGTTATCCCCCTATGTAATTATCTGTCGGGATCGATAAATCCCGAAATCTCCCGTTTAGCTCCCCTACTATAAATCATTAGCCAGCAGAATGAGGTTTGTCTAATAAAAAATCAAACGGAAGCCTCTCCGATGCAATCTGAAGGCTGATCACGGTTGCGCAGGCGCTGCATTTCTGTTATATCGCTCGTTATCGCGCCGGTGCAATATCCTCTATCATCCGCGCATTCGGGTCATCGCGTTATGGACAACATAAACATAAAATAAAAATATTAGGCTCTGTGAGCTGTAGAAATCTCGAGCCCGTCTTAATATATATTGTTTAATTTCTAAAACTGAATCTGTGATTCCACGGCGTAACACACATTTAACACTCGCACATAATAATTATAATAATAATTTACATTATAAATTTTATTTGAAAGGAAAAATTGAAAAATTTAATGCTCCGAGCCGGATTCGAACCGAGGCATTCATGGCCCGTCGCTACTAACCAACTGAGCTATCGGAACAATCTGGTTCGGGCACCAAATCCCTCAATCAGTTCCTTCATACAACGCCTTAGGGAGGCGTGTAGCGACATCTACCAGAAGACTTAGGCTTCTTAACGGCACCAACGTCTCAAATTATATTGAGAAATCGTTAGTAACGACGCGCTACCCCATACTTACTAAATTAATTTTTGTTTTTAAGCAGTAACGCTGCTAACGAAAAGTACCTATAATTTTATATGAAAGGAAAAATAAAAACTTAATGCTCCGGCTCGGAGCATTACATTTTTAATTTTTTCCTTTCATATAAAATTTATAATTTTCGTTAGCAGCGTTACTGCTTAAAAACAAAAATTAATAATTTACATGATTTTTGTTTTAAAGGGCCTCGACGATCATCGTCCCGATAATCGTTTCGGCGAACGGTTTAATAGCGAAGAGTCTCGACCATCACCTCAAGAGACTTTCGCTAGATAGCTGCATCAAGGGTCAGATACAGAAGGCGGTACTCCTGGATACTGCGCGAATAGTCCGGAGTTTCCTGTCTCTGACACCCTGACCACCGGCGGCACCGGTACGGTAGGTTAGGTTTTTATAATGGTTTTATGTTTTATATGTATAGTTTAATATTTTGCTTTTTATAAAAACCTAGCATAAGAAAAAGATTAAATAAAGAGATAATAATAATTTAGATTATTTTTGTTTTAAAGGGCCTCTGCGCTGTTGGCTTCGCTCCCACGCATGCCTTCCAAAACTCCGGAACCCCATGGTCACGAGATATGGTTAAAACATACAAATAATAATAATAATAGTAAATTAAAACCAAAACAAAACAGTAAGGACAAATAATAATATTTCCGAACGCAACCATAACCGCGCCTACCGAACAACTAGCGCCATTATGTATGACAAGTGGATGCTCCCGGCAACTGAAACGTCAAACAATACTAGGGGCTACCGCGAACTGAAAACGAACTTCGTTCGTGTATCTCCATCTTTGTCGCTCGAACTAGCAAGTTCGACAGAGAGGGAGATACACGAACGAAGTTCGCTTTCGTTTCGCGGTAGGCCCACAGACATGTGACGCGGGCGCAATGCCGATTTGACAGGCCATATAAAGACAATTATTAGAGATATAAACAAAATAAATATTTCAAGCAAATACAAAGACAAAGCCAAACTGAAAGCAGTACAATAAAAAAACCTTTAGTTTTCGATATAAGTATGTTGTTTCTGCACTTTCATATATGAAATCTACATAAACCCGTTCCTTATTGACATAAGAGTTTCTAACAACCCATTAGAGATTTATGTTTCTAATTCATTAAATATCAATAAAATTTCCTGGCGCCATTAATCTCGAAAACTGTGAGTTTCGTAGTAAATATGGGATACTATTTCGGTAAACCTCGTTGTAGTTAATACGATAAGCCATATAAAATTTAATTAAAAATGGAAACTATAGGTCTAGATTAAGAAAAGTAATTGTAACAATTTTATTGTACGACCGTTTGTTTCATACTTAAATAAATAAATAAATAAAATAAACACGAAAAAACGGAAAGTTACAGATCGAAGGTCATTGGGAGCTAGGAGCTCCTTAAAACAGCATACTGCAATTAGGCCTGCAACAAACTGGCGCGGCCTGCGGTGGCGGACAATAGTAAATTTGACAGCGGCGGACAAGTTTACTATTGTCCACCGCGGCCAGGCCGCGCCAGTCTGTGAGAGGCCTCACACGTAACTTTTTATACACAATCTTTTCCGCCATATGTCGATCGGAAACTTGTTTCTATTACTAAACATTTTTTTTTCTATTATAGAAGAGAAATATTAGTAACTTTGTATAAGAAACGTTCTACTCGCTCTATCATTTATCTATTTTAATTTCTAGCAACGGAAACAAGTTTCTGACCTAGATGGCGGATCCCATTGTGTATACAAAGTTTCATTTTATTCTAGCACTTCGTTTTAAAATGAGAACCAAAGTACGCTTCTATGGAGAGTCACGCGTGCTGGCGACCCTAAGTTGGACAGGCGAATAATTATCGCTGCAGTTCGGGAGAAGTATGATTGGGCGCTTATTCAATACCGATCACTTGGGTCACGTACGGTGCTGTCTGAAAATCAGTGCTGTAAGTATCTGTCTGACACCTCGGCATACTCGTAATGCAGAACTGTTCTGTGGTTATCACTAAGCGGAAAGCATATTCTCTACTAAACAACACAGAAAAATCAGAGGCAATAAAGCTGTGGAAGTTCGCCAAAGGACAAAAACATGCTAAAGCCTTAATCAAAGGGTGCAATAATAAACTGTCCAAAGAGCTATTACAACTGAGAAGGCACAAAACCTGCGCAGTGAAGAGAAATCTGACAGGACATTGCAAATTGAACAAGCACCTGTTTCAAATGAGTATGGAACAGGACGCAACTTGCAGGTTCTGCCAGGAGACAGAGGAAACAGAAATGCATATTCTCTGCTCCCGTGGAACACTCATGCACAAAAGAAGTATCTACCTAGGGCGGCACATCGTGCACCCAGAAGAGGTAGAACATATCACCGGCCAAAGAATCTGGAATTTCTTAGAGGCAACGGGACTTAATGGTGAAATCTAAATAAAAGGCTGCCACAAAAAATCAGTTGCTGGTCGAAGCGGTATAAAAAGGCCCACAATTACAACATTAATATAAATAATATATACTCGTAACTCGTAATGTTGAGACAGCGAACGATTCACTGCCGGTGTATGTCTTACACAATATACTGTGAAAATGTTATCGTATGTCTACCCCGTTTGTCTCTATGTCTTTTGTGAAGTGAATAAATGTCATATTTCTTTCTTTCTTTAGGTAAATGTTTTTAAACCTGAAAATTATTATGACCATGTAAAATTATCTCGAATGAAGCGAAATTATGATCAGCCAAGAGTTTTTTCTGTTGTTTGGACAGTATAATCTTAATTCCAGATGATATCTGTTTCACTCTATTTATTTATTGCTTTTTGATGTAATATTTTTAGCCTAGTATTTAAAGGCATCAAAAAACATCTAACGATCTTTAAAATACTGATTTGCACAGCTAACACACTAATCGTTCATCAAAATTCGATTTTGATGTGCAAAGCAGTTTTTTTTGTGAGCGATTGAAATTTTTCTACATTTTTTCTGTGTAGTGAGAGGCAGATGCCTACTCTTATTTTCGTATCAAACATTGTCCATTGGATTTGAAGACCTTTCTTCAAGTCGTCAGTACCTATTATATACGCTTTAAATTTCTTTCTTCTGCAAGGTGTGCTCAGATGTTGCTTCTGAGGGTTCCTCAATCAAACTCTAAATTTTACAACAATTCTTTTACTTTTCGAGCTGTTCGATTGTGGAATTCTTTGCCTATTGAGATTAAACGTGCTAAGTCTCTTCCCATTTTTAAAACTCGACTTAAGGATTACTATTTATCTCTTCCGTAACTAGTCATTCCTACTTGGTGTGTGCTGTTTGTTTTCGGCTGTAAGTGATACTGTTTCTATGACATTTAGTTATTGTATGTGTATGTAGGTTTATATATATATGTACTTATGTAAGTGTATAGTCTTTCTTATAGTTAAGTTGTTCATATTTTCTGTTTTCACCTACTCAAATCTTATCTTTTCTTGCATCGTCTCCACCACCCAAAGGTTGTCTGGAAGAGATCGCTTTTTAGCGATAAGACCGCCTGTTGTCTACCATTGTTTATGTTTAACTTACCTCTTTTTTATTTTTTTTACTATGTCTGGTGAGCAATAAAGAATATTTGTATTGTATTGTATTGTATTGTATATTTGTTCTTTCGCCGTATATATTTATCGCAAGTGTATGGTTGAGATCATTGAAATGTGGTCGACTTTTTATAAAACTGCAATTTGGCCAACTCTCAAGACTGATTCAAGCGACATCGCCGCGAAAACACTCATCCTGAAGAAGAACTCCCGAAGAGTTCGAAACATGTCGCCTGTAGTGACATTTAATACGTGAGTTGAACCGTGTAATTATTAGTATTATTTCAGCATGACTCATGAAAGTTTAAATTCGGATTAACGTTGTATACTGCTGCTGGGCTACTGTTGATAACGACGATTATGGTTGCGACATTTTGGGCTGGTTTTGTACTTAAGCTTACCTAAGTTAAGTTTTTATACAAACCGGCCATTGGGAGACTTAATTAGATAATTTGAGTTGGCCGAATTGCATCAAAGTAGTGATTTCAAAAAGTAACCCTACCGTCCTAGGTAGAAGATTCCAATTACGATGAAAGTTTTATAAAAAATGGTCATATTGAATAATCACAACCATAAGCTTGTTAAGGTAGAAAACTTGCAGGCTAGACACAGGCTGTATATAGGAACTCAAATGATAACGTTGTCTTACATCTGTGTTATGTCCCTCCAGTTTTAATGTTTGTTATTGTACTGCTTTCAGTTTGGCTTTGTCTTTGTATCACTTTGCTTGAAATATTTGTTTTGTTTCTCCATAATTATATGGCCTGTCAAATCGGCATTGCGCCCGCGTCACATGTCTGTCTTGTTTGACGTTTTAGTTGCCGGGAGCATCCACTTGCCATAATGGCGCTAGTTGTTCGGTTGGCGCGGTTATGGTTGCGTTCGGAAATTTAATTATTTGTCTTTACTGTTTTGTTTTGGTTTTAAATTACTATTATTATTATTTGTATGTTTTTACCATATCTCGTGTCTTTCCCGCTCACGGGACAATGATGTCCCGGACCTTTGGGAGGCGTGCGTGGAGCTAGGTACCTACAAACTCATAGAAAGTACCAACTGATCCAACACGTAGAGGCCCTTTTGACAATTTAATGAAATGCAAGGAGTACACCGAGCGGACGCTGGGGTGTATAGGGACTATTGATGGTTGATGGAATCTTAATAAAACGGGTTATTGGATTGAAATGATGGACTAGTGGCTGGGCTATTGGGTGAAACATCGGACGCCTGCCTAATAAAACTGTTTCAATCTTTATCTCTGGCAGACGGTGACTCGCTAACTGCTAGATGGGCCCCTATTAATAGCGACATTAAAAAATGGCCTAAGGGCAGCACCGGTCAGAGAGCTGGGGGGTAGAGAGGTGGCACTGGACTTTAAACATATAGCCAACTCGCCACTTAGGTGTCCACATCTACCCTCGAGCAACAGCTCTTGCGACTCCACTCTGGATGGCCAATAAAGGCAAGCCAGAGGCGGAGGGCCTGTCCAACCAACCACCCGATCGGCTCAGCCTGACCACAGGACACCCCCAGGAGCACTCAGGTACGTAGGGTTGCTACTCCTTAACCGCCCGCCACAAGCTGCCTTACGTTGACTGATTGCACCAGAAATCTGGTGGGCGATGGGGCCGTCACATACCTACGCCCTTTATTATTATTATTATTATTTTGTGCGAGTGTAAAATGTGTGTTACGCCGTGGAATCACCGGATGGTTCCATCGGAACACCAGCGCTGGCCACTAGGCCATCATGCATCAGCTGAGATGGAACCGTTTCGTGGCAATGTTGTCTTTTCTTTTGTATGTTGATTTATGTGCATGTATGTGTTTATTTATTTATTTAGTGGTCCTTCAACAATAAGTACACTGATACATGATAGTATAATTATAATTACATTTTCACTTAACAGTTAAGCGCCTTATCACTTATAGAAGATCACCACATGCACAGATAAAGAAGTATTAACATAGCGAAAGTCAACTTGCTTAATTTTAATTCATACTAAATCTAATCTATTAACATTTCTTGTTATAATAAGTCCCTAATCTCGCGGCTACTGCAGTGACTCGCAATGTTGGAAAGAAAGTTTCTGTTTATAAACTATTAATTTATTTATTTGTTGTAGAAATGTTGGGTCTATATCTGTTAGTCTAAAATTTTTGCCCAATATTTTTTTCGGCACATATTATTTGGCCTAATAATCTTTGGTCGGTTTGTTTTTATGTCGACAATGGTTTGGCCGAAATTGTTCTGCACATATTTTTTTGGCCGCAAAATGTTTAAGTAGTGTAACATTTGTATGGATTAACATTGTTTGGTTGAATGTATTTTAGTCATAAAATTGGTATTCTGAATTTTGGTGTCACTAATAATGGCATCCAAACTGTCGCATTTATTAAATTGGGTTACCTATCTTTTTCCAAAAAATGTTGGACAAATTATCACTTTCCAAAAAAAATTTCGTAGAATGTTTGGCAAGCAATATCTCGTTTACCAACTGGTACTTTGACCAAATTTCATTCAGTCAAATATGTTGGTTGGCTTAATATGTTTTATCCACAACAAAAACTCGCAAAAATAAGTTTTTGCGTTTTGTGTAGAGGTCGCAATTCTACCCTAACCGCCAGCGTGTCAACGTCACCCCGCTTCGGGGGGTGCCTATTTCCGCTCTAAAGGACACAAGCTAACCCTAACCTAACCTACCAAATAATACAATTGGCTGGGCTGGATTGTTTGTTTTATTACCGCGGGGGGCTTTGCCCCTCGAGCCCCCCTTGTACCTTCACCCCGCCCGTCCCCCCTTTTTTCGCATTCGCTGCCCTAACCTAATTTAAAGCCCTTGCCTACCTTAACTAGTTTTAAAATTGTGTAGGTGCTTTGATTGTAACCATTGTTTGTTTTGTTTTAGAAGGTTTTATGTTAGGCTAAAGAATAATTTTACGTAACAATATTATACTTTTAGCCTTTTAGTCATAAAAAAAAATATACTAAACAATTTTAGGCCAAACATACTTTAGGAAAAAAAATATGTTTGCAAAAAAATCATAATGCCAAAGAATAAGTATACCGTTAAATATTATACTAAATATTTTCGGCCAAACAATTTTAGAACATAAAATTTTAGACCAAGCGAAGGGCACCCAAAAATGTTATCCTATTCTTAAAGCAGATTACTTTTCTGTTTTCCCTCCTTCCTTTCCGACGCAAAACGCTGTTGTAATTTCGCGCAGAAATTCTGAGAACTCTTTGCTCCGGATTCGAACCCGAAATTCCCGGATTAAAGTTGTATGCTGCGGTCAGGATACAGTTGGAAAAGACATATGGTTGCGACAATTATAACATATATATGACAGGATTAAATCATTTGCACTTTTGGAGTGGTCTGTATTTAGTTAGGATTAACCTTTTGACTACTTAACATCGTTACTTGTCTACTCCCATAATTTGTGATAATTTCATCACACGGTAGTGCCATCTTTTTATGTCTTGCACTGCAATGTCCTAGTTTATTAGTTACCGATGCAACATCCTTCATCTTACGCAACACGTGCCAACGAAACACAAGTGACCAGTTTGAAACTTCAAAAGCACTTATTGAGATCCTATATCGCTCATCAATTTTGGTCTAAGATTTTTCCGGTCGTTGGGGAAAGCAGTGGAACAGGATATACGAATAGTTTAAATGTTAATTAAGTTATGTGGATTGTTAATATTCTGTAACCGGTCAAAATGATTATGATGCTGCTCCGGTTTATTTCTATTAATATTATGCATTTATGTTTTATTACTCCGGAGGATGTGTTGACATAAATGAATTAATCTTCTAAAAAACCTTAAGTATATTCATTTACAACGTTAAAATATGTTGCACCGTAGTCGATCGTCAAACTTTTGCCATCCCAAAACGGGAAAGTGTATGTGTGTGTTTGTTTGTTTGTCCGTCTTTCACGGCAAAACAGAGCGAAGAATTGACGTGATTTTTTAAGTGGAGATACTTGAAGGGATGGAGAGTGACCTAGGATAGTTTTTATCCCCGAAATCATCCCCTAAGGGGGTGAAATGGGGGGGTAAAAGTTTGTATGGAGCTGCGATATAAACGAGTTCCACGCCGACGAAGTCGCGGGCAGAAGTTAGTACTACTATAAAAAAAGACCGGGTTGCACTCCGGGAGTGCCGGCAGAAGTTAAAACTCTATGACATTGTAGGTAACACAGTTTTTCGATCGGATCACATGTCCATCTTACGAATTTCCAATTTGTCGAATCTTACGGTCACGTGACCTGTTGCGAGTTTAAGATTTTTTCCCACCACAAAAGTGCACAGCGCCGCTAAATTAGTTTTCACTTCAATAATGTCATAAGACTCATAAGTTATACCACAATTACAAAACTTCACTTTTTATATGTCAATTATATACATATTGCTTGTCAAGGAATGTGTGAACACATCGTAACACCAGCTTGGGGTAATGTTGACAATTTGCGGGGGATACAGTGCGTGGATGCGGAAAATTCTTTGCAAACAGCACACAGGAATCTACACTCAAAATGTAAGAGGGGTAGGTTGACATTTGTTTAGCAAGTGTATCGTTACAAAAGAGTTTAGGAGGCTTTTTAGCTCGCGCCGTTTCGATTATCTTGATGTTATAAATTATGACATAAGGTTTTGTCATGTTTTTTCTGAGAAAGATTTTAAATATTAGAGTCGGTTTAGAGCTATATCTTTTCGATTATTTATAACTATGACACGATGCCCTGGTAAAGGTCGCGGGAGTCCGGGTGAAATGGGGGGCGGAAGTTGGTATGGAGGTACCTACTATTATGACGTCCGCTTTGGTTTAGTTAGTCGTGACCCTCCCTACGAAGCTGGACGTCAAGGGTTCGAATCCTGGTAAAGGCACTTATTTCTGTGATGAGCATGAAGATTAATTCCTGAGTCATGGATGTTTACTTTGTGTATGTATAATAGTACGGCGGAAATTGGCCAATATTGATAAAAGTCGTGGACACGTCTTCTATATACCTAAAACTGGTATGGATGTGTTCCTTGTTGTCTCCAGAGTACGAATCTACCGGTTTTAGTTAAGGGAGAGGGGACGGACATAGCTGTGACGTCATAAAGATGGCGGCCGACGGTCATCGATTTTTGTTCAAATCTCGGGTTCTATTTTTCTGATCGGTTCATGTGAGGTGTCATTTGAATGCGTATTAAATGTTCTATAATTCATTCTTTGAGATCTGTAACGTACATTCAACCGTTTGGAAAATAACTATAAAAATAGATTTTTTTACCTTAGACATTCTGCGTTCTTACCATCATAATTCGAGAAAGAGATACTTTAGCGTGATAAATGTTATTATAAAAAATATCAAACATTTTATTAGCTTTCTAATAATATGCAATTTGTTGTCGTTAAATAATAAACCTGTCATTTATGGCCAATTCCGTAACGCAAGTCCGCGGGAATTGGCAGGATGGGTATGATTGAAATACTATGAGAGTTCAATTTTGGTGTTCCCAAATGAAAGGTACTGTTATTACTATTGGTGTTGATGTTGTTGTTGTTGCCCTAGGGCATCCCCGTGGTGCTTAAGGTGGTGCATTAGAAATTATCGTGTGCTTAGAAACGCCGTTCTGACTAGATTAAGAAACAATAAGAAGTTTTCAGATATATGATTGTTCATCAGATTTTATCGATGCATGATTGCTTAAAATTTCTTCTGTAGAAAAAAAAAACAGTTTGATCTGTATTTTCCTTTTTTTACTCGGCCTACTCAAACGATGCATTATTTTACGACACAATCAAGTTAATACTATAGTATATTATCTCATCTAAAATCACACTTTATGAAATTTTAATAAAACTTCAACAACTTAGATATTTATCGAGTCCACAACAGCGATTCCCGAAAAGTGTTACATCTCTTTTTCTCGTGGGCGGAAGGCATCAGCGTGTCTCTGTCTAAGGGGCGTGTACGACTCAAATCAAGGCATACCCTTAAGGCCTTCATAAGCTCTTGCCACGCCTTCCTGTGTGCTCCTGTAGTCGAATTAATAAATACTGTATTTCAGGGGACGCCTTGATTTGAGTCGAACACGCCCCCTAGACAGATAAATATGTTTCAATAAAGAGGCATTTTAAATTCATAACTTCTTTGACTGTAGGCCGCAAGCTTTCGCCAAAATCCAGCCCGAGGACTAGAAGCCAAACTCGGAACAAGGCCGCTCTTGCCCTACCCCACGCCCGCGCATACTTCATTTCATTTGAGTGCAAGTTGCGGTTGAATTTGAAGACATTTGCACGTGGTGATTCGTTACATTACCTTTCCAGCAACTGCTATATGTAAACATATTTTTTCTCTGGAGATGCGTATAGATATTTTTTTATATAGTTTGTCGACTGATATGTGTTGCGAACTATGGAACTCCATAGTTCAGCAGCTGCAAGCAGTAGCAGTTTCGCAGGCAACAAGTTCGAACTGAGCAACACGCCCCGAAGGCGAGCGGTGAGGCTCGCGGGGCCAAAGGCCCGGAACATCCCTCAAGCGCGTGCTCTTCACGCGAGTACTAAGGCCAAAGACCCCGAAGGGCGAGCTCACGCAGACAATTTACTACTCCTAAATGCATTACAAACAAACCTGAGGGCCGAAGGACCGAAGCGTACCTTCAAAGCGGGCTGTCCATGCAAGCCAGAGGGCCAAAGGCCCAAAGGGCGGGCCCACGTGGACACATTACTACTCCTAAGTGACCTACGAGCAAACCTGAGGGCCGAAGGCCCGAAGGAAAGCAGTATGGCACGCGAGGCGGCAGGCCAGGCTCTGCGTAGGACCGAAAGCCCGAATCGTTCCTTCAGAGTGGGCTCTCGACGCAAGCCAAAGGATCAAAGGCCCAAAGGGTGGGTTAGGTTAGGTCGGGGTGCGGGACTGGTAGACCTCCTCGTGGTGCACCCTGGGAGGGGGGAGATAGCCGCTCAGTTGCGCGCTTGCTACCTTCCCTCTGCTAACTACCAGTCGCGGTCACGGGCAGTCGAGTTCTCTCCTGCGTAGGCCTTTGTGCCGTGTTTTGTGGTTGGCCGCTCCCAGCACGCCTCAGCTCATCTGAGGTGGCAAGGGATGCGGCTCGTTTCTTGTAGTGGAGGTGCTTTGCACTAGAAATGGCTGCGAAGGGTGCGGCGATGTGCCAGGTGCACTCGACATAAAGTCGACGCCGGACCAACCGTTGCTCCTCGTGAGGTCGTAGTCATGTTATGCGGCTTCTGACGAGCACCGGGGGCCTTGCCTTAATTGGCCGGGCCGCGAGGAAGAAAACCTCAATAAAAAATCACCCCAAATCCTAAGCGGCGGAGCACCGCGAGAGGATGCATGGCTGAGGTGGAGTCAGTCGTTAGTGCTTTCCCCCGTCAGTGTACCGGCCGACACTCTGACGGGATACGCTAGGCTTATCCAGGTGCAGAGGGCACCGCCTGGATGGACCATGATCCCTCACACTCGTGGGAACAACAAAAAATGTACACATACACAAAAACAAAAACGACGACGTTGGACAATGTTCGTGGAGGAATTTTAAGGCTGAGGGGTGGCGGTGGGGCCGACGGAGATGGACCCGATTTGGCCGAGCCACCAACCTACACAAACCTAAATGATGCCTTCCGCCCCCGCGTCACCCTTACACGCTCACCAGTGCAGGGTGGGGGCGATAGCCCAAGCATGGACCAGGTGGGCATTGACCTGAATGCACCCGCCTTACAGATCGTGCCGAGAGCGCGAACGGACGGCCTAGCGCGCGACGGCTCTGGCCGCTTCCTGCCGCGAGGGCAGAACAGTGAGCACTCCGGGGATCAGGCCTCGCACGCGACCTTGCAAGCGGCTGCGTGTGCGAGCGTGGAGCAAGAGGCCCAGAAGGAGAGGCGCGCGCTGGCGCCGGTACTGGAGGGTGGGCGAGAGGTCCGCTTCGACAGGATCCCCCGGGTGATTCTGTCCCGCGTGGAAGAGGGGACTGCGGAAAAGACCGTCTGGCCCGCCGATCGCCCGCATGTCGGGGCTGACGAGGAAGGGCGGCAGCCATCCTCCGCCGACGAAGCTGCTCCGCCGTGCAGGAGCAAGGCCAGGGCCAGGGGGCGGGGTCGCCCACGCTTGACCCCATTCAAGCTTGGCGATCCAGAGAGGACGCGGGAGGAAAAAAAGTCCGTCGACTCCCCAGCGCCCCAGCCGGACGCGGACGACCCGCCCGCTCTTGACGAGGCGGATAGACGCTCCCGACTCCTCGGTGCGCGTGCCCAGCCATCGAGCGGAAAGTTTTGGCAGGCGCCCCGAAAGAGGCCCCGCCTTCAGGAAGATGAGGACGTGGAGACAGACGAGTCCAGCCAGTCCACGGCAAGTGGCAACACACCGCCGGCGAGGAAGGGAATTGCGTTCTTAAACGCCACATACAAGGAGGCCGCACGCTTACAGGCGGAGGCCGATATCGCAGATCGGTCGGCGGTGGCAGCGGCAGTAGCCAGAAAAAATCGCAGACCGCGAACCAAACTCTCGCTCAGCGATACGACTGACAAATCGGCACAGGAATTGGCAGCCCAGATGCTAGATGACGCAGACACCATATACAGGATTGCCACCACGTCCGGCAACCTAAAAGGCACATCTGTGCGCGATCTAAAAGACGCGGCAGTCTCAATTAAGACCTATGCGGAAGAATTTAGGGGGCGTAATATCTCGGAGGAAACTAGGCGGTTAGAGGCGCACAACAATCGCCTTAAGGCTGAAATGGCCAGTCTCCGCAAGGAAATGGCCGAACTGAGAAGTGACATGGAGAGGTTCCAAAATCTGGGCACTCTGCCCGTCTCCAAACCGGTAGTGATCGAAGGGCCGTCCTCTGACCGACTTGTCAACCACAGTGATCTGCAGGAGTTCTCTCGCGCCATGATGGTTACCCTAGGAACCATGATGGACGCCAAGCTGGACGGGAGAATTCCTCCGCAGCCAACTGGGAGGCCTTTCCAGGCCGCAGATAGAAGACGTCAAGTGGCTCTAGATGCCGCCAACCCAACGGCAACGGTGGTCCCAACGCCAGAACCACCGCGGTCAGCGGAGCACGAGGTCGCAGGCCAACAAAATATGGTGAATACCCGGACTGCGCCAGAGCCGTCTTCTGGACCAGCACCAAAGTCGCGGCCCAGGGTCATAGTGGCAACAGCGTCAACGGGGCCCAAGATGATGAATGATCCTCCGAACACAGAAGGGAGGACGAAGAAGAAGAAGAATAAGAAAAAGAGGAAGACGTTGGCCGCTGCTGAGGCTTCAGCTTCCAGAGTAGGCAACCCCGAAGCACCGAACCCGCTTCCCCTGGCCCCTCAGCCTCAGAAAAGCCCGTGGAACGCGGCAGATGTTAAAGGGGGAAAAAGTAGAAAAGGAAATAAAGGCACTATGCCAGCTCGACCCGAGGTCCGCAAGCTCCGTCCTCCGAGGTCAGCTGCCATTGTGCTGACACTAAAACCAGCGGCGGAGCAAAGAGGCGTGACCTACGCAAAAGTCCTGGCAGAGGCAAGGAGCCGGGTAAAGTTGGCGGAGTTAGGGATCGAGGGCATACGATTCAAGACGGCAGCCACTGGCGCGCGTGTCCTGGAGTTACCAGGAGCGACCAGTGGCGAAAAGGTCGATGCCCTCGCAAATGCCCTAAGAGAAGTGTTAGGAGACGAGGTCATCCGGGTTGACAGGCCCACTAAAACTGCCGATGTGCGGCTTGCTGGCTTAGACGACTCGGCCAACGTCAATGATGTAATTGCCGCTGTGGCCGAGGCGGCAGAATGCCAATCACCGTCGATCAAATGCGGTGAAATCCGCCGAGACCATAGGGGCCTCGGTTCAGTGCTGGTAAGATGCCCAGTGGCGGCAGCCAAAAAGATCTGCGAGTCCGGCCGTCTCAGAGTGGGGTGGGTAATAGCGCAGGTGAAGCTGTTACCCGCTAGACCGATGCGGTGCTACCGGTGCCTTGAAATAGGGCATGTTAAGGCACTGTGTGACGCAGATGTCGATCGTAGCGACCTATGCCACCGCTGCGGTCAGGCTGGTCACAAGGCTGCGCAATGCCAAGCCGAACCGCACTGCGTTCTGTGCGCAGCGGCAGGCAAAGCTGCAAATCATAGGGTGGGAAACAAAACCTGCAACCCGCCGAAAGCCAGAAAAAAGAAGGTGAAGAAGGCTGGTGATGGCCCTGGAGCCACCTCGCCACCCACTTGTCCCCCTGCCTCGATAGAGGCTAGCGGCGAGGTGGTACCAATAATAGCTGCCCATTAATGGCCCTCAGATTATTACAGGCCAATATCAACCACTGCGCCAGGGCTCAAGACCTCTTGTGTCAGAGCATGGCGGAGTGGTTGATCCACATTGCGGTTGTGGCGGAGCCATATTCGGTCCCACCTAGAGATAACTGGGTTGGTGACAACAATGGAGTAGTAGCACTTGTCTCCCATGCAGCTACTGGAACCCCACCCTTTGAAGGGGTGTCTCGTGGCCAAGGGTACGTGGCGGCTGTCGTGGGGGACATCACAATAATTGGCGTTTATTTCTCGCCGAACCGGACACTGGCCGAGTTTGAGCAGTTTTTGGTCGAGGTCGGTGCCGTGATCGGCAGAAGCCAACCACACCCCATTCTAGTTGCTGGAGATCTCAATGCTAAATCAGTAGCCTGGGGATCTCCAGCGACGGACGCGCGTGGCAACGAGCTGTTAGAGTGGGCGATCTCATCCGGTTTAGTGATACAGAACAGAGGAACGGCCGACACGTGCGTGCGGCAACAGGGTGGCTCTATCGTGGACGTTACGTTCGCGGATGCTACTCTGGCGCGCCGTGTCCAGGGCTGGCGAGTCTTGGTGAACGTGGAGACGCTGTCGGACCACAGATATATCCGATACGAAGTCTCTGCATCCCCAACGACCCTAGCCAGCCCAAGCCGGAGACCGATATCCCTGGGCCCGCGATGGGTGCTGAAAAAAATGGATAGGGATTTATTGAAAGAGGCAGCCATCGTGCAGGCTTGGCGGGCTGACTCAATGGAGGCGGTCACGGAGGTAGAGGCAGGAGCCGGATGGTTCCGAGACGCTATGTCGCAAATATGTGACGTTGCGATGCCTCGGGCCAAGCGCCTCCCTCCAAGACGCTGCGTGTACTGGTGGTCGGCAGAGCTCTCACACCTGCGTGAGCTATGCGTCGCTGCGAGACGCCGGTACTCACACCACCGGCGGCGAAGGGTGCGGAATGACACGGTCGAGACCTCCCTATATGAGGCCTACGTTGCAGTCAAGAAGGAGCTATCAGTGGCCATCAGTCAGGCCATTGAGTTGTCCAGGGAAATGCTGCTGGAGACTCTAAATCACGATCCGTGGGGGAGGCCATACAAAATGGTCAGGTCCAAACTTCGCCCTTGGGCCCCTCCGGTCACGGAAAGTCTTCAGCCGCAGCTCCTGGACCAGGTTGTGTCCACACTATTCCCCGACCGAGGAGTGCACCGGCCGCCAGTAATGGCGCCATCGGCAGCTGAGCAAGACGAAGGAGAGGTGCCGTCTGTGTCAGAAGGAGAGCTGGGAGCCGCCGTCCTGCGCCTGAAAGCGAAAAACACGGCCCCTGGACCGGATGGTATCCCGGGTAGAGCAATGGTGCTGGCCATGGACGCCTTAGAGCCCAAGCTCCGTGAGCTGTTCTCAGCATGTGTGGAACAGGCCCGCTTTCCGCGCGAGTGGAAAACGGGCCGGCTCGTGCTCCTAAAGAAAGATGGGCGCCCAACCCATTCACCGTCGCCATATCGGCCGATTGTTCTGCTTGACGAGGCGGGCAAACTTTTTGAGCGTGTTGTGGTTGCCCGGCTCGTCAGGCACATGAGAGAAGTGGGCCCCGACCTGGCCGATAACCAATTCGGCTTCCGTGGCGGTCGCTCCACAGTGGATGCGATCCTACGGGTTAAACATATAGCAGAAGAGGCGGTGGCCCGGGGCGAGACGGTGTTGGCGGTGTCCCTAGACATCGCCAACGCGTTTAATACCTTGCCCTGGGCGACTATCAAGGAGTCACTCCTCTATCACGGGGTGCCCAGATACCTGCGCCGGTTGGTCGAGGCTTATCTCTCCGAGAGGTTTGTGTCCTTCCCCGGTCGGCATGTGTGGGGGCAGAGACAGATGATGTGCGGTGTTCCACAGGGGTCGGTTCTCAGCCCGCTCCTGTGGAACATCGGATATGACTGGGTGCTGCACGGAGCGAACTTGCGGGGAGTAGACGTGATCTGCTACGCTGACGACACCCTCGTCACCGCTCGGGGGGGAAACTTCCGAGAGACGGCCATTTTGGTGACGGCTGCGGTAGCCCACGTGGTGGGCCGAATACGACGAATTGGCTTGGAGGTCGCCCTGAACAAGTCTGAGGCCATCTCTTTCCATGGGCCCCGGAGGGCGCCTCCAGCCGGCGCGCACATTGTGGTGGGGGGACAGTCCATCAGCGTCGGGTCGACGATGCGATACCTCGGCGTTGTCCTCGACAGCAGGTGGACTTTTCGGGCGCATTTCGAGCGCCTCGGGCCAAAGCTACTAGGTGCAGCCGCAGCCCTCGGGCGTATACTTCCCAATACGGGGGGGCCCAAGGCCTCTTGCCGGCGGCTGTACCTCGGAGTGGTGCGGTCAATGGCCCTGTACGGGGCGCCCGTGTGGGCCGACGCCCTAGGCAGCCGGACCTCTGCGCTGCTGCGAAGATCGCAGCGCGTACTGGCCGTCAGGGCAATCCGGGGATACCGCACAGTCTCCACCGAGGCGGCGTGCGTGCTGGCTGGTTCATTGCCCTGGGATCTCGAAGCCAGAACCCTCGCAGCAGTGTACTTTTGGCGTGAGGAGGCACGATCCCGGGACCATCTACCTGCACCGAGGGAGGTGGAAGCGAAGCGTGAGGAGCTTCACCTCCAGGCGGTCGAGCGGTGGAAGGAGAGGCTGGAAACACCATCTGCCGGCCTCAGGACGATTGAGGCGTGCGACCGGTGTTGTCGCAATGGTTAGAGCGCAGTTATGGGACACTCACCTTCCGGCTGACGCAGGTACTTACGGGGCATCGCTGCTTCGGACGGTACCTGTGTCGCATAGCCGGGAGAGAACCCACCATGGAGTGCCATAGCTGCGGTGAGGCCGAGGACACAGCTCAGCACACCCTGGAACTGTGTCCGGCCTGGGCGAGTCAGAGGAACGAGCTGGCCCAGGTAGTTGGTGGCGACCTGTCGCTGCCGGCCGTGGTAAAATCTATGGTCGACAACGACAGGTCGTGGAATGCAATGCTTTCCTTCTGTGAGGAAGTAGTGGCACAGAAGGAAAGGGCGGAACGGGCCAGGGAGGACGCCGCAGAGGCGCCCCAACAGCGCCGCCGGAGAGTTGGTCGCAGAAGGCTGGCGTTCGACCGCCGACTGCCACCATAAGGAGGACCTCCAGGCGACGAACATGGGGGCGTTCGCCGTCTGAAGGAGCAAGGTCCTCGGCTTGGGTGGTGTGCCAAGTGTTCGGGACACACCACACCACTTTGTGATACCAGGGGGACAGGTGAGTCCCCCAGAGTCGTGTCCGCCTTGCGGACGACCACCGACGGAGACGCGGAAGTATAATGGTCTCGTCCGTATCTCGGCCAATTGGTGGTTGCGTCGAACACCCGGGGGTTTTTAGTCAGTAGGAGTCTGACATAATCACCACTCCTCCCCGTGGAGTGGTGGTATCCATGAGGATTTTCCCCCGGCCAAAAAAAAAAAAAAAAAGGTCGGGGTGCTAGGTGGGGTGCTAGGTCGGGTAACCTCCACGAATGTCTGGGCTCTTCCAGTTCTTGTGGACCCTCGCGGGTCTGCGGGAAGGGGAAGGGTTCAGGCTGGTGCACCCTGGAGGCAACGGTAAGTGATTCCTCTACGGGGGAATCGCTTACCGGTGCCACCAATAACCCGACACAGGAAAGAGGGGGCTTGCGTGGTCCAGTGATCCCCGAGGCTGTACCGGACAGGGCTACCCATACCGGGGAGGCGAAAGGCGAGGATCCGGGAGCGGCGAGGGAGGGCGCCTAGTGGCGCGGGGGGCCCTTTTGGGTCCCGGAACGGCTCTCTCCGCGTCCATCTGACCAGCAGATGGCGCTGGAGACGAGCGATGGCCGTAAAGGCAAGGAGACGGGGTGGTTCAACCCAACCACCGATAGGGGAGCCTACGCCAGCTCCCCTTTAATCCCGGAACCCGCAGCACTCTCCCAAAGACCCCCATCTACGGCGGCATGGGGTACGGGAGGTGCCAGCTTTCGAGCGCGCGGACCGGAGGGCTTGCCTTAACCGGCCGGCCCGCGGGAAGGAAATCCCTTTAAAAACCCGACAGTGAAGTCGCTAAAACATCTTGATACCGCCCGACCTCAAGATTAAATAGGGTTATCCAGGTACAGGGGGCACTGCCTGGATGGACGCATTTTCCCCCACACTCGTGGGAACAATAATGAATGAAACAAAAAACAAAAAAGACGATGACGACAGCGGGAAGCAGAGGAGGGAAACGGGATCAGAGACCGTCCGCAGCGGGGCAAGCTCACCAGTGAGTTATGAGACCGGCAGCCCTCACATTAACCCAGACGCGGATCTTTTTAAGATCAAGATCACGCCAAAGGAGCGCCCGGCGGAGATGGCCCCGCGCTCAGTGCGTCTGGCGGCTGCGAGTGCGGCGCAAACAGCAGAAAGTCTGGAGCCGGCACTGGAGGGTGGGCGAGAGGTCAGGTTCCAGTTAATGCCGAGGGTGCTGCTGAAGCGGATAGAAGACGAGAGGATGCCCTCTGGAGCGGAGGAGCCTCCGGACACCACTGAGGCTGCTCCGCGGCAGACCATACCGGCCCCGCAGAGGGTACATAAAACCGGGGTCAGGAGGCGGATGCCCCCATGCCCGCTGACTCTCTACAGGCCCGGGAACTTGGCAGGGACGCTGGAGCCACCCGCGGAGGACTCCGAGTCGGACGTGGAGTTGGGGGCAGCCGGAGGCAAAAATAAGGCCCGCGCCGTGGAACGTGCCTAGCCAACTCTGGCGCCGAGCGATGATATACTTGAGACCATCCGCAGTGAGGCCCACACGATAATAGAGGAGGTGCGGAAGTGCGGCAACCTCAGTGGAAAAGTCCATGGTCGCATCAACCGAGCGTGCCGGGAGATCCTGCTCGGTGCGGGAAATCTCCAGACACGCGAGGTTGAGGACGAAATCCGGGTCCTGAAAGCGGATAACAAGCGAATGAGGGAGCAGTTGGCCCAGCTAACGGAGGAGACGAAGGCCCTCCGAACCGCGTTCTCGGAGAGGGCTAACCGGCCCCCAGCGGCCAAACGCGCCGAAAACCCGGCCTTGGCGGCGACGGATCTCCTGGCGGAGCTCAAGGAGGACCTTAAAAGGGACCTCCTAGTCTCGCTAGGAGAAATCATCAACGTGAGAATCGGGGAGGTCAAGAGCCTCCTCCCACCTGCCCCGATCCTGCGTCCGCCTTTGGCAGCGAACCGTAGTAGGGAGGGGACCTTGGAAGCAGCGGAAACGCAACGGGGCCCGTCTCTGGTGCAGCCAGCGTCGGCAGCAGCAGTGCCGGCACAGGCTGCGACAGGGGCCACACTGATGCCCCCTGCCAACGCTGGCGCGTCCGCAGCGGGCAGCAGCCAGAAGAGGACGAAGGGTAGGAAGGGGAAAGCGCCGAAGGAGGTCCCACAAATGGTGGCCCCGCCGCCGCCGCCGGCTCAGCAGCACACCGAGGAGCTGTGGACTGATGCCGTTGGCCGCAAGGCTAAAAATAAGGCCAAAAAGGCGGCAACGGCGGCATCTCAGCCGCCTACTAACAAAGCCGCGAAGAGGGCCACGCCGACGCAGAAGGCACAGAACCGCGGGCTGAAGCTCCCGTCCACGGCGGGCATAGTGGTGGCGCTGAAGCCGGGATCGGAGGCGTCATATGCCTCAATCCTGACGAAGGCCACCGCTTCGTTTAAGCTGGCGGAAGTCGGTCTGGACCACCTCAGGATACGGAAGACGGCTGACGGAGCCCGGATCCTGGAGTGTTCGAGAGCGGACGGGGGTAAAGCGGCTGAACGCCTTCGTGAGAAGTTGGAGGGGATAATTGGGGATGATGCCAGAGTATACCAGCCGGTGAAGGTGGCCGGCCTCAGAATCTCGGGCCTGATGGAGACAGAGACATCGGAGGGGGTGGCGGCGGCAGTTGCCGCAAAAGGGGGATGCGCCGTGGAAGACGTGAGGGTCGGTGCAATCCGTGAGGGATACGGCGGCTCCGGGTCGACCCTTGTGAAATGCCCCGTTACGGCGGCAAGAAAGGTGTGTGAGGGAGGCCGAATAGTTATAGGGTGGTCCAGTGCCCTGGTGGAGGCCCTGGACCCGACCCCCCTCCGATGCTATAAGTGTATGGGGGTGGGGCACACTAGAGCCACGTGCTCATCGGAAGTAGAGAGGGGCGATCTCTGCTTCCGATGCAGTAAGCCGGGGCACAGGGCAACATGCTGCCGGGAGGCGATCTTTTGTGCCGTATGCCACCATGGCGGACGCCCATCTGGGCACATGATGGGGGGTCAGGCGTGTAACCCCCCACAGACGCGCAACAGAGTCACCGCCCGGACCACGGGGCTCAACAACAATGCAGAGGGGAACAATAGCATGGATCTCTAATGCCAGCACGCCCATTAGAGATCCTGCAGGCGAATCTGAACCACTCCGCTCGCGCACAAGACCTGCTCATGCAGGGGATGGCGGAGTGGGGCATATGTGTTGCTGCGGTGGCTGAACCCTGGTGCATCCCTCCTCAGCCCAACTGGTTGGGAGCCTCTGACGGGAGCGCGGCCCTCATTGTCCCAGCCATTGTAGACTTCTCCCCCCTGGTGGGGGTCGATAGGGGACCCGGATATGTTGCGGCCAAGTGGGAGGGTATGGTGGTAATGGCCACCTACTTCTCCCCCAACCGGCCGCTCAGGGAGTTCGAGGGTCACCTCGACAACCTGGGAAGGGCAGTTAGGAGGGTCGCACCAAGGCCGGGGCTTTTAATGGGGGATCTCAACGCCAAGAGCGCGGCTTGGGGGTCCCCCGTCACATGCGCGAGGGGGGATGCGCTGAGGGACTGGGCGGTGGCGATGGGGCTGGCCATCGTCAACCAGGGGCGCGCCTACACCTGTGTGCGATGGCAGGGGGGGTCCATTGTCGACGTAACGTTGGCAACCCCCGCCATCGCCAAAAGAATTGGTGACTGGCGTGTCCTAGAGGAGGTCGAGACCCTCTCCGACCACCTATACATACGGATGAGGGTCTCCCCGACGAGATTGGCCCCGCCGCCTACCCCAATTAGGCGCCGAGCGGAGGGAGGATTCCCGCGGTGGGTGCTGGCGAGCCTGGATAGGGAGGCGGCTGAGGAGGCGGCCATAGTTGAGGCCTGGTGCGTGGTCCCGCCACACCTGGGTATGGAGGACCGGGCGGCCCAATTCCGCGCGTCGCTCACAAGCGTGTGCGATGCCGCGATGAGGAGGGCGAAGCGGCTGCGCGGCAGGCAGCAGGTCTACTGGTGGTCGGACGAAACTGCCGCCCTCCGCTTAGCCGCCAACGCCGCCCGGCGCCGGTATCAGCACTGCAGGCGCCGGCGACACACGGCCGAGGAGGAGGAGGAGCTGAGGGCCACACTTATTGCTGCCAAGGAGGCCCTCACGGCTGCAATTGCAAAAAGGAAGGACGAGGCTCGTGAGGAGTTCATTTGCACGCTGGACAGGGATCCGTGGGGGCGGCCCTATAAAATAGTGCGGAATAAGACCAGGCACGCCCCCCCTATGGAATCCTTGGAGCCGGAGCTCCTCGCGAGAGTAGTGGAGGGACTCTTTCCAGAGGCCCCGGCGTTCGAGCCGCCGAGAATGGCTTTGCCCACCGAGGAGAGGGAGGATCTCGGCGAGGTCCCAGAGGTGACGGATGGCGAGATGCATGTGGCGGTCGTCCGCCTAAGAGCGTGCAAAAAGGCCCCGGGTCCGGATGGAGTGCCCGGAAGGGTTATCCCGATCGCCCTCAAGCATCTGGGCCTGCGCCTGAGGGGTCTGCTCGACGACTGCCTCAAGGAGGGGGTCTTCCCTCAAAAGTGGAAGGAGGGAAGGCTGTGCCTACTGCGGAAGGAGGGTCGACCGGCTGACTCCCCTTCGGGGTACCGCCCCATTGTCCTTCTGGATGAGGTGGCGAAAATGTTAGAGAGAATCATCGCTCGACGTATCCTTGCCCATCTGGAGGACACGGGCCCGAACATCAGCGAGAGGCAGTTCGGGTTCCGGGAGAGGCGGTCAACAATCGACGCAGTGGGTGCCCTCAGGGACTTTGCCGACGTCGCAAAGGGGAGAAGGGAGGGAGTCGTCGCGGTGTCGTTGGACATTTCTAACGCTTTCGGCTCCCTGCCTTACGAAGTGATCAGAGAGGCACTCTGCTTCCACCAGGTGCCCCCCTATCTGAGAGCGGTTGTGGGGAGCTACCTACAAGGAAGGGTAGTGCTATATGAGGGAGCGGCGGGTCGCCAAGAAAGAAGGATGGAGTGCGGTGTTCCCCAGGGGTCGGTGCTTGGACCCCTGTTGTGGAATATCGGGTTTGACTGGGCGATCCGCGGGGCGCAACTCCCCCAAATGGTCACCATCTGTTATGCGGACGACACAATGGTGGCCGTGAGGGGGACAGAATATAGGGAGACCCTAAGAAGAGCAGCCGTGGCGACGGAGCTGACGGTGGGGAGGATCGCCCTCCTCGGGCTGCGGGTAGCTCTAGATAAGACGGAAGCGGTGGTCTTCGGAGGGTGGGGATGGAGACTGTGCGCCGACGAGTCCATCCGCGTGGGTGCTGAGGCGGTCCAGGTCAAGGCCCATATTAAATACCTGGGCCTGATTCTGGACCGCAGATGGAACTTCGGGGAGCATTTTAAACAACTAGCCCCGACTCGTCGGCGCAGCAGCCGCGCTGGGCCGCCTGCTCCCCAATGTGGGCGGCCCTAAGGCCCCATGTCGGCGCCTCTTCGCCGGCGTCGTCAGGAGCATGGCGATGTATGGGGCGCTGATATGGGCAGAGAGGCTCTCACAAAAAACGAGGGCCCTCCTCCGAAGACCACAGCGAGTGATCGCGCAGAGGATAGGGCGGTGCTACCGGTCGGTATCGTTCGCGGGTGCCTGCGCTCTCGCCGGCACCCTGCCGTGGGAGATCGACGCAAGGCTGCTGGCGGAGAGGCACAGGTGGAGAGTGGCGGCCAGGACAGACGCAGACGAGCGCCTGGCCCCACAGGAGGTGGCCGCGAGGAGGAGGATGGCGGTTGAGCGGGAGAGGGACCGTTGGAAAAGGGCCCTGGAGGAGTCCCCCTATGGCACCAGGACCATAGGGGCACTCCTCCCTAATTTTGAGGGCTGGCTTGAAAACCGCAGAGGGAGCCTGGAATACAGGCTGGTGCAGGTAATGACCGGGCATGGATGCTTCGGTCATTACCTGCACCAAATTAGGAGGGAGGTGACACCGGGGTGCCACCACTGTGACGAGGAGGATGATACGGCCCAGCACACCCTAGAGGACTGTGTGAGCTGGGCCGCAGAGCGCCGCAACCTACAGGCGGCGCTCGGAACGGACGATCTCTCGCTGCGCAACGTGGTGACGAAAGTGTTGAGCAGCGAGAGATCATGGCAGGCGGTTGTGACATATTGTGAGGAGGTCATGTCACAAAAAGAGGAAGCGGAGCGGGAGCGTGAGAAGAGAGCCGACGTGCACCCGCTCCGGCGCAGACGGGTGGGGAGGAGGCGGCTGCAATATATCAACCGCCTACTCCCACAGTAGGGCCTGTGGGTTGGGGACCCACACTTAAGGCCCAACACGTCTGGGGGAGGGGTTGTTGCGTTGCCAACCCTTCCCTCCCTCGGCGCGAGGGTGCACCAGTGTAATACCGGGGCAGCCGGGGGGACGTCGTGGTAGAATGCTTGCGACCCCATGGCGTCCCCCCACAACGGCAGTGAGGGTAACGCCGCTGGGTTTTTAGTGGGTAGTTCTCCTCCCCTCCCTCCGACTAGCTCGGAGGGGGTTGCGGGAGGAGAGAGCCCCACATAACCCCCCACCTTGGCCTCCCCCGGGCCCGGGGGGTATGCGCCTCCCCAGACTCTTGAGGCTAGGGGGGATAAACGCATTTTCCCAGCGAAAAAAAAAAAAAAAAAAAAAAAGGTCGGGGTGCTAGGTCGGGTAACCTCCACGAATGTCTGGACTCTTCCAGTTCCTGTGGACCCTCGCGGGTCTGCGGGAAGGGGAAGGGTCTAGGCTGGTGCACCCTGGAGGCAACGGTAAGTGATTCTTCTACGGGGGAATCGCTTACTGGTGCTACTAATAACCCGACACAGGAAGGATGGGGCTTGCGTGTTCCAGTGATCCCTGAGGCTGTACCGGACAGGGCTACCCATACCGGGGAGGCAAGGGGTGAGGAGCCGCGTCCATCTGACCAGAAGATGGCGCTGGAGACGGGCAACGGCCGCAAAGGCAAGGAGACGGGGTGGTTCACCCAACCACCAATAGGGGAGCCCACGCCAGCTCCCCTTGAATCCCGGAACCCGCAGCACTCTCCCAACGACCCCCATCTATGGCGGCATGGGGTACGGGAGGTGCTAGCTTTCTAGCGCGCGGACCGGAGGGCTTGCCTTAATTGGCCGGCCCGCGGGAAGGAAATCCCTATAAAAACCCGACAGTGAAGTCGTTAAAACATCTGGATACCGCCCGACCTTCAGATTAAATAGGGTTACCCAGGTACAGGGGGCACTGCCTGGATGGACTCGCTTTCCCCCATACTCGTGGGAATAAAAATGATAGCTAAAAACAAAAACAAAAAAGAGGTGGCATTAAATTGCGACGACAGAGGGAAGGAGGAAAAAGAAACGGAAACGGAGACCATTACAACGGAAATGGATAACACCACATAACCCACATAACCCCCCACTATGGCCTTCCCCGGGCCGGGGGGTATGCGTAATGCATTTCTCCAGCGTCAAAAAAAAAAAAAAAAAAAGGTTAGGTCACTCCTATGTGTCCTACAAGCAAACCTGAGAGCCGAAGGTTCGAAAAAAGCAGCATGGCACGCGAGGCGCCAGGCCGAGCTCTGTGTGGGGTCGAAGGCCCGAAGCGTTCCTTCAGAGCGGGCTCTCCACGCAAGCCAGATGGCCAAAGGCCTGAAAGGCGGGCCAACTCGAGACACTTTGTTACTCCTAAGTGTCTTACCAGCGACTCTAAGAGCAAGGCCCGAACCGTCCCTTCAGAGCGCGCTCTCTACGTGAGTCGGAGGGCCAAAGGCCGGAAGCGACCCTCCAGCGTGCGTGCGCCCTCGGATACTTTACTCCTGGGCTGGGCTACGTAGAGCCGCAGGTCTGAAGCGTCCCTTACTTGAGTCTACTTACTTACAACTTGAGGGCCGAAGACCCGAAAGAGAACGGCATGGTAAGCGAGCTCTCCGTATAGGGACGAAGGTCTGTAGCGTCCCTTCAGGGCGCGCTCTTGGACACCATACCCGCCGAGTGTTTTACAAGCGAACCTGAGGGCCAAAGGCCCGTACGGCAAGCCAACGCGGCCACACATTCCCCTTACTCGATCACATACAAGACTCAAACACTCACCAAGCGGACACACTCGGTGCGTGCAAAGTTTCAGTTACAAATCTCTCTGCCGCTTTTCCTATAGCTGTTTTTCACTTCTCTTTTGCGAGGAAATACATAACCAAAACAAGTCAGATTTGGAAAGTACAAGTCAAAGTACAACACAGGTAACCTCGGGCAAAAACTAGTCCTACTAATATTATAAATGCGAAAGTTTGGACCACGCTTAAACGGGTCAACTGATTTGGATGGAATTTTGTACTAAGATAGTTTATAGCCTGGATTAAAATACAGGTCAGTTAGGTGATCAGTTTATCCTGGGTCCACGCAGACCAAGTCGCGGGCGGAAGCTAGTTGTCTAATAAAGCTGCTTGCGTTCATTGATTTATTAATTATTCTCAACTTAATACTAGGAACTAGACTAATTTTACATCAACCGGGCGTAAATTGGTAATAACAATCTCACTTGACAGCCGAAAGAAGACGTAAAATTGTGTGTGGGGGGTGAAAAAGTACGCTTCTGTGCACTAGCCTTACCTTCGGCTCGGGCTACAAAGTTCCTGAGGTGGCCTTTATTTTACTGCTTTAGGTGCGTATCATGACCGTCTGAGTCGTATAATTACTCAGAAAACAAAAATAGAGTTTCTAAAGGCGCGATGTGACGCCAGCGATCGCTAGCAGAGACGAGCGTGGTGATAGTTAATTGGTGCGTAATTCACAAAATTTATTATTACTTGGTTACTTATTAGTGTACACCAACAAAATCTATATTTTTTGGAAAGCTTATAAAACTACCTACTTTTTTATGATAACTTTTATTACGCTAAAGTTATTATTTATTGGGTTACAAGCATGTTTTATCAGTACTCGTTCAAACACGCGTGGTAAAAAAATCATATTTTTTCTAATAATTAAAAAAAACTGTTGATTGTACGTCATAGCGTTCTAGAAATCAATTATAGTACGTTTAATAAGCTTTCAAATGACGCCTCACACGAAGCAATCAGTAAAATAGAACCCGAGATTTGAACAAAATTCGATGACCGTAGGCGGCCATCTTTGTGACGTCACAGCTATGTCCGTCTTCCTCTCCCTTAACTAAAACCGGCACATTCGTACCCTGGAGACAACAAGGAACACATCCATACCAGTTTTAGGTATATAGAAGAGATGTCCACGAAAATCGTGAAGGAGACTACTTTTTGCGATTTTGCCACCGTACTATAAGTTTATCTATACTAGTTAATATATAAATCGTCGCCTCGTAGGTTGAAAGGTTGGTGAAAGATTGTCTGTATAGCTATTGGAGAACTCGACTGTACAAGTTTGGGACTAGGTCGATTTGTATATGATTGGCCCCAAATATTTATTTATATATTCATAATTGACTTCCGCGTGGACGAAATTGCGGGCAAAAACCAGTAACTTAATTATAAATGCATATTTATGTAATAACTAGACTCTACTAAAGGGGTATGAGCATCGGGTTACCAAATTATAGAGTTAGCTAACTTTTTAAACAGCTAATATATAAACAGCGAGATAAATAAATAATTAAATGGTGCAAATCATTTATTTTATCTCGATCAAATTCACTTCTTTGTACAGGGTTTTATTTAAGTAACTTGCAATTTATTTAATTTTGTTTTTTCGGGTGGAATGTTGCAACTCAATTTTGAAGCAGATATCTTCAACCGATTGAGCTGAATTTTTGGGTTAAAGTATAATTAGAATCGTCTCAGCCAGTAGTAAAATTTTTGAGAGACATTGTTATTATTCGAGACACAATGCGTTCAATACCTTTGGTTGTAATTTCATCACTTATCCCTGTAGATAGGTAAGTCGTCCGTCACTTTCTGACGAGTATGCGAGTGCGAGAGTGACACAAAGATAAGCGATAAAATAGCAACCATGCTGCGTCCACTGAGTGCGACTTGGCATCTCAAAACCTCATTTGAAATGAGTCATTTCAATTTTACTTCTGCCCCTGTCCCGCACACATTTGAATTTGAATTTACAATTTCGCAAAAGGGACCGCACGAGTCAAAGTGATTCACATAATTATTTCAGTGTATGCCAAAAAATACCGACCTGCACATCGTTTAACGATTGCACATTCAAACCGAATTTTAAGAACGATTAAGTAGTAGTTTACAGATGCGCAAATCAGTATTTTTAAGTTGTGAGATTTTTTTGATGTACCTTTAAATACTAGCCTAACCTCGTAAGGCCCAAGTTTTTTCGAGGACTTATGTACTAACGATCCAGTGTCCTAAAATTAGGTCAAAAATAACAACTATTTTGAAATGTAGAGCCCCTAAATAGAGTTCAAATTCTATTACAAAAATCTAATAACTTGTACTGTTAAGCCTGAAAATGTTTGTCCTAAAATTAGGCCGATGGGCCTTACGAGGCTAAATTAATGACTAAAAGCATCTACAATAAGACAACATCTAAATGGTTCTAACTAAGTTAACAATATATCATACGGCGATCACGCACCGGAAGGCGTAGCGTGGGTACAACCCTCAAGGAGGACTGATGACCTGGTAAAGGTCCCGGGAGTCCGCTGGATGCGGGTGGCACAGGACCGGTCACTTTGGCACTCTTAGGGGGAGGCCTATGTCCACTGCTGGACGTCTTTCGGCTGATATGATGATACCAGTATGCGGTGCTATTAGTGCGGGCAGTGAGCGTGCGCAAAACATTTTCGAGAGACAGTTGATTTTTTCTTGAGGGTAACATTGACGTAGTGTAGGTATGAAGAATAGTTATGATTTTATCGTACAATCTTAATTTCTGAATCGCGAGTACAAAGAAAGCGTTGTTAGGTTCAGTATTCGACATTGTAGCCATTGTAACTTTATGATGGATTTTATACATTAGGTAATTGAAGCTAACAGAAGTGATGAATCACATTTGTTAAAATAAAAGAATTTATCTACGCACATATCATTAGTGCTCTAAAATGCGTTCAGAAACCGTAGGAAATGTCCAGCATTATTACAACCAATTTTACTATGAGAACTTTCTTGTTTGTGGTAGTAGGTAAAATCTGTACTGTTATGTTATTACAGTACAGATTTTTGTATCGTTATGAGTTTAGATTTGGAACAGCTGTCAAAACTCAAGCGGGTCTTTAATAGCTAGTATCCATAGATATTAAAACATTTATGGATACGGAACGTCAATTCACTATGTTTTTTTAATATAAACCGCACGACATTTGATATCGAGTGATATGAGTATAGGGACTTCATTCGTTTGTCTATGATAAAAAAAAAACCATTCGTCACGACGAATTGCCGCCATTTCTGTTGTCGTTTTTTTGTCGGTTTTTTTGTTGTTACGTATCTACCTATGATATGTGTGTAGATAAAGTAGTGTATGCAACTGTACATAATTAGGCCTTAAAACACTCGTGTGATCCAATTATGAAACTTGCTGGCGCTCGTTTCATAAAACCACACTGATGTTTTAAGGCCTCTCATTATGGATCAGTCGCATAAACTACTATTATACTAGGTAGTTTGCTGTCATATTTAGGTAACATTAAAATCGGCGAATGTTGTTTATAACATATTCATCTTCATCATTATTATATACATAGGCCTCCCCCAAAGAGTGCCACAATGACCGGTCCTGCGCCACCCGCATCCAACGGACTCCCCCGACATTTACAGGCGATCGATTTTTGAATCTCACCAAGTGACTAATTCTCGCCGATGTGAGTGATTTCCGAAAGTTCGTATTTTTGAAACTCATCGGTGACTTACATTAGTCATACCTATGATATCGATTTAGAGTGCCCCTACCCACTCGTAATTGAAATCACCATACGATTGTTTTTGACAGTCGACGTATGTGACATCTACAATACAAAAATACGGCTTTTGGAAAACGGTGACATTAAAGTCATCGGTGATAATTTTAGTCATCGGCGACTTTGATATCACCAGTGAGATTCAAAAATCGCACTCCTGGTCATCAAGTCCTTGAGTGCGTGATCGCCATATGATTGTTAACTTAGAACCATTTCGATGTAGATTTTACTCATTTATTTAGGCTTGTATTTAAAGGCAAATCAAAAAATCTAACAACCTAAAAATACTGATATGCACAGCTGTAATTTAATACTACTTAATTGTTCATAGAATTTGGTTTCAATGTGCAATCGTTAAACGATGTACGGTCGGTATTTTTTTGGTGCGCGCTTAAATTCCCATTCATTTATGGATTGTTTCGTCAGGACTTTTAAGGAAAAATGACTGATAATTCTGGTATAAATAACGCTACAGCCATAGCGTTCCTATTTGTGTCCGAGTGTCCCTCATCAGTGGTAGCAAAAAGTGTGGCATAGCCGTGTATAAACCAAAAATGGTGACCACAGCATTCCTGCTTTTTACGGTAACTATTATTTACCTTTTTAGCTCTAATTGAAATAGATCTTTATAAAATACTTACCTAATTTTGTCATTCAAATCCCACCAAAAACATAAATGTAAAAAAGGAGAGCCAAGTTCAATACAAAAATTATGCTTGGCTGTAGGCTTCGCCGCAAAAAGAATGGAAATCTAAATGAGTGCCAAGTTATATGCAAAATCCAAATATTTTTTGCGTTATTGGATACCTATAACAATTGCTGTCATTTAAAAATGTGAGATCTTAAAGTAGGTTAGATTTGACGAGGCCAGTTTTCATTACATCAGTCATTTTATAAAGTTATTCAACATATATATATTTTAATTCTGATAAAAACTGGCCAAGTCAAATCTAATCTTCTTTAACCCTTAACGCTTTCCTGTCACTTTTTTAGTACAGTTAGTAAATGCCGCGCAAAGTTTGAATGCGCATTCTGGCTAGAAAAGTAAATACGCCAAACGAAATGGCGAGAATATTACTATATATTTCTTGAATACGCCAATAGTGTGCAACGTTCAATTTGTGCGCGAGCGTCACTTGAAATCAATGATTTTCGAAATTTGCGTTGGCGTTTGTTTCTGGCCCCATAAAACAATAACTAATAAAAAAAATGGTTTTCTTTTTGTTGAATTAACCTTCAGGTGAGTTAAACTTTCGTTTTAGATATAAATTTCATTTAATATTCAATTAATTCTAAGTCAAAAAGGATGATTTAAAGCTGGTCCTGTTTTTGTGACATTATCGATTGTATAGGTGGCTACGTACCATTGAGCATGTCATAATAAACGTACAGTGCCGACTTTTATGGATACATAGTTTGTTTCACATTGTGACAGAAAACGGACCTTGCCATTAAACGAAACGTGAGCACAGAAAGTGGACCAACTAAAAACGAGACTGACTTCATCCTGTCGACGAGGAGGGATACATTAAATGTTGTCTCTGTGATCATCAATACAGTTAAAACCGGGAGCGATCACCGTCTGGTAAGAGGCACATTTAATATATGTGTCAAGCAAGAACGCTCTCGATTGATGAAGTTGTTCCATACAGCACCAATCAAAATTCAAAATCCCGAGAGCTTTCATGTGGAACTCCAAAACTGTTTTCGTTTCCTAGACGGCGATTTAGACGAATTCAATTACGGGTTTGTGGAAGCTCGCCGTGCCTTTGGGTCTAAGTTCTTCAACGCCCAATGAACTAACACAACTAAAAGGTTATCTAGCTGTTGAGCTAGAGAGCCCTCCAGTTGTGTTCACATGTTATGTTCACACAGCAACACCTCACTCCCCTCCCCCATAAGCCTCCGAGTTGTTAGAAGCTCATAAAGGAAGGGAGCGAAACGTTGCCTATGTCTTCATCCGATGTCACTTTACACCAGTAGCTCAATAAAGAGATCTGCAATTGCTTTACCCGCGATCTGCGCCAATTCAATACAAGCTATTGAAGAGGCTATCCCGTGTAACGAGGACGCTAAAGTGTTTTGGAGAGATTTGACTACTGGACTGAGCCAGCTCGCCAAGTTGGAAACTGAAGATGGTAGAATCGTTTCTTCTAAACCTGAGCTTTTGGTTGAGGTAGAGCGCTTTTACGGACAGCTGTACACATCAACTCGCGGACCCGAGGTTAGTCTCGTGGAGGACCCTCTAGCTCGACTAACCCAACTCTATTCCAACGACATCCCGGAAATCAGCCTGTACGAGCTTGTAAAGGTTCTTCAACAGCTCCAGAACAACAAGGCACCAGGTGAAGACGGAATAACAGCCGAACTGCTGATGACGGGTGGAAACCCGGTCACTACGGCTCTTCAGCATTTGTTCAATTCCGTCTTACTGGAAGGGAAAATGCCAAAAGCACGGAACAGAGGTGTGGTGGTGCTACTCCTCAAAAAGGTAAAACCACCCTGCTGAACTACGAACTACCGACCAATCTCACTTTTCGTCCAATATTCCGCAGTGTCTCAAAATGAGAGTATTTGACCAGTGTGTGTTGCTAGTCATGACTAATGGCACTGAAACGTGGTCGCTTACTATGGGCCTCATAAGAAGGCTCAAAGTCACCCAAAGGGCAATGGAGAGGGCTATGCTGTTAGTTTCTCTGCGTGATCGCATCAGAAATGAGGCTGTTCGCAGCAGGACCAAGGTAACCGATATAGCCCTCCGGATCGCTAAACTTAAGTGGCAGTGGGCAGGGCACATTGCACGTAGAACCGATGGCCATTGGGGTGGAAAGATACTTTGGTGGCAACCACGTACGGGAAGATGCAGTGTGGGTAGACCCTCGACAAGATGGACTGATGATCTGGTAAAGGTTGCGGGTGGCGCAGGACCGGTCACTTTGGCACGATGATGCTCAGGATGATTTTATTCAGTGTATTCAAGCTTATTTTTGGTTGGCGACAATTTTTTATTTTATTGTCGTGACCTGCATGGACAGTATTGTCCGTTTTTTAGGACAACATCAAAGGCAATCATTTATTACGATTCGTGGCAATGTCCGTTTTAACGGACGTCCTGAAAAACTAACTTTCAGAATGGTTTTCATTTTTTTTCTTAACTATAGTTCTTTTTATCCAATAACTATCACAAAAAACATTTCGAGTGATAGCTGGCTACATTCCTTCATGTCTTGCCATGTTAAGGGTTAAGATATCATATTTTTGATTGACAGCAATTGTTCTTTTTGCGGCGAAGCCCACAGCCAAGCATAATGTATTGAACTTGGCTCTCCTTTTTACATTAATGTTTTTGGTGGGATATCATTACTTTTTGTAAATAAAACTAAGCAGTGTATAATTAGTAGTGCCCCGCGCCGCCGACGACACACCGTTGGCTGGTTGTTTAGCGCGTATTACAAGTTTTTGTATGGGGACACCACTTATTTTTTGACTCAATTTTATTTTTATATTTCTGTTATATAGCAAATATAATAATACTTATATTAGGATAGTTTCAAATATCTCCATGTAACGGTTCCAATAACGCTACAAATAAATTAATAAAAAATTGTATTGGGATCCCCCCTATTTTTTAACTTTTTTTATTTTTAGATGTTTTCCTACGCTTACACACAATTACCGAGTTGGATTCCAAATTTCATCCTTCTAGGTCATCTGGAAGTGGGTTAGGTTTTTGGTACTATAAGTCAGTCAGTCAGTGCTAAAATTTACGACTTTTTGACCTTCATATCTTTAAAACCGTTTGAGCTAGCTTCATGAAATTTGGGCTTCTAGATGTCCTTATGGATATAATTAAACACACGTAGTTTTACGTGTTTACGTTAAGGAGGTTTTGAGTTATATAAGGGTCAAAAGTGGCACCAAGTGGTTCTTGTAATATTACACTCGGCGCTGGCTAGCCAGTTCCATTGCTTGAACTTGTCTTGACACGCTGCCGCGTGTCTAGATAGTTGAAGATGTTTCAAAAGCGATCGCCCGTTTCTTATGAGTTTATGAATTTTTAATAAAAAATAAAACAGTGCCTACTAGAAATAAAGGCCAACCAACCATTGAACCATTTACTTCACATGAAATAAAAAAAACCTTTTTTTTTCGTTTGATGTTGAAATATTAAAACGTTTTATGTATTTGTTACAAGTTTTGGTGAAGCTGAAAAATTATCCCTTTTTAGGGTTCCGTAGCCCAATGGCAAAAAACGGAACCCTTATAGATTCGTCATGTCTGTCTGTCTGTCTGTCTGTCCGTCAGTATGTCACAGGCATTTTACTCTAAAACCATAATGTGTATTTGAATAAAAAATTGAGGATAGGGTGTATTTTGTTAACCGCTACATAGTTTTGTAATGAAATTACTAAACAAGATTTTTTTAGTGGTGCACCCCATACATAAAACTGAAAGTCAAAAATTATTTTTTCATTGCAAGCCCACTTGTGGTACATCAATCGACAGGCCTTTCAAAATAAATATAAGGTTTATTAGCAATTTTTTGGATTAAGTGAATAGAGTCGGAGATAATCGCCCCGAAAGTGACTAAAATTGTGTCCCCCCCCCCTCTAATTTTTGAACCGTGTGTTTTTAAAACATGAAAAAACTCAGGCTCATAGGGATTATAAAATTCTACCAGAGAAATTTGTTTTCAACAAGATCGGTTCAAAGGTTTTCGAGATATTTATAAAAAACTGCGTTGCTTAAAGAAAATGACGTAAGTGCCATAAGTATTCAGTAACGATATGACCTTTTTCATGTCAGACCCATCATACCCCTAGCAATACCCCTGGGTGTAGGGTGGGACTGAACCATACCACCGTAGTGATGTGCACTATATTATGCTTTATAATATCTATCCCAAAAGTCCTATTACCGTTATCAGTATCACGCAGTGTAGTTGTAAAAGTTAGACTACCGTTATCTGTACGAGTAGGTCACCTTTAATTTAGTATATAGAACTAGATGCACAATGTCAAACAAATATGCCAAGAAATGTGCCCCAGAACATGAACGAAGAATACTCTGGACTGGCTATGGTAATAATAATACCACGTGCGAGCGAGCTGGTAGCATACAAATCTCTATAAGTGTGACAGAAAGGGGAATATCATTCATTGTCCTTGTCATAGTTCCACTTTTTTTTTATTTGCCACAACTGATTTAGTATGAAGTTGTGCCACACAAACCATTACCCGTCCCGTAGTAAGTTGTTTATGACAGTCATCAGCCATTTTAGAACCGGTTCTTAATTTAGCTGCATAAGAGCTTTTCCGTCCCTCACCGTGGCAACACGTACAGTCCATCCATAGTATTCTAGGTTCATGGCCCCAGAATGACAGCTCTAGCTACATTTCAGTATTTGCTAATAGCGTTAACTTATACCTAGGCTTAACCATAGATAGGCACATAAATTGGAAAATACATATAGATACTGTGTGTAATAGGCTCAGATCCATATTATGTAAAATAATTAGTTTAAAAAATATAGTAAATAAAAAAATATTACTTATGCTGTATCATGCACTGGCGGACGCTGTGATTGGATATGGACTGATAGCTTATGGGCGTACATTTAAAACCTATTTAGATAATGTATTAAATTTACAATTGAGATTATTAAAAAGTGTTATAGATAAAAAAACTAAAGAAACCTGCTGTAATGATTACACGACGCTATTCAAACTGCTGAACGTCTTGCCAGTGCATGACACACTATTAATTTTGAAAACGAGTGTAGCAGCAAAAATATCTTTAAGATCAAACTCAAAAAGTTGCTATTGAACTCCTCAAGTAAGTAAACAACAACAAATAAATACTTAATAAGTATTAAATAGATAAGTTACAACATTATATAAATAAATTCACAGTTATGGTCGATCATTAGATAAGATAACCTATGGGCTGACTATGAAACGTTTTCGGCCGTGCGCAGGTGGGATTTATATATCACGTTCCACACTAAAAATGACAATTAAACCTGATACGCGCGCGGACGGAGCGTTGCGTAGTCAACCCGCTGGTAAATAACTGGAAGTGAGTGTACCTTTCGCCGATAAACGTAATGTTTGGCGAAATTGAATCGAATGTAAATCGTACCATATTTTTTTTTCTGAAGAATAAAAAAAATAAAAAAAAAAAAAATAACCTGCATCAAGATATATGTTTCATAAAAAAAGAACTCAGTGTTTTAGACCTTAAGCACCATATTAGCAAACCAACATCAAAAGATTAAATACTTTTTAGTTTATTGTGACATATAATGTGACTTGACTGCTCACGTCAAAACTTTAGCGTTTAGCGAATGAATGGTCGCGTTATAAATTTTATTTATTTCAACAGAAAGCACAAATACATCTGGTTTCTTTATTTTACAAGAGGTGAATAAACAGTTTCAAATATTTGTACAAATATTATATACAAAACAATTGTTGAGATTTCCGTAAGTACATATAGTACAGCTGACAGAGTCCATAAAAAGAAATCATTTTAGTTTCCTTGAAATAGATTCAGTTTGTTAAATAATTGTATTTTCGACCTGCCTTTACTTTAAATACTTTCTTTTTTGCGATGGAATGTAAGCGTACAGTCAAGTAGCGATCAGCTGTCGATTTTATTAAAACGGTCCTGGGTTTTGAACGTCACTCTCAAGATCACCCGACATCTATAAAACGAGTATTACGAGATATAAGGTCAAAAATGAATGATGATGAAAATTGGCAACAATTAGCGCATTTCCAAATGATGTGTTGGGATTGTAGTATAGAATTTTATTATAGTTCATTAATGCTATTAATTACCTTTTGCAAGGTCATGTCTGTCTGTCTGTCTGTCCGTCCGTCCGTATGTCACAGGCATTTTACTCGAAAACTATAGGGTATATTTGAATAAAATTTTGAAGATAGGTGTTTTTTTTAACCGCTACATAGTTAGTTATGTAATGAAAATACAAAAAAGTTTTTTTTAGGCGTGCACTCCATACATTAAATTGAAGCTCAAAAAAAAATGCATGCCCACGTGTGGCACATCAATCGATAGGCCTTCCAAAATAAATATAGGTTTCTCAGCAATTTTTTTGATTAAGTGAATAGAGTCGGAGATAATCGCCCCGAAAGTCACTAAAATTGTGTCCCCCTCCCCTCTAACTTTTAACCGTGTATTTCAAAAATATGAAAAAATCATGCAAATTGTTTTGAACAAGATCGGTTCAAAGGTTTTCGAGATATTTCTAAAAAACCGCCTTACTTAAAGAAAAGGATGTAAGTGCCATATGATTTCAGTAAGGATCTTTTCACGACCTTTTCAATAGGCACGGAACCCTTGTTGTGCGTGGTCCGACACGCACTTGGCCGCTTTTTATTGAACGTCATAAGTCAATACGAAAAATATAATATCTCCCTCTTATTTAATTTTTACCCTCGACTTTGCCTATACCTATATCATGAAAATTATACATGTACAAGAACTTTACTAACTGTATTTTTTTTATCAAATCCAAAATATATTTTTATTTCGGGCCTCGCATCAAACCAGTGAATATAAATTTCATAATTTATCACCTTCAGTTATGTATGTAACAACTTCGCGGTGAACGAAATCTAGTTAATGATATTCAACAATAATTAAGTAACAAACTTTTCAAATTCAAATTCAAAATAATTTATTGCATGGTTATGGTTGTACCTACAGAGCTGTTATATAAGTGCTTTATGTTCTCTGCATCCTGCCTCACAGAGGCGTACAAATTATGCTAATTTTACGATTTATAACATTATAATATGTCAAATGTCACATCATTAACGAATTATACAACTTATATGTTGTAAAGCCAAACACAGTTTATTGTGTTTTTATCAAATGTACCAATTATTAAAGATAACATTTTATAATGCAAACAAATATTTTATTTTGTTTTGGCTGTTTAGAAATTTCATCTAAGTCTGGCTTCGCGCACTGCGCAAACTTCACGAAGAAATAAAGTTGCGCGCCATTATAGGTAATTTCAGCGTATACATTGTTACTACTCACAATTGTTAATGCGTGTTTGGTTATTATCAAAAATGTTGTTCCGTGGTGACTAGAAAAGTGATAAATAGAATGGATGCCACTGGAAATTCTTGGCAATGTGCAATATGTAAGTAAAAAATCTGTTGTCATCATTAAGTAAAGAAAATAACTTGGCAGGCCTATAAAATTTTCATTTAATGAAAAGGATTTTTTCCTCGCAAAATCTGTTGAAAAACGTCGAATGAGACGCGTGAGCTTTGATAATTACATCCTCGGCTCTCTTATCACGCTCACTTGCGGTTCGCGTGAACAATTTCGCCTCTGATGTAATTATCAACGTACCTCATTTGTATCACAATGTACTATTTCTTCGCAAATGTGTTGGAAAATAACGTAGGAAATGCGTGCGCTTTGATAATTACATCCTTCGCTCTCTTATCACGCTCACCTGTGGCTCGCTGAACAATCCCGCCTCAGATACAATTATCAACATAACTCACTCTAATATTTCCTTCGTGTTTTTTTTTTATTTGTTTGTTTCAATAGCAGCTCAGTAAAAGTGTGGTATATTTTCCATATTAAATAACAAAATGTAACAGTGTTTCTTGAAAACACCACACAATTTTTTGATTTCAAACTCAAAATATTTTTTATTTCAAAAATACTTGCTAGCTTCATCATCATCATCATAAGCCATACGTTCCACTTCTGCTCATTGGCCTGGGCTGATATTCGTTACGCGCTACTGCGGCTCATCCTGCCGGTCATCCGTCACGAAACTAGACTTGTGCGTACACTTAGTTACTACGCATTGCGGTGTCAAATATATTCATAGAAAGAAAGAAAGAAAGAAAGAAAATAATTAATGATATTCATGGGTGAGCGTTGACGTGAGCTTAAAACAAGTTACAGAATAGGGGGGCTACTCTCATGGATGAGAGATGGGCAGGCAAAACGGCATTGCTTGATATTAATACAATATAACGAACACATATTTCTGTTTAGGTGTCAACACTCGCTGCCCATATCAACGCAGTACCAACAAGTAAGTAAAAAAAGCAAGTCAATTGATAGGAAACTAAATATTAAAACAAATAAGGTAAATCGCCAATTACTGGCCCCCTCATACTAAAAATGAACTCTGTTTCCCTACAAACAGAATTCAATTTAGTATAACGTGGCCAGTTATTCAAGGGTGGCCAGTAAGTAACACCCTGGGGTAAGTAATACGAGGTATAACAACTAATCATATAACGGTCATAATATATACGCTCACTGTGTATAAGTTTGTTTAGTTATAACGTTCATTGCACATAACGAACGAAAGGTATAATGACAAAATATATAATTTCGTAAAGTATAACGTACTTTAGACATAATATCAATTGATATATCGATTAAAGCGTATAATATTCATAACACCTAAGGTTTATAACATATATTATTCAATTTATCTAACATCTAAAAGTATATTGCTCGTATATTATAATCGTCTTCAGTTATTTTAATAGCAATGCCGTATGAAGGAATATATACGAATTTGAATAAAAATACATTAAACGTTTTTAAGATTGAAATTAAATTTATTTTTATATCAAACACGCCAATTATTTTAACCTAACCTTACCTAAACACCAGCGTGTCGACGCCACCCCGCTTCGCGGGGTGTCTATTTCCGCTCTAAGGGACACAAGGCAACCCTAACCTAACCTACAAGTAATACCATTGGTAAGAGTACTTGTTGTTTTTTAGTGCGGGGGGCTTCGCCCCCCGAGCCCCCCTTTTACTTACAGCCGTAACCTAATTTTCTGTATTGTAATCCTCATACGAAAATATACTATGCGTTATGATCGTTATACGTTATGTATGTTATACGAAAATATATTATATGTTATGATCGTTATATGAAATGAAATTATTCAATTTGAGTGTTATATAAAAAAACGTTTTATAATATGATTATTATGGCTATTGACCGTTATTCCTTATAAAAGTATTGTTATTGTTGTTATAGCTAACGTTCATTATATCTTGTGAACGTTATTAATATGAAATTATATATACTGTTGTTATATCTCGTGGGACGCACCCAACACCCTGTACTAAAAATAATTATATTATAACTAGGTTAATATAGTTCATTTTTAGTATGAGGTGGCCAGTAATTAAACGGTGGCAAGTTATTGGCGATTTATCCTAGTAATTTTATAATAGAAAAGTCCAACCTAATGGTGATTACAGATGGGTGTTGACCAACAGTTAAAAAATCATCATCATCATCATCGCCATCACCATATCAGCCGAAATCGTCTGCAGCTGGACATAGGCCTCTCCCAAGGAGTACCACAATGTATATACACCACCCGCATAATAAATCAGCTTGTGATCAGCATAATAATTTAGCTCAATCATTTTTATAGTATTGTTTCAATATTAATAAAGCAGCGGAGTATTTCACTTTGATATACTTTTTTTAACGAAAGTTGTGACACTAAAACATATTTAATTTACTACGGTAAAATTAACTGTTTTGTTCATCTATTATATAGAGCTCAACAATGATCCGTGCGAGGGAAAGACTCTTTGCTTCGAGAAACGAGCCGACTACCTACAGGAGGAGGAGTTGAACCACATCGTGGCCAATTCCGACCTGGTGAATATCGCAATAATCACTTATCCACTCACTTGCTTCTAGCAACCAAAGCTGCCAAACTTCGCACACGCCCTAATCGATTGTGGCAACTGTAGTTGCCACGCGGAGCAGAGGCGGTTCCTTTTTTAACCCCCGACGCAAAGAGATGGGTGTTATAAGTTTAACGTGACTGTCTGTGTATCTGTCTGTGGTATCGTATCTCCCAAAAGGATGGACCGATTTGAATGCGGTTTTTTGTGTCATAAATAATGTCATCCCAAGTGTTCTTAGCCATGTTTCATGAAAATCTGTTCAGCCGTTTTCGAAATAATGGACTTTGAAATGAAAATGTCGGGTTTACAACTTTTCTTTTATACTATGAAGGTGGCAAACATGCGTACGGTCTGCCTGATGTTAAGCAGATACCGTAGCATATGATTGATTGGAGAATTTGTTGTGTTGATAAATAAGTAGCTAGAGGCGAACGTCCCTCACTCTCACCACAACACAGCGACAAGACTCGTGGTCACACCATTTTGTCACACCAGCGTGACGACGAGTAGTTACTTTTACTCACTTTAAAAAAGATAACACTTTAACAGGCCCACGACGACGGACGAAGCGAGGAGGAGTGTTAGTTGTACGGTGAGCCTAAGCGCCAGAACCAAGCAGTGTGGCTACGAGAAAAATGGTCACACCAGTGTGAAAAAATAGTGTGACGACGAGTCCCACGTCCACAACACATCCTCCAGAGCTCTGGCGACCATACTCACCGCCAGGTACACAACACATACCCACGGAGCAAGTAATGGCGTTATTATGTCTGCGGTGTTCTGTAAGATGGAGGGGAGGTTCTTCCCTGATATGACGGGGTCCCACGGCCCCTCCCACAGGTCAGACATGGGACCCCGGCCGTGGCGCTGCGCCGTGCCGCGCCTTTGGACTTCCCTACTCCCGATGGATAGGACGTGCAACGACAGGCCACCGCAGGCCTCATCGGATGCGGCGGTTCCCACGGCCTCTCGGTCTGGTCTGGCGCGGTCTGATCTATGAGAAATCAGGCCGTGGGACCCCGGCAGAAGTCTGCTCGAAGTATATGCAATATGACAGGTCCGCTGCGCCCTTCCTCTCTTAATTTATTTAATTTAATCTCAGAGAGAAAATTAAACGTTCTTGAGATTAGACAGGTTTTCGCACGATGTAGTCCTTCACCGAAAAGCTTAATTATATTTACTTAAATACGTTTTTTTTGGCATCAACAATATATGCTAGCAGCAAAGGCGTATTTCCTTCCACCTTTATGCATTTGACTTTATGCTTACCTACTTATGGAGGGGTGTCCGATTGACATAAAATATGCGCATTCAGTGGGCGTAGTAGCATGATTGGCATTTTATCACTTATCGCTGTCGATAAGACATCCGTCATGTTCTGACGAGTATGTTAGTGCGACAGTGACGGCTGTCTTTTCCACAATGACAAGTGATAAAATGGCAACCATCTTAGGCCCGCTGATGTCCATTTCAACAGTTTTTCAGTTTTTTTTCTTTATTTCAGAGTCATTTTTATCGAGTCAAAAGGAAGATCGAAGAGGCGACCGGAAATGCCAACGAAGTTAATAGTTGTGTCCAAAGCAGAAAGGTTAGTTCTCATCACAACCTCCAATGGAATAGGTAACGTATTATATTCCGGAAAATGCTATGTAGACCTTACTTGGGTCAAGTCCCTGATGGTAAGCAGGCACCGCCTTTAGACGCCTGCGACTCCAGATGAGCAAGAACGTTGCCAACCCTTTTTTATTTGAGGATTCGCTGTGTTGGCCGCTAGAGATACGTAAATGTAGGTCTCACTTCACGCAGGCCATCATCGGTAGCTGTACTTACTTGTACCCAGGAACACAACACCATATTATTATACCTATATGGTGGCTGCGGGCATGTATAATGTTCACATTATAAATGACCGCACACTACACACACACACACACACACTTCTGCAGTAATAATAATACCACTACCGATCGAGATGGTTGTATTGGGAATAATGAGCAGCTGCCAGTATGAGAAAGGCACCCACTATTGGAGGAGGGCTATGAGCCTTCTGGTCCTATCAGCACGTCTATCATGAGGCTGCCGCGACACACTCTCGATTTTTCACACACTATACCTCTTGTTTTAAGTGTTCGAATGAGAAAGAGACGGATAGTGCGAGAAAAACCGAGATAGCTCGCTCGTCGTCCCGTGATAGCCGTGCTGGTCGGTTGCATGTTCAGAGTCTTCCTCGGATCTCGGTGAAATGAAATGCCGGTTCGATTGGAGATTGGTGTATTAGTCTATATCAATATATTTATATACTTATTAGTGCATTATGAACACATGTTCACAAGCTTTGCAGAACGAATTTTGTGTCACATGACATGACAGATAAAAATCTAGACATGTTTCATTTGTCCCACCAGCCTAGCCAGCCGGCAACAAATCTCAAATGATGTTACAAAGAGAGACATGATTTGTTCTAAACATTTGTCATAGTTCCCACCTTCTTATCACACATCACACATCATCATCCTTTATACGTCCCACTGCTGGGCACAGGCCTCCTCTCATGTATGAGAGCCCGCCCGACCTTCTTATGCTTGAAACAAAATATTTGATGTTTGTACCAACAATTAGGCGGCCGAATAAAGAAGGTAGGTTGTAGCCGTCAACCATTTGAATTTTTTTTTCAATTAAGCTGTATACGTAAAAGGTAGGCTATACCTACTACAAAACCCTACACGCATGACCCGACACGCATTTGGCCGGTATTTGTGGCGGTGGCACGCGTACTACAAAAGGAATAAATACAATTTTGTCAAAAAAACATTTATAATAGAGTATTTTTCGTTTATTTTTTTTAAAACGTATGCTTTATTATATAATTCTGCAATCTTTCAACCCGTAAGTAATAAGATGTACTTAAATAAACAATTCCGTGTTTTTTTCTTATCTTGAATATTATAATAAATAGCAAATATAAATTAACTTTGATGACGATTAAAACTTTTATGAATATTTTTCTGGAGCTAATTAAGTTATATCTATATTATTATTTACTTTGTACACTTACTTTATTATGTTTTTTCCCCTTTGTATTTTTTTCCATATTCTCTTTCTAGTCGGTCCTGGAGATCTTGGTCATACTGGGAGGCAAGTCTGGAACAGACGAACTGTCTCCATCCGCACCTGTCATTCGCAATGTTAGCGACTGTGTGAAATGAAATTTTGGTGTGGATTCTTGAGGTGGTCCGACCAGATCTAGGTCTTTTACCCTCTGTGTTCACAACGATACTAACTTGAGGCTTCCGTCTCCACGTGCCAAGGGGGTATCCCACCGGTGTGCGTCACTGTGCGGCACAAGCATATTCAGTACAAAGATGCTTGTGCCGCACAGTGCCGTACACCGGTGGAATTCCGCTTTCATATGTGTCCAAAGTCAAGTTATCACTGGCTTCAGGTAGGCAGCGTTTCGTTTTACACCCTGGTTGTCAAAAGGTTAACTCAGGATAAATATCAGATCCGATCGCTCTCTCTTTCTGTTGCAGCCTCCAGCCCGGACATACGATTCAACCGATATAAAAAGCATAATACGCGAGATTACTCAAGCTAGGTCTTTCAGGCATTTACTCCCTGTGATAACATGCAAGAATACGACATCTGTTCAGTAAGTATTGCTACCCTACAAAGGTAGACTCTGGCTAGCGAGTTGTGACAAAAGAATAAATGCGAAAGTGTGTCTGTCTGTCTGTTACCTCTTCACGCTTAAACCGCTGAACAGATTGAGATGGAATTCGGTAAGTATAGTTTCGAGTCCCCGAAAAAAGCATAAGATAATTTTTATACCTGGTATCCGGGATTCTCCTAAGGTGATGAAATGGGGGGTGTAAATTTGTGGTTAAAATAAAATGGAGCTACGATATAAACGAGTTCAACGTGGACGGAGTCGCGGGCAGAAACTAGTATTTATGTATATTATGTGTGTAGGTATATAAGTGTTACCAGCCTGCGTGTTTTTAATTTTTAGATCTATTGCGGCAGCCCTTTGTTACATTTCACGGTTAAGGCCCGTTGCCTCTAGGAAATTCCAGATTCTAAAGGCAGTGATATGCTGTACAGCATATCACTGCCTCTCTGGGTGCACGATGTGCCGCCCTAGGTGGGCACTTCTTCTGTGCATGAGTGTTCCGCAGGAGCAGAGAATATGCATTGCTGTTTCCTCTGACTCCTGGCAGAACCTGCAAGTTGCGTCCTGTTTCATAGGATTCACAATTTATTTCATTACAGGTCGTGTTTTAATTTCAAGCCAAAGGAGGAGACTGGATGCCAGCCAGTAAAATCGAGAGTGAATCTAAAGATCAGTAAAACTTTTGAAGTTGTACATGAGATAACCACTGGTTGTCACTGCGGTTTAAAGTAAAAAAAAATACCAAACTAGAATAAGTATAGAGGGTCGGCCCACACACACACAAACACACACATGACTGACAAAGATGTAAGGATAAACAATTTCACAAGTGGGAACTAGGAACCCTCATCACGTAAAGGCCTTTTTTGTTTGACGCCAGCTTAGTTTGTCCGCAAGCTGTCAAAAATTCAACTGTATTTTCAAGATTACGTGTCTGACACTTCACAATTAACTCAGATTGATTTACCTCTATCCCTTTCGGATATTCGCTAGGACTGCATCTATGGAATCCTCTATCTACGGTACTGTACCACAAATATATAAGTTACATCGGCAATCTTCGTCCAGGCCGACGAGTGCTGATAAGTACCGAATGAAATCGAACGTATGACCATTACAATAAAGACCTTGTTGCACTATACGTAAGGTACAATATGCAATGACAGATGATTTCATGCTTTCCCGCCCATGGTGCCAGACAAATGGCGGGTGCCGAACCTGCCGGCGTCGCGTGCAAAATTTCGGCCAATGGGCGTTGAAGATTTTACCCACGCAAACTGGTTAAAATGTTTTCAAAAAATGGTTTGTGCGCAGGTACATCGTTGTAACTTATATTTGTTGTAGGTACTACTGTACACAGCGTTCCAGACCGTCATACTAGCTGATTGGGAGGAACTAAATTTACCATCATATCCAGTAATTTTCCAGTAAAAATCTTTAAATGAACTAAGGTCCATATAATGTGAAGGCACTGGTTGGACTTTCGATTTACTTCGAATGAGAACGCAATATAATGTTTTTTACTTTGACTATATCTAGTTGGTGTGACAAATTGCATGTTGTAGTATGCTTTAAAAGCGTATACCTGATAAAATTTATCAAGTCTGTCAGTTCAAAAGTGTTGTATCTTTTTCGAACACAAATTTAATATTAAACACATACGATTTGAACGTCTTGTAGTAAAATTGTTTTGATTTTATGAATGTTAAATGAAAAACGATTAGAAATTTTAAATGAATAAGGTTCAATTAGTACTGAACAACTGTGTGTGTAAGTTTCACTTTAAGTTTTCTTTTATCATTTTTTCATTGTAATTTTTATTTATTAATCTAATTAGGTCTCATTTTTTAATACATTTTAGCAGACATTTGATACTTTTGGTTATAATATAACATACACAATTTGGCAAAATGTGTATTAACCGTGACAATATAGAATTGATAGATATTTGTGACAGTACTATACAACCTCATTCAACCGCGATAGGTTTAGGAATGGCATTGCTATAAATTCACAAATAACACATTGTCAATTTTTGTCGCAATATTAACCCCAAACTTATCATGGTTGAGTTAAATATAATGTTCAAATATGATTGTAACATATAATTTGTATCACTTAGCAAAACCATTAACGTTTTGAAATATAGAAAACAATAAATTTGGGAACTAATGCATGTTGCCTATGATTATACCCTTCACACCTTATACTCGTACACACGCGAATTGAGTTGAAAATGTTTATCAAAACAACTGAAGATAGGCTACAATGGGCACTATTATAATTAAATATACAAGACCTACATAAGTAGCCGCCCTTGTAAATAGGTACCTATACTGTACAATATTTCCAAGCTACAGTAATCTCGAGAAGTAATAGCCATATTTAAGTTTTATCTTTATAACACAAAATAGATTGAAGCCACAGAAAAAAGGTCCTAGGAGAAAATAAAAATTGCAAACTTTAGTCCATAACAATAAGAACAATCAATACACGTCTTCAAATATAATAAAGATATATAACAAATTAAATGTAAAAAAAGTTGCAAAATATTTAGAGTTTGTCCAGGGCACGGAACACAACACTCACATGACAGTCCGCAATCCGCGCACACATGAAGTTATCTCCCGAGATTTAAGTTTCCGAATCACTGGAAATATCTCCGTTGATTCGGAAACTTAAACCTTAGGTTACGGCGGTTACGTTAGGCTTACGTCCTATAGTTTGCACAATTCAGTGTATATTCATTAAAAGTGCTATTGAAAAAAGCGCTCGCTCAGGATTCGGTATTTTGAGACGCGTAGTGCGTAGTGTGTGTGTAAATACTACTAGCACGCACACAAGCTTACTGTAGCTGTATAGCGCACCGTTGGAGCGAATGCGCGACCGATATTAATACTTGCACTAAAAGATGGTAAGTATTACTTCGCTAACGTGGTGCCCTAACTTGAACAATGCAAGTATTTGCTTTTTGTGCACATATTTTCTATACATATTAAAATACTCTGACAAAGTATAATATTTAAGTAGTTACGTCTTTTTTTGATATAAAATGCTTTTTTTTAAGTGGTCCGGCTGTCCTCTCTATATGTAGGTCGCATCTCTCAACAGATTCTCGTGAAATTTTTTGAGCGAGTTCGATATGTAACTATAGGGCAAAAGTGCTTTCGTATGTCCAGCTGTCCGGCTATCCGGCTGTCCCCTCTACAGGTTGCATCTCTGAACCAAGTCTCGTGAAATTTTATGAACGAGTTCGATATTTAACTAAAGGGCAAAAATGCTTTCGTATGTCCGGCTGTCCGGCTATCCGGCTGTCCCCTCTATAGGTTGCATCTCTAAACAGATTCACGTGAAATTTTGTGAGCGAGTTCGATATTCAACTATAGGGCAATAATGCTTTCGTTTGTCCGGCTATCCGGCTGTCCCCTCTATAGGTTGCTCTAGGGAATGCAAACAGGTTAACCGGAACTTTTTGAGTTCGGTAAATAACCGGGTTCGGACACTATAAACCGGTTACTAACCGAAATGAGTTACATTTATAAAATACTTGAAATTGTGAGCCGAGACCGTTATTTAGCAAAAAAACTAGTAAATTGTAACTTATTAATTTTTAGTAAGTTTAATTAGAGTTAAGATGATAGCGATAAAATACGTATCGGCCTTACGAGTCATGTACAGCACTACCATGACATAGACTTTGAATTAATCATCTTATCGTAGATGATATTAACGTCAATAATTTCGGACCAGCCTCCGAACTTTCACGTTATCAATCGTCGTTGTCAACACTTTCGCTTGCTGAAGCGAATATAAACCTTAAGATATGTCCATCTCTCAAGCAATAATTCAGCGAAACGGTAAGCGAATCATTTTCCTTGACTGTAAAAGGACAATTATGATGATGTATAAAAAGTTTAAAAAAAGTTAGTTACTTATTTGAACTACACATCGCCTACTAATAAACCAGAACTAACATTCTTACAGTAAAATTATCCTCCAATACAATTCTTTTAGCTTTTAGTAAAAACCGGTTAATAACCCGTTATGAAATTTGACCGGTTTTTGCACTCTCTAGTTGGATCACTCAACTGATTTTCGTGAAATTCGTATTTTACTTCCTTAAGGACTGCTCCAGGAGGAGGAGAATGGATCTCTCCATTAGCCTGGTCTCTTCATCACCAGTTCAACTTCACCAAAATTACGATTTCCAAGGATAAATACACGAGTCATAATAGAAAATACCGATGTCAACTACACGCGTGCCTATAAAATTTGAGGGTTACCCTCAATTTCCCTGGGATCCCATCATCAGATCCTGACGGTGACGGTGAGCACACCTGAATAACTTGAAAGAATATGATGAACGGTGTATAAGATTTAAAAAAACTCCTCCAACTCCTAAACGTTGAGGAGTTGTACCTTCCATCATCAGCCCACCAACATGAACTGATGACTACCAGACGCAAATTCATACCTGAAAAGCTTTAGGGAATTCATGAAACACGTAATAAGTACGTAATATTTGAGGGTTGCCCTCGATTTCCCTGGGATCCCATCATGAGATCCTGACTTGGTGACGATGGGTCCATCTCGAAGTATACATGTTTTAAATATATTTTTTTAATCGGGCCACAACTGACGGAGAAATCGGCGAACGTGCGTACATAAAAAAAAATAGTGAAACATATAACCTCCTCCTTTTTTGAAGTCGGTTAAAAAGTTTTTTATTCATATTGTTATTTTCAACAACCCTGCATATTATGTCGGTGGTTTGTAGTTTCTTGTACAGAGAAATGAAATACTTTAAAGCCGTTGGGGCGGAAAGGTTCTCGAGCGGAGACCACGTACCAGATGGCGCAGCGGACCCGCCACAAAGTGGACTATTGAAATGGGGTTGCGTCTTTTAATTACGGAGTTCCTATGGCTACCTTCCAGCTCCATCATCAGACCTTGGTTACCATATAGTACCAGAGTACTCATTAAGACGAATTAAACGAGCCCAAACTCGATGGGGTTGCGTGCGTCGTTTAATTACAGAATTCCTATGACCACCTTCCAGCTCCATCATCGGACCCTGGTTACCAAGTACTCGTCAAGAGGAATTAAACGAGCCCAAACTCGATGGGGTTGCGTCGTTTAATTACGGAATTCCTATGACCACCTTCCAGCTCCATCATCAGACCCTGGTTACCAAGTACTCGTCAAGAGGAATTAAACGAGCCCAAACTCGATGGGGTTGCGTCGTTTAATTACGGAATTCCTATGACCACCTTCCAGCTCCATCATCAGACCCTGGTTACCAAGTACTCGTCAAGACGAATTAATGGAGCCCAAACTCGATGGGGTTGCGTCGTTTAATTACGTAGTTCCTATGGCCACCTTCCAGCTCCATCATCAGATCAGCTTTATGTCAATAATATTGCATTGTCATCCAATTTATACATGCATGCAAAATTTTAGCTCAATCGGAAACCAGGAAGTGGATCAAATTTAACTTGAAAGATTGAATTACAGGCAACGGATAGGTGAACTAAATAAAAGCTTATAAAAAATCTGCAAGTATCACGATCACTCGTAAAATAATTGACATGGCAGTTATGCAATTCGTAAGTTGTCTCGATTAGCCTCACGAATGACTCACTAGTATAGTTTGACCCCGACGTTGATAACAACTATGCCTAGTCGGAGATCAAGATAATATTTTAGTTGACGGTTAGCCTTCGTGAATAGCCACAATTACACGACGTACAGGTCCAACCCGGACAACGGCTAAGCCGGTACTGGCAAGAGATCGCGCGCGACGTTAAATTTATACTATGTTTGAAAGATTATTTAAAAATATAAATGTTAGAAAAAGTTGTATTTTTTTTACTGTAATGTGTTGGTAAAAGTATGAACTTAAATTTTATTTAAGATTCAATTTACTAATAATTCAACAAGAATGAGAAAATCCTTGTGTTTTTAGTACGATATTGTTGCAAAATATGGTGTAATTGAGATCAAGTTACATATACATACGTGAAAAAAAAAGGAAAATTCGAGGCCGCTACGCACAATACGGACATATTAAAATAGTGAAAAGAAAAAAAAACAACTAGGTTCTCATGTAACATCATGGAGAATTAGGCGGTCAAACTTATGACTTGGCGCTCTTTTCCGAAAACTACTGTCGGTAATCGGGCATATTCGGTCAACATATTCAGTTTTTCTTAAATCAGAGGTCGCTACGCACAATAAAAGGAGTTGAGCTATGCAAGTAAGTAATCGGAATCTATAAAAATCTTTCCGTTTCTTAGATTTAGACCGTCAAAAATCGGTAATTGTCGCTTATTCCTGACGAAATTTTGAACGCCCTCTAGATACCTATAAGTCGCGGCTGTGAGCCGCGTCCGTCAGCCGCGTCCGATAATTTGAAATGAAGATAAATTAATATCGCGTTAGACCCGTGTAAAATAATATTTTTAGAGAGTTTCAAGTGTTATAATTAATAAAGATTTGTCGACCGAGCGAGCGAAGCGAGCGAAGCGTCTATGCTTCAGCTTGGACGAAAAATCACAGCCAAGCCTAGAGCTCACATTTTCTCAACCGATTCTCATGAAATTTTGTGAGTAGGTTTGGTTAGTATACAGATTTTTTTTGTCGACGCAGTTTTTCGAAATTTTGACAAATGGTGGAGATATGGGTTGAAAACGTTAAAAAGATACAAGAAAGGGGTCAGCGTTGACTACTTACCTACTTAATACAAATTTTATGTTCGGTTCACTGTATCTGGAACTCCGATTTCGATTTCTTAGAGCCCGGTCGTACTAACTTTTCGGAAAAAGTCGTTGCAATTAGTACCTAAGTGCGTAAAATCTGAGGTTGAAATTTCAACGGCAAAAAAAAAATTAGAACGAGTGTGAACTAAGGCATCGTTATGATGACGGTTTCCTATGAGGCTTCCCCTGGATTTTCCCCAGGCCACCCTCCAACCACGCAGTTCGACCGCAAAAAAAAAGAAAAAAAAAAAGGTTTCCTATGTTCGAAGTTCAAATAAATAATCTCTAAGGGTGAGTTGCACCAAACCGTCTGTAATCGTAAGCGGTGTTCGTTAAAATCTGAATAGAATAGAATAGAATAGAATAGAATAGAATAGAATGTTTTTATTGTCCACTGTGTAGGTATACATATAGATGATCGGTACAGAAAATGGTATCAACAGTTGCCCTTTGCGAACATACAATATAATTCTTATAAACTACTTATAAACTAAGCATATACTATATTAACAAAACTAATTTACATTCTGTAGCTGCATGCGTCGTCAAAAAAGTATTTAAGATTGTAGTACACCTTCTCAATCAGCCATTTCTTTAACTTATACTTAAATATATTACCTTGCAGCATTTTTAATTCGTTAGGTAATTCATTAAACACTCGTATTGCCGTTAAAAATGTGCTTTTGTAATACATTGTATTGTTAGCAATTGGACGCTGTAAATTAAATTTATATTGAGACCTTAGATTTTCTCTTAACGAGTTTTGTTTAGCAAAATAGTCTGGATATGTTTTTACAAATAGACATAATTCCATTATATATATACCGGTAAGAGTGAGAAGAGCCTTTTCTTTAAAAATACTTGGAAGCGAATGTTGGTAATGTAAGCGGTATATGGTGCGTATACATCTCTTCTGCAAAATAAAAGTAGACTGTATATCGACAGAGTTTCCTCAGTAGATTATACCATATTTTAATAATGGATACACATTTCCGAAATAGGCATTTCTAACGATGTTTTCTGAACATGTTGCAGATAAAATCGACAAAGCGTAGCAGTTGCTAGAAATGCTATTGTTAATCTTTTTAATGTGAGTTTTCCAACTCAAATGGGTATCAATAGTCACTCCCAAAAAACGAATACTCTCTAATTCTTGTACCGAAACTCCAGCTTCGCTTATGTTTAATGATATAGGAGTTGATCTATTGCTTCTAAACTGCATTAACTTCGTTTTGCTTAAATTTACACTAAGATTGATACTAGAGAGCCACTCTACAACTTTTTTCAGCGTTGTATTAATATTTTGTTTGAGTAAAGGTATTTCTGACTTATCCCCTGAGAAAAGTATTGTGGCATCATCCGCAAACAACACACAAAGTTCACTTACAACTTTAGGAAGTTCGTTAACATATACTAAAAATAACAATGGTCCCAGTACGCTGCCCTGGGGTACTCCTATATGTACTGCCTCAAATTCGGAACGGAAATACTCCAGAGTTTTGTTAGATTTACAATATTTAACAATGACTGCCGCTTGTTCCCGATTGGACAAGTAATTATCAAACAACTTAAGAGCTTGCCCTCTTACACCGATTGTCTCAAGCTGTTGCAACAGAGTATGATAGACAACACAATCAAACGCCTTAGACATGTCAACAAATAAGGAGAAACAAGGTTTATTTTCGTTAACGATATCCCATATATTTTTAAACATTTTGAAAATAGCTAGTGTAGTTGACTTGCCTTTTTGGAATCCAAATTGATTGGGATTTAAAAGTTAATTTGACTGTAGAAAGTGCATTAACCTATTGTATATTGCCTTTTCAAATACCTTCGACAAACTGGGAAGTAGGGCTATCGGTCTATAATTACATATATCACCCCTGTCTCCCTTTTTCTGTAAAGGCTTAATTAGTGTTTTTTTTAAATCTATAATAAAATTCACCGGTTTCAAGAGTTAGATTGATGATATACACAAGAGGATGAACAATAAAGGGTATACATGCTTTGATAAGTTGTACTGGTATATCATCATGGCCTGAACTTTTTTTATTTTCTAATGATTTAACTATTTTAATAATTTCGTGATCGTCCACTGGAACTATAAACATGCTTTTGTGAAGTTTACTAGAGATTTTCTTATAATTACTCCTAGCAGTCGAATTATTTACAGCTTGATTTGTGAAAAAATAATTAAAGCATTTTGCCATATTTATAGGATCCGTGGTGATGCGGCCATTAAAAACTATATTTTCAATGGTCGCTGGAATACTATTTGTTTATTATATTTATCGCTACAATAGAATGTGCCTTGCCGGCACACTATTGTTCATAGTGGTTTGTTGTTTAAATTATACCCCATGAAGCTTTTGTCTTATTAGTACTGTTAATAATACACCTATCATTTGATATCAGTTTTGAGTTCCTTATTACCTTTTTTAATGTATTGCAGTAGGCTTTGTATTTTGAAAGGCTAGGTTTATGCTTACACCTTTGCAGCTCCAAGTACATTGTACGTTTAACCTGGCATGCTTTTCGTATTCCTACTGTTTTCCAGTTGGGTCTCTTTTTGTAAGTAACTTTTACTTTTTCCACAGGAATGCAGAGGTTGTATATTAATTGAAAAGCCTCTATAAATGCCTTGTAAGCTGCGTCGGCATTTGAATGCTGATAAACTTCCGTGAAGCTTATTTGGGACATGTACTTGGAATATTTCTAAGTTACTGTCAATTTTTCTTAATTTAACGTACCAGTACTTTTCGTGGAAACTTAAACTAATGGGTACTTTTAAAATTTGTCCAGTGTGATCCGATATCCCTTGATTCATTACTTGAGATACATGCTGGCGGTGATTAGTAAAAATGTTGTCAATACAAGTCTGCGAGGTTTCGGTTATTCTAGTGGGCTCGTGTATTGTAGGTATGAGATTAAAATTCGCAAACGTTGAAAGAAATGTCGCAGATAAATTATCATCATTCATAAGATTAATATTAAAATCACCAGCAATAAATATTTTCCGTTTAATATTGCGGTATCGATATGTCAACTTACATAAGAGCAGCTCTAAATTACGCATAAAAAGCTTATAATCACTATCTGGAGTCCTGTAAATTGCAATAACAACAAAATTCAAGTTAGGAATCAAGATACCGCACACTTCAAAGTGGCATTCTATGGACATATCAGAAATCAATTCGAGATCGGTGTAATTCAATGATTGTTTTACATAAATAGCTACACCGCCTCTTATTTTTCTACTGCGACAAAAATAGGACCCCAATTTATAGGAATCTATCTGCAACAGCGTTACCTCATCATTTTTTAAAAACGTCTGTAAAACAAAAAACGTCAATTTATTTATTTATTTATTTATTTATTTCTTACACATTACATATATAGGCTTACAGTAAAGTACCAAGGCGCCCACATTGTTAGACTAAATTTAAAATTTTGCTTAATAATTTAAATGAATACATCACCAGACTTACATACTAATCTAGACACATTGATACCTACTAACAATACATATTACTTAGGGCACTTATTTTAGTGAGCAGGGCTTGCCAGCTATCGGCAAACACGTCGGCATCCTGCCTCAACACGAGTTGATTTAGTAGCGCCGGCGCACGGGCCGCGGGCGCGTTGCCGGCGCGGCGCGTGCGGCGGCCCGGCGCGCCCGCCGCCGTCTGCACCGCGAACAGCGGATGGCGGCGGCGCCCTGCCCGCGAATACTGCTCGGGGACGAACAGTCGGATGCCTTCCAACGCTACAGGGTTGTCAATTTGTCCCCTCAGTAGGAGACTGTAATGTAAGGCGAGATGGGACTTACGCCTAAAATTAAGTGTCTCGAGCCCGACCATCCCTGCTACAAAAAGCGATGGATATAGGAAAGGATAATATCCATACTGCTTTTTGTATAAGTATCGTGCAAATTTCCGCTGTACTCTTTCGAGTAAGAGTCTGTAATTTTCTTCGACCGGATCCCATATCAGAGAGCTGTATTCCAGTTTGCTTCGCACGCAGGCATTATATAGTACGACTGCTACGGACGTGCTAGTAAACTGCGGCGCTGTACGCATTACAAATCCCAATGTTTTATTTGCGCTCTTTACTACACTCTGAATGTGACTATGGAAATCTAATCTAGAGTCCAGCACTAGACCTAAGTCGCGAATAGTTTCAACGCGACTAATAACCTCACCGCTAAGTTGGTAAGTATAGTTAACTACTAAAAGTAATTATTTTGCACTTTTTCGCATTGAAAGGTAATCTATTCGTTTGACTCCAATCCATGACAGCGTCTATATCGCTCTGCAATGTATCACAATTGGCAGATGAGTCAACGGCATAAAACAACTTCAGATCATCAGCAAACAATAAGCACTTGACATGGCTAACAACCGAAGGCACGTCATTTATCATCACCAGAAATAGGGTGGGGCCTAGCGTGCTGCCCTGACTCACTCCAGATCTGGTGAAGTACTCTTGAGATTGATAGCCACATATCTGCACATATTGTCTGCGATCCCCCAAATAACTCCCGAATAACTTGAGCAGCTGTGGTGAGAAACCAAACGTCGACAATTTGCATAGAAGGATATCGTTGTCGACCAGGTCAAACGCCTTCTGGAAATCGAAGTAGGCAGCATCCACTTGACGAGATTGGTCCATACCGAGAAGAGCGTAGTCAACAAAGTTGGTGTTGATGGTTGTGGTGGACCTGCCCACTCGAAATCCGTGCTGTGCATCTGCTAGTCTACTCGACATAAGCGGAGTAATGCACCTGTTAATAACGCTCTCAAAAATCTTACCAAAAACCGACAAAACAGCTATGGGTCGGAAGGTGGTTATGTCCGTGGCGGTATTTTCTTTCGGTACAGGTGTAACTCTCGATACTTTCCATAGATCAGGATACACTCCGCTCCGAAGAGACAAGTTAAAAATGAAAAGTAGAGGCTGCTTTAGCACCGAAATACAGTCTTTGATCAGGAATGCAGGAATACCGTCTGGACCCGGTGCAGCTGTAGTTTTTAATTTCCTAATAACGCCACTCAACTCACGAGGAGATATATTAAGCAAACTTATACAGGTAGAGTCTTTTCCCCCGACTGCTTTTCGAGCGGCCATGTCAACGTCTAGCAGCGGGGAGTCAGTGTGGAATATCGAGCTAAAGTGCGTAGCAAACACTTGCACTGCATCTTGCTCTGCCAACTTTATACCGCCAGACGTATAGCAGTTGGGTCGTCGGTGGCTGCGCCTATCTTTGACATATTTCCAAAAAGTAGCAGGGTCTTGACTAATTGACTGCTCAGTTCTCAGTAAGTACTGCTTATGCGCTGAAGCCATTAATTCTTTAACTAGAGTTCGATAATATCTAAACAGTTCCCTATTGAAATCCAGGCTCTTGCTCTTATAATTTTAAATGACGCGTAGTCGCCTCGGGCACGTAGCTCCTCAGCGGTGCAAACATCCTCGCCCAAGATCGATTTCAAGTGGGAAGTGACTTGCTCTGCCGTAGTCCCTACTTTGAGGTAGTATACATGGACGTGTTGACGCCGGGCAGAGGCTTCTAATTGTGTAACGCCTGGTGCCGCAGTCCCGCGCAACACCGAGGGTGCTGTCCGGCGACGCTTTTGCTCTGCGAGCCGGTCTTTCTCCACTGGTTCCGATTTTCGTTGACTAGCAGCTGGCGATGGCGTTACCTCTGGCTGCATTGGCTGCGCTGGCTGCGCGGGTTTCGACGGCTTTGACGGTACCGACTTTTTCACATTACGATCCTTAACGGGTATTGTCTGCATCTTAGTGCTCTTCACAGCTTGTTGCTCAATCTTGGTAGAAGTCGAAATGGAAGGCACCGGTACATTTGTGGCCGACGGATCCCGTCTTTTTGCAAGCTGATTTTCTAGTTCGGTAACTCGAACACTTAAATCAGTCACTGTTGTTATTAAAGATCCAAGTTGCTCTTTGATATCACTGCTAATCAGGCAACCCATGCGCTCAGTTATGACCTGGTTCAACTCATCTCTTATTACTCCGCGTATATTTTCTAAATAAACTATTGTCGTCAATGGTTTTACTCATACACTCAGACTGATTTAAAGCGCGTTGGCGACGAATCGTTACTCTATCCACGCTGTCTGCAATCGATTGATTAAGGAACGTAGAGTTTATTGAGTCATTGCACGACAAGAGAGAACCGGCATATCCTTGCACCGCACCTCTGATGGGAGTATTTGAGTTGTTACCTTTTTTTTGCTTACAAATGCACATCTGACACCTCCAAGCAGCCTTTTGTTCGCTTGACATACCATTGTAAATTCTTTCATCAGGAATATTTGCACACGCCAAATCATAAGTTTGGTTGCAGTAAGTACACAGCAAAAATTGCCGGTTCTCAATATTACCCAAACAACCAGCACAAGTTATTGATTCCAACTCCGACATTTTCGCCTGTCGACTTTCCCCACAGAGGTAGACAAGAGATTACGATTCAAGCGTCGCGTCTGAAGTCCGCTAATCTTTGCACGCAGCGCCGTTATCCATGTGAGTTAATGAGGCATGGGCCGCGCACTACGAACTGAGCCTTGTGCCGTATACACAACCGCGAGAGTCGCTTGCGCGTCACTGCACCTTACAATGGCGATCTTGCGGGTCGGCGAATAAACACCACAGTTTTTTTGTCAAATACAGCTAATGTTCATATTTGTTTTTAACAATTATTAGTTAGTAACACGTTTGGTAAGCACTGTTCACTATACGCATAATTTTTTGAGCGTAATTCAACATATTACTAATAAATTCGAATATTTCAATGAGCACGGTCTATAACTGATGTATCATGGACGACGGTCAAAGACTAACTCCAAGTTTAGTCAATGCTGGTTGTCTCAGCTAACATTTCAATAAGACCTAGTTTAGATCTCAACCCTTGTACGTTTTGGTGAAAAATATTACAGGTGTATTGTTTAGTGATGAAAAAAATTATTACTAGATAGAGGTACATGTTCGTTTTTAATGAATGTATGAATAGAACGTTTGGCATGTTTCTATGGACTGACAGCTGCCAGCGTCATATTTATCGTTGATCGGTCTGTAATCGTAAGTCGGTGCAACCCGCCCTAAAACAACAAATTTTGCGTTCCATTTTTAAATTTCGAATATCTCAAAACTTTGGAATGTTTCTATTATTTGGATTCATCATTCATCTAGGTAAATGACTTTTGGATTTTGGGATTTTGACTTTTCTAGAAGGACTTTGGTGCTTAGTGGTTGGAACATTTAAAATATTTAAGGAACAACGTAATTTGGTTTATTATCTGCTTAAGAAAATGAATTTCGTATCAAAACGAGGGAAACTTAGTCAATTTTCTAACGTTTTCCGCCAACCCCAGCAGCAATGTTTCGGGATGGCTGTTGCAGCGGTAATTTACGGTAGGTACGTCTCGTGGCATTGATTTTGATAGATTTGATGTGGATGGTTTACTTGACCTATTATAGGTCATGTCTACTAAAGATGCAGGGCACGAATGGACATGAACAGCTATGTTTCGACAATTTATTATCTCCCATTGATATCTTAGGCAAGGTATTCAATGTAGAAAAATGTGATTAGGCAGATGAAATTACCAAATCCTATAGAGTTGGTACATTACAGAATGAGGCTGTGATGGGCTTACGAGAGGCCTTTACCGACGCAGATGGAGGTTTACTTTTACCACTCAAGGGATGACGGTGGGCGTCTGGAAACGGGACGGGGAGTATTTTCTCTTCGATTCCCATGGTGTATCCAACTTATCGTGCACCACCCACTGATCGCCCTTTGGTAGTAATGGTCAGATTTGACAACTACAATGGCCCAACCATAATGGGGCAGTGCCTATCGCCGCTGTCACGAGAACTTGGCGTTCCAAGGGCTCACATGTTTTAGAACTGAGTTTCCGCTTATATTAGCATGGGCAGTCACTATTCATAAGTCGCAGGGCTTGACGTTACCAAGGGTAGTGGTTGACCTTGGGTCTAGAGAACTTGCTGTGGGTTGCTCATATGTTGCACTTTCACGAGTTCAAAGACTGACAGACTTAACAGAATAATGACAATGTAAACCAGGAAAAAAATACATATTTACTATTGTGTCACACGCAATAAGTCGAGTGTGACTTCATAGCCGCGGGGGACAAAAGTAATATTGCGTTTTTTTACACATAATTACCTAATAGTATAATTAGGCACAATTATACTATTAAATTATATGTAAAAAAAATGGGTAAAATCTTGCATGTCTGCGGACTGCTTGAAGTCCAATCCTGTTAAAATTGACCACTTGTGTAAGTCTTATTACAATGCGATATAATTATACCACACAACTGATCTGATGGAGGCAGAAAGAAGCCATGGCAGCTTCTCAATTACCTACACAAGATATTTCAACCCGTCGTGTACCACACATCATACATCATCATCATCATCATCATACCAACTAAATTGAACATTTAGTCCAGTTATTAGTCATAATTACTGCCTTTTATTCATTTATTGTACAATATAAAGTGTATACAGTGGCACATTATGATAATAGTACATTATTGCAGCGGCCGGGAAGTAGCAATTCATGGACGAGTTGATTTTGTCGGATGAAGCGAAATTGAATCCGACAATAAAGACGAATCCACGAATTGCCGTACCCGCCAATGCAGATATGGTGCTTTTCTCCAAAAATGTGAGGAAATCAAATAATATTTCATCAATAATCTAATTCAGATAAAAGAAACATGAAATTAATTAAATGTGTGTAATACTTCATTACTTGAAACACCGCATTGAGTGTAAAATATAGTGTGAAGTGAATACCGCCTTTGAAATAATTTGTAGATAGAATGTTACATATAAATCATAGTAGGTACCGACAAATCGGGTGAGTAGGGATCGCTTCGTTAGTAATATTGATAATGAAAAAAAAAAACGAAACAACAATCTTCCTAAAACACCTCTGTATGAAATCTCATCTCACCCAAACTACGAGGCACTGCAGGGTGAGATGGGATTTCGTGTGTATCTTTAAAGGAATGAATTGCCTCGGCAAGCCTCAGCCTGCCAACCACTCGTCAGGCAACCCCTTTCTTTCAGCGCCTCGGCAATAATGTATTATTTCTCAAACATGCAATATATATATCGACGGCGAAGTGCCATGAACTCCTATATACGAAAACCTAATTTTACAGAACGACTAATTAGACGACGTAATATACACTACTTACGTCTACTGTAAAATTACGTTTTCGTATATAGGAGTGCATGGCACTTCGCCGTCGATATATAGGCTTCGAAGTGTCACGTTTCGGGCGCAGCGAGACGAGAGATACGTACTTTGGCATTTCATACAAAATTGGAGGCCTCGGCCGGCAAGGTGGTCTTTTTAAATTCCATTCCACAATTTGTGGCACTAGTCAGTCGGCTAGGCCGATCGTGGCCTTCGGCTAAGTTCGGGTTCCTACATATACATTTAGAGATGGGCCGAGCATGGGATTACCCGACTAGCCGACTAGTTGGCCGCCTGGAAGGCCGACTAGTCGGCTAGGCCGATCGTGGACTTCGGCTAAGTTCAGGTGCAATCGGGAAACTTCGTTTTGCTTTGCCGTCGCGCTGTCTGCATGCGTTCAAAGTACCAAATGTGATATTAAATCTGTATTTGAGTAAAATATAAAACAAAATTCCCTCTCATCTATGAGAGGAGGCCGGTGCTCAAAAGTGGGACGTATATAGGCTGACTTATTATTTTATAAAACGAATGGTAAAAAATGGCAGTTATTTATTTTATGTCTCGTTTTCCTGTGATCCATAAACTGCTGACTAATCGGCACATTTTGCCGATAAATCGCCGATTACAAATGAAGCCGGATAATCGGCTTTCCCGACTAGTCGGCGACTAGTACATCTCTAATACATATACATTGTTCATGGAAATAAATATACGACAAAAAAAGCCACGTACATAACAGTTTTCATGAGTTTTCGCATTTTCAAACAAAAGCTATCGAAATACCGATAATTGGAGTCATCGCTAATAAGCGACACTGTCAATCCAGCATAATAAGGAAACATTTTATTAATATAAGTATGGCTTATTCCGTCGAGAGCTTATTCGGTCTCGAGTTTTCAACAAACGTGGTTGCATAAAGTGTGGCATAGCCGTGTATAAACCAAAAATGGTGTCCGCAGCATTTGTGCTACTCACGGTACGTATTTTGATGTATTTACCTCAAACATGTAATTAAATATTGACGTTGTCGTCATCCTCCTAGCGTTACTCCCGGTTATGCCCTACTCGTACTTCGAAAGACCCACGTTTCTGAGTCTAAGATTCTAAGACATTTATTTAGTCTTAAAAATACTTGGAGTTTTTTTATTTTGAACTGAAAAGACAGCTTACGGAGCCACTCGTTTTACAAATAGGAAAAATTGTATTGATTTATATTGTAACAGCACACAACTTAATGTCTAATGGAAGATACCTTTTCAAATACCTTATTTTGAATGGTCGATGACTGTTGAATTGGAATTATCATGACACATCACACAAACGTCAACAATTACTCATAAAAACACAGCTGTGCTCGCTCATAGTCCATAACAACGCCTTATAACAATTGAACCAGCCCCCCTATTCAGTAACTTGTTTTAAGGGGCTCCCATAATTGGCGTTTGGGATCGTACCTTCGATCTGAATCTCTTAGTTTTCTTAGGTTTTTTGTAGCGTATTATGTTAACAACAACAGCTTTAAGCAATATAGCATCCCATATTTACTTCACAGTTCATTGTTTTCGAGATATTTGGCATCCAAGTTGAACAAATTTAGGCCAAAAAACCGGTTTCTGGCCATAACTTTTGTGTTAATTGGTTTAAAATGAAAACCTTGGAACAATTTTTAGGGACGTCACAGACGAACCCAAATATGTAGATTTCGTATGTGTCAGATCTTTCACGTCAATACAGATGCAAAATAAGTGTTATTTTAGACAATGTTTAAAAAGATCATACAAAATTAAGTATTCATTTGTTTCAAAATCCGGTAGACCAAAATGGGGATAAAAGATTGAAAAACCGGTAACCGTTTGATTTATACTTCTATCTGTAGTGCAAAAGTAGGAGATACGATTCAAAACTTGTCAAAAATCGATGGAAACCCTAGGGAAGTCTAGCCCCTTAAGCTCACCTCAACCCTCAACGCTCATCCACAAATATATTTTGACACCGCGATGCGTAGTAACTAAGCGTACGTAGAGGTCTAGTTTCGTGACGGGTGAGCAGAGGGATGAGCCGCATTAGCGCGTAGCGAATAACAGCGACCAGTTGCAGCGATACAAACGCGCGATTCTCGAACGCGCGACTCTTGCGCCATACTAGCTATCAAAATCACCTGCTAGGCGCCTGACAGGACGGCCTGCAAGTTTCTCTCTAAGTAATTAAAACGCCTTACCGTGCTTTAGCGATACTATATCGTTAATAAACGCTGTTAAAGTCGGCGGATATTTCAAAATTGTGGGAAACTGTAAGTTCATCATCATCATCATCATATCAGCCGAAATACGTCCACTGCTGGACCTAGGCCTTCCCCAAAGAGTGCCACAATGACCGGTGGCCCTCCACAAGGTGGACTGATAACCTGGTAAAGGTCGTGGGGGTCCGAGGGAAACGCAGGACCGGTCAATTGTAAGTTACATCCATTTAAATCTGAAGACGGGTTCATATTTGTCTGCCGTGTAGTCGTGCTGCGTCAGAATGATAGATGATGGTTTCATACATTTGTTACGGTTATATTCACATTCATCTCATGCGTTTTGATGTGACGGCTTGTGTCAGGCACACAACAACACCAAAACACGTAACACTTGAACACGTACAGTGTACGAGATTTGGGACTGGTCTTTTGACAGTTCCAATATGATGTAAAGAGTGATGTGGCTAGAGTAAATCGATTGTCATAATATCCGATTACGACTGATGATGGCTAATAAAAGGAATCGATTGATTACTGTGTAATAATTATCTTTAGGAAATCAAATAGAGAGCCTATACACTGTCGTCTGCTAACACAAGTGTCCTGTAAGTAAAGAGAGAGACTGATAGTGCGAGAAAAATTGAGACAGCTCGCTCGCCGTGCAGAAATCAATGCCATAATTTCAAACGCAACATTTAGCACAATCAAATATGTCGGTTTCGATCGATGTGATTTTATTTCGTATTATCGTGACAGTAATTAAATAATAAATAAATAATTATAAGGGGACAATCTTACACAAATCGACCTAGTCCCATAGTAAGCTCAGTAAGGCTTTTGTTATGGGTATACATATAAATACTTAAATACATAGAAAATATCCATGACTCAGAAACAAATATTCATGCTCATCACACAAGTTTTTGCCCTTACCGGGATTCGAACCCAGGACCTCTTGCTTCGTAGGCAGGGTCACTACCAACTAGGCTAAAGCGGTCGTCAAACATTCGTAATACAATGTTATTTTCCTATTCAGAATTATTTGATTCATATCGAATCGATTAAAGCAGTGTATCACTAAATTAAAAAAATATATATCGTAGGACGTAATGGTTTGTAAACCGAGTTTTCAATGCTAATTTCTATACAAATAAGCCGTAAAAAAATATTACAATCATTTTTTAAGTGCTAAAAAGAGCGTGCATGGATATTGAACTTTGTTTTGTAACTCGGAAGCTATTGAAATGTTTTTTATTATTTCGATGAGCAGTGCCAATTTACGTTATATGGGTGTCGCGATGTGTCAAAAGACCAGTTCTTAATCTCGTAGACTATAAGATAAGTATGAATTCGTTACAGTTTGACGTAAAAGGAGCTCGGCGCGCCATATTAAATGTATGGCCGCCATCGCCAGAGCTCTTTTTACGTGTGTCGACCTTGTACACAGTAGTGTTACTTCCCGTAGCATATAATTTCTGATGCGCTCTCTCTGATAATTTCAAGCCCATATTATATATTTGCTCTACATCAATGGCCTTTAAGTCTATTACAGACTGTACAAGGCAGTGTCAAGAAGGATGTCTGGTGGATATTTATCCTAATTCACACCAACGATGAGGCGACTCTATTACGAATACCGACGTCAATTTATATACGGCTGAGCAATGAGGTGAGGTCAAACCACCTGTGAATAACACTTGTTTGAATAAACTTATACATTTGCAGTTCAATACAAATTGCCTTTAGTATACAACTGAGCGAGTTTCGCGAGAGAGCACACGCATGTCATGAAATAAAATATATTTTTTATTTTTGTTTTTGTCGTGATTCATAGTGAATTTACAAGTAAAACAATGTTTTGTGCATATAATGTGAGCGTTTGCGCAGTGCTACTGGTAGGTATTATTTTGGAGCAGCCCTACTTATCGCGTTTTTTTTAAGATGCGTAAAGCCTCCCACAGACTGACGCGGCCTGCGTTGGCGGTCAATGTAAACTTGACAGTTTGACAATAAATGACTTTCAATTACTACTCGAAGTGACCGCCACCGCAGGCCGCGCCAGTGTGTTTCAGGCTTTAAGCATATCGACTATATAAATCATGCCAGTTACCCTGTATTGTATTTGTATTTGTTTTGTGTATTATATTGCACACCCCAAAACAAGAATCAAATACGGGAAATAAAAAAAATAAAAGTACCTAGAGGTTTACAACATGTGGTCTTATCGCTTAAGAGCGGTCTCTCACTAGTGTTGATAATAATCTTTTTATTTCGCATATCTTAGTAATACCTCGAGTTCCAGAAAATTGCTTCTGTTATTTTTCATTTCTAATGCTCAAAAAGTGACTCTTTATGCTGTGTGTAGGTAGGCGACATAAAGTCGCTTTTTATGCTCTAGTGCATAAAGTAAAATCTGTAGCCTAGTGACCCTGCCTACGAAGCTGGAAGTACCGGGTTCGTATACCCCGCCCGGTAAGGGCATCATTTATTTACCTATGTAATGAGCTCGAATATTTGTTTCCTAGTCATGGATGTTTTATAATTACTTAAGTATTTATTTATCTTTTTATGATTGTTTAATCGTCTAGTACAACCCATAGTACAAGCTTTGCTTAGTTTGGGACTAGGTCGAGTTGTGCAAGATGTATTTGGCGACACAAATAAAAAATAAAAAAACAACTCGCTTTGTCTGGCGACAGGGACTCACGCAACATTCCTTATTTGAGAATAGGAATGCTCAGCATAACTATCACGGGAAGATTAATTAGCACGCTTAGAAAGAGACGGATAGTCTTTCTCGCCGCGTCACAAATCGCGTGCCATCCTGGGATGGCTAAGATGCAGCACGGCTATCACAAGACGGCGCGCGAGCTTTCTCGATTTTTCTCGCACTATACGTCTCTTCGCAAGTTTTTTTCAATAAGAGAGATAGAGTTGTTAATAAAAGTATTTTGTCATTAACGATTCTGCGCATATTTAATACTTTCATTGTCATAAAATTGTAGTACGTCATATATTTTTTTTAATTAAAATTTGGTCCTCACCCAATTATTATTATTATTAGTAACAAGTATTGATATGCATAGTTATTATGATTGATTCGCAAGGAAAACAAGCTATTATATTAGTTGACCAGAATTTAATTAGGTTAGGGAGCTAGAAGCGGGGGGCTTGGGGGCCTTGTCCAGTAAAGAAAAACAGGCATAACAATTTTCATTTTAGTAGGTGTGGTTATGGTCTTGTGTCCCTTAGAGCGGAAATAAGCACCCCGCGCCGCGAAGCGGGGTGACGTCGACACGCAGGCGGTTAGATTTACATATAGGTTAGGTTAAAATAATTTTCGGCTGTTTGTTTAAACAGAAAAAAAGTTGGATGGTTTAGGTTACAGAGTCAGAGGTTGATATTTTTAAGAAATGTACAGGATTTGAAATATTTTTTCGGTTACCTATGCGTAGTGATGATTATGACACAAGTAGTTATGCCAATCAAAACTATGGTTTTAAATATTATGCAACCCAAATATGCCTTTCATTGGTTCACACCCTATTTTTGATACACCCTGTATTACCGTTATTGTTGATAGCAACATAAATTAGTTCATATTATTATTCCAGCATGCAGTTTTAAAACGGGAACCAAACTACGCTTGTTCAGTCAGATATATCGGAGCGGCCAAAGTGCTCACAAAAATCTAAACATATATTGTAGAGATGTGTTCAGATATTTGTGAGCACTTTGGCCGCTCCGATATATCTGACGGCGACTGTACGGAGAGTAGACTTAAGTCGAGCATAATGGGATTTCTTAACCTCGTAAGGCCCATCGGTCTAATTTTAGGACAAACATTTTCAGGCTTAACAGCCCAACCCATTAGATTTTTGTAATAGAATTTGAACTCTATTTAGAGGCTATACATACATTTCAAAATAGTAAGTTATTTTTGACCTAATTTTAGGGCACTGGGTCGTTATTACATAAGTCCTATAAAAGCTTGGGCCTTACGAGGTGGAATAATGATGCTATCGGGCAACTGACTCTTCGGAATGTTCATCGTTTTCTCGCAAGTATGTTTGCGAAGAATTCTCGTCGCATATAGATGTACTATTATCGATCTATTTGCAGAAGTAACTGAACGCACCTCGGCATTACTCAGAAATAATACCTTTAGTCATATTATTATGACATTTGCACACGAAACTCACGTAATATCCTGACTAATTGAATCACGTTTCCATTTCAGGTGTCAACACTCGCTGTCCATGGGAAACATGTGGTCACAGGTATGAAAAATACATTTTATACGTCATCATCATATCAGCCAAAAGACGTCCACTGGCCATGCCTCCCCCAAAGAGTGCCAATTCATACGTAAATATATCGTTTAATTAAGTTTCGGATGGTTTTTGAATTATGAACCGTCTGGTCGATTTTTGAACGGATAGCCCTGATACAACTGTCAACTGCCTATTTAACTGAGCGAGAGAGCGAAGCAACCGCTACTACCATCTACTTTAACGTAGGTCAAAATGAATTCGTACGTCCGGCGTTTACCCAACTGTTATGCTAGAAAGAGCCTGTTAGGTGTCCCACTGAATAAAGACCTCCCTTTCCTGGCCTCCACCCGGCACTGTTGCTGGCTATTACTGATACATTTACTTCAACCAATATAATGATTATTACAGTTAGTCTACCGAGTGGTTGCGAGGGAAAGACACTCTGTGACCAGAAACCTGCTGACTACCCGCAGAAAGAGATTGACTGGCTTTTGAAGAGGGATCATAAGAATCTGGTGAGACTCGTTGTTCAATTTGCCTTGGCTAAGTTTAATTAGGACGACCAGTTTATCAGTTTATCAGTTTACTAGGATGCTTGCAAATATGCAACATGATTGCAAAGATGCTTTTCTATACACATAATTATTATAATTATAATTATTGTTGTTATATGATAAAAATAACCCATTTCTCGCAATAAGGATGACGATATTATATTTATTACCTACACATTTTGTAAACACATTACCTTATACATTAAAGATAACAAATGAAAATTAATATTTAATTTCACTTATAAAAAAATGTGAATAATATATTATGTATATACAAAGGAAACATGTTAGATAATAATTTTACAGTCAATACGAACGATATTAATATTAGTCAAATTCAATCATACCTCCATTATATACTTCCAATAGTTTTACAGACGTCTTTTTTGATATTTTTGTAGTTTTACTCAAGTTTTATTCACTTAACTGCTACATGATGTGACATAAATAAACTAGATAAGTAGATAATATTGTGTATTAAAATCTTACTAAAGTTATAAAACTACCTTTTACTTTATTTTATCTTTCTATTAATAATTTTCGAATCAGCTGTAGCAGAAATAACATAAGATTGAATTTCTCTCTAGAAACGACTAGGCATTTGCGTTGCCAATTAAGACTTGTAAAACTGTTATTTATCGCTTCGTTAAACGGGCCACTGATACTTTTGTGTAACTTTTTTCCAGACTTTCCTTCACCGCACAAGAAGAGATGTTGGTAAGGAAACGCTCGTTCTTCAGCCTGGGAGCACTGATGGCAACTGCGTGACAGAAGTAGAGGTTTGTGCTAATGTTTGTTCCCTTGTTCTCCATACAAAACTAAGTTACATTGCCGGCATGCCCGTTACGCTATTCGAAATGATTGGTTCGATCGTCGATTGTTCGTAGTTCGAAAGATTCGCGCGAAACCCCGCACAGCGGGGTTCTGGTCTAAGAGCTAGCTACAGAAATAGGTTTGCAATTTATAGAGCAACGAAATCTCTCTAGTTAGTGTGCCATACTATCATTATTAATTAATCCGGGCGCCTGGCAGCTGTTCAGCGTTGCGTGTGACAGCGGTTGGCCAACAAAGGGGTTGTTAATCAATTGAAGTTGTGCAATTTGCCATGCCAATTCCAAGCGTTTTATTCGTGGGAAATGCAGTGCTATGGGACGCCCCACATATTTGTACCAACTTAATGGAATCCATATTTGGCAAATAAATTAATTTCATTTCATTTCAAATATTTCGATTAACTCAAGATTCAATGTACCACCCTCGCCGTAAATGTTACTCTCGCTAATGCCGGCTGTACACGTTGGGCCAACGTTGGCGCGTGAGCAGGATGCAGCTATGCAAACCAATGAGAACGAAATAAAGCCCTCTTCCTCTAACGCATAGCTGCATTCTGCTCACGCGCCAACGTTGGCCCAACGTGTACAACCGGATTTAGAGTGGCAAGACATACGAGTATCAAGTATCATTTTGTACCATAAATTACTTTGTACCGATTTAATCTATTTTGTCTGTATTTTTACCTGTGTCTTGTGTACAATAAAGTACCTCTTTACAACATGCATACATTTCAGTTTCAAAAAATGACACTCAATGTTACTCAATTACTCTGCGGTTATTTATTAAACTGGGCCGCCGTGTATGTGTAACTGTACTTCTGTCAAATCGGTCCAGAGTTATAACCACGAACTTCGAATGTCGAAGTTCGGATATCTCTATCTCTATCGTACTTACTCTACTCGAGTGACAGGGATGCAATACACGAACTTCGAGATTCGATTTTCGTAGTAGCGCCGCAGTATCTTAAACGCTACGGTGGAACACACGTAGGTAAAAACAACCTTAGATCGCTTAAATCATGTCTCAACTCAACTCAAAATGATATTTATTCAAGTAGGCTCAGTAACAAGCAATTCGAAATCATTAGGCACAAACATAATCTTAAGTTAATTACTTATAGTAATTTATTAAACATAAAAAGTAAAAATTATAGGAAGTAGACCTTTTATAAAATATACCTACTAATCTAGAATGTATACCTTCCAAAATACGAAATAATGTCAAACAGACACTGTGACTGTAGAGTGATTTATGTGCAATCCAATTATTTACTCTTTATAGATGGTGAAGCCGTATCGTCTCACAAACGACGGTCTGGTCCCTGACATCATCGTGCAATCTCAGTTTTTCAACCAGATAGTTCCCCAAGTGACGTGCAAAAGCCCGTGAGTGTTTAAGTGTAAATACTACCTACATAAAGTCTATAACTTTCGTGAAACATGTTTAACCCTTTTCCCATCCATGTACAACACCCATAATGGTATTGTAAATTGATGCCTTTTCCAAACATGTCTTAATGGCAATAAATAAGTACTGACATTTGATTCTCATTTTCCAACTGTCGGCTTGGTGGAAAAGGGTAAAAATAAGTAATCCTAATAATGACACGGTTATACTCACGTATTCTCTTTGTTTTGTTTTCATGTTTATATTTAAGGGTCACAATTTTCTGTTTTATTCTATAAAATTTCACTACGGTGACATGTTTCGGACTTTTCGGGAGTTCTACTTCAGGGTGAGTGTTTTCACGGCAGTGACGGCACGTGAGTTTAACAGTGTCAATTATAAGGAGTATCTTGAATAACAATCACATACATAGAGATGATAAAATATCATCAGAGGTTCAGACCAATATGTGTTGCCATGGATGACTCATGGCACTGAAACGTTACTTACCATGGGCATCAACATTTGTATGTTATTAACATGCCTACTTTGCCCGCTTACTTCGGAAAAACACGAATATCTCATATTTTTTATAATATCGTAGGATGATGGAAGCTTAACCAATGCTTTGTTAGTCATACGCATGTGTTCGTGAGGAGAAATATATTTTTTTATCAACACCTATATTCCAAGTTTTTATCGTTGATCGCGGGTAAAGTTATCTGGTCTTTTTCCAACATTGACCATGTCGAATTATTGACGCAACTATAGCTCTTACGATGTTGAGACAATCCTCAGTTCAAAATTTTGGGCAAACATGGTGTTCTGTTTTAACTTCTTGGTCATAATTACAAAAAGTTTTACACAGTACCTACAGATGGGCAATGTTACTTAGGTATTGTGAACTTTGCCATGCAAATCCATACACCTCACGTTCCACAATTTGACGCAAGCTAAAGTCATAAATATAATCTAGTTTCTACTAAAAATAGTAAGGTTGCCATAAATATGTTGTGTTTTCGTTAATTACCAGAGTTGTTTAAAATTAGATTTTTGGGCAAAGTTTTGACTGGTGGCAAAGTAGGCATGTTTCACTACAAAATGTGCAAGTGACTTTTAACTAAATTCGCCTCGTTTTACTTACAGTGGAACATCTTGCTTCAAGTCCTTCATTCGAGACGGCTCCGGTACCGCCGCCAAGTGTAAACCAAAGAAAATCGGTGTCAAATTATATGTATATAGCACAGAAGATCGCGCCATAAAATTAAAAGATGGCGAAATAGACGTAGATTGCGTCTGTGTCGTAGAGTAAGAAGGTTGCTTTGTTTAGTTTGGTGTCACCTGAACAGGGCGTGGATGCTCATAAATGATGGAGGAAGGATTTTCCACTCTGTCAGAGTGGATACAAAAATCAAACCACTGACCACTGAAAATATATTCCGACGCTGTCCTTTTCACTCCAACCTCAGAACCTGCTGAAGATTTGCATGCTCTAATACTTGACATAGCTGCCTACACTCTGATTTCCGTCTATAATTATGTTTTGTCATACGTTCTACTAATATTATAAAAGCGAAGTTTGGATATTTGGGTGTTTGGTTGTTTGTTACTCAACCGATTTGCATGAAATTTTGCAAGAAAACAATTAACAGCCTGGAATAAAATATAGGATAGTTCTATCTCCTCTATCCACAGACGAAGTCTAGGGCGGAAGCTAGTATAAAACAAGAGAAGCCTCATTTCTCTGATGGTGCTGTAGTCAGCTTTGCTGGTTTTTTGGCGGCTACCGCAGTTGGGCAATCATTCTGGCAATTTCCTTCTTTGACGCAGCACCTGGAAAGTGGACGAGTATTTTTAAACCAATGGCGTGGATCGTCGGGTCGGCAGAAAAATAATAACCTATTCTTTTTCTGCCGACCCTTCTATCTTCTCTGTATTTCTGGTTTCTCATTATGTGGCCAAGATATCAGATAGAGCTTCGGCGGTTATACAGCTTAATAATACACGGGTTTAGTTGTCATTCAAACGGCGTTATTTTTGCGGAGGCCCCAGTAAACGATGGAGTTTACGATATACTCGTAAACTCCATCGATTACTGGGTCCTACAATATCTCTTTGACGATTAGTTCAACCCAGTTAGTCGTCCTGCTTCGAAGCTAGTGCTCCTGGGTTTCAGTCCTTGTCAGATGAGCGTACGTATTTGTTCCTGATAATTAATGGATGTGTACAAATACTTACGTTCATCTTCCTATGTTTGCATTGGAACTATATTGATCCGGGACATTAGTGAAATATGTGTATTGTGTATCACAAAAATTAAAAAGTATGTTAGTACCCTATTAAGCTCAAATCTCTCCAATACCTAATAAATATGCGTTATACTTGTATATTAACAGATTCTTATGATCTCAAGAAAAGCTAGATTTACGAACCTAATTAATTTTACGATATTTACTATAATGTAGGTCTCGAACGCTGAAAACAGTGCTCGTTTTGGTACTCCTGATTTTAAAATGAAAGTCTTATGACAAACAGAATATTGTTGAAAAATATCTTTATTTTTTTTGTTGCATTGTAGTATATCAACAAATTATGGTTTCGATATAAAGTGTAATACTAAAAAATACTCATATCTTGTATTTACTTATATGCCAATAAATTGGATATATATGTGTATATACATATTTATGTTCGACATACACGTTTCATTATTCTTATATTAACCTTTACTATAACTCAGATAAAGCCTTTGTAGCCGAGCGGCATGGCAAGTGATTTTCAATTGGTCGGAACCCCGGTTTACGTCACTCGATGACAAAGATATGTTTACTCTCTTGCTTCATCATCATTATCAGCCTGTAATCCCCCACTGCTGAGCATATGCTATAATTATATTTCGCTCTCTCGCGCTTATGCCACTCTTCGAGTAGGTACGCCACGTGTCACACTAGTGTCCTGCTTGGCGTGGGAACATCAAGTGTGCGCTGCAAATCGCAGGTCAGATACTAATGAAAAGAAAGAAATCTCTCACTAGCTATTTAGCCTGGCAAACCTTTGAACATCAAGTGTGGGCGCGCTCCGGGAATACTGAATTGCCTGTCCCGTGTGACACTGCACGTCTATCCTACTAAGAACTGCTCTAAGAATTATGAAAAAAAACTAAAAGATAGAAAATAAAATGTTGGATGCCAGGTGTTTTAACCGAAAACTACCACCAAGGCTGAAGATTAGGTTAGTATTAAATTACACACGTGCTTGAGTTCACAAAGAAGATGGTGTATATTCATAACAGACGGTCGAGAAGGTTTCTTAACGCTATATTTACATACATATTAGTACATACAATCCACTTAAACTAGAGTGACAGACTTGGCGAAATGAATTACTAATTGCACTCAACAATAAAAAAAAGTTGATCAACAATGTCACTTGTGGTTCTATGCCCATAGATAATATGTAAGAAAACTTGGTTAGGCACCGCGTGTGTTGTGAGTAAAATGTTATGTGACGAGGTCACCTCAAGAACAGTTGCCGCAGCTCTAGCAAGAGATTGCCAGCTCTATGATTTTCATGTGACATGGCGGCGTCACATACTCCTGGTATGACTGGTGGCTGACGACGTATGACGAGTAGCATATCGGAGAAGACTCCAGTCTGCCCCGACATGCTCTGCGAAACCACGGAAATACTGACTTGACCACCTTTTTGGCCCCACACTCGCTGACCCCCGCATACTCATAAAAATAATAAAATAAATATTCTTTATAGCACCACAGTTTTGTTTAATTGCTAGAAAGCAGTTTCAAGGCAGCTGCCCACAGTATTTTGACTTTTCAGCATACAAATGCAGTGGGCATGGCACTGTTCCCTTTTTATCACTTAGTAGCAGAACGAAGGTATGAAATAAGCAAAAAAAGCTCAAAGAAAAAAAGACACCAGGAGCCTCTTTGCGGCATCTCGCACTGCCTACGTGCTAACTACTGAAATAGGTGAATTTACACAGAATATATCAAGATATATTGAGATATCGTTAGTAGCGATGAGATACCCCAAACTGAATTAATTTTGTAGTAAGCAGTAACGTATCAGTACAGTCATACATGAGAGGAGGCCTGTGCCCAGCAGTGAGACGTATATAGGCTGATGATATGATATAAGCAGTAACGCTTCTAACGAAATAATAAATTTAGATTAAAAAGCAAGTTTTTTTTTATATAACACAATACAACATGGCAACGACTAGTAATATTATTTCAACAGATTATTGAAAACTTGAAGAAATTTTGCACATTTACTAAGCAACGCCAAAGTACTCCACAGGCCAAAAGATGAATGAGTTGTTGTAGAACTTGCTGGATGAAGGTGGTGGAGCGGGAATATGGTTTTGTGAAAATACCTCTGTTAAATACTTAAAATTTATTTTATCGTTACGAACACAAGTGTAAAAAGGAGTGATAAAGACAAATAAATAAAACTAATGTTATCGGCATACTCATACTCATACTCACTCATTTATTAATAAAATATAAAATTTTACATGTCAAAAATAATATGGATTACTTATAATAGTTAATATGTAATAATTTACTTTAAAAACAAAGTTTTAACCGACTTCAATTTAGTACTCCGCCAAGCCACGAGCACTGCATTTCCTATTTTTTACAATTTACCACATGAACTGATTTCCGATAGCAAATGCGTTGATTACTATAGAAAAAAACCGAATCGCTGTATGTGGGCCGATAATATTTGAGGACTTCCATCGATTCCCCAAGATCATCACCAATGGCACTTCATTAGTTCCTATTTCAACGGAATCTTATCAGAACCTATGACGTACTTTTGCACTTTTAAGTACATAATTGAGGAATTCGATAAGTCATCTGTGGTCTTCATCATCAATTCCTCGCCACCAAATTTATGATTCCGGATGTAAATACACGAGTTATAACAGAAAATACCAAAATCACTACACGCGTGCCTTATAAAATTGAGGAGTCCCCTCAATTCCTCATGGATCCCATCATCTAACTGAATTTTGAAAAAAATGGGACCCACCTGGAAGTATATACATACGAACAAAAAAAAAAATTCCGAATCGGTTCATCAATGACGGAGTTCTGAGGTAACAAACATTGAAAAAAAAAAAAAAAAAAAATACAACCGAATTGAGAACCTCCTCCTTTTTTTTGAAGTCGGTTAAAAATGATTTGATTTATCTAATTACTTAGGTCATAAAATTTATTAATTAAATTACACAATGTCAATGTTTTACCATTAAAACTTATTATTATTACAAACATATTATATTATAAATACTCGCTAATATTAAAGAACTGTCATACAGCCATTTTTTTAGTTTATTAAGAAATGTCACATCATTTTCTATTTCTTTCATTTCTGAGGGCAATTTATTGTAGATAACTGGCCCTACAACATTGTTTTGGTTGACTTCATAAGTCGACAACTTGTCGTAGCCAATGTGTTCTTATTCATCTGAGCAAGCCGCATACTTTTTGTTACCTTTATTGGAAATTGGTGCATATTACTTCTCACGTATTTAACAATGTAGAAAATGTATTGTGAGGTTAGGGTCATTACGTTGGTGTTTTTAAAAAGTTGCCGTGCAGGGGTGCCTGGCGGCGCATGTGAAATAATGCGTATAGCTCGTTTTTGGAGTATAAAAAATCGTTGCCATTCAGCTGCTGTTCCCTAAGTTCTAGCCCGTAGCACATCACCGAGTGAAAAAGTGAAAAGTAACTCGATCTAACTCGATGGTAGGGTAAAATACGTGCTAGTCTACTCAAAGCGAAACAAGCCCCTGACAATTTACCACAAACGACTTCTATATGCGCGTCCCATTTCAGCGCTGCATCCAAGGTGACGTCCAGAAACCTGGCGGCACCTACATGCCGCCAGGTTACATGTGGTAGTACCTCACCGTCTATGCTGATAGCTAGGGGACGTGGGGGTCTACCACCGAGGTTTATGTGCATCACCTGGGTTTTGTACAGATTTAGGACTAAGCTGTTTGCATTAAACCACCCTTGCAATCTAGATACTTCGGAGGATATAAGATTCTCAAGTGAAGAGATCGTGTCGGCTTTCAGTATGTCACAAGCATCGTCTGCAAATATGTACATGTCACCATCAGCTACTTGGGGTAAGTCGTTCACCTGGATTAGAAAGCACAGATTTGCCAGGGACGAACCCTGAGGTACGCCGATATCGATATCGCCGCTCAGCGATGTGGTTAGCCCATTGTTTAGCATAACACTTTGATTCCGTAGATTTAAAAAGTCCAACATTAACTTAAGCGCGGGGCCACGAATACCAATGTGTTGGAACTTTATATCCAGTACACTATGGTTACAAAGATCGAAAGCCCGTGTCATATCACATAATAGAATAGCAACATGAGATTGACTGTCTTTTGCGGCCATTATATTGTTTAGGGTCTCGCGAATTACGGCTATACAAGATCTGTTTTGTCTGTATGCTTACTGTTTTTCTCTAAGTAACCGAAAGTTTTCAAGAAAGTGTCTTAACCTATTAGCTAAGCCGTATTCAAAAAAATTAGCAATGGCGGGGATGATACTTATAGGCCTGTAACTATGTAGGTTATCTTTGCTTCCTTTTCCTTTATAGATAGGTACAACTTTTATGTTTTTAAACACTAGGATATGTTCCCGTTTTAATAAGATGATTGAAAAGATAGACCAATTGTGGTAAAAGCACCGGTAGGCTGATTTTTAATAATTTTATTGAGATGTTGTAGATATCACGCTAAAATAGGTAGAAGGTTAGATGAACGTTTTTGAAGAAGGCCATAGTTATGTTTAAAACCGCCTAATTAACATTTTTTTCCCGTATTTTGTGGGTTATGCTAATTAGGCAATTTAACCTTGGACACAAATGCCTTGGCAACCGCTTTAGCCTAGTTGGTAGTGACCCTGCCTACGAAGCAAGAGATCCTGGGTTCGAATCCCGGTAAGGGCATTTACTTGTGTGATGAGCACTTACATTTAATTTTGTTCCTGAGTCATGGATGTTTTCTATGTATTTAAGTATTATTGTATATACGTATGTTTATCGTCGTACTATGGGTACTTAGTATGTACAATCTTTGCTTAGTTTGGGACTAAGTCGATTTGTATAAGGTTGTCCCCTAATATTTATTATGTAATATTCTAATATTAATTATAATTAAGGGAACACATACATTTGGCATTGAGTGGCAAATGTTTCGTTGCAACTTTTAAACGTGGCAGCAAAAGGACCCACCAGCGAGCGTAGCATTTATCACTTATCGCTGTCGATAAGACATCCGTCACGTTCTGACAGGTATGCGAGTGCAAGGGTGACGGACGTCTTATCCAAAACGATAAGTGATAAAATAGCAACCATCTTAGGATCGCTGGAGTACAATCGGTTCTAGACAATCATTGAAAAAAGAAATCACAGATTACTATTAGATTGCAGATACAGACAAGTATGCAGTCGAGCTTTCAGGGAGTAATTATAGGTATTCGTATGATTTTCGACGACTTGTTAGCCTAGTGGGTAGTGACGCTGCCTATGAAGCTTAAGGAGGTCCTGGGTTTGAATACCGGTGAGGGCAAATATTTTTGTGGTGAGCAAGAATATTTGTATCGGAGTCTTGGATAATTTCCATGTATTTAAGTATATATATAACTATTACAATATGCCGTCGTCTAGTACCCATAACACAAGCCTTTATTGAGCTTACAATGAGGCTAGTTCGATTTGTGTAACATTGTCCTCTAATAATTATTTATTATTCTCTTTATTTAATCTTCTTCTTAGGCTAGGTTTTTACAATACTGATATAAAAAGTAAAATATAAAACATAAAACCATTATAAAAACCTAACCTAGGGTACCGCCGGCAGCGAGGCGGGGCCTGAGCTGCCGGTGGTCAGGGCGACAGAGACAGGAACCTCCTGACTATTCGCGCAGTATCCAAGAGTACCGCCTTCTGTATCTGACCCTTGATCCAGCCATCTAGCGAGAGTCTCTTTAGGTGACTGTCGAGACTCTTCGCTATCAAACCGTTCGCCGAAACGACTATCGGGACGATGTTCGTCGAATCAACATCCCACAGGCGGTTAGGTAATGTAACTTGGTGAAATACTTATGTAAATTAATTGGATCGAGTTTTTCTCGTTCTTTCGAGGGAGCTTATCTACTCCGGATGTTCATATCAAAAATTCAGTAATTAAGGATACGTAATTCCAGTAAACCATTTAGGTCCGTAAAATATCCTATTCCATGCTTCTTCACTTGACCACCCATGTTAACTTCGAAGATCTATATTAAACTACGATGGTCAAGTTTTTTTTGGAGGAGATTATTCTAAGAAACTACATTCCCGTCAATAAGAATGGCAGATTTGTCACAAGGAACATATTTAAATAAATTGTCAAATTCAAAAATTCTGCGTCCACAACTGTGTTTCAATTTTGGAATGGCAATTTCTTTATTAATTATTTCGAAAATTACCCTCCAACTCCATATAGTATTTCCTGTTTGAGAAAATTTTGAACTATGCGCTGGTTTGGGGGTTGTTGGGGCTGCCTTGTCAGTAATGTTTGCCGCGTGGAGAACTGACGGTTTCCAAGCTGTGATGCGCAAGCGGGTGGCGTCCCTGGGCGAGCGCGTGCGCAGTACCAACACCCTCCTGAAGGTCTGGATGTCCTTGCATGTCAATTGTAATTATAATTAAACTTTCTACTAACACATCTAATATAAGTTAATTACTAACATAATACGGATTAACTTGTACCATTTATATCCGAAATAAATGCTTTCATTTCATTTCTATTCTAATCTTATCATTTCTAGTCTAATCAAAAGTTATCATAAAATTAATGTCGTCCAACCAATCTAATTTCTTTGGCGAACTTGATCAGCTTGTCATATCGATCTTACTATTTGATCAATGTCTACCTAGTGTCGCCGCACCCTTTAGTTACAATCTTCCTCCCGAAAATTATAACATGTGCATAGATGGACGTATTTCGCCACATTATTTCGTATATATTTGTGGATGTTTTCTGTACAGGTGTCTAATTACTTCGGAAATCGAATTAATGTTTGTACTACCAACTTTTTCAACGTTTGTACTACGATTGCCTACATTTTACTTTTGATATATGAAATTTTATGACAAAAAAGTACAATAAAAAATATTTTGCATCTTTTTCTAATTTCTTTGGCATCGAGTTCCAATGAAATTACATATGTTCAAACAAATTGTGATAGTGTAAAGTAATGTATTTCTTGTCCAAGACATTTCTGTTTTTTTTTGAAAAACGCATATTTCGCCTCAAATCTGACGGATTTAACTTACTAAAAGGAACGGGGGCAAAAATTACTCCTAATTAATCCGTGTCCGTCAATCCGTCAGATTTTCATTTAAATGTATACGTCATCTAAGTATACCATACTGTATTATTAAATATAACATTATATTGCGACATAATATAATTTATTTGTAGCAATTTCTAAGTTCTAAAGCGCCTATTTCATATGTAAGTATCTATCATTTCTCTGGTTTATTTTGTAATTTCTTTAGAGCAGTCCTTATTTCTTTGGAAATTGATATTTTAAACTGCTAAAACTGAAAAACTATTAAAGCAGAATAAGAATAACATATTTTTACAAAAAAATAAGTGCTTAAACAAGTATGTTATTTCATTCAGGGAACATCTAAAATAAAAGTTTGCGCCATAGAAAAAAGAAAATCTCCACCCCAGATCTGATATTCACCCATTGTACCATTTTTTTTTCAGAAGTATGTTAATACTTTGGAAGGCACACCAACATATTTAACTGATTAAGAGAAGAGATAAAAATAGTTAAAATGTAGTAAAAAGCAAGCTTAAACAGACCTTATAGAAAAAATACTTTAATTTTACTGTTCCACGACTAAACTATTTCTGTGTTTAAGTGGGAAGTAACTTGGGTGCATTATATACCTATAAAAATGAGCGTGGTCTCGCCAACAAACTGTTCTGTCAGTTTAGCGAGTATGAAATTAAATATGTGTAATGTATCTTCGTGAAATTAAAAAAAAAACGTGTTCTAGCTCTGGGGGGTTCTACGCGGAGCGTAGCGGAGTTACGGTCAGCAAGTTTATTATAAAGAAGTGACGTAATTTAGTTGTAACTAATTAAAATATTGCAACTAATCGCGATATAACATTACTTGGGCACCTTTGTATTGCCCCTTTACGTACGTAACAGGAAAAAATACGCACTTATATAAATATTGAAAGATTATTAGCCAGTCACCAGTCACCATTTATAGCTCATGCAGTGAGCTGAAGTAAAAATTGACATTTTAATGGCATTAACTTCAAGAAAAATGGCTCTCACCATCTTCGTGCTTGCAGTAAGTTTTAAATAATCCTATTTATATATTTTTTTTAATATTCAAAAATTATAGGATACTGTGACATGAGCAATAAAAAAGTCCTAAAAATTGAAAGATGGTGCATGGTCTATGTGTAGAAAAATATGTGACACATTTTATGTAATCAATTTTATTTACATTGGTATCTACATATATTAATTCATTATTTTTTATTTTATAACAGTTGGTCGTATTGGAGAAACTTCCAGCAAACTACGCGCTTCCAGCTACTACTCTCCCTACAAACCCTACACTTGGTAAGTGTAATATTTCAATTATTTTTATCTCGCGTGGGGCGACTACCTACGACCCTACGCGTCTTACGCCGTTTTTTACACAAGCACGTCTATCATGAGACGGCCGCGTCATGCTCTCGATTTTTCTCACACTATACCTCTTGTTCTAAGTGTTCTAATAAGAGAGAGACGGATAGTGCGAGAAAAATCGAGACAGCTCGCGCGCCGTCTTAGTATAACCGTGCTGTGTTCGTAAATAGGTAGCTACAAGTTGGAAAATTTCTAACTGTCTACCTAGATGAACAGTCAAGTGCAAAACACATGAGTCATTTATTTATAATATAAAATTGCCTGCCAAATAATTACCAACACAGAATAGCTACGTTTCCAAACATTAAAAAAACAGCCATTGACTTGTTACAGCTACTAACTAATAACTGATAAATAAATCCTTGGAACGTCTGCGCGAGCAGCATTGTTTAAGTTTAATTTTAAAAAAATATGCACAATGAGCGGCGACTCATGATATGCATCAGTTTCTTCTGCAACTTCTTTGCAAGTCTGTGCGGCACGAGTGGCAACTTTCCGGCGCGCGCGCTGCGGACATTACCTACGCGGGGTTTCGTTTATCGCTTAATCCTCTCCTAAATATGTACCGAAACCATACCTACTAGCTGTCATAAGAGCGATGGGAAATATTTATGAGTCAGTTGTTTTATGCACCCATATTTTTACACTTGACTGAACCATGATTACTAAGATGGTTTAATAAATAATAAAATTAATCAAACGTTTTCCTATAGTCGCCCCAATTATAGTTAACGAAGAGTTTAGATTCTTCATTTATAACGTGATTTCTTCCGATTTATTGTTCTTGGTTCTAAAATGGGTTTTTACATATTTAACAGGTATAAAAGCTAACCATGATTGGCCAAAGGAGTGCGACGAAAACATAAATTACTGTTGGGCTGAAACGCAAGCCTACATTAACCTAAAAGGGAAATTCGAAGAGCTTCTGAGAGATGAGGTACGTCTAGGCTAACCTAACAGACAGGCAATTTTTATATAGTAAGTATGTTAACCTAACATATATGTCATCATTCATAAAAAAAATGGTTTAATGCCGCTAAAATTAGTTTGTTTTTATCAATATTTCTGTGTGAGACAGGAAATATAAACGTTTTAGTTAAGAGTTCGCAGTAAGCTCGATTCTCCATACAAACGTAGTTACCCTCTCATTGTAAAACTACGTGATGGATTGTAACGAAACTTTGAGGTACAATGACATGACATGAGGTATATCCAGGTAACTACATAGTTAATGTAGCTTCAGATAGTCCGAACTCTAGCTTTAAATAAGCTATTAATGGCTTTAGCACATAGAACATGAAACTCTGCGATAAAATTAAATTATTTGGAACTTTAAATAAAATAAAGAAAAAAACGAGATACCTTAGTACAAAAAAATCAGCGTATTTAAGTTTTTCATACAAAACTTGTTTTTGCTATATTTCCTTCGTTGTATTAATAAACTGGAACCATATATAAACTAATTGCAGACATGGAGATACCTCATTTCATTGTATATGAAAAGTTTCATATTAATCCAATACGTAGGGGGGACAGTGGATCACGGGGAACAGTAAATAAAACTATCTAGCGCCATCGTGTACGCACACATTCAAACGCCGACGCGTATTTGTAAACTCGTCTCGACAGGCCCTACACTGCGCCAGTCGTCCGCGAGCTCAGGCACAAGGAGGGTGCGTTATCGCTGCCGGTCGAACAACACAGTACGTATAATTTATTTTACATATTCATTGAAAATGTTTGTAGGCAAATTCACGCGTGTTATTTAATGTGTTTTTGTTTTATCTTGTTACTTTGTGATTGCAAATTGTGTTGATTGGTGTTTTGAGTGTAATAATATATATTTAATTTTTTTGGTGAATTATTCTTACTGTAACGGTTTATGGGGAACACTGGGCCATCTCCTTGTGGGGAGCAGTGGATATGGGTCCAGTGGTACTATGTAAACCTAGGAAACTGGCTACCTCGCCTAGACTGATTATATTATATTTATATGATTATTTGTAAACTAGTGAAACTAAAACCTGCCTATATGGCTGCCTGATTGGTGTGATTTTATGTTGTGGGAAGACATTTGTGCCTATATTACAGATTATAATAAGTGATATTAAAATTAACGATAAGTATTTTTTTTGATGACATAAAGTATTGTCTTTAAGTTTTCTTTTTTGAATTTATACATTCTATAATAAAACATAACTTTTGTTGATTTATGACGTTATTTTATATAACTTAATACATATGATCCCGTGTTCCCCCTATGGTCCATAGTTCCCAATGCCCTGATTCAAGGTTCCCCGAGCATGGGGAACAGTGGACCAATCCCCATTTTTTTTTAAAGTCACGCTGTGGCCTAAAGTTCCATTTGTGTGCCTTCTATAGTGAATTTTATTTATGCCTTAATAACCCCTTATTAATATGAGGACAAGGAAATGGACATAAAGTGTGTATCTGCTGGGCTATGTGCCTCAAAACAAAAACTGATCCACTGTCCCCCCTCTTCCCCTAGTTATAAAATGAGAGCGTAACTACGTTTGTTTGGAGAATCGAGCTTACGTACTTAAGAGAATTGGAGTCGATTAAAACTTTTAAAAAAAGTAAATATTTAATCATTAGTGTATTGTCTGCTGCATAGACTGTGCTTATCGTTAGGCGTCTAAGAAGTCTAAACGTAAAACTTAATCCAACTAGCAGATCAATTATTCTTAAAATATTACCTTAAAACGGGTCACTTGTAAAAAACGTCTTTGAGGTCAAAAATCGATCGACATGTTTCAAACCGATTCGCGGTTCTAAGTCATGACCACTCGCGTTGCCGGCGCGTTTACATAGCACCCTCGCTCGGTCTATAAATGTTGGCCGGGAATCGATTTTCGACCTTCAAGACATGAGCGACCAGTGATATATCTGACACTCACGGGAGTTTTCTATAAATCGGGATTCCTTCATTTTATCGACAAACGTTACAAAGAATACTTTGTTTCATCGAATTTTCGGATGGGGTGTTTTATAACAATTCTGAAAAGTTTACTGTTTCTCAAAAAACTTGTTTTCAATGAAATGAAAATTCGGCGAAACATTCATTCAATGAAACGTTCGTCGGTAAAAGAAGTTTTATAAATCAGTTGCATTTTATTGCAGGTGTTGCATTATAGGGTTGGCGCAGAAATAGATGATCGAATAAGTCCTGCAAAAGATGTCGCAAATTGCAGAAGAGCTGAAGTTCCGGTGAGGATGATTAGCTCATTTATTCTGTCACTATACTACTAAATGAGCAATATAAGTATATATGTTTTTGGAATCATATTCTCGAAAAGGCCTCTGAAGATTTCAATGACATTTGGGATACGGGGGTATACGGGGGAGACAAATTGATTTATACCTCTTGAGTCAGTCGTCGCTGCGCCGCGCAGGTGCGGTATCTGTATGACGATGACGGATGAGGATGACGTCCCGTCACTGTCATACCCCTGCACCCACGTGCCGCGCATGCGACGACTGAGTGAAGCGGACCTATACTTCGGTCTCATGTCTGGTAAAAATCGTTTCTCCGTTTTTTCTCTTTTTCCTCACTAGCAGAACTCGGTCGCCCAGGAACTTCTTCTTAATTCGTGTTGTAATGGTGTCGTATAATATGTCCCTTACTTTCCGGCCTCTGTAATAATGTTCTATTAGACACCAAGTTTGTGATTCTAAGTGACTAAGAACTCGAGATATTAATAATTCACTATAATTCAAAATTGCCGCCATAAAATTAAAGAGGGCCGCCGGAGGAGTTGGTTCCTATCAAAAACTTAAAACTAGGGACCTAACAAGTACCTGAAAAAAAATTGTTGCTTTTGTCCAGCGTGTCCACATTATCACCTGAAACTGCCCTACTACTAGTCCCTAGGCTTGATACAATGACGTTTCATTTTCGTTTGTTTCAGACTGAACCAATCACCATGATCAGAGATAAATATAATGTCACCTGGTACGTTCCACAGACTGAAAACTTCACTATATTGATTCCGGTCGTAGAATGCACGTAAGTAGTGATAATACTAATAAATATTCTTCTTGAAATACGAAATGAAATAATTTTTGCACTCAGATAGTGTAGGATAGTTTTATCTTGGGCCACGGTCACGAAGTCGCGAGCGAAAGTTAGTGATAATAATAAATATTGTTTATTGCACTACGACATAAGGACTTGAAGACGTTACAAAAACTAAATAAATAAATGTATAGTCCAGACAATGAACTAACAACTATGTTGTATGGAAAAATTACAATATTGGAAATAACAGGACGGTCCACGGCTGTGTCGTGGCGAGATATACTATCCGTCTCTTTCTAATAAGAACGCTTAAAAAGAATCGGATAGTCTATGTTGCCGCAGCAAAGCTCGCAGGATTTTTCTGATAGTCGTGCAGGTTTCTCTAGATGTCGCACACTATACCTCCCTTAACCGTAATATGAGTGGACTGGTTGAAACATAAGTTGAACCGAACAGGGTTCCGATAGCTCAGGTGGTCTAGTCACCTATGCCAGAAGGTCACTGGTTTAGTAAAAATCCCTTTAATTACTATCATGTTGTAGCTCTTTAAAGGTGACGCTAGACTTGTGCATCCTCATGCAACAGAACCTCGAGCATACGCCTTTTTTAGGGTTCCGTGGTTAACAAGGAACCCTAATAGTTTCGCCACGTCCGTTTGTCCGTCCGTCTTCGACTTTGCTCAGTAACCATTTCTACCAGAAAACTGTGATTCAGCATGGGTATATAAATGAATGACTCCGACAAAACGGGGAATGTCGGGGATATTTCAACTTTTCTAGGTTGTTGTTTATCCTTTGCAAAAATAAAAAGATACGTGGACACGGGTATTGGGTCAAACATTACATTTCTTCTAAGTAATTGGTAGATTTTAATGGAAAAAAATGGTTGCCGAGAAAAACGTGGTGTTATATTAAAGCGTAGGGATCTGTCTCGCAAAGTTTTTTGGTAAAATAAGTAATATTTTAATGCTTACTTTCGTTGTGAATGTAACCAAATCCTTCTCAAACTAGGTGACTTGCTGAAAAATACACTGAATAGGCTCCGAAATACAACAACAACAACAATATTTTCAGTTTATGGTAAAGTGTCGTCATCTGTCATTTATAAAATCAAAAAAAAATTAGTTGTCACAAAGTTATTATTCCACTAACGTCAGCTGCCAAGTGGCAAAAACCAAAGAACTAAGTAGGTCAGATTTCTTTTGTTCCATGTAGGTCATCTCTGACCTAAACGGATTCCAATGTCCACGAAAAAAACTGACGTACCTGGAAACCAGTATTGACAGCATGCTGACCTACCTGGACTCCAATAATGACAGCAGGCTGACTGGACTGGACTCCAATATTGACAGAATGCTGACCTGACTGGACTCCAATAATGACAGCATGCTGACATGACTAGACTAAAGAGGTCCTCAATCTACCTAATAAATTACATGTCATACGGTAAACATTTGAAACTTCGATATTTAACGTAGGTGCAGAAGGAACGGATGCTTTGCCTCAGCGATAACATGTTCCCATGCTATATATATTAGGCCTCACCACACGAAATTTCACACGTATGTGGCCTGCCTTATCATTCGATTAAATAATCAGCTTAAAGTTTTAGCCATAAAATATAGTCGACCACTTTAGACTCTATTTATTAAGTAAATAGAGACGAATTTCTAAATGAGGGATACGCAAACGAGATCCTCTAACTGTCCTCAAACGTAACTGGAGTAAAAAGTATCTGTCCTAACTGGAAACTAACGTATGTGGCATACAGAAAAACTGACCTAACTCGAAACTGAAGTATGTGGCATACAGAAAAACTGACCTAACTGGACCTGACGAAATTGGCATTAAAACATTCCACTTACGTCAGCCGTTTTGATTTTCTGACCTATATGGAATTTCATAAATTTTGATGTATGAAAAAAAATCTGACCTAAGTGGAATAATTCGTATGTAACGAAATAAGGGCTATTATATGGCCTTGCCCATGTGCTGTTTATACTCGATTGTACCTATGTTAATGGGGTGTGTGAAATATAAACTTCTTTCTGTTACAGAGAAAAAAATCGCATCATGTCACCGATAGCATCTTCTTTGGATGAACATGCACTGCAGACTAACCATGTGGCTTGCGTGGAACAAAGATTTAATATTCAATTCCCTGTACTTTCTCAAGATCAAAGCAAAATAGAAACGTCGCGTGCACCATACAACGGACTCCCATTGTATTGTTCGGCGAAAATTATTAAAAAGGTCTGAAGACACCACGAAAATAGGGTTTGCCGGTCAAGTAGATAATATAAAGACGGCTGAGCGGTACCCACAGCAAACGTGCAACGAAATAGTTTCACAAATTTCATTTAAATAAAATAAGGTACATTTTCAGACCTCGGCCTGCAATTTTGTATCAAATTCCATATGGACCTTTACATATGGAACATGATACAATATATTCTATCTATTAAGTATATAACGATCATAACGTTGAATTATTTCATTGCATGTCAGAGATAATTAAACAAACGTTAAATTAGCAACAGTGCCTAGCACAGGCATTATTGTATTTTTTTTATCCGCATTATAAATTTAATACAATCATGTTTTTTATGTTACTTCCTACTCCTGTAGTTAAAGACACCTCCTCTATATATTTAAAATTTCAGTGAGAACGTAGAACAAATACTCGTTACTTATAAATTGATTTAAACTTTAACGAATCTCACACATATTTTGTATCAAACGGGAATTAATGGCGTATAATTATATTATTTGACCACCGTTCTGAAGTCTCCCGACGTTTGGGATGTGTCGCAAAATCCATGGCCACGGAACGACTGTCTGGAGCAGGTATCAAATCAACATCTCCTTGCTGCGCGGTTTTTCCGATCTACCCGGTTGGTCTTTACTAACCGTTTTTACATACAACACTAATAATGACCGGTGATATATTGGACGATGTTTTTTTGACGCTGGCATTTTGCTGACCTCGGCGAGGAAAATAAATAAGTTAATTATACGCAATTAAGTCCCGTTCAGTAAAAAAGCTTGTTATTTATATGGAAATATAGCTCGTTTAATACTAGATGACATATTGTGACATCTCAAGATGGAGCGGAGTCAGCACGGGGTATTTTGTGCTTATACCAAAATCAGACTGATGTCGCCTGTTTCCTAACTTGCCAGATTACACTCTTATTTATGCTTGTATGTATGTATGTGCCAGTATACTGTCAGTATCTATACTTGACGCCGTAGGGTGGGCCACCCAATAGATGAACATTTGGTCGAAAAATTTAAATAAAAAAATCACTAGACATTTTACGCACTCACGATATTTTTTTCCTAACGCGTCATCCCTTTTGTCGAGGCTGGCATTTAAATTAGCTTAAACGTTCATCTTTTGGTTCATCTTTTGGTTCCACCACTCTATACATTCCAAAAAAATAACCTTCAAATTGCCATGAAAATGAAAAAAAAACCGACGCTGGCAAACTTGAGCGAAGTTTGCCAGTGTGGGGTTTTTTTTTCATTCTAATGGCAATGTTAATGTTATTTTTTTGGACGCGGCAGCGTGTCCAGCCAAGTTCAAAGCGAAGAGGAACTAACTAAGAATTACACGAACCATTTGGAGCCACTTTTCACTCCTCAATAACCCAAAATCTATTTAATATAGATACATGTAATTTTGTTTGTGTATTAAATTCCCCTTAGATTAACGAGAATCCGAAATTTCATATATACAGGTAAAACGGATATATATTAACGTCTAAAAATCGGCATTTTTATCACTGATTATCAGAGATTAGCTCAAAAAAACCTAACCCACTTCCAAATGACCTAGACCTGACCTTGGCTTCTAGCTGGGTAACTGTGTGTATACAAATAAAACAAGGCAAAAAATGGGGAATTTTGAAGGATTAGGGTTTATGGTACAGCGAAATGTCATACCGCTCGACTTTGGACCAGCCCAACTGGGAAACGTTGTCCTTCACCTGTAGGCTTCAGCTCACTGGTCACCTCCACCAAAGTTTTGTTTCGGTAAAACTTATACTAGAGCCTCTGTGTGAGTATTGAACATCCAATGCGTGAATTCCAAATGTGAAAAAATGCGATTTTGCACGGTTGCGAATGTGAAGAAACGCAGTCAGGAATGTTAGCAAATAATGTGGGTACGAGCCACTAAAATACAATGATTGACAAACGCGTATTTCTGCAACTACTGGTCCCGCAAATACTAACGGCCGTATTCATAAACGTACTAAAAGCCTATTTTAACTAAAATGGCGTTAAAATTCGTTTGTCCTCATCTGTCACTTTAACATTTGTGTTCGTAAGAAAGGGACAAAGCAGATTTTATTTAGGAGGCATTTTAAGTTTTATGAATAAAGGGGTAACACTTTAACTATTAAATAGGATAATTTATTGAGTAAGCACCACTAAAATGTAAGGTTCTCTTAGTGCGGGAAGGACGAACAAATTTTCTTAACCACCTCTCACTAAAAAAACGAACAACCAATGTAACCAACAAAATACATTATTCAAATTTAAATACATTTTATACTAAATAATATTTTATCAGGGAACATTATACTATCAGGTTAATTAAAGTTACAGGAGGGACAGCTCGCACGCACAATTCGCCTTGCGAACTGCCCCTTCCCATCGTCCCGCGTTGCGCAAGTTATTTGCCGGCTACTGTACTCAAATGTGTTTCATTTCTACTCTCATATGTCAATCATAGAATTTTTGTCACTCGTACCGACATATTTGCTAGCAGGAGGGCCAATGGGGCAAGAGGATCTTCTCGGCAGACTGTACTATTTACATTCCTTTTAATTTAATTTAATTTCTTATCATGTACCTAGTACCTCTTATCCTATTATTCTTGTTTTAGTTATATTTGGTTGTAAATACCTACATCTTGTTTAGTGAAACAATAAGTATAATTTAACGTTGTGTTATAGTTAATTATTATTAGTAGTTTTAATTGATTATGAGGATATTATTATCATAGGTAGGTATGCATTATCCTTAACACGCATTGAACAATGTAAATATTAGATTAATCATTCTGTTCCTAACCGCAACTTTTTGAGGATTTTCCTCTTACCGTTACATAACAACTATTAAATGTGTAATTATTCAGAGCCCTATAAGGCAGTTACTGCCATATCGCAATAATTATTTATTTACCTAATTATTATGTTTGTATTTCATAAGTAAATACATAATACACTCATTATTTATTAAATTTATTTATTTAAATAAGGCAACAATATACCTTAAAGACTAACATACATATCAATGTAAACTTATTAATAACCACAAAACACACAATTACTGCGACGTTTTGCGCAATTTCGTGGTGTCAGGTAACCGACCGCACTGATTATCAATAGGTACTGTATTGATAAATGAGTGCGCTTTGGGACTTTCCATGAACAAAACACGCATATAACGATTACATAATAACGCGATCGATGATGCTATACGAAAGGCATTTTAAAATATGCCTAACCTAAAACGTAGGTACATACATACCAGATCCAAAATATTAAGTACGCAGCAGAATTTCGAATCAATTGATTTCAGACGTCTCTTAGGCAGGCAGAAAAACTCGTGGTAAACAGGTAGCATCGGTTGGCTTCGTTTCGCAGGGCTTGCTATTTCACTTCTAGCTGACTGTACTTCCAGCAGCTCTATATCTAACTCTTTATATCTGTGTTTAATACGTTGCTATGGTTTTGCTAGTTATTATTCCCTTCACTTGACAAATATAGTTTTCACAAAGAAACATTTCGGTCTTTCCTTAATAGCCAATGTGTTGGGGTCGACTGTATTGTGCCGGAAGTGATTGTTCTCCGTAGCTGGACATCTTCTCCACGTGGGCACCATTAAACCATGCGGGAGCACAGTATTCCCCCGAAGAATAAACCCTCCACATACCGAACGCGGGTCGTGCTAGGCGCGGGTCGGTATATCTTTCTCACTTAGCAATATCTCTATCACACGTGGTGTGTGGAGGCCTTAAGTCCTGTTGTAAGTAACTAGTAACGTGTGCGCTGCTGGCACAGAATAAATAATACGTACAGAAGGTTCTCTGTTAACAAATCCCTATTTAGGTATGCTGAAAGTGCCTAAATGTAACATCCCTTTCTATCGCATGCAACGCATGAATCTCTGCAGGTTCGAATGCAATAATTGTCTCTGAAGACAGACATAGCAATTTATTTTCCCAAAAATGATATTATACTAATATGAGCATACGAATAATTCAATAATCTACGGCAAGCGGGCCACGGCTAAAGGTCTTTCTTCATTCATCCCCACGATGTCTACACGCGCAGCCAACAGGAATTTCGGCTTTGAACGACTCAAGCTTTTGAAGTTTAAAGTTGTAAGTCGTCAAGAACATAAAAGAGCTTCTAGTACCACAGTAGAACTGACTCGTCCGCTCTCCGTGGCTGCCCAGAGATTCGAAACACGACGCGCCTTCTGACCTGGAAATGAATAATTAGCAATTAACAAAAGTTGAAAACCCCCGACATAATATTCATTTAAAAAGTTCAATATCTCAAAACCAGCTGAACCAATTTTGTTGAACCGTAGCTAAGGACCATCTCGATCGCGCCAGGTTTCGGACTAGAAAACCCCAGTAGAATCGGTCCATTCGATTACGAGCTACGATGCCACAGACAGGCACGCAGACACACGTACACGTTAATCTTATGTTATTTTACACACCTGTTTTTCCGTTGGGGGTTAATAATACAATAAATTGAGTTATGTTAACTTTTTTCCTGAGTTTCAATTGGCTGAACATCAGGGGCCGTAGACAAGGTTATGACAGATGTTAACGAAAAGTGTTTCGTCGGCATCTGTCATTCCCATACATTTTATTACTTTCTATTGGCGTTAGCGCTTGTCGATTGTAAGTCTAGGCCCCCAGGCTTCGAAATTATCAAGATAATTATCACCAGTATAAGAACCAATGACACTTGAGTTTGCTCAACTTTATATAATCCGAACTGAATTCTTCTTGTAAGGGGATGTAAGGGGCCCCCAAGGCGCGGCACGTCACGTTGACACTTCGTGCTTTCGGATACACGCAAGTGCGGAAATACACGTTACTTACTTCGAATACAGTTAACTTTCACGAGCGCATTTTTTTATTATTATCAATCGAAAATTATCCATCTGTTATTACCACGATAATTTTCATGATAATTATCCATTTGTTATTATCGTGATAATTATCATGATAATTATCGTGATAATTTATTAGGTACTTACCTGCAAGTGATTCCGTTGAAAACTTGACTGAAAATACCGGATTGAACGACCACGTGCTGCGTGTTGTTGGCGACGACAACATAAGGTCTCATTTGCTGCAAAGGAAACAAAATATCTAATGAGTTTGTGGGTTCATACCAGGTAAATCGTGTACTTATAAAGAACGTCACTACAGCAGACATGCTACGCCACCTGGAGTTCTTCTTCGGGATGAGCATACTCTTGGCCTATGCATTGACACGAATACAGATAGTAGCAATAAAAACGAAATGTAGCCCCTGAGAATGATCTGCCCCACAATTATATCTTGACACTGCAATGCGTAGTAACTAAGCGTAGGCAGAGGTCTAGTTTCGTGACGGGTGACCGGTGGGGTGAGCCGTTTTAACGCTTACCGAATAACAGTCCAGTAATCAGAACCTACGCTGTACCACGCCTGCGCTAACGCCAGAACATATTATACTTACGAGTTGCCCACGCGGGTTCGCCCGCGTATTGCAAAGAACGTGCAAAAACCTGCAGGATACAATATAACCTATAACCATCCAGAAAGTCGGTTCGGCACGCAGGTGAAAGAATTTTCGAAATCAGATAAGCGGCTCCGTAGATTACGCATTACATACAAACTTACAAAGCTACAATCTCACACACTTTTTTATATATTAATCACTACATAGTATAAAACAAAGTCACTTCCCGCTGTCTGTCCCCATGTTTGCTAAGATCTTTAAAACTACGCAACGGATTTTGATGCGGTTTTTCTAATAGATAGAGTGATTCAAGAGGAAGGTTTATATGTTTGAAATAGTACCCGTGCGAAGCCGGGGCGTCGCTAGTATAAATATAAGTGTAATAGATTTCGAAAATTCTTTCACTTGCGTGCAGAATAGAGTTTCTGGATGGTTAAAAGCTATATATGATAGGTAAGTACTCCGACTAAATAAATTGTTCGTGACAGTCTCGTATTTCAACAGACCCTCTGTAATAGCCCTCCGATCGCTAAACTTAAGTGGCAGTGGGCGGGGCACATTGCACGTAGAACCGATGGCCGTTGGGGCGGAAATGTACTCGAGTGGTGACCACGTACCAGAAGGCTCAGCGTGGGTAGGCGCTAAGTTGAACTGATGACCTGATAAAGGTCCCGGGAGTCCGCTGGATGCGAGTGGCGCAGGACTTTTCATTGTGGCACTCTTTGGGGGAGGCCTAACGTCTTTCGGCTGATATGATGACGATAATGAATAGTTTTTTTATGTTTAACCGTTCTCTTGGTCAAAATGAGCGGTAACAGCTGGGAAATAATCTTCCCACGTGGTAACCGGTTGGCATATTTATTCCCATTCGTGCTCAGGGGTAACAAAAAGGAACAAACGGGAATATACGAGTAGGTGGGCAATGCGTTAATATTTGTCAGGATTACCTGCATTGATTCCTTGCAGTTGCTACCGTCGTCGCTTCGAGGTTGTTGCAGGACTGGTTCTTGGGGAGATTGTCTTCTTGATCTTTTCACCTGAAGAATAAAGTGACGGATAAAAATTTTACTAAACTAAAATAAATGAATTTAAACGAAGGAAAAAAAACCTTTTGAGATAGAATAATCGATCAATTCCCTTCACTCCATTAACTATTGCGCAATTAATTTTCCAAAATACAAACCTTCAATGGACTAGGTGTATGACGCCGTACTAAAGAAAGTATGAAGAGCTGTCATTTACACTTACTTGTCAATTCGCTTTGCTGTACATTGCTGGCAATTTAAATTTTGTTAGAAAATTTATAAATTCGGAATTATAGTTAATTATCTGTAAGTTAAGGTCATGATTAAGTTAAAGAACTCCGTGGAAGGTGGCTCAAAGAGGGCACCTTAACGGAAAGTTGAAAAAAAAAATGTTTTATAACCCAGTAACATTATTCATTTGTTTGCCACAAGGTCCATTATTAAACAAATTCCGATGGAGTATGGCTTAATTTATCGAAAAATTTAAAACAAAATAATTCTACGCAATTTACAAAACCCTTACGATTGACCGCTTTGCCCCGGGGGGTGGCCTAAAGTGGGCATTTGCTTAGGGCAAAACGGGCAAGGGCTGGGGTAAAGCGGTCACGCACATAATATACCGTAATGGGATAGCAATAACTAGAACTAAGAAAACAAAACATCTTGATTCAATTTTGTATATCAATCTCTTCGCAGCAATCATAGAGGAAAATCACAAAAAAAACTTCTTAAAAAATAAAATCAAACAAAACAAGGAAAAAAAACAAAACAAGAATAGAGTCTTCTTAAAAAAAGAAACAAACTATACAGATCTATTTTTTCAACAGGATATAGATAATAGCTACTAAAATCTTATATATAATCAGTCATAATCAGCCTCTATCTATATTTATATAAAACACACTGGGCAAAGCGGGCAGTGCCCGCATTATCCTGCCCGCTTTGCCTTTTTCGCCACATAAAATATGCAAGCAAAATCTAACCTCAAGTTATTGAGACACAGACAGTTTAATGTGACGGTATTGCAGCCGGATAAGTAATTAATAACTAACAGGCATTGCTAATAGCACTGCAAACATCAAAAATGAGAGAACACACGAAACATACCTTCAAATATTTTTCAAAAAACATCCTAAAACATTTTTTCGATGGAGCGTCTAACGGCGTGCTCGCAGGTGAGCCGGACGAATGACGCGAGGTGCGCGGGTGGCGGGGGGTACTGTCGCGCTTAAAGGCCCTTATTAAGGCTCTTATTTTAAACGGTAATATTAAGTCCAGTGCCCGCTTTGGGCACCATGCCCGCTTTAGGCCACCTACCCCCTATTTAAAAAAAAGCCCGCCTACCGGTAAGGCATTGTATATCTATAGTGACGCAGCAACATGCTTTTCCACGGTACCGTTGTTTGACAGATGTTTCGTAGATGTTTTTATTTGAAAGGTTCATGGTGCATTTCCACGGCACGGCAACGTGAGCTTTCACGGCACCGCACCGCAGTATATCACGGTGCGGTTTCGTGCCGTGATGATATTACCGAATCCTTTCGCTTTCACTATTGGCGTCAATTCGTGGTGTTCAAATCGTTACAGTGAATATGCTTGTATAGCTACCAGGAGTTTTGCTTCCTTGTCCATTAATGATGTGGGGTAGTCTGCTGGTTTTATGGTGCAAAATTCTTGACCAATGCACTCAGGAGGCAGTGTGACGGTGAACTCAGTTTTGTTATTGTCTGTGGGAAGGAATAGTACATTACTTCCGTTCGGGCCACAAACACCTGCGATCTGGGTCTTTACTAATTACCGCCCGTGGTGCGTACACAATTTTAAGTCTTCTGTTGGGTGTGAAGTGAGATTTGCCGCTGCGCCCGGAGGCGGTAAATCGCTCTTACCGCCCAGAGTGACGTAACAGTACATTACGTAACTAGGGCGGTGAATATATAAAATAATGTACTCAACACGGGCGGTAATTCGTAAAGCCCCAGAGCGCATATTTATGGCCCTCACCTTCGGCTCGGGCCACAAACACCTGCGATCTGGGGCATTCACGAATTCACCGCCCTAGTTACGTAATGTACTATTGTGTCGTATCTATACAAAAATATTGTTGTAAGTTTTTCCACCTGTTGAAGTCCGAGGTTTTGCAGCAGCATTCACCAAAAATGTGTGTGCCAGAAGCACGGAAGCCTGTAAATACAAAACACTATTTATATTTCATGAAATTCTGAATAAATATACTAGCAAAAATGTATCTTCGCTATCCAAGGGTTATCTACAAAAGATTTTTCTTTAGTGGCAATACTTTGTATTTTATTTGTATTAAGATGACAGGATTTTTTGCACAAGCCAAAAGCAATTTGTCGTCGTATAGATCCAATTTTCTGGAAGTCGTAACAGTCAACGTTTTTAGGGTTCCGTACCAAAATTGGTAACAAAGGAACCCTTATGGTGCGACTTCGTCCGTCTGTCTGTCTGTCACAAAGTGAAATATCTCACGAACTACCCAAGCTATCAACTTGAAACTTGGAATGGTTATAAATGAGAGTTATCAGCGTGCATGGAAAATGAAAAATTTAAATATACATTTAATTTTTCTATAAAAAGTTACGAATATGAGGAGGGGGCAAAAAAAAAATTCAACTATAGGGTCAAGTGGGGTATCATTCGAAAGGGCTTGAGTTGCACTTTTTAAAGCAGTTTTTCTTTTTTTTCTCCAGTCGGAAAATTTTGATTTATGAAGGAAAATGTAAAAAAAAATACCATTCCCCCCCCCCTTATCTCCGAAGTTATTCAAGCGAAAAATTTGAAATAATTACTTGCGATTAAGATAAATATATATATTACGGGAAAAGTTTTTTTTTTCTGTATCTAGCATATTTTTTGTTTTATTTTCAAAAATCATTTTCTAGTTAGATTTGCAATTTAATCCACTTTATAAGTTTTTTTGTTTTGAAATTCCTATAAAACTATAAATAGAAGTACTCTCTATCAAATAAAACAATAATAATCGAGATCAGTTCACGTGATAAACAATAATCGCTAAAAGACCAACATACATACTAAGCCGATTGCTCTTGCACGTTTGTACCAAATGGGGCCGATAGATGGCGCCGACCCCATTCGCGCTGTTAAGATTTTTCTAGAATTAATGGGGTTGGGATTGGGACGCGTATATTTATTTTCAATAGCAGGTCAAAAAAAGATCGCGATTCAATTGTGTTGGTGTAAAAGTTATCGTTGGTTGAAATTGAATTCTATTGTGTTGGGTTAAAATAAGTAATTTAACAAATATATTGGGACTTTTACTTTACCTTGAGTTAATTAAGTTTGCACGGAACCCTCGGTGCGCGAGTCAGACCCGCACTTGACCGGTTTTTTTTATAAAGGAAGCTGTTTTTTCGGAGGTTAACCGGAGAAAACCGTTACAAAAAAACCGGTCAAGTGCGAGTCTGACTCGCGCACCAAGGGTTCCGTACAAACTTTCGCTGTACAGCGCCATCTGCATGTTGGTACTAATAACTTACAACTAACAATGGTATATGTATGGCATATATGTACCGATATCAATAACCAACGCCAATCATTTTTTTTTGTTGATCGTTGTATTGGTCAAATCTCGTGGGTCACTCTTTAAAACTATGGTTTTGTTATAGCCACTTGCTAAACATCGTGTGTTTGTTATATTGGTAAACCCATGGGAATCTTCTTTGCAGGATAAAAGTCCAATGACTTTTGTAGGAAACTCTGTCCTTTAATTGGCTTACTTACCGGGACAACAAGTAAATGTTGTTTGACCCAAATTAAAAAAAAACGCTAGATAGAGGACTAGGTATCGTCTGACTTTCCTTCATAAATCAAAATTTAACCTAAGAAAAAAGAGAAAGGTTTTTTTTAAATTCAATTTTAACACCGTTTTGATCTATTAAATAGATTTGAATGTTTAACCTCCCTCGTGTTCATTTTCCATACCGTGTGGTTAGCCTTCTTCATAATTGTTCCAGATTTCAAATTGATAGCATAAGTAGTTCCTGAGAAATTTAACGTTATGACAGACGGACAGAGTCGCACCATAAGAATTCATTTTTATGTTTTTTATACGGAACCCTAAAAAGCATAATAATGCGCCATGATACGATTTGATATTAAGCATCTTGTATCTACTTACCTACAGAAACTCTACGGGATCGGGACAGAGATTTCTCTCTAACTTAGAAACGGAGACTATTTTGTGCCTCTTAACCGCTCGGCCACGACTTTGGTCTTAAGCGACCTGCGACCAGCGTTTTATCTGTTCATTGCGCGTGATCCCAACTAACCACATAGTGCGTTGCGCATCTCGACCGCGCAATGAACAGATAAAACGCTGGTCGCAGGTCGCTTAAGACCAAAGTCGTGGCCGAGCGGTAACAATTCGACTGCCAGGTACCTACCCGCTCCGCGGGTGCCTACGCCGTAGTCGCTTTCCGCTACGTACGAGGAAAACCACGGGATCGGCTACGAGCGCGGCGCGTAGCTATTCTCGGCAGTGATTAAGTTAGTAAATAAATGCCTTAATAATTTTTAAATTAGGATTCAATAGGTACAGTAAAAACATTCTACTTTGAAACATAAATTTAAAAAAAGAGAAGAAAACACATGCTTACCTATATTTCTAAAAGTAATCATTGTTTAAAATAATAACGTAGCGTTTTTTTTTTTCGAATTAATATATTGCCGTCACTAATGATATATAAACTTAAGGGATAGTTAAATGGACATATGTATATTATTCAGAACACTAGGTAACTTAACTGAGAACATACCAGAAAAATCAATGCTGTGCAAAAAAAACAATTAATTAACTAAACATGTCCTACAAAAAAAACTAAAAAGTCACATAAAACGAGATGACCTTTTTTATCGATTTCACACCAAAAATGTGGTTCGTACATCGGACGTATGATTTATAAAACAAAAATACGAATTGTTTATCAAAAATACTAACTTGCATTCTGAATTGTACAATCTCACTACGGAATTTCTAAAACTGATATCTATCACGCAGTAGGGAACAGGGACTTAGTGGCAAAACCGACTCGGATCGTGGATAGGTTAGAAGACGAATGCGGAAGCCTTTCATCTTCGAGGTTATTAATTTATAAAAGAGCAGAAAAACTTGTTGAAAAAAATACACTCGCTGTCAAATGTTACGGGTCAGTGACGTAACATTTATCGTGTTCGTGTTAAACCATAATATTAAACCAATATTCATCGTGTTTGTTATTCTTTCGAGGCGTCTAACTCTGCCATTTTTAATTTTAGAGAAAAATTTTCCTTTTAAAAGATGCTTATTTTGACGTGATCTGACCCACTCAGTGTGCCAGTGCATGTCAAGTAAGCACTTGACTATTTATTGTGTACTTTAATGAATCTTCATATCATTAAAGTACACTGATTGTTAAATTGGGTTTTGTTTAGAATTAACGATGTTCCTAACAGTAAATTAGGTGAAGGTTTTCCTTAAAAAAAGTTTTACTTTGTTTGTTGAACTAAGGAATTGTTAGATATACTATTTTGATAGAAGTTCAGTAAAACATTTCTGCAAATACCATTAAACTGTAGATTTCATTTTATTTATTTAGTCTGCATAATTTGTGTGCAAGTCAGTTTTTTTTTTTTTAATACTATGTTAAAAAAAATACAACCGAATTGAGAACCTCCTCCTTTTTTTGGACGTCGGTTTATAAAGGGAATATACAGATATTGATTTAATTACATGCCTAAACTCAAGAATTAAGTCATACAAACTAAATAATGTCATGGTTGAAAATCATATATTTACCAAACACAATAAAACTGCGGACGATTCCATTACACTGGCCAGTCAGTATCCACAGATGATCGGTCACTAGTCTAACCTCAACTGGTTCTGGAGTACTTATACTATTACATTGATGTGGTTGGACAATTCCACAGGAAAACATAACCAACACGCCCACAATTTTCTCTCAGACACCGGGCACGATGATTTTGCCGTGACGTAATATAGTTGCCGAAACAGACATTTTTCGGATAAAAATGATCAGTGGTTAGAACCGGACGATATAAATCTCCTAATTGCCAGCGTCGTTTGACAATATGCTTTTCTGAACACACTTCCTCGTGCATTGTCTGTTGCTTGTCGAATAGCTAGCCGGCTCAGAACGCTAACCCTACATAAACTGACAAACCTATAAACTTTAACTTAAATGGAGTACCCGAAGTTACCTTCCAGAAATTCTTAATTTACCTTACCTACATACATAATGTAGTCATATACAAATGTGTATGACTTACGGCTTAAGACACTTTTCCAAGTTTCTCTCTCGGGAGTTTACCAAAACCTACCTACGAGGAATACCAATCAATAAAACCAATACCAAGCAATCGTCCAAACAATATTGAAAACCTCATTTGTTTGAATCAACACCCATTTCGTCAAATGTGTATTTTGTCTGTACGCATTTGGACCAGCAATCATTTCGTCCAACGCGTATTTGTCCAATAGATAGACGATACACATTTATTAGTACTTATTTATACAATGGTTATTACACGAAAAAAATTACAATATAACTTTGCATGACAATAAATATAAATTACAATGATTATATGCTCTTAATTAGGTACTTGAACATAAATAGGTCAGCAAATATATCCTGTTTTTATTGATATAAATACGAATCATTATTTAATATTGTTGATACTGAACATAGCAGTTGATATTTAGATCGATTTATCATTTATCATTACCTCTAGGTATGGGTATTATATTATAACCGACAAGTGGTGGTTTTAAATATTTAAACATTTGTCGTTCTCGTGTAGTGTAGTCAGCGCTGTAGGTGTCTGTCTGACACCTCGGCATAATGCTGAGACAGCGGCCGATTCACTGCCGCGAAGACACACATTAAGTACGTGTCAATTGCATTGTATTTTTGGTCTCTGTGTGTCTTTTGTGTAGTGAATAAATGTCTTCTTTCTTTTCTTTCTCTCTTTAGATATAGCATCATTAGGTAAATAATACGTATAATTATAATCATGCCTATTGCCCGGGGGGATGCTTCATTTGCTTATTATGACAGTCTTCATACATGCTCGTCGGTTTTGGGTACTCTTGACCTGACCTTTCTATAGGATTTTTCCGATTTGGTCGGACAAAGTTTGACGAGGTCGTCCCCTTCCAATAGTACCATCAACTTTTCCCTCATATACTCTCTTTGTTAATCTCTCTTAGGAAAAACATATTTGCCAGCAATTATATTTTACTAGTACTAAGTTGTTTTCCGTTTCAATTTCAATAAACTATACTTATCCTATTTTCGAGCTCAGTTCCGTTGGTGATCTATAGGCTGCTTATCTGCGTTTTTCTCACATTGTACATTCTGCCAACACGGATAGCATTATAATGCGACAAAACGTGCGACTAACAAGCAGGGTGAGCATGAGCATCCACTAGAGGTTGCAAGGCGCTGAGCGAGTTGGGAACCCACCAATAGCATCATAATAATAATCAAACATTAATTACAGGCAACTAAGTACAAATATTCTACAGACTAAAATACATACAATAGCATAGCATAGCTGGGTGCGCTCTCGCATGTCTTTCTAAGTAATGGTGTATTTCACTCACGGTCTGGCAACCTGGCACTCTGGATACTTTGGATACACACGAGTGTATCGTAAGGGTGAGTATCTACAGTGCCAGGTTGCGAGACGCGTTTGTATCGAATCACATGATTCGATACAAACGATTAATTATTTTTTTCTCAGTTAAATATAAAATAATTGCCGCTAGGTTCGCCTGGGTGACCGGGGTAAAGTGATTAACGTGGATAACGTGTATATAAATACTTATTTATATATCATGAAAAGTTTGGGAGTCCGCTGGATATGGGTGGCGCAGGACCGGTCCAGCAGTGGATATCTTCCGGCTCATATGTTGATGATTATGGGTTTGGTTTTGGTACAACCCACCCTAAGAAAAAAACACGTTTACTCATTAGACGCCACCGAACTCCATTGTAATTTGGCCGGTATAATATCCTTTTCCAGAAAATTACCATTTATGAATAACCATTGGTAATAACACGAATTTTGCTAGTGGCTACGGTACTCGAATCGGCGTGGGCTCGAATCCCGGCTCGTACTAATGAGTTTTACGGCATAAGCTCTGTAAAACTATTTACCGTTAGCTTTTCGGTGATGGAAAGCATCGTGAGGAAACCGGTCTAATCTGAATAAGGTCTAGTTTTCCCTCTGGGTAGGAAGGTCAGATGACAGTCGCTTTCGTAAAACTAGTGCCTATGCCAAATCTTGGATAAGGTTTTTAAAGCGGACCCCGGGCTCCTTTTGAGCATTACCAGGAATAACGCTAGCAGGATGATGAATCACACGAATTTTGCAATTCCGCTGAATTCCCATTAAGGTAATGTTACTTTGCATGACTAATTAGATTTCAGGGAACAAAGTTTGCATCGTAGGTATTCGTGGAAATAGCAGTGCTGATCATTAAGTTATATGTAGAGAGCAGACATCCTCTAGTTAAAGGGTGAGTTGCACCAAAGCGTCAGAAATCGTAAATACAAATCGTTTATTTCTTGAATACAGTGCTGTGAAGTTGTGGCCTCCTCTCATACATGAGAGGAGGCCTGTGCCCAGCAGTGGGACGTATATAGGCTGATGATGATGATGATGATGATGATGAAGTTGTGGAATGGCTTCTTCTTCTGGACGGTCCCAGTCTGTGACATCACTCAAAGAAAAGTTGAAAAGTTGTGGCTCTCCAACGACTTGTGATTTCAAGTATTCAAGTATTTATTGCAATCATGTTGTTACATTATGGTACATAGTTGACATGTGTTACAGTAAGTCTCAAACATGCACCCTGTGAGGGCATCGCAACGTTTAACTTACAACTAAATATATTTATAACATAAAATAGTATAGATCTATAAAGTTAAGAGAGCTAGGCATATGTTTTAATAATTGCATAATAGTATTTAACATAGGGGTTTTCAAAGTGGGGGGCGCGCCCCCCTAGGGGGGCGCAGGGCCTCGGGAAATCCTTTCGCAAAAACTAGTGCCTCGCCGATCCTTGGGATTAGGTACTCAGCTGACCCTACACTCCTAAGAGCCGTGGCGCTAACGGCAACGCTAGGAAGATGATGTTGATTTGGCTAGCTAACCCATTCACTTCCGTTTCCTTGCATCGAAGCGAACGGGGGCGTGCCTAAAAAATGTTTGGGAACCCCTGATTTAACAGGATACTGTTTGTATATTGTGTAAATATGTTTATTTGTATATATATGTATGTATATAATTATAAATAGTTATAGTATGTGTATACTATTTATTTATTTTTATTTGTACCTACTTGCATGTAGTATATTTATATATGTATTACAAACATACGTCTGTTACACGTGTTAGTTTGTCCGTCTTTTTGTTCCTGATCTCAACTCAATTGCTCAAAGGTTATGGTTCGTTGTATCCAGCCTGCATGCAGGCGTGCAAATTATTTAGTGAGTGAAAAAATGGAAATACAGTAAAAAAAAAATGGTACAAACAAACACAAGGAGGCATTGAATCCATCCATATGAATGTTATAAATGAGAAAGTGTATGTGTGTGTTTGTTTGTTTGTCCGTCTTTCATGGCAAAACGGAGCGACGAATTGACGTGATTTTTTAATTGGAGATAATTGAAGGGATGTAGAGTGACATAGGATAGTTTTATCCCCGAAATCATCCTCTAAGGGGGTGAAATGGGGGGGTAAAAGTTTGTATGGAGCTGCGATATAAACGAGTTCCACGCGGGCGGAGTCGCGGGCAGAAGCAAGTAAAATATAAATATTATAAAGAGCCATTGAATAACTCACAAATGTCAAATCTTAAACCTATTTGCGCTCGAGATACAATATTACGATGCAAAAACAGATCTGTCCAGGAGCTAATTCGTGACACAACACTTATGTTCACAACACTCAGGGTGTTCGTTAAAATCTGAATGTTGTACCAGGACCTAGTATAGCTTTTAAAGTAAGTCATATATCTAACCACTTAGGTTGGGTGTGGGTTACACCACACCGTCTGTAATAGTAAGCGGTGTTCGTTAAGGCTGCTTTCACGTGCACACTAGCGCCACTGGTAAAAAAATGTGATTATTTAAATTTAACGATAGATATTTAAAAGAGGAGGCCGCTACACACTGTATTTTGTATTTAAGTACCTTGTGAATACATTAAACTAGTTTTTATGTTGCTGGATTCGTTGATCTATGAACTTAAAAGAAAAACGGCCGTTTTAACTTTGGCGGCATAAATTGACGAATCCAGCAACATATACAGTGTGTAGCGGCCTCCTTTTTTAAATATATGTCGTTTAATTTAAATAATCACAATTATTTACCAGTGGCGCTAGTGTGCACGTGAAAGCAGCCTTAAAACCTTGAATGTATGGAAAGTTTGACAAGTCTCTATGCAATGACAGCTACCGGCGATATATTTAACGATGATCGATCTGTAATCGTAAATTGATGCTACCTGCCGCATGACTTGAGGCTAGTCTCTTTCCTTACTTAAAATAATATTCCAAGATGGCGGCCTGATGGAAGACGTCAAGAAAAACCAGCCAAGTGCGAGTGGGACTCGCGCACGGAGGGTTCCTTACCATTATCTATAAAAACGGCAAAAAAAATCACGTTCGTTGTATGGGAGCACCCCATAAATATTTATTTTATTTCTTTTTAGTATTTGTTGTTATAGCGGCAACAGAAATTCATCAGCTGTGAAAACATCAACTGTCTAGCTATCGCGGTTCTTGAGATACAGCCTGATGACAGACAGACGGACGGACGGGCGGCGAAGTCTTAGTGATAGGGTCCCGTTTTTACCCTTTGGGTACCGAACCCTCACAATCTAGGTACCCATATTCGTCGTAATAATGTCAATGGTTGTGATAATTTTCCACATCTAAGAAAGTTAAAGAACAAAAAATTTCTGAACTAGTTAACTAGTTGTTTTAGTTCGTCGTATGAATAAAGTCTAGGTATCTCGTCCAAAATAAAAAACATCTTAAAAATACACAATTTATTAGCTTGTAAATTTAGGTAGACTGTTTACAATACAATATATTATACAAATCAAGACGTTTTATTGATTTATTTTTTATCCAATTTTGAATTTATTCAAAAGTAACAATGAGTAAGTACAATTCGAGACTGTCCAATTGTGTTCTGTTATAGAATTATTAAAGGCCTCCACGTCCACCCACCGGACGCTTGTGCTGCGCGTGTCGGGCGCGTTTGAAGCGGTATATTCACACGGGAAGCGGGCGGCGTGTAGCAACGCGTGTGCAGCGCGGCTGCCGCGCCGCTGCCGCGCGGGTGCTGCGCGTGTGCCGCGCGGGTGCTGCGCTGCAGCTGCGCGGGTGTTGCGCGTGTGCCGCGCGGGTGCTGCGTGGGTGCTGCGCTGGTGCTGCGAGTGTGCCGCGCACGACACGCGTCCGGTGGGTGGAGGCCTTAAGGTTTACACCGCTATTCACAATTGTTTACTGAGCTGAGCTTTCATGGTTAAAACATAAATAAATAAATACCATTAAGTATAGTCAGAGAAAATGAAACATTAGAGACACATTTATACACATGTATGTCACGTTTTCCTTTCAGAATCACAATTACAATTCACATGCGCAATCTACATTAATTTCGGCTGGTATAGGTATTACTTTTTGTAATATTTTATCGTATACATATACTTTGGTAGAAATTGTTATTTGTTTGCACTTGGCGTCTTGGGTGAGTTTGCCGAAGCATTGATTTCTGTAAAAAAGACGAAAATAATTAACAATTATTAAACAGACTTTCGCAAAGTGCTGTTTGTCGATTGACTTGTTTATTTATGACTTGATTTATCTTATATATACCCCTTTGTGGCCCCCGTGGGTGTCGTAAAAGTCGACTAAGGGAGCAGAGTACGAGTGTGTTGTGGGCGATGGGCTAGCAACCTATCACTGCGATATCACATTTTGTCGATCTTTTTTTCCCACATTTATGCTAGAAGTGGCACTGGAACATATGTTTCATGTGCTCTGCCTACCCCTTTGGGGAATGAAGCCGTGAATCTATTTGTATATGTATGTATTAACCCACACACACACACACATCATCAGCCTATATACGTCCCACTGCTGGGAACAGGCTTCCTCTCATGTATTAACCCACTTTCAATAAAATAACAAAACTCTGTTAAATAAAATTACTGATAGACAAGTTTTGACTGTACGGTACAAATAGGTATGTGATAAACAATGAATAACAAGTAAATGTTTTTTTAAGCAGAAACGTAGTCCGCTAACGAAATTCCAAATTAAAAATGATACGCCTCAACCGGGATTTAAACCCACCAACACTGGAATCCGTCAGAAGCGACGAAATTTTCGATCGAAATTTTATATTCCATTAGCGGTCGTATCTGCTTAGTAAACATTTACTCTTAGAGTACATGTTCAGATACTTTCGAGCATAATGAAGAGTATAGTACACACCCTGGGCCTTTGCAGCGCACTTGACGTATCTTCTGACTGAAAAACTGAGAGTTCAAGATGACCTGTGGTAATTGGTTTTCGTCGTACTTCTGGAAAAGCGGTTCTTCGCACTGTAAAAAAGTAACCAATTGTCAACCAAACCTCAAATTTGTAGTTTGCCGGAACTTACGTAGATATGGAACATCATTTGATATTTAACATTAGCGCGTCGGATAAAGGAAAACCACGTACTTTCTGGTTTCCTTAAGTGCTTAGGGTTGTCTGCGAAGACATACGACACAAGCTACTGCTGTAGCCCAGTGGTTCAGGCATGCGGCTGTCAAGCAGCGGTCGTGAATTCGAATCCCGGCTCGTACTAATGAGTTTTTCGGTGAAGGAAAACATCGTGAGGAAACCGGTTTAGTCCCAATAAGGTCTAGTTTTCCCTCTGGGTTGGAAGGTCAGATGGCAGTGTTGCAGTCGTAAAACTAGTGCCTGTGCCAAATCTTCGGATTAGGTGTCAAAGCGCACGGCCGGGCTTCTTTAGGGCACAGCCGGAAATAACGCTAGGGGGATGACGACGTTTGCAAAGTACAACCAATTGCCACTCACTATCTGTATTTAACTATTAATATTGTTGTTACTGATTATTAGTGAACCATGCACAGTAACAGTAAGTTTAAAATTATTATCTTGCAAACTAATCACTGATTAGTTTGCGAGATAATAATTTTAAACGAGCTATCTAACGATGCCCCACACCATGGGTATAACGAGAAAAGAAAATACGTCATCGCATTAGGTTTTTTTCGAAATTTTATTGTACTGTTTTGTCGGCGTGATTGATTTATATACCCATGCCGAATTACAGTTTTCTAGTAGTAATGGTTACTGAACTAATCCGAGGTCGGACGGACAGACGGACATGGCGAAACTATAAGAGTGCCTTGTTGACCACAGAACCCGTAAAACCATGTTTAAGATATTACCTTACTGGATGGAAATTGAGGGTGCGTAATGTTTCATATAATATCTAAAAAACTAACTTACACTTGATATACATTAAATTAGCATAAAGTTATTAAGTATAATGTAACGTTTCATATAACGGTTTTTTGCTATATTTTGCTTTACTCTAATTATCGATTCATGTAAAAGGCAAAAATTACATAATTTGCAAGTGGCATAATTTAATTTTCGTATAAGGGTGATTCTTGAGTGGGTCAATTTTCAGCGTCCAGAGGGAAAAAGTACCCGAAAAAATTAAATAATTAACCTGACACATTTTTTTTAGTAGTTCAACACTTAATCTAACTGGGGCAGGATTATTTTTTGTTTTAAGGTATGTAGAATCTGCCATAAAAAAATATCAAACACCTAAAGCCGCGTCCGGCTCCGCAACTGAACTGCGAATAATTAATCAGCGATGAACGTTAGTGCGACAGAATTTTATCGCGACAAATGTTAGTTCGAATGCACTTGGCTGCGACAAATTAGTACTCGACGAACGAAAGTTCGATGCACGTTAGGCCACAGTCGAAGTAACATTTGTCGCAATTTAAATTCTGTCGCACAATCGTTCATTGCAGATTATTTATTCGCAATTCAATTTACTCATTCGAAAAATTATATGTCGACGAACTAGGTGTGTAATGATCGGTATGACAACTTTTGATGTACCTACCTATTTTCACTGTATTAAATGTTGTTATATTTAATATAATTTCATTGGATATAATTTACATTTTTGATGTAACGTTTAATGGATATAATGTATATTAGATACCAGTATTAGTGGATAATGATCTGTAAATAATGTTTTTTTTTTCACACACGTGTTAATTATTTTAACCTAACCTAACCGCCAGCGTGTCGACGTCACCCCGCTTCGCGGGGTGCCTATTTCCGCTCTAAGGGACACAAGCTAACCCTAACCTAACCTAATGTCACACGAATGTTTCATCTGCTCGGGCTCGGCGAGGGTTGCCCGGTGCTCGAGGGGCGCCTCCGGCCTCTGCTCCTCGGCGACACACACAATCATGGGGATGGATGTGCTCAGACGAGTGGGAATGGCAGTGACGTGGGCAGGCGAACCGCAACGTGTGAACGAGCCGACTACCCAGGAAGAGGTCGCCGAGGAGCAGGGGCCGGAGGCATAGGCACCCCGCGAAGCGGGGTGACGTCGACACGCTGGCGGTTAGGTTAGGTTAAAATAATTAACGCGTATGTGAACAAAAAACATATCTTAAAAAATCATTATCCACTAATACTTGTATCTAATATACATTATATCCATTAAACGTTACATCAAAAATGTAAATTATATCCAATGAAATTATATTAAATGTTGTTATATACAGTGAAAATAGTACATCAAAAGTTGTTATACCGATCATTACACACCTACTTCGTCGACATATAATTTTCGAATGAGTAAATTGAATTGCGAATAAATAATCTGCAATGAACGATTGTGCGACAGAATTTAAATTGCGACAAATGTTACTTCGACTGTCGCACTAACGTGCATCGAACTTTCGTTCGTCGACTACTAATTTGTCGCAGCCAAGCGCATTCGAACTAACATTTGTCGCGATAAAATTCTGTCGCACTAACGTTCATCGCTGATTAATTATTCGCAGTTCAGTTGCGGAGCCCCTACTGCAATGTCTTGTGACTCGCAATCTCTGCCGTGCCTCACCCTTGTCAGTTAGCGCTAGGAACGCCGCGGAGAGAGGACGCGTCGGTCGCTGGAGCTCTGAGCAATGAAGGTAGATATCTAATTCCCCTGACTTTGGTTCACTATGACTATGATTACTCTGTATTTTCATATAAAATCTCTTTCCTGCAATTGGCATACAATGTTTAGTGTAGAGAATAACACATGAATGAATGCGTGTTTTGATTTAATAGTTACTCTTATATTAATAATAGTTTCGGCATAATCGACAAAAAACATACTTTTTCTTATTCCCCTGGCTCTGATTCCCCTGATTCTCATCCCCCGATTTTTTGAACGGGGTAATGATAGATTTCTGAAGTTTTCTTATAAATAAATATTTAATCATATAAATTCGTCTTGCTTTACGATGGTGCATCTCGAGTTTCGGAACGGGTATAAAATACCAAAGATTATCATTCCCTTGTCAATTTTATGATTCCCTAGTAGGTTTTATGATTCCCCCTGTCATTTCTCTGATTCCCTTGTACATTTTATGATTCCCCTGACAGTTTTTTCTAATTCCCCTGACAGCTGAACTTTGAATTGGTATATTTTCGAACCTAATTGACCCAAAGTGATGCCCATTCGATAAATATGTTTATTATTAAATATTTAATTGGATTTTATTGTAACTTAGTAAAAAAATCTTAATATAAAAAACGCCACGGGAAAGAGATGAATAATGCAATTCTCAAGAATGACCCATAACGCATTTATGACATAAATATATTTGACATATATATTATTTTAAACAACTGCGTTTTCATATAACGCATTTATGATATAAATATGTTTAAAATATATTTAATTTAAAATAATTGCGCTTTCATATAACAATGTCTGCCGAGAAGTTGACGGAGCCCCGCTTTTGTTTCTGGGACTCAATCTCCCTTCGTCGTAGACTTTTGTAAGTACTTACATAATATGTAGTACAAAATATAAGTATTACAAAAAAAATGTTCGGTTCTGGCGCTTCGCCGGCCGCTACCGCGGCACGTTCGCGCAATGTATGGTCGCAGTTCTAAATAACACTCCTCCTCGCTTCGCTCTTCGTCGTACCTACCTGAGACCTGCCTTAAGGTGGATTATTCTACATGTTCAAAATGTGAAAAGGGACTGAAAATTTCGGTATCGTGAAATTGATGTCAGTATAAAATGATAACTAACTTTTCACTGTGACCATCCGTTTTGGAGATTACAACGCAGTGACTAATAGGGTTTCCGACGGAGCTTCGACGGATCTCGCTTATTTATTTATTTTTCATTATATCATTATTTTTCATGATTTGTTTATATCTAAAGTTATTTATTATAAAATCAACTTATATTTTCTGAAATTTATAGCATTGACGAATTATGTCAAGTAATTTATACATTATAATAAACACGTTTTATACCTAGTGATAAATATAGTAAATGTCTTTTAGACTAATTGTAATTATATATTATAGCCTTAAATCATTATATCACTTGTTACATTAGATCATTTGAAAATTATATAAAACAATATTATACCATCCGTTACATTATAATAAGCAATGGTATATCAAACCAAAATAGATGAAAAGAAATTATATAAAACGTCGTGCACCCGGAAATAGAGCTTCGAATTTCCTATACCTACCGTCATCATCATCCTCCTAGCGTTATTCCCGCCCGGGGTCCGCTTTGACACCTAATCCCAGGATTTGGCATAGGCACTAGTTTTACGAAAGCGACTTCCATCTGATCTTATGAAAAGCCATGAAAAGCTAACGGTAAATGTTCCGTACATAAGTTCCGAAAAACTCATTGGTACGAGCCGGGATTCGAACCCACGACCGCCGCTTGACAGCCGCATGCCTGAACCACTAGGCTACCGCTACGGTCTTTCCTATACCTACCGTATGAGAGAAAAACAAAAAGCATCTCGCGTTCCTTTATAAAAATAAAAAAATCATCTTCAATAATGTAGCAATAATGAATCAGAATTTCAAAATTGTATAACACATTATTTTCAAATTCAGATTCATCTTTTGAAGCTACTTGCGACATTTTCGTAATAACATTTTTTTTAGTTACTACATACATTTATATTAAGCATCTTCGTCATCAGCCTACATGTCCCATTGCTGGGCACAGGCAGCCTCTCATTAATGAGAGGGAACGGGCAGTAGTGCCCACGCTCGCCTGCGGATTGGGGCCGTCACACATATCTTTGGACTTCTCTGAAGTATGCAGGTTTCCTAACGATGTTTTTCTTCACCAAAAAGCTAACGGTATCTCAAATGATATTAACCGTACCGTAGCCACCATAGCACCGGCAGTTAAATTAACTTGGTCTTACAATTTTCATAACATGTTTGAGAATAAAAGGTATTTTTATTTACAAAAAAGGCATTTGTGTTTTAACTAAGTATAGTTTTAATTTACAGAAGGTAAGTAATTGCCAGTTACAAAGCAATTAAAAATATTGAAGAAAACTAAGATCTGTAAGAGCTGTAAGTACTCAAAACATGATAACATGGTGTCTATTTTTTTATGCGTGTATTTTTTATGTTTACATGGGTTGTATTTTTTTTTGTTTTGTGTTACAGATTTCAGCTAAACATTGACATTTAGGACACGTTGTATATACGAACCGTTATATCTCTTTTGCAGTTACCATCTTCGCTTTCCTCTTCAAGCTGAAGTTTTTCCTGTGAAAAAAGGACAAACTCCTTAATGAAATTAATAAATCGAAATGTTATACTTAAATAAGACGATATCCAATAAAGAAAACGTTTGTGTGATAACAAACAAATTTTATTTAGCTTGCAAATAAATAATAAGAAGATATGGGTAGTTACTACGAAATATTTTAATTTTTTTAGATGGAAGGGTTTCGAGACTTGGTCTCTTTTTTACATGGAACGTTTTTTTTATGGGGTGTTACTTCTTTTTCCAGGTTATTGTGTTATCAATACATACAAATTATGAATGCTGGGACTGCAAAATTTCTTGTTTTTTAATTTTTGTCCCATTCAAATGTAACTTTTTAATCCTATTTATTTATATCTTATTATTTATGCAGTTTTTATGTCTAGAAAGCAGGACCGAAATTGCAAAATATATTAGTTTTTACATTAGCTTCTATGTCTGCTAAAAGTGTCATAGAGTTTAGATGATTGTTCAGTCAGTCAGTCAGTAACAAAATTAAGTTAGTAAAGACTAGTTATAATTCTTAAACTTACTGGTTACTTATTATTATCTGGTTACTTAAAATTCAGGATTCTAGTTTTATCCACAACGAAGTTATTGGGGGGTCGAAAATGGCCTGAACTGCTTTGACAAAAGGATGGAACGATCGTGCCGCTGTTTTGCTCGACTTGGCGGGGGCGCGGCAGTGCCCCCGGATAAGTTAGGAGTACGTACCGGCTCGTCGCAGCTCTCCCACCCAGCAAGATCCGCCTCACGTTTCATGCGCCTGACAAACGCCTAGGATGAAACGAGTATTTTAGAACACATAACTTTGTATAGTTACACACATAACCCGTCACGAGAACAATATTCTTTTGCAATTCCCCTAATTTCTTATTGTTTGAGAACACTCAAACGCCATCCTTTTTCGCAAACATGCAAGATGTTGAAACAATGATTGTGAGAACGTACGGTTGTTCTCTAATAAATGTTATCGGAATTTGAATTGTCAGTGGTTATGCCAGTACCTACGTATGAACATGTTCTTTATACCTCGTGAAAAAGCTACGGACACCAGGAAGCATGTAAACTTCCGACTTTTTGGCGCTTTCTACTTTTTAATATCAGGAGGGGAGGGGTCAGAATATAAATATGGCTGCCATAATTTAGAGTGGTTATTAAAGTTATTACCCTAGAGCGACCACCGAGAGTAGGTATGAATATTGAGGAGTAAACATGTCGTTGACAGAAGTCAACGACATGACTGATGATGAATGAGGTCATACATAGGTACAGAAGTACCTATGTATGACCTCATTCATCATCAGGAAAACAACACCTTATACCAACGAAGCAAGTAGTAGTATTAATGGCTGCTGTTCTGTAATGATATCCCACTGTGCCCTATTTTTCTTGTCTAAAAGCAGTCTATCTCACCGGGTTATTTTGTAAGAAGTAATCGATCTCTTCTTGCGGGTAGTCAGCAGGTCTTTCGTTGCATGAACTATTTCCCTCGCAACCACGTGGAATGTTTGGCCCAACTGAAAAATACAAATTTAAGTACCTCGTTTTAATTTTCGCTGCCAAGAAAAAAGTCATTGATTCGGTATTATACTTCAGGAAAAATACTGTTTTGAAAAACATGAATTAATAAATGCGTTTTTCTGTTGATTTCATTTTAAAATGTTATTTAAGAATCCGACAAACTCCACCCAGTAATTATGTAGATTTTAAATTAAGCATGCATTGTCTTATGTCTTGAATGTTATAGAGCAAATTACATGAACCAAAATAAAAACAAAAATGTATTAATACCTTTATGACTATTCAGCAGCTAGTTAATTTATATTTTTTTATGTCAGAAATTATGTCGGTTTGTGTCGCTGGGTAACTATTTCATTGATAATATATCCGTTACACAGAAAAAATAAACTATTGTAAGTTATTTCCAAAGTTTACATTATTTTTAAAAAATCGTTTAATTTCAGACCTTATTTTGATCCATACTGACTGGATTAGTATGAGATGCAGATTTTAGCATAGAAATGTATTGTCTATCTACAGTTCTTCTAGTCTATGTATATGTAAAGGTTTTTAATCTCCGGAACCACTTTATCCGATACAATAAAATATTTTTTCTGTAAATGTTTATTCTTCTTATTAAGTTTATACGTCCGCTAAATGAATGCCAAATTACGATCAAAGCGGAAAATGGAAAAATTATTCACCACGAGCGGAATTTGAATTGAACCCGCGACCCTGGAATCCGTCCATTAATCTTGCGAATATTTTTTTCAATATTCCACTTTGATCGAAATTTATTTCATCTGTGTCATGTCATGTATATAACGAACTATCTGGGTGGAAATTAACTGTATGGTATCCTGCAAGTTTATCTGCGTTAGCTTTACAATACGCGAGCAAACCTGCACTTTTTGACTCAAGGGCCACACTGCACTAAATATGAATTCGTGCGGGCCAAGACTTTGGTTTCATATCTGGTTATGACCGGGCTTGACAAGAATTGGCCCGCGGGGCGTAATTTGGCGACCCCTGCTCTATTCGATATAATATTAGAAAAATCGTGCGATAATCGACATCCGATTTCCATGAAAACCAATTTAAACCCAAAACAAATAGTATTAATATGTTTGAAAAGCACTTACTGATCAATATAATTAAAACTAGTACAGTATTTGCCATTGGTATCCCAGATGAACGAAGGAACGTAGGTGATATTGTAGGTAAAGTCTGTGAGTAAGTTTATACCTACGTAGGGAGTTATCTCCGAAACTACAAATCTGATAAAACAAATACGAGCATACACAATGAACCTTCATGATGGCCAAAGGTTATTCTATTTTTTTTTATTCCGTGACTCCTTATGGAATCTCTGTAGCAGGCGGGGCCGCGCGACCATCTATAGCTACTCAAATATTAACTCAAATTAAAATGTAGCTATGCCCTACGATATTGCGAACCAGGCAAAATAAATAATTACTTACATGTTATCAATTAATACAGCGGTATATTAATAGCTGCGTATAATATGTAGTTTTTAACAATTTTCCTGATACGATACTGTATGGCACGTACGATGTTATCAAAGTGCCTAACTATGTAAAATGTTTTACACTATCAATTAAAAACGAAGGGTTTCTGAACTGCCAGATAAATAAATGAATATATATATATATAATTCACGTCACCATCAATAAAAATCTCATCGTACTCGACGACAAGTGAAAAATTAAAAAAAAAGTTATAACTCCGAAAATACGATAAATCGCGGAACATACATGGGGTTGATTCAGATAGCCCTCTAGGTCCTCCACCTCCCAGCTTCAGTATATCACTACTTCTTGGGACACCCTGTATAGTTAGGCATAGGAATAAAGTTTAAACAGACTTAAATTCGAGACACATTTCCTTTCCACTTTAATATATGAACTGCTTTCCGTGATAGAATGCGTTGATTATTACAGAAAACAAATACCCAAATACCCGATTCAAGTTTGACTATAACATTTTAAAACATCCCTCAATACAGTGATATCGAAAGTAAAGATACGCCTGTCCGAACAATATTCGCTTGACATACGGTGACACTGTGACAGCTGAAGACTAAGGCACGGTGGCCCGCAATTGCCCGTGGCGAGCCACCGCATTGGACGAATTACTCGTGGGCGTTGGGCCTATATTTACGAAGTAATATATCTCCAGGATTTATAATTATTGAGACGTAATATTTCAATAGGGACGAAAAACGATTTTCCCAAATTGATCCAGGCGTCTTCGATTAACCGGGTAACATACATAAAAATAAAAGATTCAGACGAATTGAGAACTTGCTCCTATATTTAAAAATGAAATTCTGTTTCGGTCGTAATATATTATACTTATATTACATAAACACTTTGACTTTCATCACTTGAGCTTCTAAATTGATGATTTATGTTTAAGTATCTTTAACTGTTACTTTCCCTTTTTTCCTTTTCAACTAACATGATAATTATTGTCCTTTTAAAGTACTATGCACACTGTAACTCGTTTTGTAAAGAATACCAACTAGTAGGGTGCCCAAGATACAGGCCCAGCCTAGTTTGGGGCCCGCTGTCCAACTATATTTATGTAACTGTGTTTTTGTCTCAATAAAGATATTTTCATTTATTTTTTATAATTATGTAAACATACAGTTCCAATTGATAGGATCGAATTTAGTCTTGGACGATAAAAACATGTTGCCGAAACTCATTTTATGAATTTGATTATATTTTGTAATGTCTCTGTTTGTATTTTAATCCTTTGATGGTTTACTATCTGTATAGCAACATTATGTTATACATTTCCAAATGAAGAAACTACTCTATTCTTTTGTATATCCAAGTAACTAAATCTATCTCTATAGTCCGTGCATAATCAAATGAGAGGGCAGATAACCTTATTTGTTTCACAGCATTATGTAAGTACGTTATTCTATTTTTCGAAGGAAAATAACAGTTTTTTTTACAGGATTACAAAAAAAACAATGAATTGTACCTGTGGACACTTCATCCCCGTGGACAGCTAGTGTTGACACCTGAAAACGTAACAGGACTATTAATTAGTGCACTTACTATTATTACCACATATAAACTGGGTTTTACAATGGTTTTTCCGTGCCGAGCTGAAATTTTCCAGTAACAAATATAATACATATTTATTAAATCTAGTTTAGGTACTTAATGTTTCCTCGATAGCCCTGGCGACCAAGAACTGAAAAACACGTACCTACATTCATCATCCGTCCTCATCATCCTCCTAGCCTTATTCCTGGTTGTGGCCTAAAGGAGTCCGGGGTCCACTTTGACTAATCCCAAGATTTAGCAAAGCCACTGGTTTTACCTTCCAAACCAGAGGGAAAACTAGACTTTATTGCGATTAGACCGGTTTTCTCACGATGTTTTCCTTTACAGAAAAGCTAACGGTGAATATTTCGTACATACATTCAGAAAAACTCAGTAGTACAAAACGGGGTTAGAACCCACCCACCCACCCGCTTGACAGCCGCATGCCTGAGCCACTAAGCTACCGTGACACGTACCTACAGAGTAAGTGGTGATATAATTATAAAGTGAGAGTATAGTTACAAAGTAGAGGTATGTACTATTACAGTCAGGCCATTTCAAATAAAAGCACGATGTGATTACGCTGTGTCCTACCTATCTAAAAATGTATGTATAGTAGGAGACACGCATACAGGCACGAAAATACTTTTGATCCATGAAACCGAAGGCCGCAAATCGTGCCTCTATTCGTATATGGGTGATTCTTGAGTGGGTCAATTTTCAGCGTCCAGAGGGAAAAAGTACCCGAAAAAATAAAATAATTAACCTGACACATTTTTTTCTAGTAGTTCAACATTTAATCAAACTGGGGCAGGATTATTTTTTGTTTTAAGGTAAGTAAAATCTGCCATAAAAAAATATCAAACACCTAAAACATGATTCCCCTGGTGCGTCCATCACCCATTTTGTAAACAATCTACTCTGAAAAGAACTAGTTATAGATTGAAATCAAATATTGTATCGAGGTAAATCGCTAGAATATAAGTTAATGATTTGAGAAAAAAAATATGGTTCCCCTATTTATCACAGTTTTTATAGGAATCTATATCAAAGGTTTGTCCAGAGCTAACCTGTGATTCCCCTGATGCCTGACTAAACAACACGCACATCCCTACTGCAATGTCTTGTGACTCGCAATCTCTGCCGTGCCTCACCCTTGTCAGTTAGCGCTAGCAACGCCGCGGAGAGAGGATGCGTCGGTCGCTGGAGCTCTGAGCAATGAAGGTAGATATCTAATTCCCCTGACTTTGGTTCACTATGACTATGATTACTCTGTATTTTCATATAAAATCTATTTCCTGCAATTGGCATACAATGTTTAGTGTAAAGAATAACACATGAATGAATGCGTGTTTTGATTTAATAGTTACTCTTATATAAATAATAGTTTCGGCATAATCGACAAAAAACATACTTTTTCTTATTCCCCTGGCTCTGATTCCCTCGGTTTCTGATTCCCCTGATTCTCATCCCCCGGTTTTTTGAACGGGGTAATGATAGATTTCTGAAGTTTTCTTGAAAATAAATATTTTATCGTATTAATTCGTCTTGCTTTACGATGGTGCATCTCGAGTTTCGGAACGGGTGTAAAATACCAAAGATTATCATTCCCTTGTCAATTTTATGATTCCCTTGTAGTTTTTATGATTCCTCCTGTCATTTCTCTGATTCCCTTGTACTTTTTCTGATTCCCCTGACATTTTTTCTCATTCCCTGACAGATGAACTTTGAATTGGTATATTTTCGAACCTAATTGACCCAAAGTGATGCCCATTCGATACATATGTTTATTATTAAATATTTAATTGGATTTTATTGTAACTTAGTAAAAAAATCTTAATATAAAAAACGCCACGGGAATGAGATTAATAATGCATTTCTCAAGAATGACCCATATAAAGCTATTTTTAATTTTTCGCTTGTATTGGTCATTAGTCATTAAGTACAGCTAAATTTGTCTTGGTTTTAGAAGCTTCTGCGAAATAGAGACCTCTCTATGTATCTGAAATCATCTACTCAAATGTTCATTTTTATTTTGAAGAAACCTATTGCGTACGCACTGTATTAATCTACCTCTATGAGTTTTAAACCTGGTTAAATTGTAAATTGTCCATCCATTATTCTACATAAATTGATGATACAATTTAACTCAATAATAAAATAAATGATGCCAAGAAAAACTGCTCTGAAACTTTTTTGCCCATCCCGTAGAGTGTGTTTTTAGGGTTCCGTAGCCAAATGGCAAAAATCGGAACCCTTATAGATTCGTCATGTCTGTCTGTCTGTCTGTCTGTCTGTCCGTCAGTATGTCACAGGCATTTTATTCTAAAACCATAAGGTGTATTTGAATAAAAAAATGAGGATAGGGTGTATTTTGTTAACCGCTACATAGTTTTGTAATGAAATTACTAAAAAATATATTTTTTATACAGTTACTCAAAAAGTGGTACTTTTTGTGGCTGCGTAGCGTACGAGAAGCTCAATTTCTCGAACTAGTGCTTTTTACTTTTTAGTTCCAAACTATACTTTCGAAACGCAGTAATTTTATATTAGATTCTTTACCCGATGGCGCTGATTCCAATAGTATGTTGTCACTGTCAGTGTCATTTGTAAAGTATGGGTTCGTTCAAAAATAACTTCGAAGCAACCATATTTTATCGCAATGATATATTAATTTATTATTTTTCGCAATATTAAAAAACGTCGTTTACAACACATGTGAAATGTCTTTTACCACTCGTACCGAGTCTTGCCACTCGCTTTCAGCTCGTGGCAAGATACCTCCGTACTAGTGGTAAAAAGACATTCTTTTCACACTAGTTGTAAAATGTACTATTTTAGGGGTGCCATACTTAAAACTGAAAGTCGAAAATTATTTTTTCATTGCAAGCCCACGTGTGGTACATCAATCGACAGGCCTCTCAAAATAAATATAAGGTTTCTAAGCATTTTTTTGGATTAAGAGAATAGAGTCGGAGATAATCGCCCCGAAAGTCACTAAAATTTTGTCCCCCCCCCCCTCTAGTGTTCAAAGGTTTTCGAGATATTTATAAAAAACTGCCTTCCTTAAAGAAAAGGACGTAAGTGCCATAAGTTTTCAGTAACGATATAACCTTCTTCATGTCAGACCCACCATACCCCTAGCAATACCCCTGGGGGTAGGGTGGGACTGAACCATACCACCGTAGTGCTGTGCACTATATTATGCTTTGTAATATTTATCCCAAATGTCCTATTACGGTTATCAGTATCACGCAGTGTAGTTGAAAAAGTTAGACTACCGTTATCTGTAGTAACCATTGATTTAGTATATAGAACTAGATGCACAATGTCAAACAAATATACCAAGAAATGTGCCCCAGAACATGAACGAAGAATACTCTGAACAGGTTATGGTAATAATAATACCACGTGCGAGCGAGCTGGTAGCATATAAATCTCTATAAGTGTGACAGAAAGGGGAATATCATTCATTGTCCTTGTCATAGTTCCACTTTTTTTTATTTGCCACAACTGATTTAGTATGAAGTTGTGCCACATGACCATTACCCGTCCCGTAGTAAGTTGTTTATGACAAGTCATCAGCCATTTTAGGACCGGTTCTTAATTTAGCTGCATAAGAGCTTTTCCGTCCCTCACCGTGGCAACACCTACAGCCCGTCCATAGTATTCTAGGTTCATGGCCCCAGAATGACAGCTCTAGCTACATTTCAGTAGTTGCTAATAGCGGTAACTTATAACCTGCATCAAGACATATATGTTTCATAAAAGAAGAACTCAGTGTTTTAGATCTTAAGCACCATATTAGCAAACCAACATCAAAAGATTAAATACGTTTTAGTTTATTGAGACATATAATGTGACTTGACTGCTCACGTCAAAACTTTAGTTAGCGTTTAGCGAATGAATGGAGACGCGTTATAAATTTTATTTATTTCAACAGAAAGCACAAATAAATCTGGTTTCTTTATTTTACAAGTGGGGAATAAATAGTTTCAAATATTTGTACAAATATTATATACAAAACAATTGTTGAGATTTCCGTAAGTCATTTTAGTTTCCTTGAAATAGATTCAGTAATTACTTTAAATACTTTTTTTTTGCGATGTAATTTCAGCGTACAGTCAAGTAGCGATCAGCTGTCGATTTTATTAAAACGATCCTGGGTTTTGAACATCACTCTCATGATCATCCGACATCTATAAAACGAGTATTACGAGATATAACGTCAAAAATTAATGGTGATGAAAATTGGCAATAATTAGCGCATTTTCAAATGATGTGTTGGGATTGTAGTATAGAATTTTATTTTAGTTCATTAATGCTATTAATTACCTTTTGCCAGAAGGTAGAAGATAGAGCTAAGTCAGTATATTGGAAGTAATTGAAATTAAAATATGTAATGGAAAGTAATGGGCTTAGGTACGTTCATGAGAGGTGTGGCAGTTTTAGTAAGCCTGTTCTTCCATTTTTTGTCGTATACCTATAATATATCCGAATCATTAAAATGAGCCGCACAAACGACACGCGAGTCGTTTGGTTAAAAAAAACACCCCGACTATCGCGTGCTATGACTGCAGCCCATTTTGCACGTCACTGAGGATTTTTTGGAAATCTTAAAATCAAAACCGCTGGTAGAGAATGCCTTATGGCATTAAGTCCGCCATTTGTACTTTATTTTGTATTGTGCAATAAAGTTTAAATAAATAAATAAATAAAACCATAATTATGTAGGTAACGACATAATAAAAAAGTATCTCTACCGACTCTTTAGATTTATGTTCCGCGACTTTGTCAATTGAACTAACAAAAATAATTATTTAAAACACGTTCAAAACTATTAAATTACAATGAGTCTACACAAATTTCGTTACGTTATGAAAAGAACTTATTGAAAGAAATAAATCCCATCTTTTTTCAAGATTTTTTGTTGGTATTAACGCAGTTATTGACTGATTATTTCGACATAACTGACAACCAACAAGTCTCACGGTTGAAACCAGACCTGCCTTATAGTATAGTTTGGTTATGAACGTGGACGTATTGCAGTTAAGATATAGGTATGAAGATAAGATGATACCCCGCGTGCCAAGGGAAAACTACTAAGGCCACTGTAGTGTACACAGGAAATTCTTTTTTACCCATGACACTGCTGCTAGTGCCAAGCAGTAGTGCCTAAGGTAAATAATGGCCGGAACGGTTTTCGTTTTTTTCAGTTTAATGAGATCAAATGAAATTAATTTGTTTACCTGTTGGGTATGTACCTATTTCTTTTTCTATTGTTCCATCAAATCCCAGCAGTACTAACGGTGGTATGGTTCAGTCCACCCTACCCCCAGGGGTATTGTGGATCTGACATGACCTTTTTAATAGGCACGGAACCCTTGTTGTGCGTTGTCCGACAAGCACTTGGCCGCTTTTTTTTTAGTATAACATTATCACAGTTTATTATTAGGAAAAATATGTCATGTTGATTATAATGGAGCGACATCATTACCTGTGTGACAAGCTCCTTAAATAAAGAGAAAAAATAATAATAATATATATTACAGTATAGTAGTAGAGACACAAAGAGTTCTCTTTAATCTTATAGTTTTGCCGAAGAAAAGAGAGGTAGGGGAAGACCAAGACATGCATATTATATGAATCAAGCTAATCGTACAGGATTTATATGAAAAAGAATAGGTGATAAGGTCACTAAATCCCACACACGCATTTTGCAAAATTATACAAACAAAGAAAAGAAAAAACTTTGTCTGTGTGGGAATTATTATGATCCCAAAAGCTATAAGTTAATTATGTTTTGTAATTTACACTTGTTAAACTTGTTATAATTTGATGGTTCACTATAAATTTTAACATGAGGAATGTATGTACCCACTTGCTTTCGGATTTTAAAGAAAGTAGCGTAAATTAATCTTTTTATTTTTTTTACCAAGGCAGCCCATACTTCGGTCTAAAACCACAGTTGATAAATATAAATAAATATATAAAAAAGCTTCTTATTTCTTGTCCTGTAAGTACTTATGTAATTTTTAATTCTATCAACATTTACCAAAATCAATAGGGGTGCAGGAAATTGGCAACTGTAGGTACAAAAGCAAATGAGTAGAATTGCCCTGGTAAGATGCGGTAATTATAAAAAAAACATATTTACCGTGAGAAGCACAATCGCTATGAACACCATATTTGGTTTATACACGGCTATGCCACACTTTTAGCTTGAGGGAGACCCGAGCACGAATAAGACTTACTTGGGTAAAGGCAACATTTATATGTCGCGATTTGACGTCAATGTAGTAGCCTTATCGTTCCTGTTAATTTTAATTAGCAGGAAACATTAACGGGGATCGTCGAGGACAAAAATTAGGAAGCCGGGGACTACCCAGCTTACTAAGCTCTCTCGACTCTAGATTTAATGCCTTTTTTTATAGGATAGTGACAGTTGAGTTTCCATATAGTTCCGGTTGTATCCTAATGGAGGCCTTTGGTTAGCTAAGTTTTTTACGCCAAGTTCTCTCAGACAGCTGAAGACTAAGGCACGGTGGCCCGCAATTGCCCGTGGCGAGCCACCGCATTGGACGAATTACTCGTGGGCGTTGGGCCTATATTTACGAAGTAATATTTCTCCAGGATTTATAATTATTGAGACGTAATATTTCAATAGGGACGAAAAACGATTTTCCCAAATTGATCCAGGCGTCTTCGATTAACCGGGTAACATACATAAAAATAAAAGATTCAGACGAATTGAGAACTTGCTCCTATATTTAAAAATGAAATTCTGTTTCGGTCGTAATATATTATACTTATATTACATAAACACTTTGACTTTCATCACTTGAGCTTCTAAATTGATGATTTATGTTTAAGTATCTTTAACTGTTACTTTCCCTTTTTTCCTTTTCAACTAACATGATAATTATTGTCCTTTTAAAGTACTATGCACACTGTAACTCGTTTTGTAAAGAATACCAACTAGTAGGGTGCCCAAGATACAGGCCCAGCCTAGTTTGGGGCCCGCTGTCCAACTATATTTATGTAACTGTGTTTTTGTCTCAATAAAGATATTTTCATTTATTTTTTATAATTATGTAAACATACAGTTCCAATTGATAGGATCGAATTTAGTCTTGGACGATAAAAACATGTTGCCGAAACTCATTTTATGAATTTGATTATATTTTGTAATGTCTCTGTTTGTATTTTAATCCTTTGATGGTTTACTATCTGTATAGCAACATTATGTTATACATTTCCAAATGAAGAAACTACTCTATTCTTTTGTATATCCAAGTAACTAAATCTATCTCTATAGTCCGTGCATAATCAAATGAGAGGGCAGATAACCTTATTTGTTTCACAGCATTATGTAAGTACGTTATTCTATTTTTCGAAGGAAAATAACAGTTTTTTTTACAGGATTACAAAAAAAACAATGAATTGTACCTGTGGACACTTCATCCCCGTGGACAGCTAGTGTTGACACCTGAAAACGTAACAGGACTATTAATTAGTGCACTTACTATTATTACCACATATAAACTGGGTTTTACAATGGTTTTTCCGTGCCGAGCTGAAATTTTCCAGTAACAAATATAATACATATTTATTAAATCTAGTTTAGGTACTTAATGTTTCCTCGATAGCCCTGGCGACCAAGAACTGAAAAACACGTACCTACATTCATCATCCGTCCTCATCATCCTCCTAGCCTTATTCCTGGTTGTGGCCTAAAGGAGTCCGGGGTCCACTTTGACTAATCCCAAGATTTAGCAAAGCCACTGGTTTTACCTTCCAAACCAGAGGGAAAACTAGACTTTATTGCGATTAGACCGGTTTTCTCACGATGTTTTCCTTTACAGAAAAGCTAACGGTGAATATTTCGTACATACATTCAGAAAAACTCAGTAGTACAAAACGGGGTTAGAACCCACCCACCCACCCGCTTGACAGCCGCATGCCTGAGCCACTAAGCTACCGTGACACGTACCTACAGAGTAAGTGGTGATATAATTATAAAGTGAGAGTATAGTTACAAAGTAGAGGTATGTACTATTACAGTCAGGCCATTTCAAATAAAAGCACGATGTGATTACGCTGTGTCCTACCTATCTAAAAATGTATGTATAGTAGGAGACACGCATACAGGCACGAAAATACTTTTGATCCATGAAACCGAAGGCCGCAAATCGTGCCTCTATTCGTATATGGGTGATTCTTGAGTGGGTCAATTTTCAGCGTCCAGAGGGAAAAAGTACCCGAAAAAATAAAATAATTAACCTGACACATTTTTTTCTAGTAGTTCAACATTTAATCAAACTGGGGCAGGATTATTTTTTGTTTTAAGGTAAGTAAAATCTGCCATAAAAAAATATCAAACACCTAAAACATGATTCCCCTGGTGCGTCCATCACCCATTTTGTAAACAATCTACTCTGAAAAGAACTAGTTATAGATTGAAATCAAATATTGTATCTAGGTAAATCGCTAGAATATAAGTTAATGATTTGAGAAAAAAAATATGGTTCCCCTATTTATCACAGTTTTTATAGGAATCTATATCAAAGGTTTGTCCAGAGCTAACCTGTGATTCCCCTGATGCCTGACTAAACAACACGCACATCCCTACTGCAATGTCTTGTGACTCGCAATCTCTGCCGTGCCTCACCCTTGTCAGTTAGCGCTAGCAACGCCGCGGAGAGAGGATGCGTCGGTCGCTGGAGCTCTGAGCAATGAAGGTAGATATCTAATTCCCCTGACTTTGGTTCACTATGACTATGATTACTCTGTATTTTCATATAAAATCTATTTCCTGCAATTGGCATACAATGTTTAGTGTAAAGAATAACACATGAATGAATGCGTGTTTTGATTTAATAGTTACTCTTATATAAATAATAGTTTCGGCATAATCGGTTTCTGATTCCCCTGATTCTCATCCCCCGGTTTTTTGAACGGGGTAATGATAGATTTCTGAAGTTTTCTTGAAAATAAATATTTTATCGTATTAATTCGTCTTGCTTTACGATGGTGCATCTCGAGTTTCGGAACGGGTGTAAAATACCAAAGATTATCATTCCCTTGTCAATTTTATGATTCCCTTGTAGTTTTTATGATTCCTCCTGTCATTTCTCTGATTCCCTTGTACTTTTTCTGATTCCCCTGACATTTTTTCTCATTCCCCTGACAGATGAACTTTGAATTGGTATATTTTCGAACCTAATTGACCCAAAGTGATGCCCATTCGATACATATGTTTATTATTAAATATTTAATTGGATTTTATTGTAACTTAGTAAAAAAATCTTAATATAAAAAACGCCACGGGAATGAGATGAATAATGCATTTCTCAAGAATGACCCATATAAAGCTATTTTTAATTTTTCGCTTGTATTGGTCATTAGTCATTAAGTACAGCTAAATTTGTCTTGGTTTTAGAAGCTTCTGCGAAATAGAGACCTCTCTATGTATCTGAAATCATCTACTCAAATGTTCATTTTTATTTTGAAGAAACCTATTGCGTACGCACTGTATTAATCTACCTCTATGAGTTTTAAACCTGGTTAAATTGTAAATTGTCCATCCATTATTCTACATAAATTGATGATACAATTTAACTCAATAATAAAATAAATGATGCCAAGAAAAACTGCTCTGAAACTTTTTTGCCCATCCCGTAGAGTGTGTTTTTAGGGTTCCGTAGCCAAATGGCAAAAATCGGAACCCTTATAGATTCGTCATGTCTGTCTGTCTGTCTGTCTGTCTGTCCGTCAGTATGTCACAGGCATTTTATTCTAAAACCATAAGGTGTATTTGAATAAAAAAATGAGGATAGGGTGTATTTTGTTAACCGCTACATAGTTTTGTAATGAAATTACTAAAAAATATATTTTTTATACAGTTACTCAAAAAGTGGTACTTTTTGTGGCTGCGTAGCGTACGAGAAGCTCAATTTCTCGAACTAGTGCTTTTTACTTTTTAGTTCCAAACTATACTTTCGAAACGCAGTAATTTTATATTAGATTCTTTACCCGATGGCGCTGATTCCAATAGTATGTTGTCACTGTCAGTGTCATTTGTAAAGTATGGGTTCGTTCAAAAATAACTTCGAAGCAACCATATTTTATCGCAATGATATATTAATTTATTATTTTTCGCAATATTAAAAAACGTCGTTTACAACACATGTGAAATGTCTTTTACCACTCGTACCGAGTCTTGCCACTCGCTTTCAGCTCGTGGCAAGATACCTCCGTACTAGTGGTAAAAAGACATTCTTTTCACACTAGTTGTAAAATGTACTATTTTAGGGGTGCCATACTTAAAACTGAAAGTCGAAAATTATTTTTTCATTGCAAGCCCACGTGTGGTACATCAATCGACAGGCCTCTCAAAATAAATATAAGGTTTCTAAGCATTTTTTTGGATTAAGAGAATAGAGTCGGAGATAATCGCCCCGAAAGTCACTAAAATTTTGTCCCCCCCCCCTCTAGTGTTCAAAGGTTTTCGAGATATTTATAAAAAACTGCCTTCCTTAAAGAAAAGGACGTAAGTGCCATAAGTTTTCAGTAACGATATAACCTTCTTCATGTCAGACCCACCATACCCCTAGCAATACCCCTGGGGGTAGGGTGGGACTGAACCATACCACCGTAGTGCTGTGCACTATATTATGCTTTGTAATATTTATCCCAAATGTCCTATTACGGTTATCAGTATCACGCAGTGTAGTTGAAAAAGTTAGACTACCGTTATCTGTAGTAACCATTGATTTAGTATATAGAACTAGATGCACAATGTCAAACAAATATACCAAGAAATGTGCCCCAGAACATGAACGAAGAATACTCTGAACAGGTTATGGTAATAATAATACCACGTGCGAGCGAGCTGGTAGCATATAAATCTCTATAAGTGTGACAGAAAGGGGAATATCATTCATTGTCCTTGTCATAGTTCCACTTTTTTTTATTTGCCACAACTGATTTAGTATGAAGTTGTGCCACATGACCATTACCCGTCCCGTAGTAAGTTGTTTATGACAAGTCATCAGCCATTTTAGGACCGGTTCTTAATTTAGCTGCATAAGAGCTTTTCCGTCCCTCACCGTGGCAACACCTACAGCCCGTCCATAGTATTCTAGGTTCATGGCCCCAGAATGACAGCTCTAGCTACATTTCAGTAGTTGCTAATAGCGGTAACTTATAACCTGCATCAAGACATATATGTTTCATAAAAGAAGAACTCAGTGTTTTAGATCTTAAGCACCATATTAGCAAACCAACATCAAAAGATTAAATACGTTTTAGTTTATTGAGACATATAATGTGACTTGACTGCTCACGTCAAAACTTTAGTTAGCGTTTAGCGAATGAATGGAGACGCGTTATAAATTTTATTTATTTCAACAGAAAGCACAAATAAATCTGGTTTCTTTATTTTACAAGTGGGGAATAAATAGTTTCAAATATTTGTACAAATATTATATACAAAACAATTGTTGAGATTTCCGTAAGTCATTTTAGTTTCCTTGAAATAGATTCAGTAATTACTTTAAATACTTTTTTTTTGCGATGTAATTTCAGCGTACAGTCAAGTAGCGATCAGCTGTCGATTTTATTAAAACGATCCTGGGTTTTGAACATCACTCTCATGATCATCCGACATCTATAAAACGAGTATTACGAGATATAAGGTCAAAAATTAATGGTGATGAAAATTGGCAATAATTAGCGCATTTTCAAATGATGTGTTGGGATTGTAGTATAGAATTTTATTTTAGTTCATTAATGCTATTAATTACCTTTTGCCAGAAGGTAGAAGATAGAGCTAAGTCAGTATATTGGAAGTAATTGAAATTAAAATATGTAATGGAAAGTAATGGGCTTAGGTACGTTCATGAGAGGTGTGGCAGTTTTAGTAAGCCTGTTCTTCCATTTTTTGTCGTATACCTATAATATATCCGAATCATTAAAATGAGCCGCACAAACGACACGCGAGTCGTTTGGTTAAAAAAAACACCCCGACTATCGCGTGCTATGACTGCAGCCCATTTTGCACGTCACTGAGGATTTTTTGGAAATCTTAAAATCAAAACCGCTGGTAGAGAATGCCTTATGGCATTAAGTCCGCCATTTGTACTTTATTTTGTATTGTGCAATAAAGTTTAAATAAATAAATAAATAAATAAAACCATAATTATGTAGGTAACGACATAATAAAAAAGTATCTCTACCGACTCTTTAGATTTATGTTCCGCGACTTTGTCAATTGAACTAACAAAAATAATTATTTAAAACACGTTCAAAACTATTAAATTACAATGAGTCTACACAAATTTCGTTACGTTATGAAAAGAACTTATTGAAAGAAATAAATCCCATCTTTTTTCAAGATTTTTTGTTGGTATTAACGCAGTTATTGACTGATTATTTCGACATAACTGACAACCAACAAGTCTCACGGTTGAAACCAGACCTGCCTTATAGTATAGTTTGGTTATGAACGTGGACGTATTGCAGTTAAGATATAGGTATGAAGATAAGATGATACCCCGCGTGCCAAGGGAAAACTACTAAGGCCACTGTAGTGTACACAGGAAATTCTTTTTTACCCATGACACTGCTGCTAGTGCCAAGCAGTAGTGCCTAAGGTAAATAATGGCCGGAACGGTTTTCGTTTTTTTCAGTTTAATGAGATCAAATGAAATTAATTTGTTTACCTGTTGGGTATGTACCTATTTCTTTTTCTATTGTTCCATCAAATCCCAGCAGTACTAACGGTGGTATGGTTCAGTCCACCCTACCCCCAGGGGTATTGTGGATCTGACATGACCTTTTTAATAGGCACGGAACCCTTGTTGTGCGTTGTCCGACAAGCACTTGGCCGCTTTTTTTTAGTATAACATTATCACAGTTTATTATTAGGAAAAATATGTCATGTTGATTATAACGGAGCGACATCATTACCTGTGTGACAAGCTCCTTAAATAAAGAGAAAAAATAATAATAATATATATTACAGTATAGTAGTAGAGACACAAAGAGTTCTCTTTAATCTTATAGTTTTGCCGAAGAAAAGAGAGGTAGGGGAAGACCAAGACATGCATATTATATGAATCAAGCTAATCGTACAGGATTTATATGAAAAAGAATAGGTGATAAGGTCACTAAATCCCACACACGCATTTTGCAAAATTATACAAACAAAGAAAAGAAAAAACTTTGTCTGTGTGGGAATTATTATGATCCCAAAAGCTATAAGTTAATTATGTTTTGTAATTTACACTTGTTAAACTTGTTATAATTTGATGGTTCACTATAAATTTTAACATGAGGAATGTATGTACCCACTTGCTTTCGGATTTTAAAGAAAGTAGCGTAAATTAATCTTTTTATTTTTTTTACCAAGGCAGCCCATACTTCGGTCTAAAACCACAGTTGATAAATATAAATAAATATATAAAAAAGCTTCTTATTTCTTGTCCTGTAAGTACTTATGTAATTTTTAATTCTATCAACATTTACCAAAATCAATAGGGGTGCAGGAAATTGGCAACTGTAGGTACAAAAGCAAATGAGTAGAATTGCCCTGGTAAGATGCGGTAATTATAAAAAAAACATATTTACCGTGAGAAGCACAATCGCTATGAACACCATATTTGGTTTATACACGGCTATGCCACACTTTTAGCTTGAGGGAGACCCGAGCACGAATAAGACTTATTTGGGTAAAGGCAACATTTATATGTCGCGATTTGACGTCAATGTAGTAGCCTTATCGTTCCTGTTAATTTTAATTAGCAGGAAACATTAACGGGGATCGTCGAGGACAAAAATTAGGAAGCCGGGGACTACCCAGCTTACTAAGCTCTCTCGACTCTAGATTTAATGCCTTTTTTTATAGGATAGTGACAGTTGAGTTTCCATATAGTTCCGGTTGTATCCTAATGGAGGCCTTTGGTTAGCTAAGTTTTTTACGCCAAGTTCTCTCAAGGCCGAGATTTTCATTTAGAAGTGGTGGTAGTTTATCGACATTCATAGGTAAAAATCGACTAATCGCGACATTTACTAAAAAACTATTCTCGTTTCTTGCTGCAACTACAAGTACACACTGAATGACTTTTTATGAAGGTAAGTAATAATTTACATGTTCATAATTGACCACATATCATCATATTTTCGTGTAGGCCATTTTGTGATTTCGCGAGATGAGTTCGCTAGAAAATGTTTTGTTCACCGACACGTGTTTTTTTATTTCTCCCTATATTGTAATTTTCAATCAGAACTATCAAATTGAAAAGCAGCGAATTCCAGAAGGTCGCAAGTAAATTATGACGTCAATACTACGGCTCGCGCAACGTGCATTCCTCTTGTGATAGGAGACGAACGACCACCCAACGTAAGTCTCGACTGCCGAGTGGGGTAAGATTCAGTACAGCTCTTAACCCCATCTACTATTTCACTGTGTAGACACGGACTCTCCAATACTACGGCTCTGTATGGCAGTTTGCACACCTTTCACATGACAGCCGTAATATTGACGTCACACACGGTGAAAACAACGTTTATACGTTTTCGCGATTTTCTTAAAAGCATAGAACTACTTTATTACGTTCAGGTAACATAATTACCAAAATGGTTTTCGATTAAGGCGCCATTACATATTTAACGAGATTTATTAATTCATGTTAATTATTAAAAAAGTTATTTCATCTTATCGTAAGTACCTATTGCAATATCTGAATATCATATTATGTTGAAAAGTGCTGCAGTGTCCCTTGCAGCTGTGAAAATATTAAACTTTACGTTAAAAAAGGCTAAGGTAGTAGTTTATGTCGCAAATACCGTACTATATTTCAACACTCGAGGGAATTCAAATTTATATGGTACTTTCCGTTGACCTACTCGTATAACTAATAAATTTGGCAAGTAATATCGTCTTATACTACAAGTACAGCGAAAAATCTGAAAACTATACATTTGTAGTTTTGTACGGAACCCTCGGTGGGTGAGCACTTGTCCGGTTTTTTTGTAAAGAACTAACCAATGATTGACCCTCGTGTCACCTGATGGTAAGCGATGAAAGAGCTTAAGATGAAGCTCACTGGTTCAGTTATAGCTTATACACTCTCCTTTTGATGGCACCTAGATCATATCAGCTGAAAGACGTCCATTGCTGGAAATAGACCTCCCCCAAAGAGGGCCAAAGCGACCGGCCCTGCGCTACCCGCATCCAGCGGACTCCCGCAATCTTTACCAGGTAATCAGTCCACTTTGTAGGGGTCTGGGTCTACCCACGCTGCGGCTGCCGGTACGAGGTGAACCTTCGAGAATCTTTCCGCCCCAAAAACCATCGGTTCTACAAGCAATGTGTCCCGCTCACTGCCACTTATGTTTTGTTTCGGAGGGCTATATCCTCCGGTTACCTTGGTTCTGCTGCGGATAGCCTCATTTGTGCTCCGATTGCCCTTTCGGTGACTTTGAGCCTCTTATGAGGCGCATAGTAAGCCAGCATGTTTAATGCCACATGGCATATGCCATCGCTCTGGCAACACACAACGGTCAATGAATCCCAGCATAACCCTCTCCATTGCGCTTGCACCTAAGTCAGAATTAACGGGAGGACTAGCGATGGGTTGTGAATCTCGCCGCCACCCTGCCGTAATAATGATGACAACTCTGCCAAGAGTGTGATAACGAACATGAGATGAAAAATAGTTATTTGTGTCACAAGGGAGCAAAATAGTATATTTACGGCGAGGGCGGTGTATTGTATCCTGAGCGTAGTGAGGGATACAAGTGTTTACGCCCGAGACGAAAATAATTTTGCTACCGAGTGACACATACTATTTTTCACACCGACTATGAGGAAATTTAAAAAAAGCTATTGTTAAAATATATCTAAATTATTTTAATTTTTATTACTAATTTTTAAATATTACGAAATATTTATAAATTTTTATACAACGTTATAGTTAAAACTTGAAATATGTTCGTTTTGAATCGACTACGATGAAATTACAATCGATTATTTTATTAACATCTGTGTTCAATTGGCACATTGCGTACAAATGTTCCAATGCCAATAGATAAATTAAAAAAGTAGCTTGAACAGAAAAGTAGCGTTTTGGTCCCTCTCGTCGTGGAGCAAAACTTACTTTTCCGAATGAAAGGTGTGAAAAAATATGTAATCGATTTAATCCTGTCATAAATATGTATCGAAACAAAATCGCTAACATAATAGCGATGGGACATATTTAATTTATGAGTAAGTTGTACCCATCCATATTTTTACACTTGACTGACCATACGAACAAAACGTTACGCAATCGACCAAAAGTTATGACATCAGTAAAAATGCAAACCGTATTTGGCTCACGTTGAGTCTTACCCTTTTGTGAGTTGTGACGCATCGTTATTCATAGGTTTAATTTTCAGATGTCTAATTACCTATTTTTATTTTATATATATTATCGTTTTTTCGCTTTGTTGAATACATATTAACATGTATACGTACACAGTTACAGTTATTTTATTTTATAAAAGTTCAATAAAAGCATTCTACAGGGTGACATTTTAATCAGTGTCCAAATTCAAGTATAAGATTCTTCAGCAAAATCATAAAATACGTTTTTTTGTGCTTAATGCTGCTTAAAGTTATCCCAAAAAACCTTACCGCGCGGGCACCTCAGCGGGTAGTAAGGTTTGCGCACGGCACGCCTCCCCTCCCTCGGCCCCGCCCCGCGCCGCGCTATACTGAATGCCCAGTAACCACGCAGTACGGATAATTCTTTTGGGATAGACAAGTTATCATTTTAAAAATACCAACCAGTTTTTTTTTTCAAAAATGGAGTCCATTGGTGATACCAAATGCCTACAAAAAATTTGGACACTGATTAAAATGTCACCCTGTATAAAAGAAGCCAATGGTGAGAATTTCATTGCAATGAAAACAAACGGGAAATAACTTGAATGATTGCGTCTATCAAACAGATGCCTCATGTAGACATTACTGCGATTGCTACTTTAAGACCAAAAATATACAAATGAAAAAAAAAGCAACCATTAAAATAGCAATTTAAATCAAGTGCCGTAATGTTTTTTTTTTATTTTTTTTATTTATTATTATTCAGAAACAATACAGGGTTGTGTTTGAATACATTAAAAAGTACTTATAATTAATTATACATAAAAAAATGCTTAAACTTTACTATTCAATAACTATAATTTATACATTTCATTTAACTTATTATACATGTCATGTCTATAATTATTATAACTAGCTATCGCGCACAAAAATCTCGTCAATACTGTAGAAGCATCCTCTCAATAAAAATGCTTTCAATTTAATATTAAATACCTTATAATTAGTTAATTATTTTAGGTCAGGGGGCAGTTATTTAAAATTTTTGACAGCCTGATGTTTCGTGCCCACCTTGAGGTTCGGGATTTTTTTTTGTGTTAAGTTTTTAGTTCGAATGATACTAGTACATAAATAACATTTCATGAATGTTGACAGTAATGTCGACATAGGCCTCCCCCAAAGAGTGACAAAGTGACCAGTCCTGCGCCACCCGCATCCAGCAGACTCCCGCGACCTGTGTCATCCTCCTAGCGTTATTCCCGGTAATGCCCCTAAAGGAGCCCGGAGTCCACTTTGACACCTAATCCCAAGATTTGGCATAGGCACTAGTTTTACGAAAGCGACTGCCATATGACCTTCCAACCCAGAGGGAAAACTAGACCTTATTGGGATAAGATCGGTTTCTTCACCGAAAAGCTAACGGTAAATATTTCGTACATAAGTTCCGAAAAACTCATTGGCCGCTTGACCACCGCATGCCTGAACAACTAGGCTACCGAAGGTCTTCCAAACTCCCGCGACCTGTGTATACTTGTGAAATTCTAACTTGTAGCTAACTAAAACAGGCCACTGGGAGCTCGAGTCGTTTCATAAAAATTATGTCATAGGCCTACAAGTTATCAATTTACGTGTTTATAGTATACTGTACCTATGACATCAATCAATATTACGCGTGCTCCTAAGGAAAATCACGGTAACAAATTGTGGTTTAAATACCCACCACATCCAACCTGAAATCCAGTACATGCATTGTTAGTAACCTGAACGGAAGCATTGACAAAGAGTTTTAATTATCAAAATTGGTGATGGTTTCCGGAAATATATTCACCGTTACGGTAAGTTTTCTTAAATCGATGTTTTAGTGATTACGAACACTGAAAAATAACGCTTTGAATGAAAGTTTGTACAATATATATTTTTCCCTGTCAGTCTTTATGCTTCTGACTTAAGTATGAATTTCACTTGGCCTGTGGAATAGTTATCGCAAGATCTGTAATACCGACACATTTTTCCTGTAAATCCACTTGGGTAGTGTCCTGAGTGTTCCAGAATCAATTATGCAAAAATCTTTACAAATAATAAAGAAGTAATGTCTGTGAAATAATAATAAATACTCTTGCACCACAACAAAAGAGAAACATGTTGCAAAAAACTTGCTTAAGAGGCCGCAGTAAGCTCGGCCGAATTTCACCTTCCCATACAAACGTAGTTACGCTCTCATTTTAAAACTACGTGTTGGATTGTGACGAAACTTTGCATATACAATGACATGAGGTATATCTATGTCTGTAATTAGTTTATATGGTTCCAATTTATAAAACAAACTAAATACAGCAAAAACTAGTTTTGTATGAAAAACTTAAATTCGCTGTATTTTTTTTATTATGGTATCTGAAGCTACATAAACTAATTTCAGACATAGGTATACCTCATTTCATTGAACATGCAAAGTTTCGTTACAATCCAACACGTAGTTTTAAAATGAGAGCATAACTACGTTTGTATGGAGAATCAAGCTTACTGCGGACTCTTAATAAACAACAGGTGGCTTGCATTGTAATTCTGTAGCTTGTAAGTCGGTATGTTTTTGTTTTGACAAATCGTTTGCGTTTATGTGGCATTTCTCTATGGTCTTTTTAAAAACATCATTCGGTATTTTCATTTAAGGGGCTCCCATAATTGACGTATGGGATCGTACCTTCGATCTGAATCTCTTAGTTTTCTTAGGTTTTTTGTAGCTTATTATGTTAACAACAACGGCTTTAAGCAATATAGTATCCCATATTTACTTCAAAGTTCATTGTTTTCGAGATATTTGGCATCGAAGTTGAACAATTTTAGGCCGAATAACCGGTTTCTGGCCATAACTTTTGTGTTAATTGGTTTAAAATGAAAACCCTAGACCAGGGACGTCACAGACGAACCCAAATATGTAGATTTCGTATGTGTTAGATCTTTCACGTCAATAGAGATACAACATAAGTGTTATTTTAGACAATGTTTAAAAAGATCATACAAAATTAAGTATTCATTTGTTTCAATATCCGGTAGACCAAAAGGGAGATAAAAGATTGAAGAACCGATAACCGTTTGATTTATACTTCTATCTGTAGTGCAAAAGTAGGACATTGACAAAACTTGTCAAAAATCGATGGAAACCTCGGGTAGCCCCTGAATTGATCGTGTCATTAACATTTTTCAGATGATATTGCTGGTGGGGGTCGAGATGCACCAAGCTTATCCGAGTAAGTTAATTAATATATTAAGGGGTAAAATGCGACTACAAATGGTTCGTGTGACATAACCCACCGCGTTTTATGCTTAACCTTGGTTTGACGCCCTGTGACATGCGTAGGTATTTAGATTATATTAACGGAAATTAATAAACAGTTGTAATTAGTTAACTCTTGTTATTTTTTCCGGTTTCCATGGTACAAATATAATGTTAAAGCCATGTTAATACTAGTTTATTAAACGTTTGATGAAAAACATTTAGTTAATTTATCTTGTATATACTTTTCAAATGTAGTTTCCTCTAAGTCAGATTTGAGGTAACAACGTCAAATTTTCCCTCTGTGTTGGAAGGTCAGATGCCAATTGCTTAACTAAAATGAGTGCCTACTCTAAAATCTGGGGATAAGGTGCCAAGCGGATCCCTTGCTCCTTCAAGTAGGTAAAACGGGGAAATCGCTAGGGGAGTGATGACGTCATTCTCACCTGACTTACATCACACCATTGATGTAGGTTAGATGAGAATGACACAGATCTGGTCTGATAATGAAGCCCGAAAGTGGTATTTTAAAAAGTACAATGGGAAAGGAAATAAGGAATCCGAAAACAAGGTTTCCTTTGTGTTTCTTTTTCAACTCCCGAACTAATTAACCGTTTTTTTTCCAAAACCTAGCTCTACAGGATTGGCCCGAGGAGTGTAAAGGGAAGTCGTACTGCCACATCCAACCAAGTTACTACCCGAATGAGATATTTGCAAAGCTTTTGGAAGGAGTGGTAAGTTAATGTAACAAAATTACGAATAAGAGCAAAGTACATAAAACTTTTTTATTACGTGTTACCAAATTTAATGAATTATTTTAATTAAGGGCTAAGAAGCCTTGCAAAGTAAAATACCATTACCAATAATATTATTCAAGAGGTAAGATTTGTGAAATGAAGTAGCTTGGTAAGTTTGTTAGTACGTAACCTACTGAACCACCCATGCGACAAAAAAAATCACCATTGAATAGAATGGACCTCCACACTGGACACTTTTATCCCGAGGCTCTCTCCTGGAGTCTACTTAATGCACCCGAGTTAATTCACCTGGGGGAATTAAGAACACAAGGGGAATAAAGTTGACAAAATGTGTACCTAATGCACCCTTAGCTGGATTCGAGGGCACAAAGTCCACTACCAGTCAACATTATTCACCTATTAGGGGAATATAGTTAAAAAAAATGTGTACCTAATGCACCCTTAGCTGGGTTCGAGGGCACAAAGTCCACTTTCAGTCAACCTAATTCACCTATCAGGAGAATAAAGTTGACAAAATGTGTACCTAATGCTCCCTTAGCTGGATTCGAGGGCACAAAGTCCACTTACCAGTCATTCTAATTCACCACATAGGGGAATAAAGTTCTAATCTAGCTCAAAAATAAAGCACCAATCAGGGAAATAAAAAGGATACCTAATGGACCTGCGGCTGGTTCAGAAGGCACTAAATCCACTCACAGATAAGACAACCTAATTCACCTATCAGGCGAATGAACTTGTCAAAAAAGTATACCTAATACACCGTTAGCAGGTCACGGCTGAATAATACATTCAGTTAACTTAATTCACCCGTGGTTGGACACGAGTGCATAAGGTGTACTTTCCGTATACTTAATTCACCCTTGGTTGGTCGCGAGTGCATTAAGTATACTTTCAGTGAACCTTATTCACCCAGGTGAATTATGGGTGAATTAGGGGAACTAAAAAGTACAGTTTAAACCCCCCAGATTTTTTGGGGAGAATTAATTATACTTTTAGTGTTCTTAATTCCCCCAGGTGAATTAACTTGGGTGCATTAAGTAGACTCCAGGGACTGGGTTATCCTTGCGGGGGAAGCCGTGCGATTAGCTCTATTATTATTATTATTTATTTAATAATAGTTATTTATGATACAAGTGCGGAAAGTTGGTAATTCCCAACGAGTGGCGATCACCAAAAACACGACCGCCAGGGAGTGTTTTTGATCGACACGAGTTGGGAATTACCTATCCGCACGTGTATCATACAACATTTTACAATGCATCATGCGAGGAAATTAAAAATTATACATAAAAAATGAAATTTGAATTGTCATGAAATCTCATTCTCGCACGCGTGTGGGAATTTTGGCCCGAAATCCATTCCCGCACGGCCGCCCCCCTGCGCGCCGCGCCGTGCCGGCATGGAGGGCTTCCCGTGTTCATGTTGACCCATGTAAAGGCGCACTTTCAGAGCAAGTGCATTGTAAACATAATTTGTAGAAACTTAATTATTAACATGGTCTCACAAAACTGTCGGGACAGTTTGTCTGTGTGATCATTTTATGGTACAGAGTTAACTAATTGAATACGTGATTTATAAAAAAATGATAATTTGTCTTATTAGTCCACGTTGGGGGGGTCTACGCACGTTGCGCCTCCCGGTACGCCCATCAAGGTGCCCCACGAGGTGGACTGGTGATCTGGTAAAGGTCACGGGAATCCACTGGATGCAGTGGCGCAGGATCGGTCATTGTGGGGGAGACCCATGCCCAGCGGTAGACGTCTTTCGGCTGATACGATGATGAATTTGTCTGATAGAATTCTTCTGATTCTAGCAAATTTCAAACATAGGTGCGTAAGTTTGCTTTAACGATTCGCTTATGTTTTCAGAGGTTAGATTTTGATCAAGGCGGTGGACTCGGCAACCGCAGCAGCGACTTTGACGTAGCTAACTGCCTTCCTGTCATCAAGGTGAGTAACCTCTCGTTTTTGTATAGAAATATTCACCAGTACTCCAAACTGAAACTCCATGGAAACGGGTATCGAGCGGGAAAGCGGTCACGTGGTCGTTCTCCTATGCTCTCGACAGATTAAGAGTCCTCAGCACGCTCGACAAAAGTTGGCTCCCTAAACAAACGTAGAAAAAAATTGACATAAGTAGCTTTTCAAAGTAAAAATTATATTGTCTAAAAAATTCCATCACAATTTCTAGCAAGAACACCTGGTTTCAACACTAGTGGATCCCATTGAGTATGAATTCCGACATGTTTTTATAATGAATACCGAACTACGTTTATATGGACTGTCGAGCGTCCTGGACGTCTATCATGAGACGGCCGCGACATACTCTCGATTTTTCTCGCACTATACCTCTTGTTCTAAGTGGTCTAATAAGACAGAGATGGATAATCGAATTTAAACTTTCGTGAGACATGTTAAAATAAAACTTCTAATCACACGGTTCAACTCACGTATTCAATGTCACTCCGGGCGACATGTTTCGAACTCTTCGGGAGTTCTTCTTCAGGATGCGTGTTCTTGCGGCGGTGTCGCTCGTAACACTGCCCGCGCCCGCTCCTCACGTCGAGCGGTGCGTGTCGAGTTCGAAACATGTCGCCCGGAGTGACATTGAATACAGGTCGACACATGTAAAAAGAACCCTAGCGGCCATACATTTTATATGGCCGCCAGGGCTCTTTTTACGTGTGTCGATCTGTACGTGAGTTGAACCGTGTGATTAAGAGAGATGGATAGTTCAAGAAAAAATGAGAGAGCTCGCGCGCCGCCCCGTGATAGCCGTGCTGGAGACAAACCACCACCACAAGAGGAAACGCATCGCGAGGGCTATCCACAGCAAATATACATACATATCGCAGTGAAATGGCCAAAACAGAGATTTGAACAAATCCCTAAGGGATATGATCAAATCACGCAGGATGTTAAAATGGCGAATCCACTTTATCATTTACCTAATACAAATCAGTCATTTGAACGAATCTCTGAATCTGTTTAGTGAAATTACGAAATCGGACAAAAAAGACAACTCGTTTTTTCATTTCACTAGATTTGTTTAGTGATTTGATAAATCCCTGAAACGCGTCAGTGAGTTGACGAAACTAACTCGCAGATATTGGCTCCTAAATCATTAGTCATTTAAACGGTTCTGGGACTTAAACTCGGATGGCGGATAGGTTAGAAGATGGTGGCGGAAGCTCTGCTCCCGCCACCGTCTTTGTGGTAATGTTTTTTATAAAAGTTGGGAAAAAACTTAATCGCGCCCCCTCTGCGAGTTAGTTTCGTCAACTCACTGACGCGTTTCAGGGATTTTATCAAATCACTAAACAAGTCTAGTGAAATGAAAAAACGAGTTGCCTTTTTTGTCCAATTTCGTCATTTCACTAAACAGATTCAGAGATTTGATCAAATTACTGATTTGTATTAGGCAAATGATAAAATGGATTCGCCATTTTCATCCTGCGTGATTTGATCGTATCCCTTAGAGATTAGATCAAATCTCTGTTTAGACTATTTCCCTGCAACATTACACATCATTAAACCACTATCACTCTGTAAAGAGGCAACGACAGAAGAGAGATTTAATACCTGGCCTCGTATCATGGTCGGCTTTATCACGCATTAAGTGCCAAGATAAAGCGTCCGTCACTGGCTGACACCATTCGATAGAACGAGACTGACGCTCTATCTTGCCATTTATCGCGTGATAAGGCCTACCACGATACGGGGCCTGTATGAAATACTGAGGAACAGCTTAGGGGTGAATGCGTTACTTTTCGGACGAGTATTTAAGACAGTCCAACTGGCAACAGTTACGGCAAATGCTCGTTCGAAAAAGAGTAGGTTGCATTTATTCAATTTCACAGAATTGTTAACCCGCCTCAGACAAATATTTACCCTACAGATTTGAACTTGTATATAGGTTTAAAATCTCTTATCATTTTATGATATCCGCATACTTAAGTGACATTTTATTCGAATTAATATTTTTTTCTGAAAACGGAACGATAAGCATCATTTAGATTTAGAAATTTTATGTTTTGTCTTTAGCAGGTCGATCACCTACCGCATTGTATGTAGGTACTCGTACGTTAGGTAGATCTAAATTTAAAGAAAGAAAGAAAGAAAGAAAAGCATTTATTTGTGACTAACACGTAGGTAACAAAAATTACAAAAATAGGACGAACACTGTTTGTCTCAAAAATGTAAAAAAAAACTTTATTTTGTAAGATACACTTTGTCTATAATCTAAGGCGATGGAGCCACCCGGTAGGCAAAAAAAAATGCCTGTGTTGGATGGCGCCGCTCTTCCTATAGGTTACATAATTTTGTGTTATGCTTTATGCTTAACCAACTAACTAAATAAGTATATAATTTAATATACTAGCTAAAATTAGTTTACAGTAGTTACATTTTGTTCTATTCTATTATATGGCTAGAACTCTCATTACATGGTTAAGGTTCCAAAATTAAAGTGTTGGTTATGATTAATTTAATAAAATGAAGCATGTAGTTCATGGAACCAAGCGAGTGTTAATAAGAATGAAAGAAAAATAAGTAAATAAAATTAAAATAAATCCATTCACGAAAGACAATTGCAGTTAATCAAAATCAAGATGTGTCTCTCTCTCTCTCTCTCTCTCTCTCTCTGAAAAATCTCTCTAAAATTTCTGTCTCATCATAAGTTATGGTCCTAAGCCAATTTGTAAATGTTCTTTTTATGTAGAAAACTGAGAGGTAGATTTACCTTACGCGCGTAAAAAAACGTTAGGTACGTGACTATGACTACCCCTCTGATAGAATAGACATTGTCTGACTTTGATATTAAAGCTGACATTTAGATCTGGGGACCGATTTTTCACTTTCGAGCGCTCGACTCTTTCACTCGAAAACTGTCAAAAATATGAAATGCAATTTTCAAATAGCTATAGAAAATTGAAAAACGAGTGGTATTGTCCACCCGTATTAAAAGAACTCGTAGAAAGTAGGTGCCTGCTATTTTGACTCTACGAGTACAAACGTAATTACTTTTATTATGCTTTTATTTGATTTTCGAGTTGTTACAATGCGTTACGTGATCGACCCGCAGGGTAAATTATTATTTTATAATTTTTTTGTGAATCCAGATAATATAAAATAAAGTATAATAATGATTTTTGATAAAAACATCGCGAGTTCGCATATAATTATTTGACGCCCGAGTCGAAGGTCAGGGCGCTAAATATACGATAAAACACTTAATTTATTACCGGCGGTAGATACAATATTTGATGTTTGCCCCTGGCCAGGTAGATTGCCAGGTCAGGTAATTGCTACTTTGCGGCCAGGCGTAACGTAAAATTGTAAAGTACTGAAAGTGTTTTTAAAACGTCCTTCTTTTCTTTTCAGTTTGAGAAGTTTTACCTTATCTTGGATGAGAATGACAAGATCCGTTTCGTTGCACAAAACGGTAACGTTTTCAACTATAAGATTGAGATTGAAGAGTGCAGGTAAGATATGGTTTCTTTTATAAGAGAGAGAGAGAGAATATATTATGTCATTCTCATGGAAAAGGTGACTTATTCTGGCTGGTGCTGCCATTTTTAACGATGACCAAAAACAAAAGCCTGAAATTGATGCTTGATTAGCGGCATAATAATGGCAAAAGCGCCAACGACAATAACGTACCTTTTCCTTAAGTATGACACATATATGCGATATTACATATACAATATACAAGGCTGTATATATGTGGCCGCGCTTGGAACCGCTTCGATTGTGGCAGTGACACAGCAAAGTTGAGGTTATTATGAGTTGCACCAACGATTTCAGACCGGTCAACGTTAAACATGGCCGGTAGATATCATCATCATCATATCAGCCGAAAGACGTCCACTGCTGGACATAGGCCTCCCCCAAAGAGTGCCAAAGTGACCGGTCCTGCGCCTTCCGCATCCAGCGGACTCCGGCAACCTTTCAAAGTCAAAGTCAAAATCTTTTGCAAATACAATTTAAATTACAATAAAAAGTAATGTTAAAATAAATTAAATTAAATTAAATTCATTCACATTACATCAAAAATAATAAAATCATAGAATAGTAAGTCAATAAAACATTAAAAAGCGACTTCTCCAAAATTAATTAAAAATAATCAATAATAACAATGTCCAGTTAATTTAGAGCATTGGCAAAATATTCGTCAATGGAGTAGTTTGCCGCAACTTGGTCGCCACTCGAGAACCTTTCCACCCCAACGGCCATCGGTTCTACGTGCTTTGTGCCCCGCCCACTGCCACTTAAGTTTAGCGATTCAATTCATTTATTGCATACATGTTGTTAAGATTACACTAAGCTTATGTATCAAACATTATTCGGAGGGCTATATCGGTTACCTCGATAGATATCATTCAATATAAACTCGTCAAACTTTCCATATATTCCGATTTTAACGAACACCACTTACAATTACAGATGGTTTGTTGCAACCCGCCCGAAATGAGTAAACCTGTCTGTAATCCTTCCTTTTCCCAAGCTAAAATTTTTGTTTCGCAAGTCCATACTAAATGCTGACCTACATAGGGGTCGGCGGGAGAGGAGCGGTCATAAAACGAGAGGTGGCTCCTTTCTCTCGCTTCCGCTCCAAGTCGTGGCCGAGCCGAAACTTTGTTATTGTTAGTTAAATGCTCGCGGAAGCAAGTGTGCGAAACAAATTGCATAGAATCAGAAATAAAGGACAAAAATTATCCCTACTTCAACATCATGCATATGCCGACAGCGCGCACTGTGTCACGCCGGAACTCGCCGCTGATACGCGATCTCTTACAACTCTACGTGCTCTTGCCATCAGCACCGGAGTGTGACATACTTGCGAGGCGATGGATGTATGTGTGCGGTGAATGTCTGTGCTACTGTGACAGACACTTAAGTGTACTGTGTTCTTTAAATCTCGTCTCATGAGGCATTGGTTTTACTGTAATGTCATGTTAACATGGTTTTAAACATATTAATAAATAAATTATTCGAATTTGAATATATTTATTTCAGCACACCCGGGCCGATTACTGAATCATCAGCGTTAGACGAAAACCAACTGGAGGAACAACGGGTAGATTGCTATGAAACGAGAAGACCCTTACAGTTTCCCGTACTCTCGCTAGATGGCACAAAGTTGGAATCCGTAGCGCCCAAGGATGGAGTGCCTTTAAGCTGCTCTGCTAAAGTAATCGCTTCATAGTTTGTCGTCTTCGTGTAGGTAGATAACATTTACGTCACACCTGGCCATAATGCGAGTTGTACTCGCTGCGCGTACGAGAAAACGCGCATTGTGGCCAGATGAAGACGTAAAATTTTGTACTCAACACGGGCGGTAATTCGTAAAGCCCCAGAGCGCATATTTATGGCCCTCACCTTCGGTTCGGGCCACAAAAACCTGCGATCTGGGGCATTCACGAATTCACCGCCCACGCGCCCTAATAGTTACGTAATGTACTAATGCATAATACTGTATGGTCACGCCACATATTTTTGTCCAGGGGGTAACTGTGTAACTTTTCAAACGAGCGCTAGGACGACTCAACTGTCATTTTCCTATTAAAAAAAATGACATCCAGATCTACGCGAACGTACGTGCGAAACGCTTCGCAACCAACCAGCTGCAGGTCGATCACGTAACGTTTTGAACGCGCGTTAATGTAGATCAAACTTTCATTTTTCCATATGAAATGCCTGCTGGCCTACACAGGCGTTAAATCTTTTAAACCAAGTCACAGACGTTCCCAACTTTTGACATGTCTCGGGCAAAATTCAACGATTTACAAATCAGAAAGACATAACTTAAATATTGTGGTTAGCATACCATGTGGAATTAATGTGTGTGGTATTAAATTACTTATTTAATGTTCCTGAAACTTACGAGATAAGTGAATGCAGATTTTCTTGCCTAGGATTTAACAGGCGCATTGGCATTAGGCTAGTAATTACTATTATTCCATGAGTTGTTTTTGGGAATGTTTTTGAAATGTTTATCTCTTCTTTATGTATAATAATAGTAAATATGTGAAAAATGCAATAAATATTCAAAAATATATCGTTTTCATTATTTGATGCCTATTTATAATCAAAGCCACCGGGGTTTAGGCCCAATAAACTTCACAAGATTTTCAAAATATAATTCCAAGATAATACCTATCTCTAAAATCCCCAATCAAAGCCACGATTTTTTAACGTCTTTAATGGAGTTATGAATTGAGATTTTTAGAGATTTTCAGAGACTGGGGTCAATGGAAACGATTTTGAGATAAAAGGCTATCATGTCCTCATTTTTAATAGAATCTATTCGGTAATGTAAATTGTCACTTTGACTCCGTGGTTATTTTGACATTTATCTTATTATGTTATTCATTTTGTGAATTCTTTTATTTTGATATTATATCCTTTGCTTGTTTATTAAAGTTGTCATATCTTTATAAATCATGTAATCGTGACGTAGCACTCGGAAATGTTTGCATGCCTGCATGCAGGCTGAATACATGGAACTGTATTTTAATTTATAAGACCTATTTTTACCTACTGTATTGCAGCAGATAAACGATTTGATTGATTGATTGATAAATGTTTTCAGCCCTAGCTAGGGCTGGGCTATTTGGCCATGTAACAACAATGGTAAAGTAACCTCAGTGTGGTACGTTTTAGTAAGAATAAGCATTACAGAAAAAATCGGAAATAGTTTCAAATTACCCTGAGCCTAGGTCAGATGATAAATCGGCCGGTACCACATTTTAAAGACGAAGTAAGTTAAGGGTCCGAGTCCGAGTGCTCAAGACTGCTGGCCCATTACCTACTTGACTTTTGAAATTTTAATCATATCAATAAAGATAAATAAAAATTATAAAGTAAATAATAGTACATTATTGCCGTGGCCGGGAAGGAGGCAATTGCAGGCTGAGTATTTGTTTAAACGGACGAGCTTGCGAGTCCGTTTAATTATAATACGAAGCCTGCAATTGCCATTCCGGCTGAGGCCAATATAGTGCTTTTCTCAAAAATGGGGGAACAAATAATTTTTTGTCTAGAATTTCATTTTGGGTACAAGCTTTTATTGCCGACTGTACTTTTCTATATACGATCATCAACGACGATTGAGACGATTCTAACGAGCCCAAACTCAACGAGGTTACGTCGGTTAAGTACTGAATTCTCATGGCCACCTTCTGTCTCCATCATCAGATCAGCTCGATGGTACCATAATATTGAATTGTCATCCAAACTATACTTATACCCAAAATTTCAGCTCAATCGGTCACCAGGAAGTGGGTCAAATTTAACTCGCAAGATTTGTCCCATACTAACATACATACATACCGGGCAAGTTAAATAAAAGCCCGTAAAAATATAAAATTTATATAAACTTTAAATATCGTTGCTCAACGTGAAAATATTTCCCGCCGATATATTTTTTAAACAGAATCGCAAGTGTATTTTTCCACCAAAAAAACGCAAACTATTTGAGACATACAAAAATATCGTGTTTGCAACAGAAAAATACGAGTTGAATTGGCTGAATACGAGCTGTGCCGTCTTGCCTATGCCAGTTTCTACTTTTAAAAAAATTTGGTACTCGACAAATAAAGGAATTTATATATAACATTGCAATGTTTTTTATTTTTAACCGACTTCAAAAAAAAGGAGGAGGTTCTAAATTCGGTTGTATTTTTTTTTTTTTTTTTTCAATGTTTGTTACCTCAGAACTCCGTCATTGATGAACCGATTCGGAAAATTTTTTTTTTGTTCGTATGTATATACTTCCAGGTGGGTCCCATTTTTTTCAAAATTCAGTTAGATGATGGGATCCATGAGGAATTGAGGGGACTCCTCAATTTTATAAGGCACGCGTGTAGTGATTTTGGTATTTTCTGTTATAACTCGTGTATTTACATCCGGAATCATAAATTTAGTGGCGAGGAATTGATGATGAAGACCACAGATGACTTATCGATTTCCTCAATTATGTACTTAAAAGTGCAAAAGTACGTCACAGGTTCTGATAAGATTCCGTTGAAATAGGAACTAATGAAGTGCCATTGGTGATGATCTTGGGGAATCGATGGAAGTCCTCAAATATTATCGGCCCACATACAGCGATTCGGTTTTTTTCTATAGTAATCAACGCATTTGCTATCGGAAATCAGTTCATGTGGTAAATTGTAAAAAATAGGAAATGCAGTGCTCGTGGCTTGGCGGAGTACTAAATTGAAGTCGGTTAAAACTTTGTTTTTAAAGTAAATTATTTAATTTAGATCTGACCTTAAACTATACACTTTACCTTCCAATGTGTAGCGAGTTATGTTCACTTTGCAGGCCATTTTTGAGAAAAGATAATTAAAGCGTGTCTATTATTCGCATTTTGGTGTCGAGCATTGTGACGTTTAGTTGTTAAAGCCTGTCAATGAATGGTGCGGCCTAGGCGGCGGTCAATAGTAAACTAGACATATCTGTCCTCTAATAACGCCACCGCAGGCCGCGCCAGTGTGATTCAGGCTTAACTTATACAGCGCCAATGACGACAGATGCACTTTTCGCTACATAAATGGACATTAGTTGCAGGAAACATAGCGTGGCTAGGAATGGGTTAGGTAATTTATACGAAATTTAAACTACCAAAATTAAATGTCTGGTTACATAATGAGATACTGTGAGGCGATGGATGCTAGATTGGAGGATTAACCTCGAAATAGGTTTGTATTTTTCAGCTTTATTATTAAATGAAGGTACCTACTTACGCTCTTTTTATTGTACACAAAATAAACATAATTATTTACTCAATCCTTTATTTCAGATAAATGAAAGCCGAAACATTATTGAATGCTAGTTTTACATAACTGCCCAACGGAATGAAGTGTAGTTATTAATTATATTGAACAGGGTCGCATGAAGAACCGACTCCCTTTATGTTGACAAACTCCAGACTCTTCTTATCTTGAGACAACACGATGAATGGGTACTGGTAGGATTTCTGAACGCACTTTATTTTATTCCTGTACTCTCTAGGAAGCATTTTGTTGGCACTGAAATAAAAAACACATTTGAGAGCTAAGGCACAGCGAAACGTAATCTCGTTCATAATCAGAGCAGCCCAACTGGGAAAGTATCACCTTACAGAACACCGTAGCTATAAGAACGCCTTTATTAGCTTGAGAGGTATGTGGTGTTCAGTTACTGGGGCTTAAAATTAAAATCTTAGGGCACGAGACAATCAAGGAGCGTTAATTTTTTACTGTACGGGTATTTTCGCGAGAAGAGATGCATCGTTAGTGACGTCACCGAGTATAAGTTAAAAATGTTCCACTTTGTAACTAAAATTAACCATACAATTTGTATGACAAATACAAGTTACAAAATGGAACACTTTTAACTAATACTTGGTGACGTCACTAACGATGCATCTCTTCTCGTGAAAATGCCCTAAACTTTGGTACAGACATGCTCCTCAAATAGATTGAAAACTCTTGGAAAATTGCACTAAAGGAAAATTTGAAGTATTCCTTAATTGACGTAGGGTAAACTACATTCAATAACTGGCCACCTCATACTAAAAGGGAACTCTTTTCACCTATAATAGAATTATTTTTTGGTATAAGGTGTTAATCGCATCAGAAATGAGGCTATCCGCAGCAGAACCAAGGTAACCGGTATAGCCCTCCGAATCGTTAAACCTGCCGGTGGGGCACAGCACATTTCACGTAGAAGCGATAGCCGTTGGGGTTGAAGCCTATGACAACTGTCATCTCGGTACAATTTTGAGTTTTAAGGTTATAAATTGTACGGAGATGACAGCTGTCATAGGGATCAAGGTTCCCCGGGCCCACTATAAATGTCACTTTTTATATAGAAAAACGACAGTTAAATTGTCCTAACGCGCATTTGGAACGTTACGCGATTACTCTTCTTTTTTTTGAACCTGACTATTCTGAAACTCAGCTAGGCCCGACTTGCGTCGGACTGACGCGCTTACCCTTCGGCACGGCTATCACAAGACGGCGCGAGCTCTTTCGATTTTTCTCGTCTCAATTTTTTTCTGATAAGATACAGACGGATAGTGCGAGAAAAATCAAAAGAGCTCGCGGGCCGTAAGTATTGTCAGCACAATTCTCAACCGATTGTCGTGAAGTGTTGTTAGCTGGTTCGATAATGATATGCAATTTTTGCGACGATTCAGTTTTGCGCATAAAAAATAACTAACTATCATACAGACTAGCGAGTTTCACACCTCACGGAGCCACTGGTGTATAATTAGTTAGACCTGTAAAACTCAAGAAAAGTCAACCGGGGCAAATGCATCTATAGGGTAAATGCGTCTTTTGAAGATATCTCTGAAAATGAACAATTTAGAACTATTACAATCGTCCTAATTGAAAGTTTGGTAACCATACTTTGAACATCGAGGGCTGTAATAGTTCTAAAATGTTGCGTTTCGAAGATATCTTTAAAAGACCCATTTACCCCATTTGCCCCGGTTAACCTAACCTGTTTTTTTATCTTTTAAAAACTTCGTTGGCTTTGCTCGCGCTTCATAAAAATGCATAAACTTACTGCGGTTGGCACTCCTGGACCGGAATCGACATGCCGTACACGCCGGGAATATACAACGTGTAGCGAATCTTGTCATCCGCGTCTCTGATCATAGTGATATCGCTGACCTGAAAAAAAAAACCACAGTCGTATGTTTGCTCGGCTTGAAATTCAAGTTTTGTTTGGGTCATCCTCCTATAGCGTTACCCCCGGATGTGCCATAAAGAAGCCCCTGGACTGGACTGGAGACAGGGTCCCCTGTGACACCTAATCCCGAGATTTGGCACAGGCACTAGTTTTAACGGATGCGAGCTTCCAACCCGGAGGAAAAACTACTCCTTATTGAGCAGCGATTGACAGAACCATAGAAGTCTAAGTAGCGCCGCCAAATGGCCCCACAGAATGGGTACCCTTGCCATTATGCGGGGGTGGGGGCGGGGTGTCAAAACGATACCAGCCAGCCGTTTAGTTCGAGCATCCGCATACTGGGATAAAAGACCGTGTTTGGGTGGATTTTTTTTTTTTTTGTAAGAAGCTCGCATTCTATGGTATTTTCGTTCGCTGTTATTGGGATAAGACCAGTCTTCTCAAGATTCCTTCATCGAAAACTAGTTGCTCATTGGTACTAGCCGGGATTCGAACCCACGACCGCCGCTTGACAGCCGCATGCATGAAACACTAGGCTACTGTAGCTTTTGTATGGGCCGCGCACCAGCCCACATGTTATACTAGCTGTAGTGTATTGCTATCCTTATCTCGTGCGCATACGTCACGTCACGATGACCGGAGTGGGGGGCAGTAGTTGTCCGACCGTTGCCGGGAGTGGTGGTGTGCTGTCGAGCCAAGGAACGTGTAAATAGCAACACCGGTATACCTATAGAACGTGCAAATAAGTGAACACTACACTAGCTTCCGCCCGCGACTTCGTCTGCGTGGACCCAGGAACTATCTTCGTGTCCAAATCGGCTGAACCGTTAAAGCGTGATTGAGTAAAATACATCTAAATATCCAAACATCTAAACATCCAAACATTCGCATTTATAATTATTAGTAGGATTGTCTTAAGTGTTTTCTGGGGGACTTTCACAGTGGTTCCGGTTAATGTACGGCCCGATAATCCGCGTCCAACTGTCTTAAATAAATAAATAAATAAATAAATATAAGGGGACAATCTTATACAAATCGACCTAGTCCCATAGTAAGCTTAGTAAGGCTTGTGTTATGGGTACTAGACGACGATATATATAATAGATATAAATACTTAAATACATAGAAAATATCCATGACTCAGAAACAAATATTCATGCTCATCACACAAATTTTTGCCCTTACCGGGATTCGAACACAGGACCTCTTGCTTCGTAGGCAGGGTCACTACCAACTAGGCTAAAGCGGTTGTCTTTCTCTCTCTCTTTTAGCATGAGTTAAAATGAAACAGAGATATAGCGGACGCAGATCCCAAACGCGCGTCTGACGACACTACAGCGGATGTATAGGATATCTTACATTCTATTTTTGACACATGTCAACTCCCATATAACAAATTTCAATTCATGCGCATGACCTATCGACATAACATTTGTTTATCATAATTCTTTAGTATTTTATGACAATAATGCACCATGAAAACAGTTACGTACGATGTCTCTTTTATATTTAGTGTCGGGGCGTAATCATTCGTTCAGATGATACTTCCGTAAGTACACAGGAATCGATAAAATTGATGAATTTATAAGCGAAATACATGATGATATGAATAAAAGATTGAAACAAAAGACATATAACAAAACTAGTTTACTCTAAAGTCTAGAATAAAATCGATTCGATTTTCAATTCTTTATTCGTTAATAAACGCTAAGTATGACAAGCGATACGTCTACCACCTCATCACTATCAACGTCAATGTGAAATCACCAGTCAAAATCCCCTGTATTGTTTTTGTAGCCATGCTAAAGGTCTCCTTGTGTAAACGCTTTAACCCCGCCTGACCGCTGACCGCTGCTAGGGTCATTTCCTACCTTACCACCGTTGGACCCTGGCACCCATTTACCCAAAATCTGACCTTCGCGGCCGCTTAACTTTTTTTGTGTAATGCTTTTACATGCATAACTTGCTTAATTGTCGTACTTGTACGTAGTGTTTATAAAAACTTTTTTTGTTACAAAATGAACACGTGGGGCATTTTGTTAACAAACAAAACGAATGTACAAAAACATATACAATTCAAAATTCAATTAAAAAAAAATACTCTTAGCCCGAGGGTCCAAGGGTGGAAATGATCCCACTAGCACGCCAAAAGAAATTGACGGTTCATGTGCCGAACACCCTGTATTTAATGGAGGTTTTAACTACTTACTAATTTAATATGAGTTCTGCAGATGTTTTTCCCGTCCCGATTCCCAGTCTCGTGATATGGGGGTTGAAAATCAAATTTACCAATCTGAAAAAGAACAGCAGTCAAGTAGGCAAAGATAAATTATGAAACTAAATATTGATTTGTATGCAAGTAAGAAATATTAATTGACACACATCAAATGGAAATCGACTCAATAAATCATCATGTCAGTCGAAAGACGTCCACTTCTGCACATAGGCCAGTTTCTAAAAATGCCAAAGTGACTGGTTCTGCGCCACCAGCAACCAGCGGACTTTTGCAATCAATACCTGGTCACCAGTGTACTTTGGGGGCCAACCCATCTGGCGCCTGCTTAATGAATATTAATATAATATTTTATTCAGTTTCGTCAGCTGGGTGTCTCCAGCGGTTTTAAACGCTCGGTTCTCTAAAGTCATCATCTGACGAGCATCACCGTAAAAGTGAGACAAAACGCCATAACTTTGATGAAATAAAACTCAACGCCGGTACTTAAACGCGGTATTAGGTAATATAAGTGTTTAACAAAAGTTCATTCTGGTCAACATTTATTTTGAAATTATTTTTATTTAAAAATCACCGTAAAATATTCACCCGGTAGTATCAAGTTAAGGCGAATACTGGTTTTAGTTGAAATGCCGTCCATCTGACTCGGCCCTTATTCTGGAAATTTGGAATAATGTGTTCATATTTGTATAGACACAATCCTAGTAAAGTATACTCACACTGTCGTTGTATAACTTTTGTAGTTCTTCGACCGAGGGGTAGCCATTGCCAGTGAGCTTTTGAGTGCAATAGTTTTTGGAAAGAAGTTCCTTGTCACACTCTTGAGCCCATGGATCCTTTAAGTCAGCCTCAGTAGACGGTTTTCCCGATACTTTTCCTTGGAAACTGAGCAGACAAACCACCTGAAAGTAAAATGTAGGTAAATCACAAAATAAATCGTTATCATCAATCAGATCATTCGTAGGACGTACTATATATCGGACACGATATTATTATTTTTAGAAGCTTTGTTTAACCAGTACTCCGTATTCATAAACGTACTACAAGCCTGTTTTAACTAAAATGGCGTTAAAATTGTCACTTTGACATTTGTGTTCGTAAGAAAGGGACAAAGCACATTTTATTTAGCAGAGACATTTTAAGTTTTATGAATAAGGGGGTATGTCTCTAAATATAATATTGAGTACGTTAGTATATATATTTATATAGTCCCTCAAAACTTGCATTAGTTGCGCATACTAATGTAAGTTCGGTGACAAAGCAATAGTACCTAAGCATAGCACCGCCGAGCTAATGAACTCACAACTTGTATCAAAATTTCTAATTCGTTAATAATCTATAAAAGCTTAATCAGACAAAATTTCAGACATCAAATAAAATATCACAATTGCTGACAATATAATTATTTATAATATTGTCAGCAATCGTATCGCTGCTGGCGTGATTGCTTTATATACCCATGCCGAATCACAGTTTTCTAGTAGTAATGGTTACTGAGCTAAGCCGAAGACGGACGGACAGACGGACATGGCGAAACTATAAGGGTTCCTTGTTGACTACGGTACCTTAAAAAGACAATGCATGCTTCATTTAAATCTACACAATTACTTCCATGTGGAAAGTTTGTCGGATTCCTGAATAAAGCATCTTAGAATAACATTTAAAAAAGAAATCATCAAAAGAACCGGTATCATAAATTAATGTTTTTCAAAACCGTATTTTTCCTGGAGTAGATGGGGACAGAAGGGTGGTCATCGCTCCTTCTAGACTTCACAAGATAAATCGAGTTTCGATACAAACAACCGCACAGTAAGGCCTGATTCAATTATTTAAGCACCTATGTACAAAGGGTGGACTTACTACCACAAGACTTTCTCTACCAGTCAAACATAGAGCCAAACATGAAACTTAGGGTGCAATATTAGCTGGAAAAAAGATAAAATACAGCGAAAACATAGATTCTAGACACACAATTAAATGTAGTTGCAAATAGAATGCATGACTTCACCAGTTATTTAGACTTTAGTAGTTTAGTTATATAACTCACCATAGCTACGGTCGAGATAATCAAAGGTTCAATGTTGGAGAATCATGTTTTATTTTCGCAAAAAATAAGGATGAAAAAACTTAGCAAGATGGTAAATTATCTCGAACTAAGTAAAATTATCTTTATACAAGAACTTCTTCTTTAGATTTACAGAGATAGTGGGGCAGAGTGCTCTAACAAATTTTTCCTATCAAAAACTTAAAGATATGGACCTAGCAAGTATCTGAAAAAAAATTGGTGCTTTTGTCCAGCGTGTCCACATTATAACCTGAAACTGCCCTACTAAGAATCTTAATCCAAGACGACAGTGTAGAGTAGATTATATGCTCGGTTAACTTATAATGTAAAAATATAAAAAAACTCACGAAAAATAACGTAAACGGTACGAAGTCCATTTTATACGATTATTCTTCGATGGCTGGTGGGAGAGTTGGACGAAGGATTGGCGAATGAATTTGCGTGCCAGTTCCTCCACATTTATAGCTTGTGTTTTCCTCTGTAACCACAGCTTAAGGCCTCCACCCACCGGACGCGTGTGCTGCGCGGCGCGTGTGCTGCGCGGCACACGCGCAAGTTGTAAAGCATTGAAACTACACTTCAAACACACATCGAACGCGGCACACGCGCAGCACCCGCGCAGCTGCAGCGCAGCACCCGCACGGCACACGCGCAGCACCCGCGCAGCTGCAGCGCAGCACACGCGCAAGTTGTAAAGCATTGAAACTACACTTCAAACACACATCGAACGCGGCACACGCGCAGCACCCGCGCAGCTGCAGCGCAGCACACGCGCAAGTTGTAAAGCATTGAAACTACACTTCAAACACACATCGAACGCGGCACACGCGCAGCACCCGCGCAGCTGCAGCGCAGCACACGCGCAGCACATGCGTCCGGTGGGTGGAGGCCTTTATATATAGTGGTCAATAGATGACATATATTGTTTACTTCAATTTCAAGTTACATAAAATGTCAATGAATTGGGCCAGTGTCGAACACTGGGATGGTTGCCCTCATACAAAAACGGTTGCTGTATCATCCCTGTTACAGATACATTGTTACGATTTAAGTCATGTCCTAAAACTATTAAATAAATACTACAAACCGATAATAGTACATTACGTAACTAGGGCGGTGAATTCGTGAATGCCCCAGATCGCAGGTGTTTAAATATGCGCTCTGGGGCTTTACGAATTACCGCCCGTGTTGAGTACAAAATTTTATGTCTTCACCTGGCCACAATGCGAGTTTTCCCGTACGCGCAGCGTGCAGTAAAACTCGCATTATGGCCAGGTGTGACGTAAAAAAATATGTGATTAAGGTTCATAAATACAGTACAGTATATTATTATTATACAATATTTGTTAACTAATTTACCTGTGTAGACACACTGGCACCGTGCGACCTCCAACGGACTACTTCTAAAGCGAGTGCAGTGGCGGAAAATGACAAAAATCCGAAACGCATTTAATATAGAGACCTCGGCAGAAAGTACAACTTTGTACCTTTTGGCGTCGAGACCCTCGGTCCATGTCCCAGTGCGCAAAAGTTATTTGCAGAAATCGCGAAACGTCTGGTTGACGTAACAGGTGACCGAAGAGCTGGCAGCTTTCTCGCTCAACGCATCAGCATTGCAATTCAGCGAGGAAATGCCGCCAGCATCCTCGGTACAACGCCTCGAGGGCCTTTTTTAGGGTTCCGTAGCCAAATGGCAAAAAACGGAACCCTTATAGATTCGTCATGTCTGTCTGTCTGTCTGTCTGTCTGTCTGTCTGTCCGTCAGTATGTCACAGGCATTTTACTCTAAAACCATAAGGTGTATTTGAATAAAAAATTGAGGATAGGGTGTATTTTGTTAACCGCTACATAGTTTTGTAATGAAATTACTAAAAAAGTTTTTTTTTAGGGGTGCAATAAAACTGAAAGTCAAAAATTATTTTTTCATTGCAAGCCCACTTGTGGAACATCAATCGACAGGCCTTTCAAAATAAATATAAGGTTTCTAAGCAATTTTTTGGATTAAGTGAATAGAGTCGGAGATAATCGCCCCGAAAGTGACTAAAATTGTGTCCCCCCCCCCTCTAATTTTTGAACCGTGTATTTTAAAAATATGAAAAAAATCATGCTCATAGAGATTATAAAATTCTACCAGCGAAATTTGTTTTTAACAAGATCGGTTCAAAGGTTTTCGAGATATTTATAAAAAACTGCGTTGCTTAATGAAAAGGACGTAAGTGCCATAAGTTTTCAGTAACGATATGACCTTTTTCATGTCAGACCCATCATACCCCTAGCAATACCCCTGGGTGTAGGGTGGGACTGAACCATACCACCGTAGTGCTGTGCACTATATTATGCTTTATAATATCTATCCCAAAAGTCCTATTACCGTTATCAGTATCACGCAGTGTAGTTGAAAAAGTTACTACCGTTATCTGTACCAGTAGGTAACCTTTGATTTATAATACAGAACTAGCTGCACAATGTCAAAAAAATATGCCAAGAAATGTGCCCCAGAACATGAAAGAAGAATACTCTGGACAGGCTATGGTAATAATAATACCACGTGCGAGCGAGCTGGTAGCATACAAATCTCTATAAGTGTGGCAGAAAGGGGAATATCATTCATTGTCCTTGTCATAGTTCCACTTTTTTTTTATTTGCAACAACTGATTTAGTATGAAGTTGTGCCACACAAACCATTACCCGTCCCGTAGTAAGTTGTTTATGACAAGTCATCTGCCATTTTAGGACCGGTTCTTAATTTAGCTGCATAAGAGCTTTTCCGTCCCTCACCGTGGCAACACGTACAGCCCGTCCATAGTATTCTAGGTTCATGGCCCCAGAATGACAGCTCTAGCTACATTTCAGTAGTTGCTAATAGGGTTGACTTATAACCTGCATCAAGATATATGTTTCATAAAAAAAGAACTCAGTGTTTTAGACCTTAAGCACCATATTAGCAAACCAACATCAAAAGATTAAATACTTTTTAGTTTATTGCGACATATAATGTGACTTGACTGCTCACGTCAAAACTTTAGCGTTTAGCGAATGAATGGTCGCGTTATAAATTTTATTTATTTCAACAGAAAGCACAAATACATCTGGTTTCTTTATTTTACAAATGGGGAATAAACAGTTTCAAATATTTGTACAAACATTATATACAAAACAAGTGTTGAGATTTCCGTAAGTACATATAGTACAGCTGACAGAGTCAATAAAAAGAAATCATTTTAGTTTCCTTGAAATAGATTCAGTTTGTTAAATAATTGTGTTTTCGACCTGCCTTTACTTTAAATACTTTCCATTTTGCGATGTAATGTAAGCGTACAGTCAAGTAGCGATCAGCTGTCGATTTTATTAAAACGGTCCTGGGTTTTGAACGTCACTCTCATGATCACCCGACATCTATAAAACGAGTATTACGAGATATAAGGTCAAAAATGAATGATGATGAAAATTGGCAACAATTAGCGCATTTCCAAATGATGTGTTGAGATTGTAGTATAGAATTTTATTATAGTTCATTAATGCTATTAATTACCTTTTGCAAGGTCATGTCTGTCTGTCTGTCTGTCTGTCCGTCCGTATGTCACAGGCATTTTACTCGAAAACTATAGGGTGTATTTGAATAAAATTTTGAAGATAGGTGTATTTTGTTAACCGCTACATAGTTATGTAATGAATTTACAAAAAAGTTTTTTTTAGGCGTGCACTCCATACATAAAATTGGAACTCAAAAAAAAAAATACATGCCCACGTGTGGCACATCAATTGATAGGCCTTCCAAAATAAATATAAGGTTTCTAAGCAAATTTTTTTATTAAGTGAATAGAGTCGGTGATAATCGCCCCGAAAGTCACTAAAATTGTGTCCCCCTCCCCTCTAACTTTTGTACCGTGTATTTCAAAAATATGAAAAATATCATGCAAATTGTTTTGAATAAGATCGGTTCAAAGGTTTTCGAGATATTTCTAAAAAACCGCCTTACTTAAAGAAAAGGATGTAAGTGCTATATGATTTCAGTAAGGATACGACCTTTTTAATAGGCATGGAACCCTGGTTGTGCGTGGTCCGACACGCACTTGGCCGCTTTTTTATTTAAGATTTAACTTAGCTTTAATTTAATTTAGTTAATGTTATAGTAATCATCTTACACATTTATTTTATTATCATACTGTAAAGTTGCTTTTATTATTACTTTAATATACCAAAGACAAAAACATGAATTACTAATACAAATTAATCGTCCTAAAGGTACATTTTAATGAGTTTACGGTTATCTAATTATTATGGTTATGAATTAAGTGTGCATGTGCAATGCACGCTTGACGTACATATTTTTAGAATAATTTGCTCTACTAAATGGTATTATCACGACACTGGCATTGTTTTTGACGTGGACCTCTAATTTTGATGTCATGAAGCAAGCTAAGGGTATCGAAATGAGTGTGAGTAATGTGATTGCATGTTATGACGATTTAGAGATTCATATTAGCCTGTGTATTCATTACCAATTTTAAAATCGAGGTCTCTTAAGAACTTTTTTGTAGTTTCCCAACCCTCCCAACCCCATTTCTTACCAAGTATTTTTTTTATTAAATGTAAAATTGTATTTCTGTTTTTTTTTGTAAGTCCAGCGGTTAAAGTACACTCAAGAAAAAAGATAATAATTAGGAGCTAATTGATTTTGTGTGTGTGTTTTTCGACTTGTAAATGATCTTCAGTTTCTCGCTGACTTATCTGAGTTCGTCTATGTATATGTACGTATATCCCTGTCACATCATTATTCAGAGGAACTAAATAAGAACTTAGGTATGAGGGACAAACACTTACTGATAATATATGTTGATAATGTGTGTGTCAGTGGTATGTATTTCCCTAATTATATTATTAACAACCAACCCAAATGATGTAATTGATGTAATGTAATACAATGATATCACATAGATATAAGGCAAAACGAGTTTCAAACTAAATATCAACATCGATATGAAAACCCCATGTGGTTTAGTTATTCCATTATAAATATAATTACAACTTACATAACAAGTAAACACGTTCTAGGTACCTACCTACAGTCCTACAGTAAAATATTAACACACTAACTTTTGAATTCCTTACGTTCTGTGTGTCCTTAGAGAGCTACGGTAGCCTAGGTGGTTCGAGCATGCGGCTGTCGCGGTGGTCGTGGTTTCCAATCCCGGCTCGTACCAATGAGTTTTTCGGAACTTATGAACGGAATATTTGTTGAATGAAAATATACGCCTCAAACACCTCTCTGGTATACTTAACTCATGTTTTGGTCATTTTGTGGATTGGATCCTTTTCCTTAAACTACGTCCAATATTACAAGCATTTTTTTTTGACAAAGCTTATAAATTACGTGACAGTGTCAGACAGTGTTTTGCCATTACACCACCGGTGTTGCCTACCGTTTCACCTGTCCGTGCATCTCTGCACGGCTATCACGCGACGGCGCGCGAGCTCTCTCGATTTTTCGCGCTCTATCTGTCTCTCTCTTATTAGAACACTTAGAACAAGAGGTATAGTGCGAGTAAAATCGAGAGTATGTCGCGGCCGTCCCATGATAGACGTGATGAACTGATGACTCCATAAAAATGTGTGTTGTGTATACACATATTACCCGCCATTATACTTTATATATGATTTTGGAAATTTTACGTTATCCTTCTCTAAACCTGCAATACTCCGGACGCTCCGGTTGTGGAATGAGCTCCCTGCCTAAGTTTTCGCAGGGGACTATAGCAGGGGTTCTTCAAAAAAAGAGTGTATAAATTCTTAAGGCGCCGTAGGTTCATGGTCTTCTCTCCCTCTCACTGAGCATAAGCGCTCGCAAGCGCGGAATTCATGTGTTTTAATTTAAAATTTTTGGCCGTTTAAATAAATAAAAAAGGGGCCAAGTGCGTGTCGGACCACGCACAACCAGGGTTCCATGCCTATTAAAAAGGTCGTATCCTTACTGAAATCATATAGCACTTACATCCTTTTCTTTAAGTAAGGCGGTTTTTTAGAAATATCTCGAAAACCTTTGAACCGATCTTATTCAAAACAATTTGCATGATATTTTTCATATTTTTGAAATACACGGTACAAAAGTTAGAGGGGAGGGGGACACAATTTTAGTGACTTTCGGGGCGATTATCACCGACTCTATTCACTTAATAAAAAAATTTGCTTAGAAACCTTATATTTATTTTGGAAGGCCTATCAATTGATGTGCCACACGTGGGCATGTATTTTTTTTTTTGAGTTCCAATTTTATGTATGGAGTGCACGCCTAAAAAAAACTTTTTTGTAAATTCATTACATAACTATGTAGCGGTTAACAAAATACACCTATCTTCAAAATTTTATTCAAATACACCCTATAGTTTTCGAGTAAAATGCCTGTGACATACGGACGGACAGACAGACAGACAGACAGACATGACCTTGCAAAAGGTAATTAATAGCATTAATGAACTATAATAAAATTCTATACTACAATCTCAACACATCATTTGGAAATGCGCTAATTGTTGCCAATTTTCATCATCATTCATTTTTGACCTTATATCTCGTAATACTCGTTTTATAGATGTCGGGTGATCATGAGAGTGACGTTCAAAACCCAGGACCGTTTTAATAAAATCGACAGCTGATCGCTCCTTGACTGTACGCTTACATTACATCGCAAAATGGAAAGTATTTAAAGTAAAGGCAGGTCGAAAACACAATTATTTAACAAACTGAATCTATTTCAAGGAAACTAAAATGATTTCTTTTTATTGACTCTGTCAGCTGTACTATATGTACTTACGGAAATCTCAACACTTGTTTTGTATATAATGTTTGTACAAATATTTGAAACTGTTTATTCCCCATTTGTAAAATAAAGAAACCAGATGTATTTGTGCTTTCTGTTGAAATAAATAAAATTTATAACGCGACCATTCATTCGCTAAACGCTAAAGTTTTGACGTGAGCAGTCAAGTCACATTATATGTCGCAATAAACTAAAAAGTATTTAATCTTTTGATGTTGGTTTGCTAATATGGTGCTTAAGGTCTAAAACACTGAGTTCTTTTTTTATGAAACATATATCTTGATGCAGGTTATAAGTCAACCCTATTAGCAACTACTGAAATGTAGCTAGAGCTGTCATTCTGGGGCCATGAACCTAGAATACTATGGACGGGCTGTACGTGTTGCCACGGTGAGGGACGGAAAAGCTCTTATGCAGCTAAATTAAGAACCGGTCCTAAAATGGCAGATGACTTGTCATAAACAACTTACTACGGGACGGGTAATGGTTTGTGTGGCACAACTTCATACTAAATCAGTTGTTGCAAATAAAAAAAAAGTGGAACTATGAAAAGGACAATGAATGATATTCCCCTTTCTGCCACACTTATAGAGATTTGTATGCTACCAGCTCGCTCGCACGTGGTATTATTATTACCATAGCCTGTCCAGAGTATTCTTCTTTCATGTTCTGGGGCACATTTCTTGGCATATTTTTTTGACATTGTGCAGCTAGTTCTATATACTAAATCAAAGGTTACCTACTCGTACAGATAACGGTAGTAACTTTTTCAACTACACTGCGTGATACTGATAACGGTAATAGGACTTTTGGGATAGATATTATAAAGCATAATATAGTGCACAGCACTACGGTGGTATGGTTCAGTCCCACCCTACACCCAGGGGTATTGCTAGGGGTATGATGGGTCTGACATGAAAAAGGTCATATCGTTACTGAAAACTTATGGCACTTACGTCCTTTTCATTAAGCAACGCAGTTTTTTATAAATATCTCGAAAACCTTTGAACCGATCTTGTTGAAAACAAATTTCGCTGGTAGAATTTTATAATCTCTATGAGCATGATTTTTTTCATATTTTTAAAATACACGGTTCAAAAATTAGAGGGGGGGGGACACAATTTTAGTCACTTTCGGGGCGATTATCTCCGACTCTATTCACTTAATCCAAAAAATTGCTTAGAAACCTTATATTTATTTTGAAAGGCCTGTCGATTGATGTTCCACAAGTGGGCTTGCAATGAAAAAATAATTTTTGACTTTCAGTTTTATGTATGGGGTGCACCCCTAAAAAAAAACTTTTTTAGTAATTTCATTACAAAACCTCAATTTTTTATTCAAATACACCTTATGGTTTTAGAGTAAAATGCCTGTGACATACTGACGGACAGACAGACATGACGAATCTAGAAGGGTTCCGTTTTTTGCCATTTGGCTACGGAACCCTAAAAAGGAAACACCGAGTTCTTTCAAACATGTAGCTTTTGTGCATAATTTGTAACAAATATTTTAAGTGTATTTTAGACCCTTTTAAACCTATGTTCGTGTTTTTTTTTATTTAGCGAAAATTGCTTAATCATGTTTCTAAACACTGATCTCCCTGCAAAAGAGCCTCAAGATTACTATTCGTATTTTTTTAAAACCATACTCGTATAAACAGACGCATTATATTGTTCCAAAAACTCTGTTCGCTTAACTTCGCTGAACCTACAGCGACTTAAAGGGTGCATGAAACACCCCTGGAGTTACAAGCGTCCATAGGCTACGGTAACCTCTTACCATCAGATGGGCCGTAAGCTTGTTTGCCACCGACGTGGTAAAAAAAAAACTGTTAGACTTCATAGTAATTCACGCCTCGTTCCTTTGAGCTACGCTCAAGATTCTAACATGGTGTATACTTGTGATTAAATTATTTACATTGTTTATTGGACGTAATATAAATCAATTGTTATTTTATCATACACTATAATTACACGCACACGGTAAACTCGATAGGTAAGTATTTCCTCGTTTGATTTATTCCGTTGTTTGTTTTTGCAGATTCGTCCAAGTTTCTCTTTCCAAAATCAGTATAAGTTGTACAGTTGTTCGTCACTTTTGCTTTATGCTTATTACTTACTGCCATGTATATAATGTTCATTCATCAGACGCTATTGTTACATATAGTAGTCTAGTATAATAGTCTCGGTCCTGTACCATATGAGGGTATTCCGTTTGCTCGTGTTAGGTGTTAAGCCGGGTGCAGACGCGTGTAACGCGTAATGTAATCTAGCGTAATGTAACATGAATTCTGCATTTGGATGGCACTACGAGCATAACATGTAACGCTCGCACTGGCGCTCGGCGTGATCAATCCAAGAATCCACCCAGCGAGCACTCGTAATGTTTGCTCAGATGCCGGCTGTATGAACTTACAGGCCTAGCGAATTCTGTCGGTTTCTGGTGAATTGTTCCATTGTAGTCCCGTTATGAAAGTGTTAGGTTAAGTGCGAACAAAAAGGCGCTCGCAGTCCACGTTGATGCTAAATCACTCGTAATCTTACATTACGCGTTACACGCGTCTGGCCCCGGCTTTAGGTAGGGACATTGTGACAACCCGCGTGATTAGATTGACGCACCCAGGGGGTTAGCATCGGAATCGTTCGTCTTGAGACTCGGCCTTCGACATAGTTGCCATGCATCCTATCCAGAAATGGTTTGATGGTTACAAGAGGTGCTGTGGCTTTTTGGTTGCTTGCAATCAGCTATTTCATACCAACAAATCTTTCAGATTGAGATTAATATTACCTACATTAGGTATGAAGCCAGATATTTACCTTTCCGTTCCTGATTTGTAGCAAAAGACATCGACGACGTCTCGACCTAACGCGATCTAGTTTTAAGCTTTATTAAACGTTATATTTTATAATTATAATATTAACTAAACGTAACTATATCCGTAATTAACCCAATTTAGTAGGTATTTTAGCAATTCTTTACTTTTAACTTCTAGGTATACCTACTTATACTTAATTCATTCAAAACATTTTAGATCTACTTCATTGCATTGCATTAATATTGTTTATTTTTAACCACTACATATGTAAACTATAAACGGTTTATTAAAGCCATTTTTTATCACCAGTCAACGACGGTTGGTATTTTATGAGTAGGTTAGGTTCTTGTGTTTTAGTTCCTGTAGTATTGTGTTTCCAGTAAATACTTATTTCCTGTAAGCTTATGTTCCAGTTAATTTAGTATTTATAATGTTAACCCTTTATTCTAGTAAAGATAGTTCTAGAGTTCTTAGTATTGTGTTCAGCTAGTAGCATTTATAATCAGGATATTGTAGGGCGTTATTCCATTTAAAGGCTTTCTACACGATCAGGACCAACCGCCAACCACCGTGTCCTTGGTCGGATCAACGGTTGGCCGACAGCGTTCCAGACGGTTGGGACCAACCACCGACGCAGCCTGTCGCGAGGGATGCGCTCACGACCAAGGCCGTTGACATCAACCAAATATCGGTTGGTCAACCGCTTTCTACACGGTCCATTTTTATATCAACCCGACCAAGGACACGGTGGTTGGCGGTGTTGGTCCCGATCGTGTAGAAGGCCTATTAGTTAAGGTAATTTAAATTAAGTGCCATGAATTGTTTACTTACGTAGTTTCCAATGAGTTTTATAATTGCTCCGCTCACTTGATTTCGGATTTTAAAAAAGGTGGCCTATATTGCTTCTAATTTTTCATTATCAAGGCAGCTCATACTTCGGTTGGCAACCACAGTTGTCACCATCAGTATAGTGGTTCGCGATATTGGCAACTGTGGTTGCCACAAACAAGTGAGTGGTTATTTAAGAATATAGCTAAATTATTTTAATAGTATACTCGCAATAATGTCAGATTAATAAAATTTACTAGAATAAATAATAAATTTGGCAACAAGGGTTTTTGTTGAGTCTGTTGTCTGTTGTTTTCCGTTGTTTAGGTATTGGCCTAGGCATCAAAGCGGATGTCTAATAAAGTCTTCACTGGGTTTGTTAGTAAAAATAGTCAAAAAATTTCTGAATAAATGTATTGTTTATTTGTTTTCTCTCTCTCTCATTCCTCCCTCCCTCCATAGATTTCAGCAGCTTATAGCGCGATTAGCAGCGATTTTAGGATATTTTCAGAACTTTATAACTTGAAATATTCCTGAGCTTCAGATTCAGTAGAGTAAGTACCTATAGTAGATAGGGTGAAGTAGGCTTTTAATTGTGATAGTAGGGAGGATGTAATAACGGCCAGTAGTCACCACACTGCATTCACACACAACTATGCATTTCTTCGAAGATGTATGCAGGTTTCTTCACAATGTTTTTCCTTCACCGAAAAGCTAACGGAAAATATCAAATGATATTCCATACATAACTTCCGAAAACCTCATTTCTACGAGCTGGGATTCGAACCCACGACCGCCGTTTGACAGCCGCATGCCTGATGATCCACCTAGGCTAACAATAACAATGAAATCATATTTTTTTTGTTCAGTAATGAAAAGAGTCACTGTTAAATATTTACCTACTTTCCAAAGCTCTAACGTCACATGACGAAACATTTACAACAATGATTACCAATTTTTAACGGAATCCGTAAAGTTCCTACTTGTCCTTGAGGAAATTCCATAGGTCTTCGACAATGCATTCCGAGAATTCCGACTATTACATCATACGCGTCATTTACGTTAATGATCGTGCCATGCGGTTTTCCGTCTAAGGGTTGCACCTCGCCCATTAACGGGCATATTTTAAAACGTCATACGTCATTATACCTACATACTTAATGTGCAATTTTGCACTTTGTTAGGGTTAATCCCACAGTCTGATTGCACAACTCCCTAAATCTGGAAAAAAAATCCAGTCATTTTATTTTCACTAGTACGGAAAAAAAACGCAAATTTGGAAATCATTTATGCTTAATAGCAGCTTGTTTCTGTGTGGTGGATGTATCATCATTTAAACTAATGTGGCTATGTGAGCTGTCGACGAGAAAATCGGGACAGACTACCGATTTTCGGCCCAAGCTAAAGCATAGAACTTCGTGCGCTTCGCTTGCTCTTACAATAATTAATAAAAAAAACCTACAAAATATCAGACGTCAAAAATCTTAATCGATTATTTATTCTGCAAATAGGCCTCAAGCAAATTACCGTTGCAATAATAATGATAAAACAATAGTTCATTACGTACATACCTACCTAGGACGGTGAATTCTTGTCTGCCCCAGATCGCAGGTGTTTGTGGCCCGCACCGAAAGTTAGTAAATATGCGATCTGGGGCTTTACGAATTACCGCCCGTGGCGCGTACACAATTTTACATCTTCTCCAGGGTGTGAAGTGATATTTGCCGATGCTCCCGCGGGCGGTAAATCTCACTTACCCAGAGTGACGTACTACATGATCTTTAACAATAAGCATTTGAAAATCATAATCATTTCTCTGGAAATATACCGTTTTCTATACAGAGATTTACAATATGGCAAAGCGGCTCCATTATAATATGACAAGTTTGCTTGATCACTTTTGTTGCTATACCGTCATATCCCGTACTGTCTGTGTTCTTTAGTGAACTTATCATCAGCCTAATATCACTTAAATTCGTCGGTCTCATAATGATCGAGTTAGGTGAGTTTTTTATTAAATTATGATACTGACAATTGTCATTCTTAACAGTAAGGTTGTGATTAGATTTATTATAAGGTCTGTATTTATGAGGTCAGTAAAATAGTTGTTAAATGTCTGAGCAATGTCTAAGGGTTTTGTAATTATTTTACCATTAGCTTTTATTTGTTGGATGTTTTCCTTGGGATGTTTCGTCTTAGGATTCTTAATAATGTTCCATGTCGCTTTTGATTTATTTGATGAGTTTTTAATATAGAAATTATTTTGTGCTCTTTGTGTAAGTGTAATAAGATTTGTGACGTGTTGTGTAGGTTTTAAGCTGAATTTTATTACTAGCATTAGGTTGCAATCTATGTTTCCAGAGTAGCTCCCGTTTTCGTTTACAACACGTTCGTATCCCATTCGTTATCCACTTTGGTTTATTTATGGATGTTAATTTTAGGTACCTTGATCGTCGGGAAACATAGGTTATAGAATAGATTAAACACATCAAAGAAATTGTTGAATGCTTCATTCGGATCATTAGTCTGGTAAACGTCACTAAAAGTTATGTTTTGGAGGCATTCCGTGAATTTTGACATATTATCTCCACTAAAATCTGTTTTTGTCATATACCAATGTGGCAAGACACTTGTTTTCTTTACTGGAAATTTAATTACTTGAGCTGTGTGATCGGAAACTGCTAAATCAATTACTTCCGCGGCGCTTCCTCTTATGTTATGAATTATATTGTCAATGCACGTATTGGAACTAAGTCGTGTTGGTTCTGATATTCCTATCTTAAGATTAAAACTATACAGTACATTTTTGAATGCCAGTGCCTGCTTGGTGTTTTTTGCTATATCGATATTGAAATCACCGCAAATAATAACCTTTTTACGATTTTGAATACAAACTTTGTGTAAAATAGATTCCAGATTGTTAAGAAATAGTGTAATGGCTCTCGTATCGTATTTTGGTGTTCTATAAATACAAATGACTACAATTTCATGTTCAGTTAACTCTATAGCAGAACACTCCACCGCATTTGAGATTGAGCAGTTAACAATGTCATCTAAAACCACGTACTTGTGTCTGTTTTTTACGAGGATGCATGAACCGCCGTTTCGATTATCTCGCGAAAAACATGCCGCTAATTTAAAATTAGAAATAGCCAACTGAATTTCATCGGCTACTTTCATATTATGTTCAGTGATGTACAGAACATCAATAGGCTTATTTAATTCTAACAGTTCGTGAATATGTATACTTAACAAGTCAGCTTTATTAACTATACCATTAACATTTTGGTGTAGTAAAAAAATTCTTTATACACGAAAAAAATCCGAGCGTTTATTACATTTGTCGACTACCACGGTGTTTGCTTCAGTGTTATCTTGGGTTGAAATTACTTGCGTATCTGTCAAGGCATTCGCGTGACTGAGATGGTTTTCGTTTTCGAGTTTCGGAATGAATTCTACTCCATTTACAAATAGGCGATTGTTTCTGATGACAGCGTTTTTGCCATCCCTACGCGCTTTAAATAAATGTTCTCGAAGTGTGTTCCTCTTTTTAAGAGCCTCGGTATCTAAAACTTCGGACACCGCATACCCACTGTTTCTGAAGCAAAACGCATTATCCAGAACGTAGGTTTTCATCCGTTTACTAATTAGTTCTATAACCAATAGTCGACGGTTTCCTTTTCTACCAATTCTCTTAGCAGTCTCAATAAATCCATTTATATTAATATTTAAGATATATCTGAACATGCAGTCAATTTGTTGAATAATGTATGATTCCGATTCTCCGTAGAATTCATCCAAGCCATAAAAAATACATTTCTTCTGTGATTCTTCACTGCGTTCGTTCAAATTTTGTTTATTTGTCAGACTTTTTTGTATATCTCGAAGTTGTGACTTAATTGTTTCGTTCTCCTTCTCCAAATCTCTTATTTCCAAGTTTGTTCTTTGTAGTTCATTGTTGTCGTACCGTTTACGTTATTTTAGTTTACCGTTTACGTTATTTTAGTCTTAATTCCTTTTTGATACAAAGCTCAGGAAAATAAGAAATTAATGGTTTGACTTTTTATAAGGTCTAACCCAACGTTTTCATAAAACAAAGTAGCTGGTCATGGAACTTTTGGAATTCGAGTCAAGTGCATAAATATGTATCGATAACATCCTCTCATATATAAGTACCAAAACCTTAATCCGCTGACATAAGAGTTATGGGACATATTTATGAGTAAGTTTGTATGCACCCATATTTTTACACTTGACTGAACAGTAGGTAGGTAAGTAGATGTCAAAGATATGTTAAATTTGTCGTATTACAATGTATTACATATTATTCTAAAATTCATATGGGGATTGGGGATAACCAACATACAAAATCAATTGACCATAACAAAAAGCGTAGGCACATCATAACCGCATACCTACGTCAACTGATAGTAGACAGGAAAATAAAAAGATATAAATGTGGAGGAAATTGCACACAAATTCATTCGCCAATCCTTCGTCCAACGGGGTCACTCTACCACCAGCCATCGAAGAATAATCGTATAAAATGGACATCGTACCGTTTACGTTATTTTTCGTGAGTATCATATAACTTGGTAGTGTAGTAGACATATTATTCACAGACATACGAAGGTATAAATTAAAAGGTAGCTTTTAATAAACATATTCCTTGTGTCGAATATATTCTAAGTCCTCAGAATCCGATACTATTTCTAACTTCACATTATCCTCCTTAGTTGCGCCATTCCTAATTGCGCCTCAAAGTGGACGCCCGGACCCCGGGCGTCCACTTTGACACCTAATCCAGAGATTTGGCATGGGCACTAAGTTTTACGAAAGCGAGTGCCATCTAATTCTCCTTCCAAAGGGAAAACTAAGCATTATTGGGATTAGACCGGTTTCCTACGATATTTTCTTTCACCGGAAAGCTAACGGTGAATATTCTGCCGTCATAACGAAAAAGGGCACATCTAACATTTTTTGTGAAATTGAGTTAGATACATTCCGTGCATACGTTCCGAAGAATTCATTGGTACGAGCTGGTATTCGAAGCCACGACCGCCGCTTGACAGCCGCATACCTGAACCGCTACCGTACCTTCACCATTTCTAACTTCACAATTTTAAATATTTTTGTTTATACCTATTTTTGACTCCTATTACCTGTGGTCCCACCAGCATGTCCCCCTGGTGTGATCACGGGTATTTTTTTTACCCGTTGTCCCACCGTTCTAAACAGTGATGCCCAGTGGGTCTACGGGTAAAAAAAATTACCCGTGGTCCCACCGCACTCAGTGGTAAACGTGCCAGTCACCTTAGGTACGAAGACGAGCGAAGCGAGGAGGAGTGTTAGGTGTACTGTGACCCTACAGCGCGAGCTGAGCGAGCGAAGCGAGCGTGCCGCGGCAGCGGCCGGCGAAGCGCCAGAACCAAAATGTGTTATTTCACTTCCTCATATTAAATGTTCGGTTCTGGCGCTTCACTGGCCATCAGAACGGTGGGACAAAGGGTAAAAAAAAATTACCCGTGGTCCCACCAGGAGGACATGCTGGTGGGACCACGGGTAATAGCTTATTTTTGAAATGTGTTATACATTTTACTTTCAGATGGTTTGTCTGCTCAGTTTCCAAGGAAATGTACTGGGAAAACCGGCTACTGAATCTGATTATAATAAGGAACCGTGGGCTCAAAAGTGCAAAAACGAACTAGATGAAAAAAACTATTGCACTCAAAAGCTCACTGGCTATGGCTACCCCTCGGACAAAGAACTACTAAACTTGTACCACGCCAATGTAAGTGATTTTTTTACTAGAGTTGTGTGTATAAAAATATATGTAGGTACACATCATTCTGAAATTTCAATATAAAATAAATGTGAATAATGTATAATGTAAGATGTGATGTATGTTTACTCGTACCAGTGCACTTACAGTACAGTACAGAGCACTTATGTAAAATAATGATAAGAATTTTATAAGCGCATAATAATCGATCAAATGTAGTTCCATAGTTTATATTCATGTAATGTATTTTGGGGTAAGATTGGAGTTGTCAATGTGTTAGTAAGCTTTCGGGATTATTTCTTTTCACCGGACTGTGTTGTAAAATGATCCTCATACAGATAACGCGTAGGTATGTTTTACTAAAAAGATCACTTTTTTTCCTCTTCAAGCCACAAATTCAGAAATCCAATTACTTTGAAAACAAGCGAGAAAAGTAAAATGTCAATTTTAAAACGATTAACCACGTCCTAAACCTCACCTCAATTAGTAGTTATAAGAATTATCCGTTCTTACCCTAACATACCTTATTTGAATGATGTGTTTTTCAGATTGGTAAATTTGATTCGAATCCATCCAAAATCAACGAGACTGTGGATCGCGTCGGCGTGACAGACGTCTGTAGAAAACATAATTACTTAGTAAGTATTTAAAACTTCCATTAAATATACATATGGTCAGGTAACGTAACATATGGAATACATTTCTGACAGCACTTTCATTTGTGATACAAGCATTTAATGCTAACCGTACTTTTTTTGGGCTCTAATTACTTGTCGATTCAATTAGTACCTACTCGCGTGGTACGGGTTTATTTTGTGAAGTTTAGGAGTTCCTATGGCTACCGACTTCGACAGCAGACCAGCTCTATGGTACCATATTATTACATTGTCACCGGAGATTCGCAAGTGTATCAAATTTGAGCCTAATGGTCTAATGGTCATACGTTAGAGCGGTTATCCCGCCAAGGGAGGGCCCTTGGCGGGTCCGCCGTAGATGCGTTTCGCTCCATACGGGGAAAACAATGACATCGGCTAGCGTAGCGCGCGCAATCTGTTTGTGGTGTACCTAATTAGCGCGAGTCGTAATAACTAAAATTAAGTCAATGTTCGTTTTGTGACGAAAATTTCTCATACAGATTATGTGAAAATTAACTAAGTAGTTTCACATTGAAGGAACACGTTTACACATATCATTTATAAATTGATAAGAAAAGTGTCGTATTGCTGGACAGAGGCGTAAAACAGGGAGACACGCCGCTATCTCCTGAACTTTTTACAAGCATTCTCGAACATATATTTCAAAGCTTGGCGGTCCGCCGGGAAAACAAAAACACTGTCGTCGGCGAGAAAAGATGAACAAATCTTCATTTTGCCGAAGACATTGCACTGTTTTCGACAACAGCCCAGGAGCTCCAAACAATGCTACAAGACCTTAGCTCGGCAAGCCTTCAATCTGGTCTCTTAATGAACAGATCTAAGACCCAGATAATGACCGACGGCACGAAGCGTAGGGTTGAGGTAGACGGGAAGCCAATACATTACGTCGACGAGTACACATATTAAGGCCAATTAGCTTCTTTCTGCCAAAGGCAGGATTAAGAATTTGAAAGACGAATCCAGAATGCCTGATGGAGAAGCTATTGGTCTATAAAAGAGCTTCTGAAGGGAGATCTTCCTTTAACCCTGAAGCGAAGACTCGTCGATATGTGTATTCTGCCCGTCCTAACCTATCACTTGGCATCATTTTACTTTATCAAGTTTTATTAAGGTATTTGTTCATTAAGCAAACGTTACCCTTTGGCAAAAATATATTCCAAAAAAAATTAGTTCAAATAGTCACTTCGCACTTTCAACACGTACCATAATCTTCCTTAAGGAAGATCTTAGTTCGACGACAAGCGAAGCCAGGAGGAGTGTTAGGTAGAACTGCGACCATACAGCGGGCGAGCCGAGCGAGCGAAGCGAGAGTGCCGCGGTAGCGGCCGGCAAAGCGCCACAACCGAACTTTTTTTGTACTTATATAACAGAGAGTCATCACCACTCCACCACCACGACCACTCAGTCAAGAGTGCATGACTAAGAAGAAGACATACATAATATGGTAACTACCTACCTGCAAAAGTCTAGACGATCTTTCTAGTATGATAAGTTAGCAAAAAAATACACTTAATATACTTATACAGTGAGTAAGTTAGAATCAATGTCTGATATTATTTAAATTGATGTTCTATACAAAGTGCATTATATACCAAATCATGTAATATTTTGGGAAGAATATGTTATGGAAGATGATACATTTGATTAAATGATACATAGTTAAATGAAACATGACCAAGTAATTATTTGTTCAACAATTGTTTACCAAATAAAAATTTGGTACATAAATGTAAAATTGCGATAAGTTGTTTTGACTAACGATTATTTGCCAAATGATAATTTGAGAACAATAGTTTGGCATGTGATACGTCAGGAAAAGTTTTTTGCCAATACATAAGTAATCCGGGTTAAGGCTACCAAGCTGAAATGGGAATGGGCTGGCCACGACTGTCAAAATAGCCATGAAGTGGGGCACCCACACCAACACGATGGGCGGCGACGACGTGGCAGGCCGAGACGGAGATGGCTGGACGACCTGGACGCATTTTGTAACAATTGGCCATAGATTGCCTAAATCCAGGACGAGTGGAAGTCGGGAGGGGAGGCCTATGCCCAGCAGTGGGACGCTATTGAGGCTTTGAAAAAAGTTGATTTTCATGTAACCTGAATACTAATAATTACCGTCACAATACTGACACAGAGTTACTTTTTGTTTAACAACTTGCGCTCATTGGGTACCCAAATTAATGAAAATGCCCTGTAATAGGTTTTATAATAGCTTAAAAAATATGGGTACCAGTCCAGTAATTTTGTTTTCGCTTGTGGATTCAAATGCAAATTCGAAATTAATTTATAGTAGCAATTTTTTTATGTAACCGATATAGCATCATTTAAATAACTACGTAGAGACCAAATCCAACATATTATCAGATGAGGATAAAAACATAAGTAACTTAATTACCTAGCTCCTAAAATATTGAGGTTTTTTAATAAGTAAATATTGTTTGTTTTATTTATATTTCCTCCATATCTATTAAACTACTTTACGGTTTTGTAGGATTCTTAAATAAAGTAGAACCTAGAATAATTTCTTAAAATGAGCGAAACAAAAACAGGCATGTTATACATTAATGTTTTACATAACCGTATTTTTACTGGAGAACATATGACTGTGGTTTTATAAATGTTTTTTTTTTGCAGGTCAGTGATATTACTATGATCAGAGATGAGCATGGCAACTCTCGCTTCACGTTGCATATCCCGGGCGTGTACGAAATAGCGATACCGGTCACGGATTGTAATAAGAAGTAAGTATATACAATACCAACTCTTTACAACGAATTTACTTGAAGATTCCGTTTTTCAAGCAGTCCAATCTAGCGGAAAGTGTCACTTTTCCGCACAAGTGCTTTTAATTTTTAGTTTTTTTAGGGCGTGTAGTCAATTGACAACCCTTAATATAGTTTCGCCATGTCCGTCTGTCCGTTTGCAGCTTAACTCAGTAACCCTTACTATTACTAAAAAGCTATAATAAGCCATGGCTAACTAAATCAAACACGCCCACGCAAACTGGTATAATATTTCTGTGGAAAACAATTCATCTTCCTTCCATCTTAATCCCACGTAAATTGGGGATGTAATTATTTTTCTTAGTGAATCCATAGCATCGTTGGTTAGCTGTTTTAAACATATTATGGGTTCTCGGAAATCATCTTTCTATCCAGGGATCCGTTTGCGATATATTGCGTTTTAAAGCCCTAATTTTTGTTGGAGTCAAGTGACCCGACTCATCCCGACCCGGGTATGTATGGTAGTAGTGCATATAATGAAATAAAGAGGAAAACGATGACGGAAAAAAAGACATAACTAGCTAATGATTAATACTTGTCTGGGACATAAGGAATAGTTAATAAAATAGTTTTTTTTTACCATTTAAAGCTTTTACTTCTTTTCTTTATACTATTACAAAAGTACGTATGAGACGCGCGTGTGCTGTGTGTGGATACAATGCAAAAAGGGAAGATGGCGGCAAGCGTGGTTCTATTTATAAACTTCGGCGCTGCAGTGCGCATGCGCGGAATGCTGTCATCTAATTGGGCGTAGTGTGCGCGTCGGTGTTGCAAGCTGCAGCAATACTCGACCAACTTAAAACTGTACTTGGAAAGGCCAACTTTCGTACAAATTCGGCCGACGTAACCGCAACGTTAAGTTGGCGCGCTCGTGTAGATATATTGTAACAAAGACAGACAGGCAACTATGGATCCCTACACTGTGCGTGGCCCGAGACGCACTAGGCCCATTGATTTAGTATATAGAAGTAAGCCGGGTTTTTTAAATTTAGAATCTCCGTCGTCGTCGTTGTCGGAAAGAGTTCATTACTTGGGAAAGGTTTTAAAAAAAAATCAATTACAAATTCTCTTTGCTATAAATGGTACATGATAACGAATGTTTATTTTAATATACGAGCTAGACAAATGCAGGTCCATCGCTCTCAATGAAGAACATCCTCGGAAGCTCAGGCGACCTGACTCATCACCAGGAACACACCACATTTAATCTATTGTAAGAAAAGATAGAGTTCATTATTCAATGAACATTTTACGTGGCGGTAACATTTTTTTGCAAAATGGGCATGCGCTGACAAAGGCTATTCATGAGCTCAGTACAATGACCATTCGTGAGCTCAGTTCAAATAATCTAAACCATACATACAGAGCCAATAGTGTTATTACTATGACTGCGATCTTATGTATAATAATATGAGCGAGTTGCCGTTCCGCTGTTATTTAAGATATCTCTAATATGAATTTTATAAATTTCAGTGCCACCGAAAAGGTTGATAAAAAGTACAGAAAGTACATAAAGTGCATGCAGAAATCCTTCCAGTACCCATTCTTCGTGCTGTCTCAAAATAAGAAGAGTGTGGAGTTTGTCAAAAGCAAGGGACTCCATTCATCTTGCGACCCTGTCGAAATTTAAATTGAATAAATAATTAATTGAGCTTTGGGTTTTATTCATCAGAGTTATTATAAATGAGATTAATGATGTGAAGATGTGCAGAAATCCTTCCAGTACCCATTTATCGTGCTGTCTCAAAATAAGAAGAGTCTGGAGTTTGTCAAAAGCAAGGGACAACATTCATCTTGCGACCCTGTCGACATTTAAATTAATTAAATAATGAATTGAGCTTTGGGTTTTATTTATTAGAATTATTATAAATGAGATTAAAGATGTGACACCAGTTACAGCTATTCAAATTCAAAATCTATTTGGATTGACATTAGAAATTTGTAGGCTTTTTTTAACACAATTAGACACATTTTTTGATTTTAAAGTATGCAATGGATAGAAGGTTTTGATAAGTGGTGGAAGATTATTTATCATAGGCCTACCTAATAAAAGGACATACGGCCAGTCGCGCTTTCCAAACAAAGACTCGAACATCGAGCAACGGTAGCTCCCTGTTTCCTCCGTTTAATGTCATCATCATCATTATCATCATATCAGCACAGTGGTGAGTGGCAGCGCGCCGCAGTGGTGCGCGATTCCGTGCCGTCCGTCCAATAGCTTTACAACAACTTAGTGTTGTGAAGTTCGGTGCTATTGATTTTATTACGGAGCACCTTACACGCAGTAACTATAGTTTTTAAAGTTACTGACCAATATTGGTAAAGGTTGGGTGGGGTTCTACTTTACTTTACCTTGTGAAGAATGGCCACGCGTGGTAGAATGCACCAGAAATGTCTATAAAGATCTGTTGTATGTGCAGAGAGCAGCCGGTTTATGAAATTTTGTTTAATGGGCACAACGAGCGCTGACACTTTCATGAAGGGGCACGGGGCTGTTATTCGCGACGCGCTAATGCTGCTCACCCCGCCGGTCACCCGTCACGAAACTAGACTTTTACCTACGCTTAGTTACTAATGATATGCATGCATAGTATGCCGCTCCCATTAACGTGCACGGAATAAGATTGTGTACCTACAACGGCATGTACTGACGCGCTGACCCAACAAGTTGCACGCCGTTTAACTCGCTGCCTATGGGGACAACGCAGCCATGTCCTTAGCTCATTTGTCTCTTTCACCTTCATCCTAGCTTTGTCCCATCTACTTGGGGTTGGCTCTCCTAGTATGGCGTTGCCAGGAACGCCTGTCCAGGGTCGTCTCGGACACAATTTTATCTTTAAGGTTCCTTTGAACAAGTCCCATCCATGTTAGTATTTAGCGCAGCGCCTTAACTTTGTCGCAACTACTTTTTTGCTGTGTTTGTTGACGGTTATCAATCTTATCGACGTTCGTAAGTTATTTGGGTTTAAGTAACCGTGAATAAACGTAATTTTCTATTGTTTAATAGCTCTGATGGGCATGCTAGAGTGTGGCTAACGGGAGTATTTAGGTAATAAAGCTGATTTAAAATCAGTTCGTGCCAAATGAGTTTTCTTCAAGATTCCAAACTCAAAATGATATTCATCCCAGTAACAAGCACTTTCAAATCGTCAGGTAGAAATATAATCTTAAGCTAATTACTTAGAGTAATTTATTAAACATAAAAAGTAAAAATTATATGAGATAAATATTATAAAAAATACTAGTTTAGAATGTTTCTAGAAAATCAATGCAATTTCAAAAATTATGTAAAACAAGAATAATAATAATATTTTTTTACTCTTGTCGCCTATTCGGATTTACTATTTGACTACCTTGTCGATGAATGGCTAAAATACCAAGGGGCCTAGACAAGGTTACAATCGACAAGCACTTACGCCAATAGAAAACTAATAAAATGTATGGGAATGACAGATGTTACCGAAAAGTGTTTCGTCGGCATCTGTCATTCCCATACATTTTATTATTTTCTATTGGCGTTAGCGCTTGTCGCTTGTAACCTTGTCTACGGCCCCAGTCCCGCGAAAATGATTGAAATGCGGACGAATTGTATTCAGGGCCGCTATCAGACAGACATGTGCGTCGGGAATTCCATCCCGAAAAGTAACTGTTTAGTAATTATCGACCACTTCCTTGTTTGGAAAGTGAAAACAATCCGTGCCTACTTTAGACCAAGCTTGGTTTAGTATACCATGGGGAATCATAGTTATTTTCCTGATTTTCATTAGTGTAATTTAAGTAGACTGGCTTCGTGAAGTAATCTTCACTCTGAGTGTAATTATTCTGCCAAAGACATTCACGCACTCGCACCTTACATTGTTCGAGTCCTAACTGACCCACATGTAACCTTTGAAAAAATGGAAACATACGAGGAAAAAGGAAAAGGGGAAGGCCGAGGACATCTTACATGGAGCAAATAAAAGTAAAAAGCAACCCTTTATTGTATCCATACTTCCATATATAAATGGGAAAGTGTATGTGTGTGTTTGTCCGTCTTTCACGGCAAAACGGAGCGACGAATTGACATGATTTTTTAAGTGGAGATAGTGGAAGGGATAAAAGTGAAATAGGCTAATTTTTGTCTCTTTCTAACCCCCCACTTCCCTAAAATAATGCGATATAAACGAGCTGCGATATAAATTTAAACGAGTTCCACGCCGACGGAGTCGCGGCCAGAAGCTAGTAGAGAAATAAAAAGAAAGGCAGAATGTAGAATAAGTTGGAAATTACTCCACCAACAAGAGCCTAGCTCTTAAATACCAATAAGATGAGTAATTGTAACAAGTGCTTTCTCCCGGCTATGTGCCCCTTCAAAACACTGTCGCAGAAAATTGTCAAGAAAAAAATAAGAACTAATAAGGTCAGTAATGAAGCTAAAACCCTGGGAAAGCTTTGGATATGAAAGAAACAATTGCCAAATACTATTATACTCTTTATTTCACAGGAAGGCACCGTAACTGTAACGGAAGCTGTATATATCTTACACCAATTTGCATGTCATGGCGAGACCAGTCAACCTTTCAATCTATGAATCCTGACCTATTTCGATTGCTAAGGATAGAGCTGGGTCGTGTAACACTAGGTCCAAAGGACTGGAATCTCTACCATGAGTAAGTTACACCTTTATTACACTGTACTTCTTAAATACTAATATGGCAATGGATTGGCACCAGGGATAAAATTTCTAACTATAATTATTTACACAATTATATCTTTATTTTTGGTACGCCTGTTTCGAACTGGAGCGAACACACCTGAATTTACTGCTGTGGAAGGCGACCGGACAGCAGGCGGACCTTGAAACTGGGTAGCTTCCTCCGTCTCGCTAGAGGGACCCGATGCCGAAGCTGCTAGACAAGAAGCATTTCCAACAAACAAACACTTTCTTAATCCTTCTCCTTCTTTCTCAATTTCCCGTTCACTGAAAATAATTAAATTGGATTAATTAGTGAACGGTGGGTACCTACTACACGCCGACATGAAACCTTCACAGAATGGGTAAGTTTATCTTACCAATAGTGAACTATATAACTTTCATAGTTCCTCCTATCGCGAAACTCCCTCCTCGCTGAATTCCTCTCCTGAAAAGACCAGAGAACAGATTACTACCTAATTCCTCGTGTTTCGCGCCACGCGGAATTACACTCAATCCATCACAATTAATACTCACGGTTCTTCTCCCTTTCAGGACACCGGTACGGAATCAGCTCCCAAAATGGTGACCACCAATGGGTCAGAAATAAGATTTCTTCAGAAACCTGATGCTGCTGTGTCAGCCGCGAATTCAAAAATGGCCCCATGAACATCTTGGGAAACCCACTGGCCCTCAGGCCTTATCTCTGGTATTGCAGTGGAATAAATTATCCAATCCTGAATACTGCCTTTTAATTTTTTATCTCACCTAATTGAAACCTGCTACTATTAATTTATATGAAAATTAAATTGGGGATTGCTAATTCTTTGTAATTTCCTTTAATTCAGAATTAGCCCCATTTTCAAACTTGGAATTTGTAAGTTCACTAACAAAATTCTATATACCTATCTAGATCTTGATTGCTACCAAGTTGCATTAAAAACTCAATTTTATATTTAAAAATAGGATTTTTCCCTAAGCTGACAACACAGACCACAGGTTCATTACAACACAATTAAAGCTGTTTAAGACTTCTTTTTAGATGCTGTGTTGATGTTTAGAGGCAGTGCTACACGATGCCAATAAATTAAAATATTACGCCGTTACAATACATCCCCCCCCGATGAAAAGGTTCAACGCAGGTGAACCGCTCGCTGTCCTCAGCGACTTTCCGCACCTGCCACAACAACTTAAAAAAATAACAACCAATATTTAGAGAAATGGTAAGACCAATTACTTATCCTAAACTTCAAACAACCAAAAAAAATATATATATATATATATATATATATATGTGGCCCATAAGGCCGAGGTTGATCCCCTGGGGATCACTAACCTACCCCAAAACGTTACCACAGTCTCTTTTCTAAAGAGAAACCAACCCGTCGGGTTACTAAGAAAACAATTTAAAAGAAAAAACACAAAGGATCCAATCGAACCCACGAATAAGTGGGAAAGTTAACCTAAACTAACCTATTTGCCTTCATACCGGTAAACATTCCTTTAGCCTTTGCATCACAACCTAAAGTTGTGCTGCAGAAGCTAACTCAAACTGCTATGTTCAGCAGTCTACAACACAATCTCCGCTTGCCCGGGCAAAAGTCCATATCCGAGAAAATATCCCTGTCCCAGATTTAGGGCATAGGGTATAAAAGAATGAAAAAAAAACTCTTTGTCTCCAAGTCTCAGCCGAAAGAGAAATATGTTAGCTAAAAAAAAAAAAAAAAAAAAAAAACAAGCACCATTTAGGCACTTGTCAGGCACCTGACCACACGTAGACAAAGCAAGTGCGCAAAAGAATTTGTACCACTTGGGTACTCATCAAAGGAGGCGAAGCAGGAGACTACACGTCACCGACATTACGTAACAGGATATAGTGCAAGCATTTATAAACTAGCCTATAAATGTGACACTAGTGTGCACACAGGCCTCCTCTCGTGGATGAAAGGGGAATAAGGTCATATTAAAGATTAATTAATCCGATCCTGGTATTGAGCACAGGTTGATCGCACCTAACATACTTCGCAGTCAAATTCCCATTTACATCATTCATTCGTCATCTAAACACACATGAGTAGTAAAACAGTAGCTCCTGTTCACCACGTACCTTCCAAAATTCGTGATTAAATATTCCAAAATATTTTTAACACTACTTGCGATTAATAACCGTAACTAAGATGTTCACATTTGGCAGTAATAATTAGTTAACTCTGGCGGCACGGCGACGGCTCGTATTGAACTCGGGGCCGTACGTCCAGAGATAACATTACTCTAGGCGTCCGTGGTTGTTGGCCCTGGCGGCACGGCGACGCACTCACAAACACGAGGCCGTACGTCCAGGGACAACTTCACACCTATAACCCTACACCAACTGCCTACTTAAAATCTTTAACATGCCACGAGCCAATCGGATGACCATCCATCCTTTCGAGCTCATAAACTAAAGGAGACAAAACCGCTTTAACCCTGCATTTTTCATACTTGGGCGCAAGTTTTGACATTCTAAACTTTGAAGCGTCGCTTTGTACATACGTACGCTTCCAAACAATGTCCCCAACCGAGAACTTCGCCGAACGGCGTCTTAAATTGTAATATTTTGCGTTAATTGCATGTGCTTTTAATAAACGTAACCTAACCTGCTCAAATATGTCTTTCAATATTCCAAATTGACCTGCGTACTCATCCCTAGGAACAGCTGTGGTGTACCTTTGATCGGTGTCCTTATAAAAGGACCCGTTGATGACTGGTTCTCTAGCGTGAACTAAAAAAAATGGAGAAAACCCTGTGGACTCGTTTACTGCACTGTTTATCGCAAACCTAATCTGGTGCAGTTTTTCATCCCATGTTCGGTGATTGTCCTCTACGTAGGACGCTACGGAAATCATCACTGTCTTATTGTACCGTTCAACTAAATTTACTTGGGCGGTATAACGCGGTCCGTAAAATAGGTTAGGTATATTGTATCGTTTTATCAACTGCTTAAACCCTGATCCCGTAAATTGCACTCCGTTATCAGTGATTACGGTTTCAGGCACACCATGTGTTAAAATGACGTGTTCTTCAAAAGTCTTCGCCACCAAAGCGCTTGTGGCGCGGCGAAGCGGAAATAGCAGTGTGAATTTCGAAAAGCAACATGTTACCACAAACAAAAAGGTAAAACCTCTTCGAGAGCGCGGAAGGGGGCCCACCAGATCGATGCTAACTACCTGCCATGGGCGATGACATACCTTTGGCTGTCCCATCAGGCCTGCAGTCGGTTTTTGGGAGTGTTTATAGGCTGCACAGGTATCGCAAGCCTTTACATACTCGACCACATCCTTATACATTCCCGGCCAAAAGTATGTTAACGCCAGCCGGCGATGAGTTTTAAAAACACCAAAATGAGCTGCAGTTGCTTCGCAATGGTTTTCCTGCAAAACTCTTTTACGGTCACCCTTTCTTACCACTTCCTTCCAATCAAACTCTCTTAATAAGTTATACTTAGACTGGCTAAGTCTAAATAACTTTCCCTCCTTCATGCAAAAATTTGGAAAATTTGCGGGATGAGTTGTGCATCCACTTTTAATTCTGTCATACCATTCATCCGGCTCATCATTTACCACATTAGTTACGTTTACTGCGTCAACCGTCATAAGCCTAGACAGTGCATCAGGCACAACGTTAAGCGATCCCTTCCTGTGCTCAATATCAAAATCAAATTGAGACAGTCTGCAACCCCAACGAGCTAACCTACCTGACGGGTTTTCAAGTTTCATAAACCATTTTAATGACGCATGGTCCGTAATTACTGTAAATTTTCGTGACCCTAAATACGCTTGAAACTTCTCAACTGAAAATAATACGCTCAACGCCTCACGCTCCGTTGCGCTGTAGTTGCACTCGCTTTTATTTAAGGAGCGACTGACATACGCGATTGGATGCTCGCGTCCTTCGATAGTCTGAGAAAGCATTCCACCGATCCCATAAGAAGACGCATCACAGTGTACGGCGAACGGCTTACTAAAGTCCGGAACTGCCAAGATAGGGGCCGTTACTAGGGCGTTCTTTAAGGATTTAAACGCTTCCTCTGCTTCCTCAGACCACCTGAAGGCTGGTGCGTTTTTACCCTTCGACGTGAGTTTATTCAAGGGCGCGGCTATCGTTGAAAAATCACGAATAAACCTACGATACCACGAGCACGTGCCCAGAAAAATCTTTACCTCACGCGAAGTCGTTGGTGTTGGAAAGTTCAAAATGGCAGCCACCTTATCAGGATCAGTACGCAAGCCGTACTCGTCTACGACATATCCGAGGTATTTCAGCGACTGCCTGAAGAACGTAGATTTGGTAAAATTTATTGTTAAATTTGCCATTTTCAACTTCGCCAACACACGGTTCAATAAAAGCAAGTGGGTCTGGTAGTCTGACGAACAAATTACGATGTCGTCTATGTAACAAAAGACTAAACCGTTTTCTACGTCACTGGTTAAATTATGGTCAATCAGCGTGTCCATGAGACGCTGTTGACGAGCAGGCGCGCCACACAAACCAAAAGGCATGACTTTAAATTTGTATAAGCCTCGACCATTTACTACAAAACTAGTTTTGTCCTGCGAGCTCTCAGCTAACGGTATTTGCCAGAAAGAGGAGCTTAAATCGATCGACGACAGGTATTTCGCCTCCTTTAAGCTGTCCAGAATTTGCGGTATGTAAGGAATGGAGTACGAATCCCCCTTCGTCACCGAATTTAACCTCCTACAGTCTAGACAAAAACGCCAATCACCGTTAGACTTTTTCACTAATAAAGCCGGGTTACTCCACGGACTCTCGCAGGGTGTGACTACATCTAAAGCTAACATACGGTCGAGTTCGGAACTTAAAACTGCGCGTTTCTCGGCTGACAAGGGGTATTGTTTCGTTTTGATAGGTAAAGCGTCGCCAGTATCAATCACATGTTCTATCAAGCTGGTTCGGCCTAGACCTTTCTCCTCGAACGAAATTTCCCTAAATTTAGCTACTGCGGCATCCGCGAGTTCCTTTTCGGCCGTTGACAAATGGTCGTATGATTGTATTGTGTGCACCTGTCTTGCATCTAACCCATTGCAGTTAAAATAAGTTTCAGGTGAAGCCATATAATCAATATTTTTAAATATTTCCGGTGCCAGATGAAAGGACTGCCAAAAATCCACTCCTAAAATAACGTTTGAGACAATGCTGGGTATCACAATAAACTTAATTACATGTGTTATGTTATTAAATGTAACGGGGACAAAGATATACCCTATTGTCTCAACCTCAACTCCGTTTGCCACATTACACTTCGGTGACGTGTGCATTTGGTTCAACTTAAACCCAAACTTAATGAAATCCAAATGAGATTGGTTACCTAGAATAGAAATTCCGGCTCCCGAATCTAACAAACCGTAAATCTCAAAATTATTTACGTTAACCCTTAAGTAAGGTCGAATATCCTCTTTATTTGGGGCAAAATAAACCGTTGCGATTGAGGAATAACTATTAAACTTATCAATCGAATTTAATATATCGCGTTTTATTTCATCGCTAAAATCGCTACGGTTCTCAATCAGTTTTTTGAATTTTGCGTATTTGGTTTTTGAACGCTCCCCTGCTGCGCACACGATTTGCCGTTATCTGTCGCGTCACTTTGACAATTCGGACCATTATTTGGTTTTATGTGCTGCTTTGCACGTTTGCAAAAACGGAAATTATGTGCAGTGCCGCCGCATTTGTAGCAAACTGGTATGCTGCCCGAGGACCCTGACGTACCTGGAGCACTATAATGATTGCCTCGACCGGCCGATGAGAAATTGTTAGTTCTTCGCGAACTCGAAGTGTCGGGTTTCGGGTTAGGCGCATTATAGGCCGCATTCCCGTTCACTGCAACTGCATTTACCGAGGACGATTTCCCTTTGAAGGCGTATTCACTGCAAAGTGTACTAGAAGTAACCTTGGGCGGTTCTGCAAATAATTTAACCCTCTGCAATGCCCCTTCTAGCTTCCTGCAATTACTTTTAAGCTCTGCCACCGTGTTAATCTCCAGTAAGGCTAACTGTTGGGTAAATATTGGGCGAATGTTATGCAATAAAATCTCCAACTTTGCCTCCTCTGATAAAGCCGTCCTCAACCTACCAAACAAACCAGACATGGTTGCAAAATATAAATGAATTGGCTCGTTATCACCTTGTGTTCTTGACTGAATTTCCAATTTTAGTCTATGGTCATAATCACAAGGCTCAAACTCATCCAAAAGCAAATGCTTTAAGTCATTCCAATTGTTCACAGATTCCTTAATACCACGATACCATATCAGAGCCTGATCGACAAACAAATGTGGAGCTGCTCTAAATAACTTTGAACTTGGAACGTTATTTGCTTCCCTCAGCTCCTCAACACGCTCTAAAAATGAGCGCGGGTCTGTACTACCATTGAATTTGACTCCCCATTTGGAAATACTTAAGTCTGATGAACACTGTAATTGCAAATCTCTAAAGTCGCTTGTCATTGCTTCAGGAGTAACGCCAGACACTGCTGATCCTGGATTAAAACTGTCTACCTTAACCAACAATGCCTCCAATCTGGACTGCGAAGCTGCCTTAATAGCCAAATGCTCAGCGCTCAATTCCGGTTTTATCCGGCCCAACCGATAGAACAAGTGGTGTGCTAAGGCCCTTGTTCGACTCGCGGTGTATCGATCTTTATGCCTAGTGTGCCTATCCACCAAGGAAGATAACTCTGAAAGCTTCTCCGAAATCACGTTAAGGTCGGTCTCTGCTGAGAAAGGAGTGTCCAGTATGACCTCGCTTGGAGCCTCAACAATAAGACCTCGCAACTGCTTCCTCAAACCTTCAACAGTTGTTGCTGGTGTTTCAGACCGAATTTGTACCTCATAAACAAGTTCATCTTTGAGCAAACTATGAAACTGAATTTGGCGTTCCATGTTTGTAATATTAATTGATGATAAAATTTGATCCCTTTGCCTTACAATGTAAGTAACCAAATGTCTGTGTAACCAACAATGTTGATTGTAATAAAGCTAAATAGTGCTACTGATTGTTGTTATTCTAGTTCCTAAGTGTATAACTATATGATAATGTATCTCAAAATACACCGTAAGTTTTGTTGTACAACATAAGAAACCAACACTGAAAATGTATAAAGCTATCCTTAATGCAGAATGGATCTAAGTTTTAAATATAATTCTAAATCTACAATTGTTAATTTTGAAAAGTAAGTATTGTTTTGTACACAAGATGGCTGACAAAGATTTGTCTCAAGTTTTGTTAATATTCTCAAAATAATCAGAAATATTTCAACCAAACGGCTGCTTAAACAAGGTTTTCCGCCTGAAACATGTCAAATGGACATTCGGAATTTCGTAACGTCGCAAAACGAAAAAAGCTTAAGTACATGTGTCAAAATGCTAGTGTCAGCAAATTATAATAACCTCCAAAATTTGTCAATGTGTTATCAAATATTACTAAATACCAATGAAATACTGCCTAAAACCAGCCACAAATGTGGTAAATAGTAGGGGTTTATAAATAAAGAACACAATTATGTACACAAGGTGAGTTCACAGGTGATTCCTATACGAAATTACACAAAACCTCTAGTGCCATAAAACTTTCCCTGGGTGAAAATATATCAAAAAAAAAAGAAAGATTTAACGTTGGGCGCCACTGTAACAAGTGCTTTCTCCCGGCTATGTGCCCCTTCAAAACACTGTCGCAGAAAATTGTCAAGAAAAAAATAAGAACTAATAAGGTCAGTAATGAAGCTAAAACCCTGGGAAAGCTTTGGATATGAAAGAAACAATTGCCAAATACTATTATACTCTTTATTTCACAGGAAGGCACCGTAACTGTAACGGAAGCTGTATATATCTTACACCAATTTGCATGTCATGGCGAGACCAGTCAACCTTTCAATCTATGAATCCTGACCTATTTCGATTGCTAAGGATAGAGCTGGGTCGTGTAACACTAGGTCCAAAGGACTGGAATCTCTACCATGAGTAAGTTACACCTTTATTACACTGTACTTCTTAAATACTAATATGGCAATGGATTGGCACCAGGGATAAAATTTCTAACTATAATTATTTACACAATTATATCTTTATTTTTGGTACGCCTGTTTCGAACTGGAGCGAACACACCTGAATTTACTGCTGTGGAAGGCGACCGGACAGCAGGCGGACCTTGAAACTGGGTAGCTTCCTCCGTCTCGCTAGAGGGACCCGATGCCGAAGCTGCTAGACAAGAAGCATTTCCAACAAACAAACACTTTCTTAATCCTTCTCCTTCTTTCTCAATTTCCCGTTCACTGAAAATAATTAAATTGGATTAATTAGTGAACGGTGGGTACCTACTACACGCCGACATGAAACCTTCACAGAATGGGTAAGTTTATCTTACCAATAGTGAACTATATAACTTTCATAGTTCCTCCTATCGCGAAACTCCCTCCTCGCTGAATTCCTCTCCTGAAAAGACCAGAGAACAGATTACTACCTAATTCCTCGTGTTTCGCGCCACGCGGAATTACACTCAATCCATCACAATTAATACTCACGGTTCTTCTCCCTTTCAGGACACCGGTACGGAATCAGCTCCCAAAATGGTGACCACCAATGGGTCAGAAATAAGATTTCTTCAGAAACCTGATGCTGCTGTGTCAGCCGCGAATTCAAAAATGGCCCCATGAACATCTTGGGAAACCCACTGGCCCTCAGGCCTTATCTCTGGTATTGCAGTGGAATAAATTATCCAATCCTGAATACTGTCTTTTAATTTTTTATCTCACCTAATTGAAACCTGCTACTATTAATTTATATGAAAATTAAATTGGGGATTGCTAATTCTTTGTAATTTCCTTTAATTCAGAATTAGCCCCATTTTCAAACTTGGAATTTGTAAGTTCACTAACAAAATTCTATATACCTATCTAGATCTTGATTGCTACCAAGTTGCATTAAAAACTCAATTTTATATTTAAAAATAGGATTTTTCCCTAAGCTGACAACACAGACCACAGGTTCATTACAACACAATTAAAGCTGTTTAAGACTTCTTTTTAGATGCTGTGTTGATGTTTAGAGGCAGTGCTACACGATGCCAATAAATTAAAATATTACGCCGTTACATAATCTTTCGTTGGAGTACTTCAGTAGGCATCACTTTATCTGCAGGTCAATCACGTAACGCATTCTACGTAAGTTAGGTAGATCTAAATGTCAATTTTTATATGGGAAAATGACAGTTGGACTGTCCGAATCCTAACGTGCGTTTAAAAAGTTACGATAAAATTGGCCAGACAGTCAAGGCAAAGAGAATATAACCAATACGTCAGGGTTGCAGTTTTTAAGGCCTATGATACCTACGTACAGACGAAGAAAAATAAAAACTTAAATCTTATCTTGAATATAACTAAATATCGTCTTAAACCAAGATGGTTTTCTTGTAAAAATATAAAAAAATATAGGCTCAAATAAATTCTATTCACTCGAGAAATTTTAACTTCTACCTATAAAATTTCTTGTAACAAGAATATTATTTACCTCGTACTACTTTTTCTGTGTACAGTCAAGTCTAAAAATATGGGTGCATACAATTACTTACTCCTAAATATGACCCATATTTCCTCTCAGCTGAGATGAGAACTATGAGGCGTAATTACACTTCACTGTTTGTGGAAAAGAAGGTACCTATTCCTCTACACATGGTTTTCCCAATATACCAAAATAATTTACCATGTAAAAAGGGTAATTCCTTGCCGCATAACTTTCGTCACCTGATACTGCTAATAACGTGGTCGGAAGACAGGAAACTACAAAGCTATAAATCAGGTTTAACCGGTGTACACGAAATCAATCTGTCGACAATCCTTCGTCCAACGGGGTCACTCTACCATCAGCCATCGAAGAATAATCATATGAAATGGACTTCGTACCGTTTACGTTATTTTTCGTGAGTATCTGATTATTACTTTAAACGGTGCCTGACCATGTTATCAACACAGAAAATAATGTTACTTGAATTATTTAAAACTAGCTGCCCAGCCCGGCTTCACACGGTCAGTGTACTTACCCATTTAAAAAAATAAGACATTTCGTTCAGAGTTATCTACAGCTACTACCCGATGTACTATTACCCGTTTTCCCGTAGGAATGAAGCATTTTCCCTCGGTAAAAAGTAGCCTACGTTCATCGGGGACAGTGTCGGCTTCTATGAGTATAATATTTTTTTAAATCGGTCCGGTAGTTTCGGAGCCTATTCAATACAAACAAACAAACAAATAATCAAATCTTTCCTCTTTATACTATTATTAGTGTAGATAAATGACGAAGACCACGATAGAAGTTACACATTTAGAAGACACGATATGTTGAACGAAACAGATACCATCTTGGATTACACTCTCGAATCAAGATAATAAAATCTTGGCTCACGGTGATTCTGCTTACAATAGTTACAGGATAATTTAAAGTATTCCAAATTAATTTCTATGTTGACTGTTTTATTTTCTGTGTTTAGAATATTTCAATACAATACAATACAATTCCTCTTTGGCATTATGTTTGACTAGTAGAGAACGCCGTGTAGTATTAAGTTTGCCTTTTGTACTTATTTGATTCGTGCGATTAAATTTTACTAAATTAAAAACGTTCAAAACATTTACAATTTGACTGAATATACATTTTAAATTTCACGATCTTCTTTAGTAAGTACCTATTTGTCTCCATTTCTAAAATCTAGTATCTAGACTCAGTAATGTCAACGACCTATGTGCTTGCGGTTATACATGGTGACATTTTAATCCGAGTCCAATTTTTTTGTAGGCACTTGGTATCACTAATAGACTCCATTTTTGAAAAAAAAACTGGTAGGTATTTTTTAAATTATAAATTGTCTATCCCAAAAGTTACTCGGCATTCAGTACCGCGCGGAGCGGGGCGGGGCTGGGGGAGGGGAGGAGTGCCGTGCGCAAGCCTTACTACCCGCTGGGGTGCCCGCCCGGAAAGGTTTTTGGGATAACTTTAAGCAGCAATTACCTACAAAAGATTTTGGTACTGAATGATATGAAACAAAAAAACACGTATTTTATAATTTTTGCCTAAGAATCTTATACTTGAATTTGGACACTGATTAAAATGTCACCCTGTATGGGTCCAAGTCGAAACTCGATTCATCTCGAGAAGTTTAGGAAGAGCTATGGTCACCTTATATACTCAATCCGCATCATCAGATCAGCTTGGTGATGCTAAAATATTGCCGAGTGAAAGTGAAAACTTCTTTAGCAGCGCTGTGGACTTTTTGTGATGGGGAAAAATTGTTTACTAGCCACAGGTGTAGGAGCGTAGGAGTTCACGTGGACGTAAGATTTATAAGACGTGAGATTCGAGACAGTCGTTGCTCGAGACGCGTAAGTGCATCAATCTGCATGGAGCTTATTAGGACCTTTTCCTCACGGCCATTTACTGTGCGCGAGCTGCGACGGACATCAACAGAGTTAAGAAACTGAACCTTAATTTGTAGTGCGCTAGGTCAAAACATCCTTTGAACTGTTTCGTTTGCAAACTGCATTAACATTGATTTTGTCGTTAAAATACATACAGAATGGATTGCATTGCAAGTAAGATAGGGTGCGTCCCACGAGATATAACAACAATATATATAATTTCATATTAATAACGTTCACAAGATATAATGAACGTTAGCTATAACAACAATATCAATACTTTTATAAGGAATAACGGTCAAATGCCATAATAATCATATAATATAACTTTTTTTTGTATAACACTCAAATTGACTAATTTAATTTCGTATAACATACATAACGTATAACGATCATGACATATAATATCTTTTCGTATAACATACATAACGTATAACGATCATAACGCATAGTATATTTTCGTATAGGGATTATAATACCAAAAATTAGGTTAGGGTAGCCAGGAAGGGGGGGGGGAGGGTGGAGCCACCTACAAGGGGGCTCGGGGGGCGAAGCCCCTCGCAGTAAAAAAAACAACAAATACTCTTAACAATGGTATTACTTGTAGGTTAGGTTAGGGTTGCCTTGTGTGTGTGTGTTAAAATACATACAGAATGGATTGCATTGCAAGTAAGATAGGGTGCGTCCCACGAGATATAACAACAATATATATAATTTCATATTAATAACGTTCACAAGATATAATGAACGTTAGCTATAACAACAATACCAATACTTTTATAAGGAATAACGGTCAAATGCCATAATAATCATATAATATAACTTTTTTTTGTATAACACTCAAATTGACTAATTTAATTTCGTATAACATACATAACGTATAACGATCATGACATATAATATCTTTTCGTATAACATACATAACGTATAACGATCATAACGCATAGTATATTTTCGAATAGGGATTATAATACCAAAAATTAGGTTAGGGTAGCCAGGAAGGGGGGGGGGGAGGGTGGAGCCACCTACAAGGGGGCTCGGGGGGCCAAGCCCCTCGCAGTAAAAAAAACAACAAATACTCTTAACAATGGTATTACTTGTAGGTTAGGTTAGGGTTGCCTTGTGTCCCTAAGTGCGGAAATAGACACGCCGCGAAGCGGGGTGGCGTCGACACGCTGGCGGTTAGGTAAGGTTAGATTAAAATAATTGGCGTATTTGGTATCAAAATAAATTTAATTTCAATCTTACAAACGTTTAATGCAGTTGCAGTCTTCTCGCTGGATTAACTCGCAAATCCAATAGAATTTGTTATTTACTTGTCTGTTTTTACAAAAACTGTAACCATTCTCGTGCAATTTAATTGAAAATTAATTGAAAGATGACCAGTAAATCATATTACGTTTATACCCCAACCCACACCGTTGTTTTAATTATGATTAATACTTACCTACATGACATTAAAATAACTGAATTAAAATAACCGAAGGCGATTATACCTACTATACGAGCATTATACTGTTTGATCATAGATAAATTGAATAATATATGTTATAAACCTTAGCTGTTATGAATATTATACGCTTTAATCGATATGTCAATTGATATTATATCTAAAGTACGTTATACTTTACGAAATTATATATTCTGACATTATATCTTTCGTTCGTTATGTGCAATGAACGTTATACTAAACAAACTTATACACAGTGAGCGTATATATTATGACCGTTATATGATAAGTTGTTATACCTCGTATTACTTACCCAGTAAGATTCCTACAATTAGTGACATTGAGCTTTTTAAGGTGTGTCTGACCTTTCACTTCTGCCGGCACTCCCGGAGTGCCCGGTCCGATCCGGTCTTTTTTTATTTTATGGTAAGTACTTTCCTTAATTTCACTGCAGTGGGCCGTTTACGTGATATTGGGCTTTAAAGCCCTAATTTTTGTTCGAGTCTAGTATCGCCCTCCTGGCTAAATGGTTACTACTTGGTATGTGCAAAAATCATGGCAGTTTACGAAATTATATACTCTGACATTATATCTTTCGTTCGTTATGTGCAATGAACGTTATACTAAACAAACTTATACACAGTGAGCGTATATATTATGACCGTTATATGATAAGTTGTTATACCTCGTATTACTTACCCAGTAAGATTCCTACAATTAGTGACATTGAGCTTTTTAAGGTGTGTCTGACCTTTCACTTCTGCCGGCACTCCCGGAGTGCCCGGTCCGATCCGGTCTTTTTTTATTTTATGGTAAGTACTTTCCTTAATTTCACTGCAGTGGGCCGTTTACGTGATATTGGGCTTTAAAGCCCTAATTTTTGTTCGAGTCTAGTATCGCCCTCCTGGCTAAATGGTTACTACTTGGTATGTGCAAAAATCATGGCAGTTTACGAAATTATATACTCTGACATTATATCTTTCGTTCGTTATGTGCAATGAACGTTATACTAAACAAACTTATACACAGTGAGCGTATATATTATGACCGTTATATGATAAGTTGTTATACCTCGTATTACTTACCCAGTAAGATTCCTACAATTAGTGACATTGAGCTTTTTAAGGTGTGTCTGACCTTTCACTTCTGCCGGCACTCCCGGAGTGCCCGGTCCGATCCGGTCTTTTTTTATTTTATGGTAAGTACTTTCCTTAATTTCACTGCAGTGGGCCGTTTACGTGATATTGGGCTTTAAAGCCCTAATTTTTGTTCGAGTCTAGTATCGCCCTCCTGGCTAAATGGTTACTACTTGGTATGTGCAAAAATCATGGCAGTGTACATAGTGTTATAGTATAAATGCCAAAGTTTGGATGTTTTGATGTTTAATTGTTGTTTTTAAGCAGTAACGCTGCTAACGAAAATTATAAATTTTAAATGAAAGGAAAAATTACGCCGCCGGCGGTGGTCGCCAGTTCGAATCCGGCTCGGAGCATTAAATTTTTCAATTTTTTCCTTTTTTATTTAAAATTTAAAGTTTTGATGTTTGTTACTCAATCACGCTTAAACGGCTCAACCGATTTGGATCAATTTTTGCACGAAGATAGTTTATAGCCTGGATTAAAATATAGGATAGTTTTTATCCCGGGGCAACGCAGACGAAGTCGCGGGCGGGAGCTAGTATACCTATAATAATTTAAAAGGAAAACTATCACGGCTAAGTAGGCATAACTAGTTAACGAGTCGTGGTTGACCAACTTAAAATATTTACTTGGAAATGTCAAGTTTCGTAAAACTTCGGGCGACACAACCACAATGTTTAATGGGCTCGCGCGTGTCGACATAACAAAGTCAGACCGGCAACTACAGATTCCTACACTGCGCGTGGCTTAACACGCACTTGGCCAGTTTTTTAAAGTGTCGTAAATTTTACTTTCAGATGGTTTGTCTGCTCAGTTGCCAACGAAATGTACTGGGAAAGCTGGCTACTGAAGCTGACTTAAAGGATCCATGGCCTCAAAAGTGTGACAAGGAACTAGATGAAAAAAACTATTGCACTCAAAAGCTCACTGGCCTTGGCTACCCCGCAGTCGAAGAACTAAAACAGTTGTATCACGACTATGTGAGTAAATATTATATATATTTTTTGGGGGCGCTTTGTTTCACCTATTTTTTTAAGTCCTATTATTGGAAGTCCGAAAATGTTCGTCATAAAATTTTACGCCATAATAATCGTTAGTCCTAATAATTCTTGATCCTAACGATCGTAAGTCATAACCATTCGAAGTCATAATGACAGTAATCATAAGTTTCACAGGTCCTAATTTTTATTTTCCTAATTTTTTTCGTTATAACACTCACTTGCCCGTTTTATTTCAATTCATAATGACACTAGTCATACATTTTTTAATCCTAAATTTGTTTTTCATAATATTTCTCATCATAAATGTTACTTGGCGTTATCGAAGTAAATAAACGTGTGGTTTTTTATCGCTAGGTACAAGACGAGGTCACAAGACTCTAGCTAGACGTCTCTACATCGACACATCGACTCTACATTGACTCTACATCGATTCTACATATAGACTCTACATCGACTCTACATATCGACTCTACATCGACTCTACATATAGACTCTACATCGACTCTACATATCGACTCTACATCGACTCTACATCGACTCTACATATTGACTCTACATCGACTCTACCGCTGGATGCGGGTGGCGCGGGATCGGTCACTTTGGCACTCTTTGGGGGAGGCCTATGTCCAGCAGTGACGTCTTTCGGCTGATATGATGATGATGATCGACTCTACATTAACTCTACATCGACTCTACATATAGACTCTACATTGATTCTACATATTCGCTCTACATCGACTCTACAGACTCTAGCCGCCTGTCTGTGCGGACGTAGCCTAAGGCAGGTCCGTGTAGGTACGACGACGAGCGAAGCGAGGAGGAGTGTTAGTTGTACTGCGACCCTACGCGCGCGAGCCGAGCGAGCGAAGCGAGCGTGCCGCGGCAGCGGCCGGCGAAGCGCCAGAACCGATTTTTTTTTCAATTTACTTAGCGAAAGCTTTTATTCATTAGGAAAAACAAAATTAGGAGTTAAAGTGTGTTCTTAGTTATGATATTAGGACTAACAAAATTATTATGTATGTCCGTTATAAAGAAAAATGTTATAATTAACAAAATTATGACTTCAAGCAAGTTCTTAGTAATGAAATTAGGAAGAAAAATTTTAGGCCAACTGATCATTATGACTTCCAATGATAGTGACAGAAATTTAGGAACAAAAAAGTTAGGACGAAAAAAATTAGGACTAGGGATGATTATGACTACAATACGTTAGTACAAAAAAAATTAGGATCACGAATTTTATGGCAGCCAATATGGACCCATATTTTTTCTATATTTATTGACATTTAAACTTACGGTCGCATTTAGGGACGTTCTACTCGTACGCTCGAAATTGCAGATTGTACATCATCCATATCCATAATATTATAAATGGGAAAGTGTATGTGTGTGTTTGTTTGTTTGTCCGTCTTTCACGGCACGAAGTGACGAATTGACGTGATTTTTTAAGTAGAGATTGTTGAGGGGTGGAGATATGATAGTTTTTATCCCCGAAATCATCCCCTAAGGGGGTGAAATGGGGGGGGGGAAAGTTTGTATGGGGCTGCGACATAAACGAGTTCCACGCGGTTGGAGTCGCGGGCACAAGCTAGTATAATATATGTCGGCGGCCGATCGTAAAATCCGCCAGATCACGAAATTTCTAGGCAATATCGTGGAACGCCGCCATTGTAATATATATATTACACCTACCTGTACTAGAGTTGAGATTTACTACCTTAATCTGCACTAGAGTTGAGATTTTTATCATTTCTGTAAACGTGTAGTGAAATGATAAAACCAGTTGACTCTGCGAGTTAGTTTCGTTAACTTACTGACACGTTTCAGGGATTTTATCAAATCATTAAACAAATCTAGTGAAACGAAAAAACGAGTTGCCTTTTTTGGCCGATTTCGTCATTTCACTAAACAGATTCAGAGATTTGATCAAATGACTGATTTTTTCGAGGCGAATGATAAAAAGGTTTCGCCATTTTAACATCCTGCGTGATTTGCTCATATTATCTCTTAGAGATTTGTTCGAATCTCTGTTTTGGCCATTTCCCTGCGACATATATATATATATATCTACTAAAAAGTAACTTAAGACTATTTGAGTTGGCCAAATTGCATCAAAGTAGTCCGTCCATTCCAAAAGCAACTCTATTATCCAAGATAAAAGGTTCCAATTCTAATGACATTTTTATAAAAAGTCGGACATATTTAATAATCTCAACCACACCTAGGACAAACTGTCCAATTAGGTAGGTCCAACTTCGAGAAAGAGTTCAATAGTCGAATCCGACTCGGCTGGGCATTCGGAAAGCCACGGCACATCATTTCGTCTAATATTCCGCATTGTCTAGTTTTTGACCAGTGTGTGTTGTCAGTGATGACATATATGGCACTGAAACGTGGTTGCTCACTATGGACCTCGTAAGAAGGCTCAACGTCACCCAAAGGGCAATGGAGAGGGCTATGCTGAGAGTTTCTCTCTGTGATCTCATCAGAAATGAGGTTATAACCGATGCAGCCCTCCGAATAGCTAAGCTTATGTGGCCGTGGGCGGGGCAAATTGCACGTAGAACCAATGGCCGTCAGGGCGGAAAGGTTCTCGAGTGGCTACCACGTACCGGCAGGCGCAGCGTAAAGTAGCCCCTTCCCCACAAGGTGAACTGGTGGCCTAGTAAAAGTCGCGGGAGTCCGTTGGACGCGGGTAGCGAAAGACCGGTCATTGTGGCACTCTTTGGGGGAGGCCTTTGTCCAAGAGTGGACGTCTTTCGGCTGATATGATGATAATAATTATGAAATTTCAATTAAATGCACCCCAGGTATCAAGTAAAATAACGATGAATTCTTAGCGCATAATAAAATTATCAATCATATTTCGTTTCACAATTTATTCGATTGTGTACTTTGTTTTTATTTCAGATTGATAAATTTGATTTTCGATCCCAATACAACGAGACTGGGGATCGCGAGCGAGGAAACATATGCAGAAATTATAATTACCTTGTAAGTAATTAAAGCCTCCAATACGTAAGGTCAGTAGCAGGTAAGAGAGCGATTACACACGGCGACACAGTAACAGTACAGATAGATAGATAATAACTTTATTCAGCCACAACAAACTAGTATATTGAACTAGTACAGCTGAATTTGACTGGTGATTTATGGATAGTGTCGCGCGACAGTCGCGCGTTCGTCAAATGCACGTTTGTGTACTATACACGGTGTTTTTTTAACCGTCTTAGAGCCGAACCCCAGTTATTGTATACATTACAAAGAATTAAAAAAAAGGTTTTTTTAGTTTTCTTTTTTAAGATTTTTTTAAATGCATAAAATATTGTTTTTTTTTCTATTAGTATTAATTTTAATCATCCAGCTGAGTGACCGCAGTGTCCGCTAGCCGCCATCTTATGTAGATAGGTACGAACTCTAACCGGGTGAATGAACTTCGCTCCGTGCGCCATAGAGAATTTTTCAAACTTAATTACCTTTTATTACTAAAAGCTTAACTAAAAATAACTTTTTTTTAAGAGTGATTAGTACCTTTTGGATACTTTCAGTGGGCTTCGGCTCTAAGACGGTTAAAAAAACACGTGGTATATATTGGCTGCCGCGCGACCTATACAAAACTTGCATTTCGATCCGCCTTAGTCCCCCATTTTCTCCGTCAAATTTTTAAAGTTTTACTATGCATCTAATATATGCATGTTTTGTTTTTAATTTTTTATTGTATTTTACATCTGTAGGTGATGGTAAAGTTAGTGTATTATTAGAGTTTAATAAGCGGCTCTAGTTCATTAAAATAACGGTTTTATCAATTAAACCAAAACATGGAAGCATACATATTTTTTTGTTTCAAAAATTATTAGCTCAAGTTGAAATGTTGCGGAGAAAATAAGGGACTACGGCCGCAAGAAATTCATGTTTTTGTTTGAGCCGCGCGTCAATCCGCGTTTCCTCTTAACTTGACGGATATGGTACAGTGAGGACTTAATGCAGCGCTAATCATGACACATGCGTCAAAGCGCTACGGACAACCAATCAACCTGCATACATCTGTGAAGAAATTCAAAGATGATGCGTAGTCCTCAACCCCTACTGCCTTTCCTGGTAATGAATGTGAACTCACTCAGTGCTAAGCTACGCTCGTAGCGTGTCGTAGTATGTAGCAGCCAAGAATCGCTATGGGCTACGCTTGTAGCCAAACCCGCGGTGTACCCGCTAAGTAGCGCAATGCCATAATCAAAATTCTTCTTCTTATTAAGACTTGGGCTCTTGTTGGTGGAGTAATCTCCAACATATTCTACATTCCGCCTTTCTTTTTATTTTGATATAACGTGAAGCCGTTATTTCTTCTTTTTTTGCTCCATGTAAGATAGTGTTAGCTTACCTTTTTTTTCCCCATATTCGTCTAATATTGTTTTCATCCAGTCATCGTGGCGTAACATACTCGTATTTCCTTTAATTGTTCGTCTCGAACGATTTCTGACGGATTTCTTTTTTCATTAATTATTTCAAGAACTTTCTCATCAGTTTTCTTTTCCGTCCAACTGCTCCTTTCCGCCACATCTAAAATGCCACTTATCGCTCTCCGTCCCGTTCCGTCATGATCCACATATCGCAACCATTTGTTGAGGAAGAACGTGAAAAGCATATGTTTTAATGAAAATATTTAGTTCATTTTAAAAATTATAAATTTTTAAATGAAAGGAAAAATTTAAAAATTTAATGCTCCGAGCCGGATTCGAACCGGCGACCACAGGCATTCATGGCCCGTCGCTACTAACCAACTGAGCTATCGGAACAATCTGGTTCGGGCACCAAATCCTTCAATCAGTTCCTTCATACAACGCCTTAGGGAGGCGTATGAATGTGTAAAAAAAAAAAACAAATATTCATTTTAAAAAGTTATTCTAAGATACTTTTAAAATGAACAAGAAACGCGCTTTTATAAATTTATGTTTTACATACCCGTATTTTTACAGGAAAACATACGACTGTGGTTTTATTAATTTTATCTTTCAGGTCAATGATATTACTATGATCAGAGATGAGCACAACAGTAGTCGTTACACGTTGAATATCCCCGGCTTGTACGACATATCGATTCCAGTCCAAGAGTGCCAACCAGAGTAAGTTTCAGTATTTTTAGGGTTCCGTACCTGAAAAGGAAAAAACGGAACCAGGTACGGAACCCTTATAGGATTACTTTGTTGGTCGTCTGTCTGTCTGTCAAGACCATTTTATCAGGAACGCGTGGAGGTATCAAGCTGAAATTGATATCAAATACTCAGGTATAATTGTCCCTTGATACTGTGAAAAAATCAAACTCAAAAACCAACGCAATCAAAAGATACAGGCGTTTATGCTGCAAAATTTAGAGTTTTTCGGCACTCGCAAAACCTACGGGGTACTTTCCGTGAACTCAGAAACTGTAAATTTGGTAGGAAGCAACGTCATATAGCACAGACAAAGGAAAAATTACGAGAAATAGACATTTTTAGCAAAATCACAAAAAAAATTTTTTTTTAATTTTTACCTTTTTCCTCGTACACGTGTGGAGGTATTAAATTGAAATTCATATCAGATACTCAGGTCTATAATTAATACCTTTCAGCTGTAGCAAAACGAAACTTTTATGTCCACGCAATCATAAGAAATAGCAATATAATAATAAGTGAAATGTAAATATCTTTAAAGATAAATAAAGTTCTTTAACCATAATATAAGTCGCGTAATTTATTTTAGTAATACACATACTACAACTTTTGCTTGTTATAGGTTTGTACGGAACCCTCGGTGCACGAGTCCGACTCGCACTTGGCCAGTTTTTTATAAATAATAATGATGAGGGCGACCCTAGCAATTACAGATTTGCCCTATTGTGAGCTCTGATGTGGCTGGCTAGGCCGAACTTACTCTTAAGGGGCTCCTAGCTCCCAATGACCTATCAGTAACTGTCAGTTTTTTCGTGTTTTTATGGCTTGTCATACTAACAACAACGAGGTTTACCGAAATAGTATCCCATATTTACTTCAAAACACACATTTTTCGGGATATATGGCACCAAACTTGACAATTTCAAGACAATAATCCTGTTTTTTGGACGTAACTTTTGTGAATATGAGTTAAATATAAAAATCTCTCATGGGTCATTAAAGACGTTCACAAGGAACAGTAATATGAAGATTTCATAATATACAAGTGCATAAACAACATACTAATATCGTGAACAGAGCTTTTTTGGGCCACGTGTGAATAAATCTTAAAAAAATATATATATTCTAAAAATATCTCATGCAAATTTAGATAAAGGATTGGATAACTGATAAATATATGTGCCATAAATAGATCTATGGTTTTGACGGAGGAATATCATCTCAAAACTCGTCAAAACTAGCCAGAAGGCGCGTGAAGAAGGCCCTTAAAAACTCTATTACATGGGGGACAGTAGAGTCGGCCAGTGGTTTTATGTATACACGTATGGAGGTTCACCTTTCGCAATTGGCGTTTTCTGTCTATGGTTGTTAAGCGGTTTTGTTCAAATTTAACCTTATAAAAGATGGTAGATCGCCAAGACGACCTGATTGCAGCTAGCTTCTTCCAACACGCGATTTTTTATATAAAAACTAGTGGCGGTCGCTGTTAGCTGTAGAACTCGAGAGTCTGTCTATTTGTCAATTAACAACATAAAAATTAAAAAACACCCGACATTTTGATTTCAAAGGTTAATGTCTCAAAACCGGCTGAAACGATTTTATAAAAACGTAGCTAAGAACAATAGCTTTCAAAACCGCTTTAAAGACATACAGATACACAGAAAATGACCTACTTAGTAATTATCTAGTCTTATAATACTAAAACGGTGACTAACATAGAGCCTACCTGATGGTAATCAGACACCATAGCCTATGGACGATTGCGATTGCAGAAGAGTTACAAGCGCGTTGCCGACCCTTTATTGATTTGAGTATTCGTTGTGTTGATAGCTAGAGACGAACGCGGGTCCGTCACTCTCAACACAACATATCCTCGAGAGCTCTGGCGACCCTACTTACCAACAGAAACAGAACATTACATACCTACAGAGCTAATAGTTGCTAGTTGGGGTGTTCATCGACCGAGATTACTTTCCGCTGTGCCTTAGCGCTCAAATAAGATTTTTTTTTAATTTCAGTGCCAGCAAAATGCTTGAGAGAAACTACAGGTGGAAAAACATAACATGCGTTCAGAAATCCTTCCAGTACCCATTCATCGTGCTATCTCAAGATAGGAAGAGTCTGGAGCTTGTCAAAATCAAGGGAATCCATTCGTCTTGTGACCCCGCCGTCCACAATGTTACTCCAGGAAATACGGTTTTGAAAAACACTAATTTATAATAGCGGTTTTTTGTTGATTTCATTTGAAAATGTTTTTGTAATAATGCTTTATTCAAGAATCCGACTAACTTTCTAACCGGACGTAATTATGTAGATTTAAATGAAGCAGCATCCCTTATAGTTTGGCCATGTCCGTCTGGCGGTCCGTCCGTCCGTCCGTCTTCGGCTTAGCTCAGTAACCATTACTACTAGAAAACTGTAATTCGGCATGGGTATAAATTAATCACGCCGACAAAACAGAAGTCTAAAATCTTGACAAAAAAATATGTTTGGGGTACCTTCCCTACATTTAAAGTGGGGATGTATTTTTTTTCTCGTTAAACCCATAGTGTGGGGTGTTATGGGTTTCTTACAACGATTTATCAAACTAGTGATTTGTTTGAGAGTTATTTATCAGCTTTTAATGTTAGTTGTCAGCTTGTATATACAACAAATACAAATACAAATATTCTTTATTGCTCACCAGACATAGTAAAAAAATAAAAAAGAGGTAAGTTAAACATAAACAATGGTAGACAACAGGCGGTCTTATCGCTAAAAAGCATGTATATAGTTCCTTTAGAAAATAAATATAGAATTATTTATTGATTCATTTTATATTTCTTATATCATCCATCTTAAGGCTTGTCGACATATTATTAAGTCATCGTATTTAGATGAATTTTGACTAACTCCAGTAATTTATTACTTTTGCCTAGACATTAATTAATTGTGACTATATTTGGATCACTATGTAACTTGACATTTTATTACAATTCATATTTGACGATCGTAATATAAATTTATATAGTTTAAGTTAGCTTTAATTTATATTCGAAATGTATACTGTGTCATACATTTAAAGAAATCGAAATCTATGTATCATATCATTTATTTTCGTCATGGATTTAGCAATTACATATTCATCAAGTAATTATTTATTTAATCAGGACCAAAAACAAAACAGATAAAACTAAATAAAAATACCCAATGTATTAACGTTAAGAGTTGGGTAGTATATTTTTCTATATTTAAAGATAAAAAAATTTAAATATATAAATGTATTAACTAATTATTCAATAGAATTATAAAAAAAACGTACAATTTATTTCCACGGGTTCTGATCTTCAAAGTATTCTGATATTCTATGGTATCCCTTTTCACATCATTACCCTTTTATCTTATAATTCATTTATTCATCTTGATTTGATTTGATTTGATGTCCATTCGATCCTTAAGTGACCTATACACGAATTATCTATTTTATGGAGTCTGCAATAGTTGGTTGGTTGCTATGTGGTACATCCGACATAATAATGTATACAATTTCCATTCAAAAATGTCGTATGTGGCACTTCTGACAAAAGATGCGTAAGTTATTCTGCTTAAAAAAGTAGTATAGGAGGTTTTTGTATTTTTTTGGAAAAGTACATGTATGCTCAACGGCTAGTAATAAACAACCTACTAATAAGCAAACATTCGAAGTTTGATAACGATATTCCATTAATAAACAATTTTTGTAATACATTTTTTTTTTCAAAAACCTTGACGGCTTCTCCTGAGAAGTAGCTGTTTTGCAGCTCCGACTCTTTTAATTGGGACCGTTGATTAGGTACATGCATACCAGGAAAATCCGCCGCTATTGTTCTCCATTATGAAACAAAGCAAATAATGCTCCATTTACTGAATATGTTTTCCTCTGACGTAGGTATCATAGTACGTACTTTGTAACTGACTCAAACTGTGGGGATTTACGAATTTTACGACACGGCTCGTCACTTGGTCTATACCTATATAAACTTATCATACGTGAGCTGTTTGTAAGTAGAGCAACAAATGTCAATATAATAATTATTTTAAGCACACTACAAGCCTTAAAATTTGTCGCACCAACTTGTTTTAGTTCTCATTCGAACTGTAGCAATTTGTGTATTAATAGGCTAGGCTGGGCTGTCAAGAAGCTTTAGTGTGATTTTCATAAATATCATACGCCTTAAAGAATCCAAGAAGCAATGTAACATGATTGAACATTTGATCGTCGTTTGTGGGCCACCGGCGCATTGGGTGGCGGGGATTAAAACGTGTATAGGTACGAAAAGCGCACATTTTTTAAATACCTCGTTATTAGCAACGGCCCGCCTGATAGCAGTCGGTCCATTGAATCAGATTCAGAATCAAAACATTTATTCGTGACACGCTAACAAAAAGTAAACCTGCGCCGTGTCACGAAATGGCCCAACTCAGCCTTGCTGCTCTTCTGTTGGGTCCATCCTGGGAAGACATGGTAGAAAACACATAAAATATGCCTGATTGCGTAACGCTATGTATTGTATGTAACGTAGGTACTTTAGACAGACCTAAATGTAGGTAATTGTTTGTAAGGGATGACTAATTAGTGAAGTGTAACTTGAAACCATAATTAGATTCCACAAAAATAACCTCAAACAAGCCACTAAAATGAAAAAAAACTACACTGGCAAACTTACACTCTTCCAAATGATGGATGTGGCTAAAAACTAGTTACGTCCATTATTTAGAAGAATGGAAGTTGGCCAGTGTCGGTATTTTTTTCATTTTAATGGCCATTTTGAGATTCTTTTTGTGGAATCTAATTATGGTTTCAAGTTGTACGGTCTGTACAAAGGTGTGCATTCCGCCCGTCAGCATTTTACTTCACGTAGCATATATTTAATTCCTTTAAGTCAGTACATGTCCGACCGCCGCGGAGTGTATTCTCATTAAACCTACATATTGTATCATTTCAATTCGTTATCATTAAATCATAATTTCGGTGGAAAACTGCAGTGTTATCATTATCAACTATCATCTCAAGAGTGTACGAGATTGTCCCGTACATCTTTATGGTCCTTCGAACAATTTTGAATCAGTGCACAGTGAAATCAAATTCTGGGACACGCCACGTGACGACGCAACGTGACCAGTGCTGTGACACTCGCATCAACGTGTATCATCATTATCAAGCGGTGACTATCAAGATCAATCAATATATCAAGATTATCAATATCAAACTGGAAGCTTTTGTCCGACCGCCGCGGAGCATAAAGATGTACGGGACAATCTCGTACACTCTTGAGATGATAGTTGATAATGATAACACTGCAGTTTTCCACCGAAATTATGATTTATTGATAACGAATTGAAATGATACAATATGTAGGTTTAATGAGAATACACTCCGCGGCGGTCGGACATGTACTGACTTAAAGGAATTAAATATATGCTACGTGAAGTAAAATGCTGACGGGCGGAATGCACACCTTTGTACAGACCGTACATGCTCCCGGGCGCGGGATGAAGGAAGATGAAACTTACAAAATTATAATAGAAACAAATATCTTCTAAAAAATAAATTGCTTCACTGCTATTCACGCGCAGCGAATCGCAGGCCTACGATGGGTGACGTGGCCTTGTCCAATCCTTGAGGTCTTGATAAGTGAATATTGAAATTGCCATGTTGCACGTTGGTGATCGTCTGTAATAATGTCTCTTGTATGCCTTTCAGATTCATGAGTAAGGAGTTAGTGATAATCGATGATAACATGAATTCATTCGTATGTTCGACAGCTTCAACTTCTTTTGCCAAAACATTGGTTGCTTTTTCCAGATTGATAATGTGACGGTTCAGTATCTTGTGTTGCTTGTCCATAGCCTCTTCTACTCTTTTGAGTAAATTATATTCAGCTTGGACCACTGAGGTTTGATTTTTCCATAACAAAGCCAAATGTTTCTCGTTGTCCTTGATAAGATTGATATCTTTTTCATATTTTTGGGCGAAATTATCGTCCAGTATTCCAAACAAACTGTTCGCTAGATATCCGACTCCGTTGATAAGGCCCCGCCGACGGCGGGTCGAGCGTGTGAGTTGCTGAGCGAGCATTATGCTGTTGTAGTACTCCAGTTCTGAGAACCCGTGACGTAGCTGTATGAGTACTACGTCACATTTTGATAACTTATCCGTCTTGATACATGTATTTTCTAAGGCATGGAGATATTCTTGATATACTTTTAGTCCTTGCCAATAGGGTCCCATGTCGTAGTAAACAATCAGCTTCCATTCGTCGCGAATAAGGTGCATATTTGATATTTTGTCGAAATAAACTCCTTGATGTTTATTTATACTCGTAAGGCTATGCTCACACTGCGCCGGTGATATAAATGTAAACAGTAACATAAGTCCCAGTGTCAGTAAATTAGCTGATCTTTTGGTTCGTCGTCTTTTAACTTCGGGTGCCGCCTTTTCGGGTTCGGGTTCCGATTTAGTCTCCTCAGCGCACTCTTGTGTGGCGAGCAATTTTGATAATTTCGTTATTGGTCTCTTGATAATTCCCTTCTTCGTTTTCACTGATACTACACGTACATACCCATCGTGTCCCGGGTGTACGGTTTCAACTTTACCTAGTGCCCATTTTCCGGCTGGTAAATTGGCATCATGTATGATAACAACGTCGCCAATTTTCATGTTTTCTTTAGGTTTTTGCCATTTACTCCTTTGTGATAATTGAGATAGATATTCTGACTGCCATCTCTTCCATATGTCCGAAAATAGTTTTTGTACGAGTTGCCACCTCGTCCGTTCGTCCTTTTCGGTCTCAATAATTGTTAAATTTGGACCACTTGATAGAAAGTGCGAGGGCGTTAGAAAGTCCAAATCGTCAGGGTCTTCCGTGATAGAGCACAAGGGCCTGGAGTTAAGGCACGCTTCCACTTGTGTCAGGAGTGTTGATAATTCTTCATATGTGAGTTTCTGTGCACCCATAACTCTACGGAGATGATGCTTGAGGCTTCGAACTGAGGCTTCCCACAAACCTCCAGCACTTGGCCATGATGGAGCATTAAAGTGCCATTCAATTTCCATTTCTGATGTAGTTCTGAAGAACTCGTCGTCCAGAGTATTTTTCAAGTCTATGAAGTCTTGATTCAGTCGCTTGCTAGCTCCAATGTAGTTGGTCCCGCAATCACTATAAATGTGACGCGGCGCTCCACGACGTGCGGCCAGCCGCCGAAGAGCTGCCAAAAAAGCTGAACTGCTGAGGTCCGATACTACTTCCAGGTGTACGGCCTTCGTTACCATACACACAAAGACAGCAATATAACCCTTTGTTGTTTTGATACCCCGCCCCTTATTTGATTTAATCTCAATAAATCCAGTGTAGTCCGTTCCGGTGTGATAAAAAGGACGAGTCGGGTTACACCGCGCTGCCGGCAAGTCTCCCATGATTTGTTCCTGCTTCATAGCTCGATGACGTAAGCATGTGACGCAATGATTGATATATTTTTTAACTGCTCGGTTCCCTCCTATGATCCAAAATTGATACCTGAGCTGCCTCAAGGTTAGGCGAGTTCCACCATGAAGAGTCAATTTGTGCGCGTTTTCAATAAGTAGGTCGGTTATGTGACCTTGATGTGGAATGATTAGTGGGTGTTTCATGTTTGGATCGATATTTGCCTTTCCTAATCTTCCACGAACTCTCAGTAGTCCCTTGTTGTCTAAAAAAGGGTTAAGTGATAAAATATCACTGTTTGATTTCACTTGCCCGTGTCTTGTCAAGTTGTTTATATCTTCTCGAAATGATTCCTGCTGTACGTGTTTGACGATCGTATATCTTGCTCTACGTATTTCGAGCACGGTGAGGTAGGGTACTGTAGGCTTGTTTTTCGATAAGGCGCGCAATACCAATGCGAGTACGCGAGTCATACGGTTGATATTGCTGTGTTTGATTATTAAGTCACTGATGACGTCATTTTGCTGATAAGTTGTGACGTTTGTTTGTTTTGATACTTTGATATCTTGGTCGGTCTTATAGGTGATTTCTTGGGGTTTTTCTTCAAATGTTGATAACCAAGAAGGTCCTTTCCACCACAAGGCATGTTCTTTCAACTGGGAGGCGTTAATTCCTCGACTAGCGCAGTCTGCAGGATTATCGGCGGATTTAACATATCGCCACCTATCGGCAGGTGCGAATTCTCTGATTTTCTGTACTCTATCTCTGTATAGATGATGGATGACGCTGACAAGTTGGCCACAGATGACATATAGAACTCCTCAATTATGTAGGTACCTACTTTATTCAGCACAAATGGAAAAATAACAAATCGTAATTTTTGATCGAATCTGAATAATGTCAATTTAAAAAATCTTAGATATATGAGAAATTGTCCAACCTGAATAATGGTAAAATGTAATTACATCCTAAAAGTAAAATTGAAAAGAATAAATACGTCCAATACATGGAATTATACGTACCTACGCCTAAAAATTTTACCAATCGGAAACACATCACATATGAATTATGAACAAAATACTCGATTTTCATTTTGATTTTAAAAAGATTCACTTTGCACATGTTATATTGAACAAAATTCCATTTGGACTAGATTCATACTTAACAAGAAAACCATTATAGGCACAATTGAAAATCATAAAAAGTAGGTATATAGACACACCAACTTCGCTTTTGATGGTATTACTTAACTTTTGGTCCAATTTCAAAATGGTAATTTCGGGTTGACGATTTTCCATTTGTGCCGAATGACAATAAACTAAATTATCTCGAATCGACGGACCTCCTAAAATATCATCACTCATCAGCCCATTTAAAACGACTTGAAACGTTCCGTCGATTCATCAAGAAAGGTGATTTGGAGACCTTTAGAACTTCATAAGTTGCTATTTTACCGGAATCCTATTAGAATCTCTGACGTTTTTTATAGTTGAAAACTCGAATCACAACGTTGAGCATCTTTGATATTTTGGAATAGTTAGGAAATAATTTTGCACGAATCCTTCTTTCCCGATCTTCAGCTTCATCGGTAGCGAATATAATAATAAAAAATGAAATATATATTGAAAAAGGTTAAATAAAAGGTTCGGTAAGTATCTTCGTAGTATACCAAGTTGTTGTTTCAAATTGCTGGGTGTGTAATGTAAACCTTGTCACGACGCATGTGCGGCTTGAAGAAAATCGCGCATCCGAAGTGCAGGTAAAATAAAAACAAATGACAACGCTCTCGACGCCCGAGCCAGTTCCGAGTCTGAGACGAGAGCGCGCGCACGCTTGTTCCAGATATAAGTAAAACGGTAGAAATCGAGAAAATGTACAAGCGAGTTTGTGTTATGATCGTAAGTAGTTTTGTTTGAGTGAAATTAGAAATTGTGAATAACTTGTGCTTCTTCGGAAAATTGTTGAACATGATATTGGACATTGTTGGGTATTGTTTACTTTTAGCCGACCACAGCGTGAAAGACAGGTTTAATGTATGTTGTTTAGCACATATATGTGATAAACCCTGAATCTTTAGTCTTTACAAGGTATTGTCTTTATGAATTTACCCTGTTGCACCAAACATGGGTACTTGGATAGACCTACAATAAACATTGTTGAGTAACAAAGAAGAAATATAATTTATCTAGATATAAAAACCAGCAAGAAGGGCAGCTGGACTTCATCAATCGCAAATCGCAATGTTTTACAAAGTTTCTGGATAAAACAGTATATTACCTACTCACGGGTGGTAAATGACAAAACGGCTCAGAGCGCAGGGATTTGACGCCAGGCAAATAAATGTGCGAACGGAGACGTTATTTTTTACCACCCATGGTGATTAAAAATTTCCTCTCCTGGGCAGGAAGTATGATATTGCTCACGTGCAGCGTGCAGTAGTGGCCAGATGTGACGTTCAATTCTTATATTTTGGAGTCACTTTTTTTTTATCTTTAACTGTTGCTAATATAATAGGACGAACCCAATCATACTGGTTTTACAACTTTTCTATTTTCTAAGTTGTTTATTCATATTTGACTCAGGGTAACGCCGCGAATTTTTACCAATTTGGACGTTTAAATTTATCATACTGATAAAAAGATGGTAACATTTCAAAACATTTTTATTATATTACGCGATAAAAACTAACAAGGTCGCAAGTAACGTAATTGATTTAAATCCTTTTAAAATACTAATCAATAATAAAAAAAAACCGTCAAAAACGTAACGAAAATTGACATATATTTTTGACCACGAGTAGGTACTGCAAGCCCTGTTTGTTTTCAGAATAATAGAACTTCTCATAGTCGTGTTTATGTTCAAACAAAAATGTATGATATTGTACGTTTCCCACTTCCCACCGAACGGGTCGGGCCGGCGCGCATTCTATTACATGCAAAGGAATTTTAACCGTCTCTACAGCAGATACAATTCATATTTGATTAATGATTACAATCCCCACCAACCACGTCGGTAGCTGCCGCCTCGCAGTGCGGGTGCGCTGCCCACGATTCATTCAAATATAAAATGTACGAGTAACTACCCGTTCGGTGGGAATCGTACATAAATCGGTTGTTTTACCGATTGCGGAATCATTCATAGTTTTTATTTTCATCGTTCTATCTTGCGCTAAAAATGTTGTCAGGTAGGTAAGCGTTTGTTCTAAATTATCACCGAAATATTTACCCATAAAGGTAAGTATGTAATGATTTCAGGATCATAAAATAAGTACACGAATGGGCCGCCGCGTTATTAATAATCCATGGATATAACATATTAAATTAGTTTTTTTGTTAAATGTGACACACAGGCAAATTAATTAAAAATACATAATAATTGTGAGTAAATATAACTAATGTCTTATCCGAACTAAAGTTTTATTTCAAAGTTTGATATCCCGCTAAGATTTTGAAGTAACAAAACTAGCGCAATTAGTTTGAAAAATTATGTCAACCAACAGTTTACCAACTAAAGTTTGAGCACCACTCAGCGCCCAAATCCCATAGATTTCTTCCCTAGTTCCCTAGTATTATGGGCAAATCTCGTTTCTTAGTTCGGTAAATGGTACCCACCACCACGACCACGGAAACCGACCCAAAAATAGTTATTTGTTATACAAGAGTGCGATGTTGAATTTTACCCGCGAGTGTGGAATTGAGACACGAGCAAGCGAAAGGATTCTATAGTTGACCCACGAGCGAAGCGAGCGGTTGTAAATTAAAATCCTGAGCGAGTGTTAAAACACACGAGAAGTAAAATACATTTGCACCCGTGTGTAACACAAAACTTTTCACCTCGCTGTAGCGAGGAAAGCTAGTGCAACATGCAAACAACTTTAGTTAAACCAAATATTCATATTTTTTTTCATTTTTTAACAGTAATAATAACGTAAGTAATATCAAGTAGAATTTTAGACAAGTGCGAGTCGGATTTTAGTTTTCCTATACATTTTGAAACCAAGCGTCTGATGAAGGCAACAAGAGTATTTTTTTCTTTGTTCTTAAATATTTATTTTACTCTGTTTTTTTAGTATTTGTTGTTATAGCGGCAACAGAAACATATCATCAGTGAAAATTTTGTATTTTATGAGCCTTTTACGTTTTGTTATCTGTAAAAAGTACTTAAACACGCTCCAATGCCAAATTACTTTCCCCACTAGTGAATAAAATGCGTTTTTGCTCACTGGCATTACTGGTTTCAAAGGATAAAAGGCAGCCTTTCGAGGCAGTCAGTGGAAAACATACTTTTACCTTAGTATCACAATAATTCTATCAATGGTAAAACTACTAAGTCGTTATAGTATCATAAAAACGTGTTAACTTAATTTGGAAACCTGTTTGCACGTCCCCCGTTCGTTATAGGTATTTTGGATACGTTCCGAGATATTTGCGACACTTATTTCGTTACGATTTTTATTACTTTGTTTCGTTAATGAGACCGGTTCTCGTCTCATGATGTCAAAATAATTACAAACAAGTTATATGACGTTAAGGAAAGTAAAGAGATTGTAGTATAATTAAATAATTTACTTTATAAACAGTTTTAATCAGAATCAGAATCATCCGTCAGCGGATCCTGACCTGACCATGGGACAGCTTCGAAAGGATTTACTTTCAAACAAAAAATAATATTCCAAATCGGTGTCTGACTAATCGGGGAACATGCATAAAAAATAAAAGATCGCAACGATTGCGACCTTTTTTTGAAGTTGGTTAAAAATCCGTCGCCAATTCACATCGCTACACCATCGCCAATCTACACTAATGTTATAAAGAGGAAAGATTTGATTGTTTGTTTGTTTGTATTGAATAGGTAGCTTCCGAAACTACTGGACCGATTTTTATTTTATTTTTTTTTATTTCAGAAAAAAGTATGTTAGGGTTTACATTTATTTAATTTTCGCCAAACATTACGTTTATCGGCGAATAGTACACTCACTTTCACTTATGTAGGTACCTGCGGGTTGATTACGCAACGCTCCGTACGCGCGCTAATCCGGTCTAACTGTAATTTTTAGCAACAGCAACGTGAAACATAAGTTCCACCTACGCACGGCAGAACGTTACATAGTCTACCCCTAGATTATCTTATCTAATGATCGACCACAACTGTATATTTATATTTATATGTAAGTAGGTAACTTATCTGTTTACTGCTAATTATTAATTTGTTCTTACGTTGAGGTGTTCAATAGCAACTTTTGAGTTTGATCTTAAACATATTTTTGCTGCTATACACTCGTTTTCAAAATTAATTGTAATAATATTCGCGGTGTTAAGTAGCTACGTGTCTTTCTACCATAGTGATTGTTTGCCGATTTGAAAAAAATATTTTACTATTAGCAGCCGACATTATCCCTGATGATCTGATGAACATAGGCTACTTTTTACCGCGGGAAAATGCTTCATTCCTACGGGAAACAGCTTGTATAATATAAACATCATTTCATCGGCCACTTCTGAGCATACCTAAGCCTCTCTTCGAGTATAGGTACGCTACTTATCCCGGACCCGTGTTACTCGTAGTCTCCTCCAGGAAGCACCCGTGGTCTTTTTTACGCCAACCCAATTGAGCTGGTGGACGACCGACGCTTCTCTTGCCTGTAAGTGGCAATATTATACATAAAATAAATAATAAATAAACCAAATATTAGGGGACAAGGACAATCTCACACAAATAGAACTAGGCATGGGCCTAGTCTTCTATGCTTTATGGAGCTTACTAATAAGGCTTCTGGTATGAGGGCTTCTGGTGTGATACCTAACGATATATTTAATAGATAGAAATACTTAAATACATAGAAAACATCCAAGACTCAGAAACAAATATTCATGCTCATCACACAAATTTTATATTTGTACTTACCGCGATTCGAATACAAATACAAATAAAAATACAAATTATTTATTCTGCAAATAGGCCACAAGGGCACTTTTATTTACATGTCAAACGGTAATTTACAATAAAAATAATAATCTTACAATAAAATGATATTAATATAACACAATAATAATTTAAAATTTGCAGATTAAGGACCGATATTACAAACCCAGGACTCTTCTGATTCATTCGAACCCAGGACTCTTCAGATTCATTCAAACCCCCCTGGTACTCTTCTGATTCATTCGAACCCAGGACTCTTCAGATTCGTTCGAACCCTCCTAGGGCTCTTCAGATTCATTCGAACCCTCTTAGGACTCTAGATTCATTCAAACCTTCCTAGGACTCTTCAGATTCTTTCGAACCCAGAACTCTTCGGATTCATTCGAACCCAAGACTCTTCAGTAGGCAGCGGTCCTACGCACTAAGCTTACCGATTGTTATAATTCTATGTTTTTGTTATTGATAATGCATGGACCGCCATTTTATTGAGTTAGTTCAATGAGTCTCATTTTTGTTAAGTCATTATGTACGTTGTCGGTAACTATATATGAATAAATAATGCGTGACAAAGCATGGCTTATTGAATCGTGGCTTCGTGGCACATGCATTGAATTCTGGTATCAATTAAGCGCTGCAATTATGCTAGTCTCGTTAATGACTCGCAACAGGTGCTCTTACACCGTTGTATATGATAATAACTGCTGTCATGCTTAGTTTAAACTGTATTTTTTTTTTTTATATTGCGATCTAATTGGAAATTTTTTATTAAATTGACATTTATTATCTTTAAAACTAATAGCTCTGTGAGCTGTAGACCTCGCCAATTTTGCCAAATAAAAGAAACTAAATCCTGTATTGTCGAAAACATACTTCTTAAAGAACCAACTTATTTTATTACTTAAATATTTTTGTTTCGTGTTATGTTTAACGTGGAAGTTACCACGGTCAAATTTTGAGCGATATGATACAGAGAACAAATATTAGGTCCTTCCTTACCTATGAAGTAGACGTTTTTTTCACATTGATTTCTATTGCAACTTCCAAATTATTCTTTAATTTCAATATTAGACTAAGTATGTAACAAAGGTATTAAATACTTTTTTTTTTTAATTTTTAGGTTTTAATTATTTATTTAGTGTTTCAAATTGAAGCTTGAAAACCACCCTTTTCATGTGCAGTCGGTTCAAGTGTTTCAATTACGTAGGTACCTATAGTTTTATGATGCGAAATATTTTTAAGTAACTAAGATATTATGTGTAACATAGTTACTTAGCTTAAAAGTTTTCTATATTCCTACCAAAATTTGTTTGGTTTGAATGTGAATTTTTGGCCAAGCCAAAACAGAAAACTTCGTTCGCTAGCTCGTTAAATTATTTAAGACATGTTTTCTTTTGTGTATTGGTTTAATCCTCTTATAAACATGTATCACCGTAAGAGCCATGGAAATGGGACATATTTATGAGTATTAATAATAATAGCATAAAAAATTATAACATAAAACTTAGGTTATGCACCCATATTTTGCACTTGATTGTATCTGTGGTTGAGATTATTTTAATATGGCTGACTTTTTATAAAACTGTCATTGGACTTTCGGTCATCAGATGAACTTTTCGATATGTGTTGAAAAAAAAAACATGTTGCTGCCAAACCTGATTGACGCTTTTTTTGCCTTTGATTGATTTAATACCTGTTGTTATTGAATGGCTAATGAATTTGCAAACTATTTTAAAGTACGTAACTAGGGCGGTGAATTTGTGAATGTCCCAGATCGCAGGTGTTTGTGGCCCGAACCGCAGGTGAGGGCCATAAATATGCGCTCTGGGGCTTTACGAATTACCGCCCGTATTGAGTACAAACTTTTACGTCTTCATCTGGCCACAATGCGAGTTTTCCCGTACGCGCAGCGTGCAGTAAAACTCGCATTATGGCCATGTGTGACGTAAAAGTATATTACTATATTAAAACGCCAATTACGCAAAGACATTATGTGTTCTCCTCTCCTTTCTGCAACACATTTATACATTCTCATGTTATAAATAGGAAGGTCCAGTTTAATTGGAACTTTGTAAGTTTGTATGTAGAGGGTTATCGTCGGAACTACTTTCTTTTTTTTATGACCGCTTTAGCCTAGTTGGTAAGAGCGGAGCGTTGGCCGCTTTAACCCAGGAGTCCCAGGACCTCTTGCTTCGTAGGCAGGTTCACGCCTGCGAAGCAAGAGGTCCTGGGTTCGAATATTGGTAAGAGCGGATATTTGTTCCAGAGTCATGGATGTCTTGTAAGTTAAGTATTTATTTATCTAAATAAGTATGTTTATCGTCGTCTAGTACCCATATGTGGACGACAAGATCAACACGCGACGGCAGAGCTACGCATCGCGTCATACGAAGATTATACGTAGGAGAAATATGTGATTATTTATAAAGACTTAGATTGTTTAAAGCAATAAAGAACCCAATAGTTAGAATCCCCATAGTAATTATTTACATAAAACACCCTCTCATAGCATTCATTTGATATTGTAAACATTAAAGTAAAATCTCAGTACAAATTGTATTAGAAAGAGAGAGAAGATGTTGCCTATGCGCGAGCGCAGCGCAGCCTGGCCGCCTGGAGGGGAGGGGTGTATCGCGCCAACATGACCGTAACGAGAGCCGCGGCCACCGAGCCTGAATTGGAATTTAGTACGGCGCATTTTTACTTTGCAATTAATATGTTCACGTTTATATCTTTATAACGGCTCATCGTATTAGAAAGGTTTATATATTGTTAGAAAGCTAATTAAAAGTTGTATTAAATGTTTAAACTTACACATAAGTAAACTCAGTAGGTTCAGCGCAAAAGATAAATAAGTGTTACGAAAGGGACCGAATTACGGTTTGCCCGATTTCCATGTACGATTATTCAAATAAGAAAATATTTACGGACCCTACTGTACTTATAAGATCTCAAGCCATATTAGAACTTTGTAAATCAGCTTAGACTTCCGCCCATTAATATGTATAACATCCAAATAACATCTTGTAATGTAAATTAGTCAAGTCAAAGTGGGCGTAACTTTTATTGTCTCACTCAGCACGTCTTGCTTACCCATTGTCAGGTATAAATAGCAGGTACGGCCCGGAGCAATTCAGTGTCAATCGGAGCCTCCTCAATCTACGAGTCACCGATCACGCCTGGGGTGATAGCGGGCCGTTCCCCTCGTCCAGGACGATGAATCGAGGCCGAGCTCGGGCCGGCGCGACGGGTGCGCACGGCAATCGACTCGGCTACGCGGGCCGCGGGCACCGCAGAAGCAGCACATCGGGCACCGGCATAACTTCGAGTGAACATAGTACGAGCAACATCACATCAGGCGTCAGGTCCCTCACATTCCACGAGGCTCACGACCGAGCCTCGCCATCTGAGCGGGCACTCACGAGGGACCTGGACCCAGTCGCGCGGAGAAAATGAAGAAGGAGTTAGAAGAAATGGCGCGTCAATTGGAAGACGCCGTAAGGAAGATAGCCGTCCAGAAGGAGGACTGGCGCAACAAATTAAGCAAGCTCAGGGAAGCTTTATGTACGAAACAGTACGAAAACCCGGGTAAGGGTTCGGTTATTAATAGACAGGCCGCCGGTCGTCTATCATCGGATTTGGGTGGTCCGATCAATCTACGTGTACGCACACACACACCGTTCGAGACAACGGTACCGCACTACGGGGCATACGCGGCGGCAGCGTGCGCGAGCCCGACTTCGCGGAAGCGCATGGAGGGCATCAACTCCGTCGCGACATCAGCATCAACAGTGGACTGTTTCCACACATCCATAGAGCAGCAGGGAGACGCCAATGCCGCGGCCGATCTCCCAACATTGAAGCCCAGCGAGAAGAGGATAGCGTGGGCAGAGTGGCGCCGCAGACGCAGCGACCACCGGGATAAAGAAAACAAGACGCCGAAGGCGCGAAATAAAGCCGAGAAGAAAATCTACATAGCGCAACCATCAAGGGAACTAGTTGAAGCAGCCTGCAGGAAGGCCAAGTAAAGAAAACGGGATCAATTAAAACTGAAGATAACAATACCAGTCAAGCAGCCATCTGAAACAAACTCATTAGAAGTCGTTGAACAGTCATCGAAGAAATTTAAACCCGGAGAATGGGAACTTTAACGTAGCGTCAAAATAATAAGTGTTAGAATCAGTGAAAGTCTATTAGTGAAAGGGATTAAAGTGATAACACCGTTGCAACCAGTAGTGCGAGGCTTCGCCTCACACTAAGGGGGAGAATTGTGGACGACAACATCAACACGCGACGGCAGAGCTACGCATCGCGTCATACGAAGATTATACGTAAGAGAAATATGTGATTATTTATAAAGACTTAGATTGTTTAAAGCAATAAAGAACCCAGTAGTTAGAATCCCCATAGTAATTATTTACATAAAACACCCTCTCATAGCATTCATTTGATATTGTAAACATTAAAGTAAAATCTCAGTACAAATTGTATTAGAAAGAGAGAGAAGATGTTGCCTATGCGCGAGCGCAGCGCAGACTGGCCGCCTGGAGGGGAGGGGTGTATCGCGCCAACATGACCGTAACGAGAGCCGCGGCCACCGAGCCTGAATTGGAATTTAGTACGGCGCATTTTTACTTTGCAATTAATATGTTCACGTTTATATCTTTATAACGGCTCATCGTATTAGAAAGGTTTATATATTGTTAGAAAGCTAATTAAAAGTTGTATTAAATGTTTAAACTTACACATAAGTAAACTCAGTAGGTTCAGCGCAAAAGATAAATAAGTGTTACGAAAGGGACCGAATTACGGTTTGCCCGATTTCCATGTACGATTATTCAAATAAGAAAATATTTACGGACCCTACTGTACTTATAAGATCTCAAGCCATATTAGAACTTTGTAAATCAGCTTAGACTTCCGCCCATTAATATGTATAACATCCAAATAACATCTTGTAATGTAAATTAGTCAAGTCAAAGTGGGCGTAACTTTTATTGTCTCACTCAGCACGTCTTGCTTACCCATTGTCAGGTATAAATAGCAGGTACGGCCCGGAGCAATTCAGTGTCAATCGGAGCCTCCTGGATGTCACAACACGAAGAAGAAGAAAACTACAAAGTATTAGGAAATTAGGGACTTGCATCAAGTCACTTAGGGCAGTGATAGGGCAGTATAGGGAAAAGTAAATAAAAGTCTATTTTTCGTTATTCCTTCTTTTATTTTGGTAACAGCGTTTACCCCAAAGTGTCTAAGGACACGGGCGAAGCCCAAACACACCATTCGGGCGCCGAGTGGTAGTACGCGCTGTCCGTACACATAGGGGCGGAGCTCGTCCGTCGCCGACTTGTGTCACGGAGCGTGGTCGACGCACTGTCCGAGCACATAGCGCCCTAGGAAGCCCTAGACAGGCCCCCCCCCCAATCGCCCTCTACCCCTCACCTGGTGAGGGTAGAGTATAAAATCGTGTGGGCTAACTACCCACACGAAAAATCAAGATGCCCCCGCCGCCCCCGCTCCCCTCGGGAGCCGCACCCCAGCGCATACCAACGCGCCCCCGGACCTTCCGCCGCACCCGCGGCCTAGCCGACGCGTCCAGAGCCGCCCGCGACCCACGCATCCAGCAGGCATTCAGGAGCGCCCTGATAGCGTCCGCGGCGGCCTACAAGGCCGCGTCGACCCCCAGCACCCCAGGAACGCCCACCAGCGAGGGCGCTGGAGAGGCCCCGTTCCCCCGGCCGAAAGACTTCGTCCGGGAGATCGTCGGCCAGCTCGCCCCGCCCACCCGAGGCGGCCCCCTTTTGGCCGCCAAGAAGCCGACCGCCGCCGCGCCGTCCGCGCAGGCCGCAGTCCCCCGCACCACCGCCCCCGCGACGCCCACGTACGCGGCCGCCACCACCGCGTCGGCCAATAAAAAGGCTGCGGCCGCGCCACAACGCCAGACCGCGCCCCCTAAACCCGTGTCGCGTCCGCCACCCGCCCTCGGAGCGGGCAAGGCGAGCTCAGCGCTCCGCGCAGCGCCCGTGTCGCGTACGCTGCCCGCCCTCGGAGCGGGCCAGGCGAACCGCGGCGGAACATCTGCGCCGAAGAACGCCGCGCCCCGTGCGGCGCGGCAAACAACAATGTCGACCACGACACAACAGCAGGAGACCTCCCCGCTGCACAAGACGCCGCCTCACGGAGGGCTCATCGTGCACCGGACGCCCGCCACTATCTCGCCTCCGCTGGTGCAAACGCCGGCGCAGGCACCACCTACGACAACCGCGCCCCTCTCGCCACTGAACCTCCCCCGCCTGGACCTGTCCCCGATGGACGTCCAGGACGAGAGCGTCGAGGACAGTGACGATGACGACCGCCAGGATGAGGCCGCCACCGCACCGTCCACAAACCCCACGCCACGCCGACCACGACCCAGCCGCCCCAGAAGAAGAAGCCGCGGCCAATCACGGTTGACAGCTTCCCGGATTGGCCCGCGCACTTCAAGCGCATACGGGAGCGACTGGGACGCTACCCCAATGCCCGCCCCTATGGAAACGGAGTCCGCTTCCGCCCCGACGACCACGAGGAGTACAGGGTGGTGCAGGCCTACCTCGAGGCCCTCGGGGACTCCGTTTCCTGGACGGCACTGCAGCCGAGAGACGAGATCCCCCTGAAGGTGTGCATCAGGGGGCTCCCCGCCAACACCAACCCGGAGCACATAACGGAGGACCTGGTGGCGAAGGGTTTCGCCCCAATTTACACGCGCCACGTGGACGCGCGTGCAGGACGACCAGGCTGCGTATTCTATACGCAGCTCACCAAAACCAGCGACCTCATCCCGGCGATCTACGGCGTCCGGGAACTACTGGGGATGACGGGAGTGACAGTGGAAGCATGGCGCGGCAGGAAGGGGCCGGCGCAGTGCCACCGCTGCAAGGCCTTTCGCCACTCCTCGCACGGCTGCCGCCGCCCGATAAGGTGTGTCCGCTGCGCGGGGCCACACTTTGCGGGCCAGTGCGAGCGGCCACGCGACCACGAGGGGACCTGCGCAAACTGCGGCGGCCCCCATCCAGCGAACAGCCTAGCGTGCCCAGCTTTCCAGCGGGAGGCACGCGCAAGGAAGATCGGCACCGCCCCCTTCACCAACCGCCGAGGGCAGACCGTGCCCCAGCCCGAAACCATCCAAGCCGCCGAGAACGCCCCCAACTCCCTCATGGCGAGAGCGAACGATGCGGTGCCATCGCGCCGCCGCCGCCGAGGGAGGGGCCGACGAGGCAAAGGGCACCCCGCCACCCCCGCTGAAGCCGAACACCAGACCCCCGCCGCCACCACCCAGACCGCCGCCGCCTACACCAACGTCGTACCAGCGCCCGTTGTAGCAGCGCCACCCGGACCACCGCACGACACTGCTCCCCTCCCCCTACCGGCAAGCCAAGATGGCATTAGGGAGAGAGAGATAGAGCAGTGCATGCGAATCTTGCAGAGCTGCCTCGGCGCCCTGCAGGAAGGAGCGAATCCCTCCTCCATCATCCTCAGGGGGCTGGCTGACCTGTATGGCTAGCCCCCCTTGAGACCCACCGGACCGGACCGCGGACGTTCCTGCAGCGCCGTCGGCTCGCAGGTCGCTCGCCGGGCCTCTCCTAATGGAGTCCCACCCGGCAGGGCTTGACCTCGCCGACGGACGAATCAGATGATCCCGCAACACCACCGGACCTGACGGGCGTCACGCCCACCACAGTCACCCGTCCGTAGTAGCGGACGGCGCCCGATCCCGCTAAAAGCAGCGCCAGCTGCGCCCGGCTTCTCCGTGCCCCCAGCAGGGCGCGTGAGATTACCATCAGGATTGGGGCGGAGCTCGTCCGTCGCCGACTTGTGACTCGGAACTAGGTCACTCTTAGGTGACTGTGAGGGGCGAGCATTGCCGCGGCCGGTAGCGCGCGCGCTCACTCGCCCAGCCGACGCCGCCGAGAGCGGACGTCGCTCACACCATACGGCCTACGGTAGCTGACGCGGACGCCCGCCGCGTGCGCACGCTCGCGGGTCCCGCTCTGGACACCCGCCGCGGGCCAGCGAGTCCGCGACGGGCGCACGCCTAACTTAGCGCTGAATTCAAGAAAAAGTCCGCGAGCGTGTGCACGCCGCGTGCGCACGGAGCGGATGCCCGCCACCCGCCGCGCGGATTAAAGTCCGTCGCACGCGCCCGCGCCAGCTAGCGCTGTTCATACAATTTCTTATAAGACGGGCGTCCGCTCCGGGTAATCCGCGTCAGTTAGCGCAGGCCCTTACCACTGGTTAGCTAAATCACCAGCGGTTAGGGCACGTGAGGTACATACCCCCCACTCGTGTTATCAGATGAACGATGTACGCAATCGAAGTTGCGAGACGAACGAATAAATAATTATTATCCCTCTTTCAGGTAATAGCATGCTTCCAGCTGTCCAGCACAGCTGTAATGAAGCGTAAGTACTTATATGTCATAAAAGTTTTTTGCACACCTAATATTATTCAGAAAAGAGTCATTACACTCACATGAGGGGTCAAAGTTGTACTTTTCTGTCCTGATCAAGCTATTCAGAAAAAAGTAATTGTTGACCAAATGAGGGATTTCTATTTTCTTTATAGTAGGTGTGAAAGGTAGCAAGCATGTGTCGTGTCACTCGATAGGAAAATGAATTCTTGGGGGTAAACATTTCAATCCCACTTTACGCTCAAATTTCAATATACCTACCACCCTCGCCGTAAATACCTAAATCATTTTGCTCTCTTGAGACACAATGTACTATGGATCCATGAGACTCAAGTCACCGCCAGAGACACTACAACGTATACATTTTATTGTTGCTGCGGTCTTTCCCAGTAGGGCTGCCAAATATGAGCGGTCATACGCAAGCACCTGTAACGTATCTTGTGTTATATGTATTGGGTGATCCATTTATGTAATTATAACATCACAAATTCAAATCGTTTTACAAGCTTATAAACGGTTATTTATTACTTCATGCGTACTCCCGATACATCAAATACTTTAGCGCCGTCATGTCACTATACTTCTACGTACTACTTAGCGCATTTTAACTAAATTATTTTCTCCCAGCCGACGACCTCCCCATCAAATACCCGGGGCCTACCAAGGACAGGCCCAACGCAATTCCCAACGTTTGCAAAGACCAGAACTTCTGCACGATAAAACCGCCGGACTATCCACAAGAGCAGTTTGACAAGATGTTCACAGGACCAGTACGTAAAAGACAACCTTTAACTCCAGAGGCCTAGCATGCTTGTTGATATCCCTTTAAGAACCTTCCCTCGGAAAATCATGGCAGAGTTGATTCCATGCTCATTCGACAGCCGGCGATTTCCTTGGAGAAATTCTACTGGAACTGCATCTTTCGCGACCATTTAGGCTTCAAGGCGAAGGCCCTGCCTGAAGCACGCACGCGAAAGATTATTCGACTTCCTAATGAGTACCCTACTCCAGTGCGAGAGAGATGTCAGATGGTTTGTCGCAGGGCAGACAAGGCAGCCAGTTACACTATGCGCTAAACCTGTTATAATTTACTGTGGGTGGAGCCACATCCTTCCAATTGTAGCAGCCCTAGTGACTAGTGTAGTTAAATGTAGTTTATGTATATATTTAGCCGTGTATTGCATACATAAACTTGCATACTAATAGTGTAATACCAATTGCATTACTTAGCTTATGAGCCCCCGCTTTGAGATCAGTGTATTTAAATGGTCACGAAATCGTATAACTTGTGCACAATAACAAGTTCTTGATATTTTATAAATACTTACTTATATCAACTACCTGTATGGCAATTATTTGCAGTAGGTAGAGAAAAAAATACAAATGGACTACAATATATACTTTTCTTGAATTGAATACATTTGTGCATGAAATACAGTATATTGCAATTTACAGTCGAACGAAATTAATTTCCGATTCAACTTTTCGATTAGGTCAAATTGTTCGTAAGCCATACTCAAATAAGTACTTATGCTCGAACTCACGAAGGGCTGCACGCCTTGGTATACCGTGTCGCTTTAACGATATGTTTAAACTGCCATACGAAGTTGCCAAACGGGTGAAAGCGACAAGTATCAAGGTGTTCAACTACTCATGAGTTCGACGTATCAGCTGTTTTAATAACAGTGTTGATTGCAGAAACTGGGTAAGCTGCCGAACCTCGTGATAGCGAACAACAGCGACGCTGAAATGGAGTTCCCCAATAGACAGGGCGGTCCAGGGGACGAGGATGACTGCAGAACCACAGTTACGGTAATGACATCACCATCCTAGATAGCGTTCTCCTGGTTGTAACCCGGAGTCCGCTTCGGCACCTAATCCCAAGATTTGGCTGAGACCATGCGATCCTAGTATAAAAACCGTTTTACCTGGGCTTCTCAGCTAAATTGTCTTTGCGGCTCTCGTAGAAAAAGGTTGAGTATGGCTGGCTTACATGAGAGGAGGCCTGTGCCCAGCAGTGGGACGTATATAGGCTGATGATGTGTGATGTGATGGCTGGCTTAGACACTAGTTTTACGAAAGCGACTGCCGTTTGACTTTCCAACCCAGAGGGAAAACTAGACCTGCTTGGGATTAGACTGGTTTCCTTAGGATGTTTTCCTTCACCTAAAAGCTACCGTTAAATATCAAATAATATTTGATGCCGGCCAGGATTGGAACCCATATAATCTCCAGCACGGCTATCACGCGACGGCGCGCGAGCTCTCTCGATTTTTCTCGTCTCTTTCTTATTAGAACACTTAGAACAAGAGGTATAGTGCGAAAAAAAACGAGAGTATGTCACGGCGGACCCCTTATAGACGTGCAGTTCTCTCTCCGCCCTCCGCTCGCTACAGTGGTTACGGTAAGTAACGACAAATTGTCATGAAATGAGGTCAAATAAAATAAAGCAGCTATAGTTGGTATGAGACAGCATACACAGCGTTCATTCTGACTATATGCGTCTTTGTCAGTTGTTGTGATATATTACATCGTTCGTAGTGTGCTACAGGATAATGCCCTGCGAGTTTGTGACCTGCCAGAAATATCAGCACCCTAAGGACCTAGTCAATTACACTTCAAAATTTACATTCATTATCGACGTTTGTCGAGCATCAGTGTATCTGCTCCTAGGTGAATCAACATACAGGCAAAGGTCGCTGAAAATCGTCACAAGCTTGTAATTCCATTTGTACCAATGAATCATAGAGGTTTTCTCGCTTGCTTAGATGTCATGTAACTCATAACCGACCATTGTGCTAACCGCAATTCGTAAGTACGAGCTCATGAATAGATTTAATATAATATAATTCTGGGTCAAGAGTGAGACATGACTGTTTACGAGTACAACTGACGCACAAAATTAATGATCTGATTCCGCCCGTTAAAAACTATGATTTATTTTAAAACCGACTTCAAATTAGTACTTTGCCAAGCCACATAGGTAGTTACATTTCTTGTCCTTTTCACCACATGAACTCCTTTGAAAACCTAAATCGTTCTGTGGGCCGAAAATATTTCAGGAGTTCCGTGGATTCGTCAAGTTCTCAGAATTACCTTTGGTTGCTGTTGCTACTTCAAAGGAATCGAATCAGAATCTGTGACAGTCATCTGTGGTCTTCATCATCGGTTCCAATTCACAAATTGGTGGTTTCCGGCAGTAAATTCACAAATTATAGCACATACCAAAATCACGACGGTATACGTTCTTAATTTAATTGAGGAACGCCTTTAGTACCCCTTTGATCCCATGAATTGTACAAATTATTCGGTAAAACCCGTTAAAAATAATGATAAAAGTACAACCAAATGATCCTTATATCAAGCTTTTATTAAACTTTGTCGTTTGTTTGTTCGTCACTTTGTTAGTAAGGCACAAATCTTGAAACTGAATTTTGAACCTGTTAAGCTCAACCGATGAAATACGATACGATACGATACGAATTGAAATTTTGGGTGTTAGTACAATTTGGATGACAATTTAATATTATGGTACCATCGAGCAGATCTGATGATGGAGACAGAAGGTGGCCATGGGAATTCAGTACTTAACCGACATAACCCCGTTGAGTTTGGGCTCGTTAGAATCGTCGCAACGTTCAGATGTACTCTATGAGTAATGATTGCAAGGAAAATACATACACAAGTCAAATACATAATGCGTAGTTGATGACAATAAGTATACAGAGAAGTACAGTTGGCAATAAAAGCTTGTACCAAAAATTTTTTTTGTTCGATACTAATTTTTAAATAGATAAAAAAAAAGTGGCGATTTAAATCACCTCGTTCACGCTCACGAACCGTAACAATAACGCATTAGTATTTACATAACGTAGTACTCAGTGGTTAAGTAAATTCTCACGTTCGGACCTAGAACTGTATAAGTATTTAACTACTTATATTAACCTCTAGCTGCCGGGCCCGGCTTCGCGCGGTTAGTTTTCCGTTTTCCCGTAGGAATGAAGCATTTTCCCGCGGTAAAAAGTAGCCTTTCAGGAATAATGTCGGCTTCTAATGGTAAAATATTTTTTCAAATCGATCCAGTAGTTTCGGAGCCTATTCAATGCAAACAAACAATCAAATCTTTCCTCTTTATAATATTAGTGCAGATAATAACATAGTTACCGTCGGTCCGTGCTGTCTCTAAATGTTTTCAACGATCGTACTGACTAGCTACTACGAGCGTCCCGCTTTCCTCTACATACGAGTAAAACCACAGAATTTCGGCAGTGAATGTGTTTGTAAACAACTGCACCCGAGCGCTCCAATCCTTCAAGGTCGGATCCGGAAAAAGTGGCCACCGTTTGGAATTATTTTGTTCGTCGTCCTGGGACGGTGATATGCGACGGGGTTGGACGCGAGGGGAGGATAGCGGGTAGCAGAGTGCAATGAAAAGGAGTGCATTACATGCATATATTTTTCGAGAGCCTCTAAGTAGAGGCTTGTATTGATTGCCTTTGTTCTCGTGCACCTCTTCCGAAGATACGGGAGAAGATGGGGATAAGAATAGTTTATGTGTAATTAGCTGTCCGCACGGCTTCGCCCGGGTATTGCAAAGGACACGGATAACCCGCGGGATAAAATATAGCCTATAACCACCCAGAAAATGCATTCTACATGCAGGTGAAAGAATTTTTGAAATCAGATAAACGGAACCGGTAATTACCCAAAACATAGAAAGTTGCAAAGCTACAATCTCGTAGACTTTACTCTTTACAATATTAGTAGGTATAGAAGTATCTATAGATACCATGTTAACGAGTTGAATCATCATCATCATCATATCAGCCGAAAGACACGAACGAACGAGTGAACGAGTTGAATACTACCTAAATATTGTAATATGCTGGTTATGTGGATAACGCAATTGAGTGTTATTTGGAATAATTTAGGACGCCAATTATTTATTTTTTAGTACCTAATAAATAAGATTATAAATAAAGTTATCGCCGGTAATAAAAATAAACCTCTCCTCACCAACCAACGTAGCATATGTCAATGTCAATAAGTTACCAGCAGCTGTCTGTGTCTCATTTACTTAGTATTAAGTGCATTGGCACTGACACTTTATTCTGAGAGCTGCTGCTTGGCACAAAGAAAACAAAACAAGTGAAAAGCCGACATGCCCGTTGTTTGGCCACAAAACGAGTCATTAACTTAACAGAGACATTTTAGTAATCTCTTTCAATGGGCGGGGGGGGGGGGGGGGGGGGGTTGGAGAGCTGACTCTAGAAAGAGATGGGACTTGTCTCTAAAGCCGGATTCATACTTTTCTTTCATACTTGATGCTATCACGATCACGTCAGAGCTCATCTTTTTCTTATTATTAGAAGTATGAATCTGACTTTCTATAAGACTATAAGGCTGAAGCTCGTCACCAGTACCAAAATAAATTGCCCTTAGGGCGATATTTCACCGGGACACCATGGCGGCGCAACTAGTCGCCCGCCACCAACAAATTGTATGCAGCTTAATGGGCAATATTTCACCGGGACCGCAACCAAATGCATACAATTTGTTGGTGGCGGGGTTGCGCCGCCATCGTGTCCCGGTGAAATATTGCCCTAAAAGGAGGGGGGGACGCCCACCTACTACCAGCTACTACCAGCTCGATTGGGTTGACGATATTAAGAAAGACCGCGGGTTACTCTTGGACAACAGTACGTAGCTAAAGACCGGGACAGGTGCCGTATTCGAAGAGAGTTCTATACATAGCAGTAGGTATTAGGTAAGCGATTACAGGCTGAAAATTATAACAATTGCCTACAGTGTCACGAACGGTTGGAATGACTACACAATCAATATTCTTGCAATGTTCTCCCTCTCTCATTTTTTTAGCTCAATGTGAAATGGTTAAAAACAGTTTTTGATTTGAAAATGATCGTGTGTTGTCGCTCGTGAAATTGAGCTGTCAGATAAAAATGCACGATTTCGTTCACGCACGGATGACGCACGATTGGACGTAGCTTTTCTCTCAATGAGATGTCTAATCTCCGCTCGTATTTCGTATTAAGCCCATTTATCCCATAGGGTACCTAGTTTGTTCATACTTAAAGACCATCATAAAAATGGTTTGAAAAAAAAACAACCGAACTGAGAACCTCCTCCTGTTGTTCGAAGTCTGTTAACAAGGGTTATTAAGATATAATAATTAAGTATCGCCACAATTAGATACTAACGGTCACGCCTTCCAATAGCGGCGGCGTCAGCGTCTGAGCGAGAGGCCAGACTGCAGCCTCTCGCTCACACGAATGGTGACCCTAAATACAGCCATCATACTAACTTGTTAGTAAGCAACAAATCTTACAACTGAATTTTGTAACTACCAGTTAACTTTAACGGCTAAAATTTTGGGTATAAATATTTAAGTTTGGATGATTTGGTGATCTGATGATGGAGTCAGAAGGTGGCCATGGAAATTCAGTACTCAACCCCTTTCGGTTTGGGCTCATTACAATCGTCTCAATGAGAAGTTGATGACTGTGTACAGAAAAAAACAATTGGCAACAAAAACTGGTGCCCAAGTTTTTTGTCAGAAACTTATTTGCTTATTACTCGCCATAATTGGTGTGAACGAGACCGCAACATAAATGTCGCATTCCTCCACAGCCATTCCGCACAGCCTGTTTAAGACCGAAGCAAAATCTGTTTTAATCGATTTCCGAGACCTAACTATGTCCTTCAACAATGTTACTGATACCATGTGTCAATACAATCACCACCCAAGCAAGAATAACGACTTGTACACAGTATGACTTAACGAGTCAGTAAACTTAATGGCACTCCAAAGTTTCACTCATCGGTGGATCACCTTTTCGGTCTGAGTCGGCATAGCGCTAAAGAATTAGATGTGACGTTAAAACAACAAAATGGTTAAATGCCGTTCACTTTTGGGTATAAGTAGGCATGTATATATGGGTATGAGTATGATAGTACAATATTTATAATCTACTAGCCTCTGCCCGCGACTCCGTCCGCGTGGAACTCGTTATGGCAGCTCCATACAAACTTTTCTCATTCTAATCCCATTTCACCCCCTTAGGGAATGATTTCGGGGATAAAAACTGTACTCTATACCAAATTTCACCAGGTAACAGACAGACAGACAGACACACTTTCACATTTATAATATTAGTATGGAAGTATGGTTGCCCTCTTCGTAGTCCCTGCTTAGCCTTATGGTTGAATGGTAAATAATAAAACAAAATAAAAGAAAGATGAAGTAAATACATGTTCACCAACGAACAATTGACTAACCATTACGATACACTTTGCAAACTGACAGTTTATCACAAGGTGGGATCTTATTGCGTCTACCTAACAAGAACTTCACTAAGTGCTATCGATTGGCACCAAGACGATGCAGATATAATTTAAATTTACCTCATTGTATGGTCAGGGTATACAGAGACGGTGCCTTTATATTCGATCCTCAGTCCATTTGATAAAGTATTCTACATGTTTTGTCCGGAGGACTCCAACCTGGCAAGCTGGCCGGCGGCGCTGCCGCTTTCCTCAGTCAGCGCGCTTCTTTTGTTTATAAAATACCTATTGATTTTCCTCTTTCTTCTTTTGTTGATTTGCGTTCAAAAACTATTTTCACCCCACCCCTAACATGGCATTTTTGAGTATAAATAGTGAACTGTATTATTTCAACTCTTTCTCCTTCTGTTGTAAATTATATTATTCAAAGTCAATAGTCAACGTCATTTATTGTTCAATTTAGGCATATAACATGCACATATCAATGTCGGTAAACTACCATTCGTTCGGAAATAAAACCTCTGCCTCGAGAAGAACCAACGTACAAAACTCGGAGGTATTTTTTTTTTCAAAAAGTCGACTAAGGGAGCAGGGTTGAAGTGTGTTGTGGCTGATGGGCTAGCAATCTATCACTGTGATATCACATTTTGTCGATCTTAATGCCCACATTTATGCTAAAAGTGACAGTGGAACATAACCACTCGCTTTACCCGCCGGTTCATGCCGTGGTCCGTCGCTTCACCCTGGGTATTACAGTACCCAACACTATTTGGACGTCGCTTTACCTTGGGTACTAAGGTGCCCACGACAGAGTGAATAGTCACAGCTCACAAATTACAGTAAATATCTAATCTACTTATACATAGATAATAAAACGGCTAATAAACGTTTCTATCCTTTTCTTGAAAAGTTTCCGTCCGCTTACGAAGCGGAAGCTTCTGCGTTCAAATACCAGTAGGAGTGAATATTTGTCTCATTGTATTTCTCTTGGATGTCGCATGTCACCGTCTACCTACCTACTACTACCTACAGCTGGCACTTGCGTACGTTTTATAGTATTCAAGCAAACTTCAAACACAGTTCGTCATCGTCGTACAAGGCACGTGGTCAGTGCGCGAGTACTCCACAGGTTTTATTGTGTTTTAATGAATAAAGGTGGGTTTTTAGGAAGATTTAATTTTAAACGGATGCTAAAACATTCTGTGTGTGATATTTTAAAAGCTATATTTCTGCGCAAATGTAATTCTATTTCATTTCCTTAAATTGAATTGGTTTCTTTAAATTTAGGTGTTTTTGGATATTGTTCCCTATTTTAAATATCAATAGTACTTATTTACTCTAATTAAATAATTTATATACATAGCCTATTTCATTAAAAATAAAAAACGGAAGAACGTATGGCTCAGATATTGAAAGACGAGTCAAAAAAATATTATTCAATAATAGGTGCCCGCCTGATATCGACCGCCAAAAGCCGCGGTGAATCAACGGTAGCACGGGTGAAGCGGCGACGGTTTATTGAGGTTGGGTACTGTAGTACCCGTAGTGAAGGGAGTGGATAAGTTTCATGTGCTCTGCTAAGTTACTGCCTTGTTATAGATTTACTGTGATACCAGGTACCCCAGTACATTGTTATTATAGTAAATATAGCATAATGACGATGGATGCGGAAACCGGCACAAACGAAGGTCACCGACCAGTTTGCCTTACCACATTGTGATCATTTACATTAATGTATAATTTTTAGTATCGATTTTAATGCTTTTTTAGGGTTCCGCCCCGCTATTCTGTAACTTGTTTTAACAAATATATCTCGACGCGGCGATTCGTATTAACCAAGCGTAGGTAGAGGATTATCTATTCTGTGGTAGAGGTCTTGTTTCGTTAGGTCTGACGGGTGGGATATGGTGCAAGAGCGCGTAAAGAGTAAAGCTGGGAACAGATTATAAGACGCGGCTGACGGACGCGGCTGACGGCTGCGACTGATAAATATGCACAGACGAACGTGATCCAGCGCGCTAAATTTCCGTCGGACGTCCGAACACTCAAGGTCCACGGCTTGCCTATGATAGTTCGCACAATTCAGTGTAAATATATTCATTATCTAGATACCCATGAGTCGCGGCTGTGAGCCGCGTCCGTCAGCTACGTCCGATAATTTGTTCCCATACCAGCTTAAGCCCTGGTTTCTAGACGGCACGTCACCGTCATAGTAAATACATAGAAACCAGTAGGGTCGCTGCGACACATCGCCTACTGCTGCTGTCTGCGGGCAGGTTCCAACTTATACCTTTATAGTTCCGTAGTCAACAACCTTATAGTGTCACCATGTCCGCCGTCCGTCCGCAACTTAGCTCAGTGACTTATTGCATTAGCTGTAACGTGGCATTGGTATACCTACACATCAATCACGCAGAAAAAGTGGTAGTAAGGTAAATGTTCCAGTGCTTGACAATGAGTCGGCTCTTTCGATCTTAATTCATAACATTAAAGGTGAACAATAGGTTTGAACTATTAGGCATTGAGGTGTCAAGCATTGGAAGATCGGATCGGAATCACACCCATCACCCTACACGTGAAGAGTCGACTTTTGGGTTTAGGTAGTGATGGCAACCTATCATTACAATATCTAAATTTCTCCATCTATAGTTAAGTGCATTTAATTTTTCAATTAAATGTTTGCCTACCCCTTTCGTTATATGTCCGAACATGTGTCCGGTGTAGACATGGCTGTCCACATTGATCTCGCCCAAAAAGCCGACAATGCTCGGCTCGGGCGAGGCGTGCGGCCGAGTATGTGGTCCATTCGCCATTCTGTTTGCCGAACGGCGTGGCTCGCCGAAACACCTCTACACTGAGCACGCACGCTCAGGCGAGGCGTGCTCAGGCGAGGCGTGCTCGGCCGAGGCATGCGTTCGTGTAGACACGGCTGTCCGCATTGATCTCGCCCAAAAAGCCGACAATGCTCGGCTCGGGTGAGGCGTGCGGCCGAGTATGTGGTCCGTTCGCCATTCTGTTTGCCGAACGGCGTGGCTCGCCGCCGAGACACCTCTACACTGAGCGCGCACACCCGGGCGAGGCGTGCTCGGCCGAGGCATGCGTAAGGTGTAGACACCATAACACAGGTGTGATTTTACGAACGTATGTTGTAGAATTTATGTTTGTTGCAGTTCGAGCCGTTGTACCAGGTGCGGAGCAAGCGCGGGGACTGGCGCACGGTCGTGCAAGCGGAGCAGCAAAACTACGTGCAGAAAGTTCGCCTCGAGACTTGCGTGTAAGTTGACTTTACAACGCACATCACATCGTAGCCTCCGACTCAAGCGATTCCATAGGAGTCATGAGTGTATGCTGGGCTCTCAGTCTCAACACAGCTCAGCCTAGTAACCTCAAGCTTACAGAGTCAAATGCGGTTTGCAAGGATCGGATTCTAATCCATACTCCATACTTATGCTCCATACTCAATATTAAGTATAAATGCGAAAGTGTGTCTGTCTGTTCTCTCTTCACGTTTAAACCGCTGAACCGATTTAGGTCATATATATATGTATATATGGGGGTGAAATGGGGGGGGTGAAAGTTTGTATGGAGCTGCGATGTAAACAAGTTCCACGCGGACGAAAGCAGAAACTAGCATTATTATAAATGTGAAGGTGTGTCTGTCTATCTGTTACCTCTTCACGCTTGAAAAGCGAACCGATCGAGATGAAATTTGGTATAACGATAGTTTGAATTTTGAGGAAGGACATAGGATAGTTTTTATCCAGGAAACCATCCCCTAAGAAGGTGAAATCAGGGTTAAACTTTGTATGGAGCTACGATATTTATAAACGAGTTTCACGCGGGCAGAAGCTAGTTATAATGTGCAGGCTATCATATCTGATAGCAATTTCGCTATCCGCCGCATCAGCCTAGCTCAGCCCTAACCAATAAATGAGTCATCATACATTTGCGCATTTACTTGTGGTCGACGCCTACCGATAAATAAGTAAACCGTTCTAGGAAACCGAACAGCAAATGCTTCACCCGCTTCGGCGAGATCCCCGGCATCGAGACATACTGCCGCCAGAATTACAACGATTGGGAGCTCGTCGTGTCCGACGGTAAAGGCGGTTCCGAGACCGTCACCACCAGCCTGCCCGTCTGCTGCTCCTGCCACTACAGGTCCGTCGACCTCGCTACCAGGTTCGGGAAGCCGAAGAACGGGAAGCAGTGATGGGGTTGCGGGGGGTAGGAGCGGGATGACTGGTGTTTTGGCACGTACGATGTTAAAAGAGTGGAGGTCAATGAAGTGATAAACTGATTTGGCCCTTAATGTACGATTCTCACCGAACGGACTGGGCCGGAGCGCATTTTATTACATGCAAAGGAATTTGAACCGTCTATACAGCAGATGCAATTCATATTTGATTACAATCCCCACCGACTGCGTCGGTAGCTGCCGCCTCGCAGTGGATGCACGATGCATTCAAATATGAAATGTAATTACTGTTTATACGGTTCAAATTCCTTTGCATGTAATAGAATACGCTGCGGCCCGGCCCGTTCGGTGAGAATCGTAAATTAGTATTAGAGGTGTACAGGTGTTTTTTTTTCGTTGAGGTTGGAGTTCATTGTGTGCTTTAGAGTATAGATTTAACTACAGAGGTGCTATGGTAATAATACCTCGACCGAGCGAGATAGACATGCCTATATTTATATTTCCCTTTGCTTTTCAACCGACGTTTTCTATTGTTTTCAGAAGGCACCTGTTTATGGTCGATGTCTATTTTTATTAAAGTAACTGTATTTTATGTAATGAATGTAATTATTTCAAATAATTCAGGAGGCGTGAGCAATATGTAATGTCTCGGACAAAAATGCAATAGATGGACTCAAATTCTTAGACGTCCGAGCTGAAGGTGAGTACTCATTCATCCATCTATTGCCTACTTTTCTAGCCTTGTTGTAGACAATGCATATTACAACTGACCCCTAGCACACTAAATTTTATGTCGGACATAAAGCGTTTGTCCCTCTTGCACTCGCATATTTGCCAGAATGGGACGAATGCTTTATGTCCGACGTCCGACATAAAACTTAGTGTGCTAGGAGGTCTGTACTGAGCTAATATTTTAGTATTATGGGCGTTTAGTGAGTCGATAAGTAGTTCTACATTTTGTTATTCTTAAGTTCAATATTGCTCAAATTATAGTTTAGTATAATATTTTAAACTTATCAATTGTGTTAAACTTATGTTATTATTGTAAAAAAATATGTAGTATGCTGATATAATGTAAGTCAAATCATGCCTACGATAGGATTGTAATTTATAAAAATTAAAAAAAATAAACAAATATTTATTCTGCAGGTAGGTAGACCTCAAGGGCTCTTTTACATGTCCGAGCTTACAAATTCAGTTATTTAACATTCAATGACATTAATGATAATAATAAAACAATCAAGATATTCGAACAAGTAAAAAAAATAAGATCATATCAAAATTAAAATAATTATAATTTGGTACCTACAGTTGCCAATAAAGTAACAAAAAATATAATTAGGCATGTATAATGTTAATAATTTATTGACTCACGACTCACGATCTCAATCTGTTATAATCTTTAAGACAATCGCTGTATTAAAAATATCCCATAGTTTGGATTATTCTCCATACTTACTTTTAAACCGATAAGTTATGATTAAGTTGTTTAACCCAACATTTATTTATTATTTTATGTAACTACTAGTCATAAACATAACGTTAGGTCCAATTTGGCAAATAAATCATACATTTTCAATAACTTTTTTAAATTATTAGTTTCCTTTTATTTTATTGATATTATCCTCTCAAGATTGTTGCTATAAACAGGTAGGTCAAGGGAGTGACATATGTATACGATTTTGATACTGACAGTTATAGCCATACCTACGTTCCAATTAGGGATTGAAAACCGGGTACCCGGGTAACCGAAAAACCGGTTAACCCGGGCTATTTAGGCTCGGTTAAAAACCGGTTTCAAAAGTCAAAAACCGGGTTTAAACCCGTAATATTTTATTTCACTAAACGACTTATTTTCTTCGGTTTCCACGACAGTAAAATCCATTATATGAATTTTTGGCGTGTTACTTTACGCTTTTCTTTTAACATTTACGTTTTTCTCAGTCTTCCCGTGACATAAACTGACACAAAAAATATAGCAGCTATTCTTGCTATGTACCTGCACGGTTACAGAGTTAAATTTTTGCACTCCACCCCACCACTGGCCGTGAAGTGTGGCACGGACACCGGCTTAAGGGTACAAGGCTGTTAGTTCCATTGTTTTAGTCTTCTACCTGCTATGCTACTAACCCTTTGACAACGTTATCAGTTCAGTCGGTGAGTAGTTGACACTGACAGCATATTTGTACGACCATCTGTGAACGACATAGTGTCCATAATAATGTCATTATTGGCAGCTAAAACTCACGACAATGAGACAACATTAGCTCAGTCTGAATCGACGGCGTTGCCATCAGATCCTTCTGCAGAAACTCATGGTGTTGAAATTGTTGAACCAGTAGCTTCTACGTCGGGAACTTCAGTTAAGGAGGGTTTACGAGCTGAATTCATAAGCACATCTGAGACGCACCATGGACGACAGCCATTATGCTCTAATGTACTACGATTCGAAATGGCACTTCATGAAAGCGGCGGAACCAGAGGAAGATATTTGGAGATGGCTTACAAGCTATTAATATCCATCAAGCCTACCAGTTTTGATTGCGAGCGGACCTTTTCTACGTCAGGATACATGTGCTCTAAATTCCGTTCAAGGATGAATGACAAAACATTGAATGCTTTCAAATTCAAATTCAAAAATTCAAAATTATTTTATTGGCAATAAGTACTAGTCATAATACATGCAAATACATATTAAATTAACACATTATTGGTAGTTAATGTTATAATTTTTACATATACATTTTTGTCTTAATCTAGTTTATTTGTGAAATATTCCTTAATAGAATAGAATGGTCTGGTTGTGAGAAATTCTTTTAATTTTCTGACAAATATTTTTATGTCATTACAATCTTTCATGTCATTATTTAGATGATTATAAACTTTAATTGCATTATTATTAATACTATTATTAAAATGACTAAATTGTGGCCTGGATAGATTTTTTAAGACATAATGTTTTAACAACAAAAAAGTAATTTCAAGATACCACAACACAAGTAAACTAAAGAATGAACAAACTTCAAATCATTGAAATAATCAAAAATAAAAGATAGACATAAAAAATATTTTATTGTCTAACGATTTTGTTTTAGAAAAAACTCTGATGTTAAAAAAAATATGCTAGTTTATTTTCTTGTTTTACAAACTATATTTCATGTTGATTAACTATAGCATTTAAATCACTGTCTATTACTTTAATAAATGTTTAATTATCCAGTTTCAGATAATGTTTGAGTATATTATATTATTTTATATGTAACTGTCAAATGTTTTAACGGAAATCCTATAGTGACGACTGACTTGGCTTAAATTAGCTGATTTGTTTGCTCTTTGTTGATTGTTCCGATTGTGGTCAACTTGTCATTAAAAAGATGATTACAAATGTACCTATATTATTTACCTACCTTACTGTGATAATATAAAAAGCATTCTAGACAGTTAAATTAAGCCAGTCAAACCAACTGCCACATGAAATGATGATATTTCACTAGCAAAATTTTTGAGTTATTAACATTTTTTAAATATCAGAAACCATCCTGTAAATTACATGAAGTATCGTTGAGAACAGTAATGCTCATGCATGGTTCAAAAACGCCTTAATCATTCGAAAAATAAAATTTGTCGAAAACCGGTCAAAAACCGGTTACCCTTACCCGGGCGGTTTTTACAAACCCTAGTTCCAATATTCTAACATGCGTGACTATAATTTTGAAATGCGCAAGCGCATAGAGGAAAAATGTACCCTCATTTTCCAGTCGGAAAACATGACCTTGTATATAAAACTAGTATATTCAACTTTAACAGGAAAATCAGCAGTATTGCATAGTTCAGCGTTACATAATGACGGCGATTATGTCATAATACTATAATCTTGTATTATCATTATCATCAAAATCATATCAGCCGAAAGACGTCCACTGCTGGTACATAGGCCTCCCCCAAAGGGTGTAATTTTGCTTCAACTCCAGTAGACAAATATGTACAAGAACCCTATTCAAAAAAGCATTAAAGAAATTTTTAGTACAAAATAGTTTTTACACTACAAGATTTTTTTGATGAAGTGTCCGTGAGAAGATGTTAAATTCTGTTTCACGCATTATTATTCCAATTTCTGTAAACACATATATAATAGTTTTTGTTTGACTTTAATGTCATGTCTGATGACCTGGTAAAGGTTGCAGGAGTCCGCTGGATGCGGGTGGCGCAGGACCGGTCACTTTGGCACTCTTAGGGGGAGGCCTATGTCCAGCAGTGGACGTCTTTCGGCTGATATTATGATGATGAATGTCAATGAGCTTTAAGCGAAGTTCCTAATTTTATTGCCTACCAAATTAATTAGTAGCTTCTTTGCTGTGCCCTTACAGGGTCCATTTTATTACTTGTAGTATTATGTGTGCAATAAATATTTTGAGTTTTAGGCAACCACCCACAGAGACCAAGCATAGAAACTAAAGCAATAAATATGCAAATGAGAACGTAAATATTTAAATTACCGGCCTGACACGTGTATCATAATTATAGCGGATACTCTGACAAATTTTAATTATAAAACGGGTCTATATTGCTACCCCTAAAGATTTTCCTGTTAAATATACTAATAATAATAATGATTCATTTCAGAACTTGCTCCATATATATTGTTATATGTACATAGAAAAACTTATACGCTATGTTAGTTAGTACAAGTACGATTGTTTGTTGTCAGGATTACTTGACGTAAGTCAAAGTAGTTTCACGTTTTCACGCAGTCGCGGCCTTAAGGGGCTCCATACAAGAATCGTTCATTTTTGTCGATGTTTATGTCGATATTTCTCCATTAATACTAAGGATACAATTAAGGAATTAATGCGAAACTGATCTTTGATCCTTTGTTTTGGTTTTCAAGAGCGTAAATAAGAATAGAAAAATTATCTTTTTTTCTATGATTTTTTTAAGCACAGCCCAACGCAGCACAACTTTTTGATATTCGAACTTAATTAGGGTACTTATTGATATGAAATCTACATGTTACTGTTCCTCGTTGTCGTCTCTATCTTTTGTCGAGAGATATCAATTTTAAAGTTATTATTAAAAAAAATAGAACCAAAAAACTAACTTTCGCGTCGTACGTATTGAGCGAGTGCCTGCGCGGGCGACGGGAGCGGGGATTCAGTGTGGATTCGAGAGCGGTACGAGTCGGACGTACGCCGAATTTCACGCTGCGCTGCTTATTCCTAAAATTTCTGCTTGTATTGTTTGTGTTTGATTGGTGTGATAAATATTTATTGCGACATAGACGCTTCTATAAAACTAGTGATAGTGAGGTGCGGACGCCAATTTGTTATTTAGTTCTAAGTGCGATATGGACGCTGATTTGTTTTTAGTTATTACCTACGTGCGAAATGGACGCTTTATTTGTTATATTTGTGTAGTATAATCGTGTTAGTAATTATTAAACTTTTACGTACGTAGGTAATTGTGGCGTGTCGTGCGTATAACATTTCGTTTTACAATGGGAAGAATAAAAAAATGTAAGCAGCAAATTCAACTCAAAATAAAGGAAATGAACAAAGCGTAAGTACATTACCATTTTTTAGTTTACCTGTTTATTAGTCTCCAATAATAACGTAAAATATATAAACTGGGTAATGTAAATGATGTCACATTTCGATTAATTTGTTAATGTTTGCATAGCGTCGTGGCTTCTACCCTTGACTAGGGATATAGTAGGCCCGAGTTCGTTCCTCTCGACTGGCAAACTTTTTGTGTTTTTTTATCATTCATTATAACGTCAAAAACCAAGATATTTACTGTTTTACTATAATTTATGACAAATAAATTGTTTTAGTTAATTTTAATTGTATATCGCACATTCTGATGGACGGAAATATTTCGCTATAAATACCTATAAAAGATAGATGCGCGACTTGTTGACGTGTGTACCGACCGGCTGATTTTTGTTCCGCCAGCGACCCGAGCATAGTAGGTATTTATAAAAAAAAATGCGACGAGAGTTCCATAGGCCGTTCGTTACGCCGACGATACCTATTCAATGAGTTTATTTATATTAGGTACAGTCAAGTTCTCCAATATCTAAACAGACCTTTCGAAAATACCTATACAGAGACTTTATTGTTAGGTACTGAAATAACTTAGATATTTTTGAAAGGTATGTATAGATATTGGAGAACTCGACTGTACCTTCTGGTTCATCCTCATCCTCCTAGCGTCATTCCTGGTGGTGCCCTGAAGCCTCAAAATAGAGCGTTCTATCTACTGAACCCTCATTAAATGATACTTGTACATACCTACTCCTTTACGATTTTTCATTAGGTTTTATAAGTAGGTATTGAAATCAAAATCTATGATTGATTTCAATACGTCGACAATAAGCTAATAATCCTAAAGTAGTAATAATGTAGGTACCTAGTATTTTCATTGAAAAGCTCTCAGCTGTTTTGTCTTTGTAAGCGTGGTGGCCACTAATCTAAATATTGAATTTCTAGTGAACAACATGTGGGAGACGGAATGCCTGCAAGTAGCAATGATACCACAGCGGCCGTTGAAAGACATTCTCTTGACGCTAGGTAAGTACCTACTTCTCTGCGCGTCTACGCTGGATTGGCAAACTTTTGTACCTACTTAGTGACGGTGTTGACTGACTGACTCCACACAATAGGCCATCAAGGCCGCCACTACAGGACGCCACTATGCGTTGGAATGCGATAGAAGTATGTCTTTCTCCCCCTAACGCATAGTGGCGTCCTGTAGTGGCGGCCTTGATGGCCCATTGTGTGGAGCAGGTTTCACCAATTGTGCGATTCAAACTACACTAGTTCTACAGTAGTTCGTCCGAGGCGATTTGTCGGTAAGCGTTGTAACGAGTACGAACGCATAGATGAATATACAGGGTGACTCCAAATTCGTGTTACAAAATAGCAAAGTTTGAATCTATCCGTGATTCTGAGCAACTTTTACTATGGAACCAACTTTGGGTTACCTACCTATGCAAAAAAATAAAACACCTGTTCATCAACACATTTTCGTCAGTCTAAAATGTCTAAAAGTTAGATTTTTTTGGCATAATGGCAATGGCATAACACAAAGTTGGTCCCATAGTAGATAATAATATAGCAATTTTTTATACTTTAATAAAAATATGTCTTTGGTGAAATTAAATAGCGTACATAACATTTTTTATGAATGTAAATATGGATGTTATTTTTTTTAGCGTTTTGGAAGAATCTATGGAAGTTGATCAATGATCATGATGCTAGTGATGCACACATTGAAATGATGTCGCAAGAAGATGACAATGATGTAGAACATTTTGAGGTAAGTGTATGTTAATCAATACTAGTGTCCGTCCGAAGTTTCGGTTTCGGCCTAAAAAATGAGTTAAATAAATGCGGAAGTTTACTTACGATTTTAGAATTCGTCTAATGATAGTAGGTAATTACGTAATTTCATTGTTTATTGTTTTGTTTGATACAATTTTTTTCTGATAATTAAACGGTTGTATAGAAGCTTTTATGATAAATTGAGCCCATAGCCCACTTAGCCCGCGCCCACACGGTCAACTCAGCCCGCGGGCTAAGTGGGCTATGGCCTCAGTTGACCACAAAGGCGTAAAGAGGTCACATTTGTGAGTAAATTTATACGTTTTTTTAAGAAATTGAATGTTTTGTTACAGTTTGAGGTGTCACCAGAAAACACGTCCATCCTCAAAAGAAAAATACTAAGTTTGGTTACCATTTTACGATCCCAAAAATCGTCATCTCTTTTTTATTTTCTTTACTTTTAGCGGCTCGCGATTGTTAGATCGTGGTTAGATCAGACTGCAAATATACAACTTTGTCGGTTTGTGATGTGTAATAATTGTCCCTGGACTTGGTTGGTAGGTACTTAATACCAATTATGATTGTTATTTACTTCTAGTGCACCAGTCTTCCAAATTTTTCAGAAGGGTAGGTACCCTTCTGAATCTTTTCTTCAATAGCTTTGTATTTGCCTATGTTATATGCAGTAATAGGACACTTTACTTCGACAATTGTGTCATCGCCGCATAAACCATCTGGTGTTGCCCCTAGGTAATGCAGGTTTTTGACAATAAAAAGGCCGCATTGCTCAATCACAATGTTGAGTTGCTTTGATAACTGTTTCATCATCATCAGCATCCCCTTCGTTATCTCTTCCATGACTTATGGAGGATACGTGACCCAGCTGTGCTGGCACAGCTGGTGTCCGGTCTCATTTTTATTATCTTTCCAAAGTTAGTGGCAGTCAGAAGCGACCTTCGTAGGTCCAACCACTCACTTGAATAACTTTGAAGAAGTTTTTTTTTGGATTATACCCCTTTCTTCGTCCGTTTTATTTAGGTTCTGCATGTGTAAAGCTTTTAGCTTTTCAAATTATAAAACCTAAAAGAAAATTATTTTCTAGAGAAAATAAACTGAAAGATAGTGACTACGGTGACAGTTGTCACAAACCGGATATGGTTAACGATCAATTCGAGAGACTAAAAGCTTTAAACTTGCAGAGTCTAAATAAAACGGACGAAGAAAGGGATCTGATCCAAAAAAAACTATTCTTCAAAGTCAATCCAGTGAGTGGTTGGAGCTAAGACGGTCGCTTCTAACTGCCTCTAACTTTGGCAAGATCATAAAAATGAGACCGGACACCAGCTGTGCCAGGACAGTTAAACAATTATTGTATAAAGTTAACCTTCCAAAAAAAAAAAAATCCTCTGCCCCTATCTAGGTCTAGCAAAACAGCGGCACGGCCGTAACATCTTTTTTCGAAGCAGTTCAGGCCATTTTCGTCCACCCAAAAACTTCGTTGTGGATAAAACTAGAAGCCTGAATTTTCAGTAACCAAGCAGGCATTGTATAATCACGTTATATTTCAAATTTCATTCAATTTGAACCAGTAGTTGAATTATAACTAGTCAAAGTTTCTTAAATTTGTCACTCATTCGTCACTAGTCACTCACTCACTGCCTGACTGACTAGACTAAACTTTGTGGCAGTGGGCGTGGCACATTGAAAGAAAGAAAGAAATAAAATATATTTATTTAACATATAAGAAATAAAAGACAAAAGAAATTAGATACATAATTGCACGTTAGAACCGATGGCCGTTGGGGCGGAAAGGTTCTCGAGTGGCGACTACGTACCAAAAGGCGCGGCGTGGGTAGGCCCTCCACAAAGGGGGTTGCGGGTGGCGCAGGACCGGTCACATAGACACTCTTTGGGGGAGGCCTTTGTCCAGTCTTTCGGCTTATATGATGATACGATATGGTAAAAATCACCGGAAGGACTAGCGATCTATTGTTAGCAGTGCGGAATTTAATCGTCGAACTACCAGTCATCCTGTATAATCTAAGTACCTATTCCAAAACTTCTTGCTACTACGTAATTTTTTTGTGATTTACTGTCGTTCGGTAAAAATGTAAAATCGTCAACAAATAACCGTTTTGAAATTGGACTAAAAGTATATTTAGTGTAAATGGTAATTGTGCCTAAATAATATATTTACTTTTTTTTTTATTTCCATTTTGTGGTTTTTCGAATTGATCGAAGTTTAGTTCATTTCGACATTTTCAACCAATAATTTCCGGTTGTCAATTTTCCATTTGTGGTGAATGACGGTAAATCTTTTTAGTGTTGTAAGTACTTCATTCTGTTGACTTTTTACTAGAATCCAACCCCCTCCTCATTCCTGGTATGAATCCTGTACAGAAACATGCATGCGGTATATAACGCAAACTATAGGTATTAATCTCATCTCATTTCATCTAAAAAGACATTAGGCACACCTAATCGTCGTCTATTTGATATCATAAATAAAAAATAAAAATATATTTGTTTGTTTTATTTTTAACTCTCGCAGTGAAGGGTCAAGGTAAAAATCGATTATAGTTTTGAAATATATATTATTATCACAACCAAATATATTAGCTACTACTAAAAATAATACTTATTATACCTACCCTACGTGTAAATAATTGCATTTGAAAAACTGTATGCAGTTTTTCAATTGTATAAGCATACAGATATAACATATCTACATGCTCATACAATATTTAATTATTTAACCAAACTATGTTTTATTAGAAATTCCTAATACAAAAAAATATCAAAAGGTAATACCTAACTGGGGATCGAACTCGATATCTCATGCATGGTAAGCAGAGTCACTTGCCACAGCGCCAATTTTTGGGCCGCTTGCGACGCCATCTGTTATAACAGTAGTCGATACGGATCGAATAAGCTTGTGTTACTGATTCGCCTTAAGATCACGAGGTGGCGCTGTTACCCGCCTTCGACGTAAGTACAATGTATTGTGCGGGGGGAAGCGGGGAGCCGATCGCTGAAGGTCGTTGGGACGTAGGAGCCCCTTAACCGGGTTAGGTATTATGTCAGAAACAGGTTTGTTTTTCTTGATCATACTGTTATATTTATGTTGTTCGTAAATTCTAAATAATACATGAGCCGACTAATATTCTATACAGAGCAACATTGACAACTTTGAGACTGATTATTTTTCTACAAGGCATCCCCTTAAACTGCTAAACCGATTAAGATGAAATTTGACGTATAGATAGGTTATTAAGATGAGATAGTAAAATGAGTGGTGAAAGTTTGTATGGATCTACGATATAAACGAAATAGCTAAGCTAGCGAAGCTAGTATTTTTAAATTTCTACTATTACTGGCCCCTGAAACCGGTACTTATCGCACTGGAGATAATAATTGACTCGTACTAGTAACGCGCTCACGGTCATAAACATGTACACATTGTTTCCCCTTATCCGAATGAAACAGGGTTCATTAATGTATACATCTTTTGGCCTTGTACTCTACAAATTGGCATAGGCACGGGCGAAACGAGTTTCCGTTTGATATCGAGTTCGCACTTTCTCGCGGACTCGGGGCCATTTCGGCTGCGACGTTTTTGAGGTTTTGAAATGTGTTGGCGCAACATAAATCCGTTAGTACCTGGCCCCGTATCATGGTCGGCCTTGTCGCGCGATAAGTGACAAGATAGAGCGTCAGTCTCGTTCTATCGAACTGTATCAGCCAGTGACGGAGGCTCTATCTTGAGGCCGAACATGATACGGGGCCTGGAGATGCAACGGTACTATAGTGACGTCACGGATACGTCACGACCCCGCTCCGAGCACCTCAGACTATACCGTATAGCAGCCATAGCGGCGACACACGTTACTTAATATAATTTTACCTATCTAACTGTCAACATTAAAGATGATTTGTACTATCCTGGAGTTCTTCATTGACGATCCTACGGTTCCTGGTCAGAAGACGACTTATAAAGAGGAGTACGCCCAACAAAATCATATGTTTATTTGCATTCATTTTTCAATCATTCGCCACAAATGGAGAATCGTCAACACGAAATGACCATTTTGAAACCGGACCGAAAGTACTACCATCAAAATTGAACTTGGTGATAATATAACTGTGCCTATAGATACTTTTGGACTTATTTTCTTCTTCTTCTGCTTCAAATGTAAGTAGTTTGGTCCGGTATGAAATAGGTCCATATTTAAAACACGTAGTGAATGTTGTCTAATTTAAATGATTATCAAAATCGATTATATTATACTAGCGGCCGCCCACGACTTCGTACGCGTAGATTTCTGATGATGACAAAGATATTGTTGAATATATATAGCGGAGAACAGCGCACTGGCAGTGCGTCACCAAAGATCAACTGCTAGGTTACTTACGTGGTGTGAAAATAAAATGTGAAAATCAGCCCATGATGTTTTATTTACTCAGAAATAAATTGCCATCATGCATTGTCAAATATTTGTTTAGAAATCTACATAGGATGCACTTAGATTAACATTATCGAACACAAGACTTTGAGAGCCATATTTGATGCAGCGACAAAAAAAAAAAAGTTGAACAAGTGACCGGAGCGGTTCTTACGTCACTGACATAGAGTTGAATGAATGGATTTCCAATGTGGGGTGTACACACATATGCGATTTTTAACACTCCTCCTTACGCCTCACATTGGATTATATCAATCCTGAAACTGCAAATATGACTCTACATTCATATAAATAAAATAATATTTAAACATGTAGAGCATAATAGAGACATAATATTACATGCTATTAAACAATGCAGTCAAGCAAGTAGAGCATAAAAGGAACAATGCAAAAGGAACCTTAATAACATAACAATAAGAGCTAATTTATAATTCAACTATTTTAGATTCAATGCTTTTACAAAGTTGTTATGTTTCTGAGCACATAATGGCTTCGTGAGTACATCTGCCACCATGTGGTCTGTCTGCAAATATCTCACACTTAGGTATTTCCTTTGAACTAGGTCTTTAATAAAATGGTATCTAAGATCTATATGCTTAGTTCTTTTGTGGGAGTGCTCTTTAACAAGAAGTAACTTTTGTGCAGACTGAGAATCGTTATACACAACTATATTACAATTTTTGTTTATTATTTCAGAAATGAAATTCTTAACAAAACAAATATCTTTGCATACTTCTGCGATAGAGACATATTCCGCCTCACAGCTTGATAGAGCTATACACCGTTGTTTCCTGGCCTCCCAGTTAATTACATTGTTGCCTAATTTTATGACAAACCCAGTGTAAGATTTTCGGTCTGATATATCGTTTGCCCAATCCGCGTCACTATAAGCATTGATATCAAAACTATTGCTCTTTGTAAAATAGAGTTTATAATTAATTGTACCTGCTAGATAACGCAGAACCCGCTTTGCGGCGCGCCAGTGATTATCGTTAAAACAATTATTAAACATGCTTAACTGGCTGCATGCAAAAGAGATATCAGGCCTTGAACATACAGATAAATACATTAGGCTACCCAATAACTGTCTATATTTATAAGCGTCATCGCTTAGACATGCTTTATCAGATTTTTCAAACTTTGAATTGACAGGTAGTGGCGTAGAGACAGATTTACAGTCAGACATATTATATTTTGCTAATAAACGCCTAATGTATGCAGATTGGTCTAGTGTTGTGACACCATTTTCTCTGTGAACATTCATGCCTAAACAGTTTTCTAATTTTCCTAAATGTCGGATTTCAAAATTATCATGTAACAGTTTTAAAACATTTTTGATACAATTGTTATGAAATATATAGAAATCGTCCACATACAGAGCAATAATTACATATTCCGACTTGGTTTTCTTAGTATAAATGCATGGTTCACACTTGCTTTGTATATAACCATTCTGTGACAAAACTGTATGTATTTTTGCATTCCACATCCTACTTGCTTGTTTAAGCCCATAGATGCTTTTATGAAGTAAACACACTCTGTCATTATCTTTAAAACCTGGTGGCTGTTCCATAATTATTTTCTCATTTAGCTCACCATTGAGGAATGCGGTAGTGACATCGATATGATCTATATCTAAATCTAGTTCAGTGGCTATGGAAAATAAAATTCTTAACGTGCTGTGCCTCACTACTGGTGAAAAAGTGTCCGTGTAGTCTATCCCCTCTTTCTGACTGAAACCACGGGCAACAAGTCTTGCCTTAAATTTAGAAGGCACCCCTAACGTATCGAATTTCCTTTTAAATACCCATTTACACTTTACAATGTTTTCATTGTCCGGGCGATCAATCAAAGTCCATACCTTATTTTTGATCATAGAGTTATACTCACATTCCATAGCTTTGCGCCAATCATCCTTTTTAGGAGACTGTATCGCTTCTTCGTAAGATGTAGGTTCGTCCAACGAACCATCAGCCATCATTGACAACATGGACAAATCATAACCTTTTAAACGCTCAGGAACAGTACCTCGGGTACTCCGTACGGGGCGTGAGTGAGATGTGTCGGCAGCAACCGACGACAGCGACCCATTATCAGGTGCAGACTCAGGCACAGAAGACACAGTGCCCAACGGGACACAAGCTCCATTACCTTCATCATTACTATCAAGTGATGACGTTGGAAGCGAAGACACAGCGCCCATTGGGACATCATCTTCATCACCATACTCGTCATCATCACCTTCATCGCCAGTACAGTATCTTTCAGAAAGCGGCGACCACGCAGGTGGCGTCGGCGACTCCGCATCTGAAACCACAGGAGGACTAATTGAGCAAGATTTGTCAGAGTTGTCATTCTCATTATTAGTATTCGGCTGATCATTTAAATTAAGTTCATTATTAAAATTTGATTCATCATTGGAATTCAATTCATTATATAAAATACATTTTTGACTAGATTGGTTTGAATTCAAATCCATTTCATTATTAATGTCAATATTGTAAAAATATGAGTCATCCCTGCAACTCGGCTTGCAACCGTCTAAACTGTCATAAACTTTATCCTCGATAAAGGTTACTGCCCTTGCATGTAGCACCTTACGAGGGTTGGCAGGATCAATCAAACGATAGCCTTTAAAATTCTCACCATAACCAGTAAATATATAGGCTTTAGCTTTTGGATCAAGCTTGCGGCGCTTTTGGCTGGGAATAAAAGCATAAGCAAGACAGCCGAACACGCGTAAATGGCTAACATCTATTTCAGACCTAGACCACAAGCGTTCAGGAATGTCACCCGACAATCCTGTGGTAGGAGACCTATTTTTAAGGTAGATGGCGCACATTACGCTCTCTCCCCAGAAGCGATTACACAGGCCAGACTCCTGTAACATTGCCCTTGCTTTCTCAAAAATTGTTCTCCCAGCACGCTCCGCCAAACCATTCTGGGCCGCAGAATAGGGCACAGTTGTTTGGTGGATAATACCATATTTCTTTAGGTAGTTACCAAGGCTTTTATTTACGTACTCAGTTCCATTATCTGTTCTAAGTATTCGAATTGACGACCCTGTTTGCTTTTCAACTAGGTTTTTAAAAGAAATAAAATGGGAACTTACCTCAGATTTATGTTTCATTAGGTAGCCCCAAGTTTTCCGGGTATGATCGTCAGTGAATGTCAACAAAAAAGCGAGCTCCGCCCCAACTGTCGACTTGCATCGGGCCGATGACATCAGAATGTATGAGGTGTAGGACTTCAGTAGCGCGACTAGTGCCAACAGAAGGATAAGGTGCATTATGCATCTTCCCTGTCAGGCACGACACGCAGCTACCATGCATGCGTTCCTGTTCCTGAAACTGAAAGTTCATGCAATGTTTCCCATCACCCAATATTCGCATACCTTGTTCTGATAAATGGCCAAGACGCTTGTGCCACGTTTCCATGGATACAGTCGAAGCAGCATGAGCCTTCTCTGTCCCTTGCCTGTGTTGCAGGGGCTTGGAAAGCTCCTCCTCGAAGACGGGCTGCCCTTGCACCTTCACTTTATATAACCCTTTTTCTTTCCTAGCTGTTAATACTTTGTCCCCAACAATTTGACAGTTAGAATAAATTTGACAGTTGTCTTTATTAAATATGACAGTATATCCCCTTTCAGTAACTTGTCCTACGGACAATAAATTACCAGTGAGGTCAGGCACGTGAAGAACATTATTTAGGCTTACATTAGGAGAGATAGAAACCCTACCGCTACTTTTACTAAGGAGTTTGTGACCATTAGCGACATATACTACAGAATTTTTACCTTTACTTTCGCGTAATAAGTCCTCCTGAGCACACATGTGCGAAGTACACCCACTGTCTAGAATAAATTCTTGCTCCTCCTGTTCGTTGACAGCGTTAGCGTTGGCCGAAGCGAACATTATATGAGAATCCTTGTTTTCTTCTCGCTTTTTCTTGAAGCAACGCTTGATTGTGTGTCCATTTCGCTTGCAGTAGGTACAGTACATTGAAGTCTTCTTCTTCCTGATGTGGTAAGCCGTTGAACCTTCCTGGTCACCGTTCCGCCGATGCTCTTCTTGCACAAGGCGTGTCCGGACCAGCTCACTAGTCAGCGTACTTGTGAGACAGGCAGTCTCCAGGCCAGAGACCAGGTTGTCAAACTCCTGAGGAAGTCCACTGAGTAATATTTCGGCGACCTCATCGTCATCAATTGTTTTTCCGATGTCGGCCAGTTGCTGTACTAGACGCATTACATTTTCAATGTATTCTGACATGTTGCTAAACTGTTTATATTCAATTTTATGTAGTTGTCTAAGCAGCAGCACTTTGCGATATAAACCTTTGGGCTCGAATATGTCGGCAAGCTTCTTCCAAGCTTCTTTTGAAGTTTTTGCATCTCGCACATATTGGTATAGGTTGGGCTTGATCGCTAGACAAATACGGGCTAAAGCACGTTTGTCGCGTGTCGCGTCAGTGTCTGTGCCCTCCACGCAACTCCAGAGTCCGTCCAAAGTTAACAGCATTTGTAACGCGAACTTCCAATTGGCATAATTGGTGATGCCCTCGAGTTTTTCAACGGGGAAATTACTGTCAGTGTTCTTCGTTGTTGTAGTGCTCATCTTGAATGGCGTTTCTTCTTGTTTCAGGGCTGAATTTCACAATGGGTAGGTAACGGGCACGAGGGGATGAGTGCACGTTTTAACCTCAAAAGTTTCACACCGTGATTTCTTACCTTTCTTGGTATTTGAAAGTTTGCAGCAATCTTCGGCGTACAATACTGGGCCCATAACCTGTTGAATATATATAGCGGAGAACAGCGCACTGGCAGTGCGTCACCAAAGATCAACTGCTAGGTTACTTACGTGGTGTGAAAATAAAATGTGAAAATCAGCCCATGATGTTTTATTTACTCAGAAATAAATTGCCATCATGCATTGTCAAATATTTGTTTAGAAATCTACATAGGATGCACTTAGATTAACATTATCGAACACAAGACTTTGAGAGCCATATTTGATGCAGCGACAAAAAAAAAAAAAAGTTGAACAAGTGACCGGAGCGGTTCTTACGTCACTGACATAGAGTTGAATGAATGGATTTCCAATGTGGGGTGTACACACATATGCGATTTTTAACAGATATAAAATAGGTAAGTGAATTTTATTCTTAGTTAAAATGGTCTAAGTACTCAGACATATTACATTTCAAACAGTGGAAGACACTGATATGAGATTGTTAAAGAATTTTTAAAGATTTTCCAATCAGATTACGGGAATTGTTTGCAGAATGCTTAATACTTATTCCGTCAGTTACCTGATGCTTTAATGTAATTTTAATCTTTGGCAAAAATGACTCTGCGAGATATAGAGCGACGCATGGATTTGGAGCTAGAAAATGGGGATCTTAGTTATTATGAGTGAGATTTTAAAAAAAGTTAAATATCGTAAGGCTGTTAAAACAATCTTAAACTCAGCACTGGAAATCGAGAAACGGAGACAGTTTAATCAAGAGTACATCTCTTTAAAAAATCCAGTGTTCCCTGTACAAAACCTTCAACCTTTTTTAACCCCCATTGGGATAGAATTTTCTTAAACGCTGAAATTACTTTTTTTGTATTTTAATAAGTTAACTTCTTACAAAGTTTCAAGTCTCTAGTTCAAAAAATTATGTTTCCCCCATACAAACATTGCACCCCCATTTAACCCCCTAAGGGGTAGAATTTTCTAAAACGCTAAAATTACTTTTTTGTATTCTAATAAGTAATATTTCTACAGAGTTTCAAGTCTCTAGTTCAAAAAAAAATGTTTCCTCCATACAAACATTGCACCCCTATTTAACCTCCTTAGGGGTGGAATTTTCTAAAACGTTGAATTTTTTTTTTTGTATCTTAATAAGTAATCTTTCTACAAAGTTTCAAGTCTCTAGTTAAAAAAACAATGATTCCCCCATACAAGCTTTGCACCCCCGTTTAACCCCCTTAGGGATGGAATTTCCAAAAATCCCGTCTTATCCGTTGCCTACGTCATAGAAGGAAGTCCTGGTGTAAATTTCAAGTTTCTAGTCCCAGTAGTTTCGGCTGTGCGTTGATGAGTGAGTCAGTCAGGACATAGGCATTTATATATATAGATTATTAACTAGCAGCACTCGCGGTTTCGCTCTCATGTTGCAAAGAATGCAGGCGCGGAAAAAATATTACATTAACATTCCAGAAAGCACATTCTACACGCAGGTGAAGGAAAAATGAAATTTTTAAATCGGACAATATAATATATATTATTTTATTAGTATAGACAAAGCTAGGGTAGCCTAGTGTTTCAGGTATGCGGCTGTCAAGCGGTGGTCATGGGTTTCAATCCCGGCTCGTACCAATGAGTTTTTCGGAAGTTATGTAGGTACGGAATATTTACCGTTAGCTTTTCGGTGTAGAAAATATGTTGAGGAAACCGGTCTAACCCGAATAAGGTCTAGTTTTCCCTCTGGGTGAAAAGGTCAGATGGCAGTCGCTTCTTTCTTTCTAAAACTAGTGCTATGCCAAATCTTGGGATTTAGGTATCTCTCTCTCTAGGCCACAACCGGGTATAAGTATATAATAGTATAAGTATAGATAAGCGTGTATGGATTTTTCATCTAGCTTATTATGCTAATAAATTGTTTTTACGCTTTTTGTCTATACAATTATTCTTTATAATAATCATAAAATATCGATAATTGTATTGTACTTATCGATTCATTAACCCCTCATCCCACATTTTGCGTCACTGACTCGTTGATAAGCTACTCGATCGGAGGTCCAGCTAACATTATAGTCATATTGTAACTAATATTGGTGTAATCGTGTTGTGTTGAGGTTTATTGCGAGAATTAATTATGTTCACGCAACTCATCTTGATCAATGTTGTGAGTTTTTTTTGCATAGCTCCTATACCTCGTTCCATATAACATTCGATTTTTAACAGACAACTTCGTCTACTTTCTTCGTTTATCTAGAACGTCAAAGGGGTTTATTTTTATGTACTAGTTATACTGATTTCGATCATTAAGTGCTTCATCAACATAACAATACCTTTAACATTGCGTTTCTAAATGGTTCCAAATCACACCAAATAGGGTGTTTGCTCGATTTATTATGCTACAATAAGCCAAGACAGGGGTCTACTTCCAACTGTATATTTGAACAAAAAGATTCAAAAATGGAAGCCCACGTTCTTAACAGGAAAGAATACTAATACGTACTCATCCATACAAAGAGAGAAAAATGTTTTTCCACTTCTAAATATTATCCAAACTCAATGATTTTTTAGTACGTTATTGACACAATGAAAGACAAGGTTTATAGGTTTTCCTTTTTTCAAACTTTATATATATTTATTGTAATTCAAAAAATCGAAACCTAGAATATATTATGTCTGAAACGATCGACATCAAAATCAAAGTGATTTGTTAAGATTCAATAAGTGGAAACCGTTTTCTCCCTAAATGGGAATTTCATCAAAAAAGTACGGATTGTCAGTCGCAAGCTGCTAGCTGCTGCAAAGCTATTCTTTCGTCTTATATCTTAAAGCTGTCATTAGGCCAGTCAATATCAACACAAAAAAGGCAAACCTCGCAAACGCGCATGTAACTACGATTTTATTATATGTTGTTAGGTCCCTTGAGAGAAATTATTACCCAAGTTTGCAACCCTGAAAACTCTGTGCTACCCCCATGGTTCTCGAAAAACTGGGAATTTTCAGCACTCGTTTCAGGTCATTCTAAATAAATACTCTAAAGAAGCGTTTTTCAATTATGCTTACTTCTAATCTATTAAGCTAACTAAATTGACTACAATTTGATCTTAACCCTAGCACTCTAGGTCTACTGGTTGCAGAGATACAGCTAGTCAAAAGTCGTTCTATTCAGCATTTACACCACTTACTGAAAACATCATCCCAGGAAACAGAGCGTTCACAGTGGTCGATGGTGTTTACCTCCTGCACAAGGGGATCTGGCATCTAAATGATTCAGTCAGAGCTATCGTAGCGGGATATGTCAGCTATGTCTTCAACCACTTTGGTAAAAACGCAGCTGTGGTTTTTGATAGATACCTAGAAAATGCAGCTATGAGGAGCACTAAATTAGCTGAACGCCTGCGACTCTCTGCTTCTTGAAATTTTGTTTGATTAATCAACATCCATCAAAGTGCCTCAAGCAAAACTACTTTCGAGATCCATCAATCTCAAGAAGACGCCGATGCCGATATAATGAAGAGTGCCCTTTTCAAGAGCTCATATTTCGATCAGGTTTTGATCATTGGGGAAAACGTGAACCTACTTGTACTTCTTAACGGCTTAAACTCTAGAGAGACGAACTTGTACCTACTTCCAGAAAGGCAGTAGAGGTGGTTCAAACTGCATCCAATATCCAGCAAATTCATATACATGTGGATAAGTGCATTGGGTGTGACACAACCTCGGCCCTTTTCTGGCAAGGCAAGATGAAGTGGTGCAACGTCCTGTAAAAAACCCCGACTGGATAGACCTCGCCAGCATTTTCCCTCATCTAAACTCCAACAAGAAAGAAGTAGTAAATGCTGGCGAGAAGATCTTGATGAAACTCTACGGAGCAGATGAGGGAACACTGAATACCCTACGATACTCAGCATTTGTAAAATCGACAGTAATGGTCAAAGTGAACCTTGCTCGCCTTCTCCCAACTACAGAGGCTGAAAATATCCTTCTTAGAGGACCTACCACCAAGTGCAAAAATGGTTAGGGGTTGATAAAACCCGTGTGACTGGGGATTGGCGACCAGTGAACAAAGTTTTATGCCTATCACATAGTGCGCACTTTTTTAAAAAAATTGCCCACATTTGACTAGTTGTATCTCTGCAACCAATGGACCTAGAGTGAGCAAATTTAGTTAGCTTTATTAGATTATAAGCAAGCATACTTGAAAAACGCTTCTTTATAGTCGTTTATTAGAATGACCTGAAACAAGTGCGCAAACCCAGTTTTTCGAGTACCATGGTGGTAGCACATGGTTTTCAAGGTGGCAAACTTGGGTGTAAACTACTCTCAATTAACCTAACAGCATATAAAAATAGATACATGCGCGTTTGCGAGGTCTGATGTCGATTTTGACTGGCCTACATACTTTCTACACATATTTAAATAGTTGTTTTTCACTGGTCTAACGCGACCTTAATTTATCTTTACCAGAAGTAAAGGTAAATTATCGTTTCGACATGGGTCGCACCCGTCATGGTCGCAGAGGATGAGATGACTGTCGTCCCAGCAACTTTTCAACAGAGATATGGGTGCGTAAACCCGTGTCAAAACGTCAAAAATAAAGGTAAATAAATGTAGCGTTAGACCCGTGAAAAACATAATTTTAAGGTTCCGTGACTTATATTTTAATTCGTTAATTATAAAACATCATTTTAAACATCTTCTCAACATAATGTATGTTAAAGTCGAACTATTTACTGTGTACCGATTTAAATAATAACAAATGTAACTGACCATTTAATGAGTTAGTACGGTTTGAACAACATATCACAGATATGATAAAGATTTGGCTAGAGAATTTGACTAAATACTTTAATTCATTAATTTAGATTTGGGCTTCATCGAGTGCATCGCGCTATGATCGTTCAATTTTCAAGAATAGAAGAATAAACCCAGGTATGTGACTAAAATAACGGCTAGTGTTCCGAGTTTTTTTGGGACAATTAGGTACATTATATTTATCCATTTCACCATAACGAAAAATGTATGGGTATAATATAGAATTACAATAGCCTTTAATATATCGTAATGGGTTTTTTATTGTTTCCGTTACTTTTATTGAATATCTATTTATGTATCTAATATTAATTTTATCAACATTTATGTATTAACCTAAATCATAAAACGCAAATAAAACATAGGTAGTCAAGTTAATTCATTGCAACCAGTACAGACAGTGGGGCAGCGGGCCCTCCAGCCAGATATTATAACAAACGATTTCCGGGCCATTTTTCGAACTTTTTTAACATAAGAGTAGTAGAGTAGTAGTTATTTTTGACCTCAATTATAACTGTACCAAAAATAAATAAAGGTTCCTCCTCTTAATTACTGGTAAATTCGCTCTGGCATTTACAATAAGGTCATGTTACACGTGTTACCTACCCACCTTGATCAATTACCGATTTCCGTGTCGAAATACCATTCAGGTCTTTGACCCTTACACCCTTAGCGAATCAGAAGGTAATCAGAAGGTGCAATCTTGTCACGGTTCATCTAATACTAACCACAGATATAGATATACACTAGATAACTTAAACACCTCAATCTGTATGAAAACCGACGGTGTCACTTTTTTCTACCTACTGTGACGTCACACGGGCGAATTAGTGATGTGAATTCCCCGTTGTCAGCGCAAAATCGATTCTGTAATAAGGCATTTTCTTAATATTCACAACCAGCTACCACAACACACGCGCGCGGAATGTAAGTCGGAGTGCCAACTCGGGCTCCCATACTAACTATAGTGGCTCTGTGAGCTGTACAAACCGCAAGACAAAAAAAAACAAAAAGAGTCTTCACAAAAAAAAAATACTTATTCGATTAGGAGGAGGAAGGAATGAGGCGAATAGGGGGAAAGCGGGACATTGGGAAATCCGGACACCCGGATTTATAAACAACTTTCGGATCAAGCCGAAGCATGTTCGCGTCGCTCCCTCGTTCGATTAGGATATGGATGCTCCCGTGTGGTGTCGGGTTAGAATTTCACCACCCCTTTTCTTCTCATGGGTGTCGTAAAACTCGGCTTAGGGCAATATTTCACCGGGACACTATGACGGCGCAAACCAGCCGCTGCCACCAACAAATTGTATGCAGTGGTTGCGCAGTTGCAGTGGTGTCCCGGTGAAATATTGCCCATAGAGCTGCATACAATTTGTTGGTGGCGGCACAGAATAGATAATAGTACAAGTGGCGGGCGACTGGCTGCGCCGCCATGGTGGCCCGGTAAGATATTGCCCTTAGGGAGCAGGTTTGAAGTGTGTTATGAGCGGTGGGCTTACCTAACCTAATCACAGCGATATCACATTTTGTCGATCTTTTATACCCACATTTATGCTAAAAGTGCCACTGGAACATAAGTTTAATGTGCTCTGCCTACCGTACCTACCCGTGGGAATAAAGGCTTGAATATAAGTTTGTATTTATGCCAATGGAAAAGGCGTATTATGGTAGCGTTAGTGACTCGTACTGACGTGTCAGTATTACGAATTTCCTGTTTAAAACGGCGAACGTCATGAACACGGTTATCGTCCACACAATGTACAATTCTCACCGAACGAGCCGGGCCGGAGCGCATTCTATAACATGCAAAGGAATTTGAACCGTCCATACAGGAGATGCAATTCATATTTGATTACAATCACCACCGACCGCGTCTGTAGCTGCCGCCTCGCAGTGGATGCACGATGCATTCAAATATGAAATATAATTACTGTTTATACGGTTCAAACTCCTTTGCATGTAATACAATGCCCTCCAGCCCGGCCCGTTCGGTGAGAATCGTACATAAGAGCGCTACAAAAAGTCGCCTATTTAGCATTCTGGATCGTGTTCATGACGTATCCGTACAGTTCATGACGTAGGTAGTGACACATCGACGATTGTACATGAAATTTAAAGCGATTTTAATTGGAGAGCGGAAACAGATAAGAAATTTAATAACGGCCATGTTATCGTCGATTCACAAAAACGATATTGAATTGGTACGAATACGGATTATCGCAAACTTTTAGTTAGTGGCCCTGTGAGCTGACAAGATCTTTCAAAATAGTTTTTTTTAGTTCCTAAAACTTGACTCGACAAAAAAACTATATAATAACGAACCCGCTCACAGAATTACACGAAAATCCGTTGAGGAAAGCGGGTCGTCCGGAGATCTGGACATACAAACGATTTTCAGCCCAAGCAAAAGCATAAAACTTCATTCGCCTCGCTCCCTTGTTAGATAAGCGGGGTAATTGCATGACTTTTCGAACGAGCATTAAGATAATCCCATACAAACAAATACATTTAGATGTACTTGTCACGTTACGAAACGTTACGCAATCGACCAAAAGAAAAACATTAACATGACAACGGAATAATTAGGTACATTATTATAAATGTACGAAGGCGAACATACCTACCCTCGTAAGGGATATCTTCCGCAAAACCTTCGAGGAAATGGAGAAATGCGACAGACATACTTAATAATGTCTAATAGTTTACATTTTTAAGTTAGCTTTACTTCCTACCATTATTTGTTATTGTAAAAAGTTTTATATTAGTTAAGGTCAGTTCGGGTATGTGCGCCGACGGGTAAAGTGCGCCTCATTCGTCATTCAGTCATTTAAATCAATATCAATGCAACAAACTTGTTTTATTTTGTTGCATGAATGTAAGATGTCGTTATTTGTGAAATATCTGTAGATCTCAATATGTTTGATGAAAGGTGCACTTACCCCGGGGGCGCACTTGCCCCCTCTGACCTTAGTTATCTTTGTATAATGATTTATATTTCAATGGTAATAAAAATATTTATGGATAACATTATCCATTAATCAAAATTTCGCGATCTAAAATTTTGAAATTGACTCGTTTCTTGTTTGGTCAAATTCAAACTAAAACGTGTATGTCTGTCAGTCTGTCTGTTACCTCTTCATGTTTAAACCACTAAACTAATTTAGACACTAGAAATGGCTTGAGTAGCGTGGAAGGACATAAAGTAGTTTTTTATCCCTAAAATCATTAAATGGGGGTAGGAAAATTGTATAGAGCTACGATATACACGAGTTCCACGCGGACGGAATCGCGGGCAGAAGCTAGTATCTAAAACATGCCTACTGTATACATATAATGCAACAATATTCACACATGTCATTTATTCACCGAATTGGTTGGTTCCTTGTCCAATTCACTTACGATTCGAGTCGCTCGTCTCTGGAACAGTCTACCAGTTAAAATCCGACCGTCTCCGACCAGATTCGCATTTAAAAGATCTTTACGCAAGTTGTTTGCCAGCAGAGCCGTAGATTCTTTGCTTACGGCACTAAGTCCGCCTTTTGTACGATAAGTTGTTCTTTTGTGCAGTAAAGATTAAATGAAAACCTTAATAAATAGAAAAAGCCGCCATTTTACATTCTATACTTCATTACCAGTGTGTTGCCAGTGGCGCAGCGTGGGTACCAGCACCCCACAAGGTGGGCTGGGTGACCTGAGGGGTGATTCACGCAACGTTTCGAACGCACTTTAGCACAACTGTCATTTTCCCATACAAAATGTGACATTTAGATCTCACGATGCGTTACGTGATCGACCTGCTAGTAAAAGGTCGCTGGAGTCCGCTGGACGCGGGCGGTGCAAGACCGGTCATTGTGACACTCTTTGGGGGAGGCCTATGTCCGCAGTGGACGTCTTTTGTCTGATATGATGATGATGCTGACTTTGACATGGATTATAAATTATAAGGCGAACCACATTTGCCCCCTTTGTGCACCGACTTCAGAATGGTACTGGCGGTGAATATTGTTTTCAGGACAAGAGATGGTGTGGACACATTTCGAGCCAGAGATTCCTGACCATTGCCGAGACCAGGTTCTCTGTGAGGACGTCCCGAACTATCCTCAGGAGTATATGGACCATCTACTGCGAAACAATGCCGCGGTTGGTTAATATTCTTATCCATAAAGTATAATACCTATTTAAAGAAATGACGCGTAGTTGCAGTGTCTGAGAGGCAACCCTCTGGCTCGCGGTATTTGAGTTCCCGAAAAGTTGTGGAACCACCCTGTGCAACCCAAACTGAGCCAACGTGGACTGGGGCGGAAATACAAAAAAATATATAAAGATAAGGCCCGCCCGATATTATGGTAGGTACCTAAGCTGTTACCATCGAAATCGAATGAAGAACGCTTGCAACTCCAGAGGACTCGAATGCGCGTTGCCAACTATTATGTATAAGACACAAACAACATAGTACATTTACTACCATGGCTGGGAAGGAAGGGATTACCTGCCAAGTGTGATATAGACGAGGCAGGTAATCCCTAGTTCCGGTTCCGGCCGAGGTCCGAATGTACTTATAGTGCTTTTCTCAAACAAGCTGTGAAAAATGTAATTACGTGCGTTATAACAGGCTTCAAAGTATCAAGTTTCGCGCGGAACCAATCGAGAGAATTATAAAGGAATTTCATAGAGTTTTGAAGGCCTAGGCCGGGAAGTAAATTTGTTTTAATTTATTTGTGGCACTGCCACAGCACGGCGTTCAGTCATGAAAATTAAAGTTTGATTTCTTAGAGTTCTTTTTATTTATTTCATTGCATATATGAAAAAAACCACTATACATACCTCGGCGTGAAAAGGGGTTTGCCAGCCTCATAACTACGCTCGGCCGTCTGTATGTACTCGGTCGGCAACCCCTTACTTGGCCTGGCCTCTGTAGTAGTGTACTATAGGTATTGTAAAACATAAGGTCTAGATTTCTGAGCATGTATGAGAAAATTCAGTTTATTATATTGCATTGACAGGTGCGCCATGCGTTATCTTTTACATTGGGTGCCTACGAGACTGAAAGAGCATGCAAGAGAGAAGGAGAAGACCCCAAAATACATGAGCTCTGTGCTTTCACAACTACGGTAAGATTGCCGATCTTTTTTTGTGGGCAAGATGACTTTTAAAAACTATATAACGACGAAGCCCAAAGCGAGTCTTGGCCACAGAGGCGTCTCTAGCCCATAAAGTACATGACGAGTGGCTCTCGGCACCCCCTAGGACCGCAGCGCCCTGCGCGGTAAATATATCACATGATATTCCATACATAAGTTCCGAAAAACTTATTAGTACGAGCCGGGATTCGAACCCAGGACCGCCGTTTGACAGCCGCATGCCTGAACCGCTAGCTACCGCCCAAGAAACACAAAAAGCATTACAAGAGTCCACTTTTGGTGTAACACAATACCCAAAGCTGTATAAGAAAGAGTTACAATAGTGTTAACAGTGCTGTAAACACCGATATCAATTCTTATTTGGGCACAAATTATACAGCCTTTGGTTCTAATTTAGTTCACATTTCTACTTAAAAGAATTATAGTAGCACTATAGTGGAACTATTGTGGGTCACAAGGCTGATTATCAGCTGTTTAACAGAATACGAGTGTCCTGTTATACAGACTTAGTAGTAAGGATAAGGTTTTGGTTCACATAAACCTTTATATCATCAGCCGTGTGAATAATATTGAAATATTCCCTGTAGCTTATTATAGCTTAAATAAAGTATATCTAAGAACTATTTTTCAATTATTTCTCAGTTATATTTACCAAAGGCTGCCCAGGACTTCAACGGCACTTGGTTCTACCTATTACCCGAGCAGTATATATGCTTAGAATTATGCAAGTGAGTATTCAATTCAACTCAATTCAACTTCTTTATTTCAGATAAATATCCATATCGGGTTAGTTACAGTAGGAACTTATATCTATGTTCTAGTTACCTACACATTAATAAAAAGATAAAATAAAATGTAATAATTATCATTAATATAAATTATCATTTTTCACGTATTATTTTTTCCAACTATGCCAGAGTATTTTACAATATTATGTAATCGTATGAAAAGTAACATTTAATACTATACCTTAAAAAAGTTGACAAAAACCCCCGACATTTTCATTTCAAAGTCCAATACCTATCTCAAAACGGCTGAACAGACTTTCATGAAACATGGCTAAGAACACTCGGGATAAAACTACCTATGGCACAAAAAAACTGCATTCAAATCGGTCCATCCGTTTGGGAGCTACAGACAGATACACCAACACACAGATACACAGATACATAGACAGACATGTTAAACTTATAAACCCCTCTCTTTGCGTCGGGGGTTAAAACATGAAAGCATATTAAAACCTAGCTTAGGGTGCCGCCGGCAGCGGGGCGGGCTGGCGATGTGCCGGGGAATATTCCCTTGTTCCTGGGAATATTCCCCATCCCCCGGGGAATATTGAAACACAAATTGGGAAAATTAAAATTGTAATGAAAGTTTGTTAAAATTAATTGCAAACTGCATTTTGTACTACTTAACTAATTCTGACTTTTCATCTAGTATATTAACATTCATAATCTGAATATATTCATATTTTCTATTCGCACATATTTTTATTACATAAATACTCTTGATAGTTTGTATAGTTTTGTTACTCGTAATTCCCATTTTTCGGGGAATTTTCCTTGTTCCTTAATTATTTTTAATTGAATGACAATACCTAACGGGGTGATATAATTGCTTGTTCTTGTGTATTTTAATTTGTTGACATGTGTTAATATTCTTATTATTATTTTCTTTGTTTTTGACGATCATGACATGTATAAATTATTATAATATCATGAAATAAATTATCTTATCTAACTTCATGATAGCCTCGCCTCCAAATTGCGCAGACCCCTGAAACTTGCGAACCAATGCGAGGCTTATGGTGGCCTCGTAGAAGGTTCCGCCCGTGTAGCGTATACTAATATTATAAATGGGAAAGTGTGTGTGTTTGTTTGTTTGTCCGTCTTTCACGGCAAAACGGAGCGAAGAATTGACGTGATTTTTTAAGTGGAGATAATTGAAGGGATGGAAAGTGACATAGGACATTTTTCTTTTTAGATTTTTATCCCCGAAATCATCCCATAAGGGGGTAAAATGGGGGTTAAAAGTTTGTATGGTGCTACGACTTAAACGAGTTCCACGCAGACGGAGTCGCGGGCAGAAGCTAGTCTTCCATAACGCCTTGCGGTTCTCAGTGCTTGGTGCATTTGTTCATCAATTTGACCACATACCTAAATACTTTCGCCCCGCGTTCGGTGTGTGGAGGCCTTTAGCGAAAAAAATATTATTGTGCGTGTTATTTTTAACGAGGAAGTTACCCTGGTCATATTTCAAGCACTCTGCCGGCAATAGAGGGATCGCAGTTTCTAGTCCTGTCGGGGGCTACAGGCGAAGATGTTTTATTTTTCCATTATATTCTTTCTCTCTGTATCATATCGTTTAACATACCTAAATGTTAATTGTTTTACAGAGCCACAGGGCCCGAAAGTGCCTGCTCAAACGAAACCATGTATGTGTTCGGAGAATACAGGAGCAGATGCAACCAGAGGCATACTAGCAAGGGAATGTGGTCACTGAACACAGAGAGTAACAAAGTGGAGTATAGAATAATCGATAATATAAAAACTGGTTGTTGTTGTCAAATAGTTACAAAGTGAATACTCAGCATTTTTATTGTGTTTTTTCGTTATTATTGCCTCGGCAAACATTGGGAGAATAAATGATGGTTAGAATTAACTTATTAAAGATATATAACAATACCGGGTTGTGTTTTATTTGATAAAAAATCTGGCGTTTTGTCATCACGATAATCGGTAGGTGATAATGACTTTTGACTTTAGAACCGGTCGTTTCAAACCGCTGCACGTCTATCATGGGACGGCCGCGACATACTCTCGATTTTTCTCGCAACATACCTCTTTGTTCTAAGTGTTCTAATAAGAGAGATGGATAGTGCGAGAAAAATCGAGAGACCTCGCGCGCCGTCGCGTGATAGCCGTACTGGAGATTCAAACAACTGTTTTACTTGCATAACGTATCTTGGTTAAATTATTTCATAAGAAAAGAGACTTCCTTTTAAGTTTTCTGACTTGATGTAATGGGTATAGACAATTCGCTGGTTACGTTGTTGTTTATATCGTAATGTAAAATTGAGGTAACTTCCGAATTTGCCGGTGCAGAGTCGTCGTCGACGGTGTGAGTTTTCGTAGATAATACACCCTGTTAATCAGATTATCAGAATTCAACAATTAAGACTTCTTTGATTATGGCATTGATGACAAACAAGGACGCTCACTTGACAGAAAGTGATAACCACCACCTTGTTAATTAAAGGATTCCTCCAATTTGTTTTAACAGTACTTATCCAGTACCATTCGAATATAATTTAGTGTACCCTACACTCCCGGCGTCTTGTGAGCGTTCCCATACAACATTTTACGTTGCGTCAAGAGAAGTGACAAAGATGCGACGACGCTGCACGCGGGTAGTGTGATGCTGATTTGGTATGGAAATAAAAAAGTAAGCATTTTTTAAATATCAATTAATTTTATACCAAGCTATGTTTGGGAGGATTCTGCTGGTTAGCCCACCGACGGAGCCGCAGCTGACCTCCACGGGGCTTCACGTCACAAGATTCTAAACCTTCTCACAATTTATCGCCCGGGGGTTGATCGGTCACAAAAATCTGTTGCTAGCTCACGGGCTAATATTATGTAGGTAGGTGTGGAAAAAAATCTCTCCATCAAAATGTAAATTTATATATCTACGTACAGAGATATATAATCTAATATAGATACCTAATTCAGACGATTAATAAACATTATTATTTACTTATTCGTTTTTTTGTTATTTACAGTCAGCAGCAGAAGCACCTCAAAATAACAAACACACTCAAAATTATCTAGTCAGTCCTTATTCTCTTGACATTAGAGTCGTGTAGTAGCTACTTTTGCGGCTGACTGTACCCGTAAACAGGCGGACAGTCGATCACTAGTCGCGGTCATCCAGCCCCAATCTCTAAGGTTGGAGGATACTGTCCCGGCAGCGTTCTTTAGTTAGGTAGTAACTTGTCACACCTAGAAAAATGCATCGCTTTTGTAATAGTACATTACGTAACGGGCGGTGAATTCGTGAATGCCCCAGATCGCAGGTGTTTGTGGCCCGAACCGAAGGTGAGGGCCATAAATATGCGCTCTGGGGCTTTACAAATTACCGCCCGTGTTGCGTACAAAATTTTACGTCTTCACCTGGCCACAATGCGAGTATTCCCGTACGCGCAGCGTGCAGTACCTAAAACTCGCATTATGGCCAGGTGTGACGTAAAATATCATATCGTTTATTATACAAATATTTGGTGCTGTGCAAAAATAAAACATAGTAACCATATAAGGTATAAGTTAATTTGAATTATTTTTTCCCCTATTATTCAACAAATATCCAACATAGTACCTACTATATTAAAATATCGTTTTCCTACTACTTATTAGGTATCCCCTTGTGACGTCATATACATACCGTATGACGTATACAATTATGGAATTATGCGATTCATGTACAAAAGAGCTTCCGCTCTGCGGTTTAACTGCGTTGACTCAAAAATACCCATTATCATGCAGAACCATTACAATCAAATATATATAAATAATACTTTAGTGATGCAACCTATCGATAAATTATCGACGGAATAATCAGCCTGGTCTGTCCAAAAATGTCATGCAAATATCAAAAACGTCAACAAAAGACGTGAGAACCACGAACCCTGATCTTTGTAAAAAGAACAGGTCAATCATATCGGACACCTGTCGTAAAGACCAGTCTGTCTTGGTCTGCCGCGGCTCTCTAGGTCTTAACTTCGAGGAACCGAAGCGTCGGCCAGTAAGCAACGTCAGAGGTCTTCACAAACTGGTAGGTCTGCGCGTAAACAACTTCGCAAGCTAACTTGACCAGTAGTTACCGCACCGCACTACACGGTGCATGTCTTGTCGTCCGTGCGTATCGACAGGCAATTCAACTAAGAGTCATATCCAAGTTTGCCAAAAACTTAAACAGCTGCCACTTCAATTTGCATCTTCCAGCTTAGAAATCAAAGTCGATATTCGATTGGGTGAATAGTTTAGGACGCGGCCAACTCTAATTTCAAGTATACTTGCTAGCGTGCCAGAGTGACAGTTACTCGTTAATAACCTGTGACCGCGCACGGTCACTCGCGATGTTCAAGTTCAATAAGTGAATAGAAATGGACTGGACACTGTGCCTTCTTTGTACACTGGTGAGTTCTTAATTTGAATACCGCTCTAGAGTAAAAAGTAAAAGTTTACTGTCACTTTCTTCGCTAGCGGTCGGCGCATATATTTCGCCGGCAGGTAGTCTGTTTTCGCACGCAATGTCCGTGTATAGTCGACTGGCGATGTAACTCGACCAAGTTCATAATAATGGTCATAATTGTGATAAACAACGTTTTACAATATCATGACAATGACATGTATGCATCTAATTCCCGGCTATACGATTTGTTTTCATGTTTGAATGCAGATGTAGGTAAGTTTGTACTGCAATTATGAGAACCATCTTATCGGAGTTGTTCTTTCTTAAACCGTTTGAGTACTTAGGCTATTTCCGTTGTCCTATATATGCCATTCAAGTAGGGCTAGCCTAGCTAGTCGTGAAGAGAGTGCCTGAACTTATAAGAATAAGAATTTATTCGACAAACATCACAGTTACATAATAGAAAAGCGATATCCGGTGAGTCCTATACTAGACCTGAGTCTTGGAACTCCTGGAGTTATCATTTGGCAGAGTAATGTGTGACCTTGTGCCTAAAGTATGTCTCCAAGTTTGCTCCGTCTACAGCGAACCACTACTAATAGGCACGAACGATAACGATAATTATGTGTACAGTTTTATACCTTATTTCTATTGGCATAACGCGTAATATATATATTAGGCGTCGTGTGCAACTATCAGGCTAACGCAATTTCTATTTAAGTTTGATTACTCTGGTTATATCAAAAGTAAATGCCTGACTAAATGACACAGTTGACAGGCAGTTTGCTGTGCAAATTATACGAAAGTCGGCTAACTAGGATTTTAGTAAGCTGCGAGCGTACGTATGTATGTGTGTGTATTATGATGGATATAAATTATTGTTCTTTATGTGCATGGGTAATACGACAAGCCGCAATATAAACTGATTTTATTTGTAGAAAATTATTATTTTATTGGCAGATAGGTATGTACATGGGTCATATACAGTGTTTAAAACAAAATTCGTATTTCCTGTAGTCAACAGTTACTTAGGAACGTACGTGCATTTATAAGGGGAACGGCGGATCAATTTGGAATGGGTTTCAGTGGATCGTGATCCAATTTATTAAATACGGTGATTTCGTGATTAAGTAACTTCTTAGAAGACTTTGTTAAAGTAGTTACATTGAGTAATGCCTACTTACGAAATATTTTGATGTTTTTCCAGTCCATCCAGTGAACCCGATATGATCCAGTGAAACCCATTAGTGGGTCACAGTGAATCAACGTTAGTTTTTTTTAAAAAAAGCTGTTTATTACCACAAAACTATTTTTGTCATTTATTTATACGACTAGATAAGTGTTCTAGGGTTTAATTAAGAAACTAGCCCTTTTTAAGTGAAAGTGGGGCCGCTATATCAGTCACAAAAAAGTGCTCCACTGAACCCCATTCACATGATCCAGTGAACCCCATATGATCCACATTACCCCAATACTCCAGTGTAAGCCATTAGAGGGTCACGGTGGATCAACTTCCTTTTTTTAAAAAGGCAGTTTTTTGGTTTGTTTACCACAAAACAGCCATTTATTAATAGAACTACATACATGTAAGTGTTCTAGCACTTTTTAAGTGAAAGTGAACCCCACTCTCCTCTACACAGTTGAAATTTTCACAAATTATGTAATTCTGTTGCCGTTATAAGTAACAACAAATACTAAAAACAAAATAAAATGAATATTATTATATTTATATATTTTATAAAATACCGATAGTCATAATTGAACTGGAAAAAGAACCTTTTAAGAAAAAATTGACTAAGTTACTTGTTGAAAAATGTTACTACTCTACTCAGGACTTTATGAATGACACAGACCTATAATTTATATTCTAATTGTCATTTTTAAAGTACTGATATGCTCGTATTTCATGATTATGTTATTAATTTGTAACTTCCTTGACATTGATATTTTGTATGCCAAATGGCAAAACATAGAGGTTCATGTATACTTATTATGTAAGACCAACTTTGTATTATCTATGTTTCACAAATAAAAGAATCTGAATCTGAATCTGAATATTTCCGGGGGCTCCCATACAACAAACGTGATATTTTTTCCGTTTTCATACATAGTGGTACGGAACCCTTCGTGCGCGAGTCCGACTCGCACTTGGCCGGTTTTCAACTTTTTTACGCACGCCCTTCTAAGTACAACAAAAATATCAGTCCCAATACTGCTAAGAATCCAAGCCCTGATCAGGTTAGTAGATAACTATGTAATGATATCGTCAATTATGACTAATGACCACGACATAAAACAACACGAACGTATGAAGCCATCGTAAAATAATGTGATGTTTTGTATGGCTGTTAACGATAGTTTGCATAACCGGCGTGGCGCCAATACACAGCCATTGTTCCGATTGCTACGCTTGTCTTCATAGTCTGTTATTTCTCGAGAGATGTCTCTGTGCCTAGATTCAGTGAAATCTATTGTCTGTTCTTTTAGGAATTTAAAATAATGTAAACCCTGACCAATTTTATATTAGCCCTACGTAGAACCTTGTCATAATGACATATGAATTCGATCATATAGTGACGTAAATACGTCGGCTTGTTACGGCAAGGTTCTACTTAGGGTTAATATAAAATTGGTCAGGGTTTAGTACACAAATGAAACCACGTGACTTGCTCACGCAGTCAATCGCAAGCTGGTATGATTGGCTGATCGGGCGGGTCACTTGGTTTTGTTTACATAATTTTAAATGCCTAAAGAACCAGACTAGGTACCTACGTATTTTAGTATAATGAGGAAATATCCCTGAGCAGGGATAGCTCTGTGAGCTGTTCAACTCGGGTTACCCTTGTTTTACCAAAAAAAAATTGACAAATTATCACTTCCCAAAACATTTTTCGTAGAATTTCATTTGCCGAATAATCGTTTACCAAATTAACACTCGACAAATAATTCTTACGCAAACCTTATGTTTGGCATATTCATGTTTAGGCAATATCTCGTTCACCAACTGGTACTTTGACCAAATTTCATTCATTTCATTGGCATAATATGTTTTAACCAAAACAAAATGAGGCAAATTATTAGTATCGTCAATATTTAAGTTGACCATTTATATTCCGTCGGTTAATCAGCAGAGGAACTCTTGAATGACAAATTATTTGCATCTTTATTTCAATGGTGTATAAGATACAAAATAAAATAACAACTTTTTTTGTTATGTGGGTAGGGAAAATTAATTTGTGTAGAATTCGCAATTCTAACCTAACCACCAGCGTGTCGACGTCACCCCGCTTCGCGGGGTGCCTATTTGCGATCTAAGGGACACGAGCTAACCCTAACCTAACCTACCAAATAATACCATTGCTACGATTGTTTGTTTTTTTACTGCTAGGAGGCTTCGCCCCCCGAGCCCCCCTTTTTTGGCTGCCCTAACCTAATTTAACACCTTTGCCTACCGACCTACTTAACCGTGCATTTTTTTAAGGGACCGAGCCGTTTTATTAATAGCATTTTGGTAAAATGTCATTACCCAAACAATTGTGATTTTTGACTATTTATAGTTTGCCATAACATTAACTTGACGAATTGTCTAATGTTTTTTTGCCGTATTAAAGCATTTGCTAAAAGACCACATGCCATAATATAATTTTTCGTAATAATATTTTGCTGAATGAAAGTTTGACGTAATGAAAATATTCGTATTAAAATTGTGCCAAAGTTTGCATTGGCAAACATAATAGTTGCAAAAATTTGTTTGAGAAATGGCCAAAGTAAATTTGGTAAAACAACAGGATCCCGTTCAACTCACAAACCTATCAATTTTTTTTTAACTTTTTTGTAAAATAAAAATATCCTCATAAATAACTGTCGTGATTGTTAATTTCAGTCTGAACCAAATCATTTCGTTTTCACCAAATATGGTAAGCACTATAAATGCAATTTCACATATCATCATCATCATCATCATATCAGCCGAAAGACGTCCACTGCTAAACATAGGCCTCCCCCAAAGAGTGCCAAAGTAACCGATCCCTCGCCACCCACATCCAGCGGACTCCCGCAACCTTTACCAGGTCATCAGTCCACGTTGTCGGACATATGGCTTGGCTTGTCGGGCAGGTTTACATATGTTTTATTTAAAATTGCATCCTGTGCAGAGATTGGGCAACAATTATTTTGTATGAACAGCCGGTCATACAAAATAATTGTTACCCAAGCTGAAATGGAAAATTATCTCGCTTCGCTCGCTGGTTCAAAGACAACTTTAAATTCGCTACAAACTATAAATTATATTTTGACAATAATTTCTGGAAAATAATTAATAACATGACACTGTATACACAACGGGATTCGAAATATCTAGGTCAGAAACTTATTTCTATTGCTATAAAATTATAATTAACTTAGAAAAGTTGAAAACCCGGGACATTTTCATTTCAAAGTTCAATACCTCAAAACCGGCTGAAGCGATTGTTGAAACGTAGGTAGCTCTAAGAACCATCTGGATCACGTCAGCTTTCGGAAATAAAACTGCATTAAAATCGGTCCACTCATTTAGGAGCTACGATGCCACAGACAGACACTCAGGTACACAGATACTTCAAATTTATAAGCGTCAAAATATTTTGCGTCGGGGGTTAAAAATATCAAAAATAGAGCGACTACGTATTTGTTGCAAAAAAGAAGAAAAATCGAAACTTTTTATATTTCCACTGCGTTTGTATGGAGAGTCTACCTGGGTCGATCATGTGGGGCACTCTTAACTAAAACATAAAGTAGGTAAATATAAACCGTCTAACTCAATAAACCTTGAGTAGCAAATTTTTTAAGGTTATTGACACCGAGTCTATAAAAAGACGTATGTAGTATTTAAGCACACATACCTCATAGGTCATAGGCTCATAATAGCATAGTACAAATTTAACTAAGACTATTTAAGTGACCAAGGTCAAACAAATTCAACATACCTAATACCACCAGCCTTGATATTGCAACAAAATTATACCCGACAAGCGAGAGATAGACCAAGGATCAGGGGATCGATTTTTGAATCTCACCAAGTGACTAATTCTCACCGATGTGAGTGATTTCCGAAAGTTCGTATTTTTGAAACTCATCGCAAATCACCATGCGATTGTTTTTGACAGTTGACGTATGTGACATGTGCCAAGAATTTTTCAAAACTTTAATTTTCGGTTACATGACACTGACACATACGCTACGTTTTACGTTTGAATCTGTTTTAAGTTATAGTATGAGAAAATAAAAACCGGTATCTAGGACAACATCTGCGTAAAAAGGAACGTAACGGGAAGATTGTCTTTGACTGACATTGTAAAATTTCTGCATGTTGGTAAACAGCGTGTGACTTTCAAAAATACGGCTTTTGGAAAATGATGACATAAGAGTCATCGGTGATAATTTTAGTCACCGGTGACTTTGATATCACCAGTGAGATTCAAAAATCGCACTCCAGAATGTTTAATTATACTATACTTACGTCAAAAGCTCGATCAGGAATTTAGCCTAGTATAGTCAGTAATCCTGGCAGGTATTCAAGAATAATGTAGCTACAATTTATATTCATTGCTAACAATAAGTATTTTGATATGTATGTACCTATACACTACACGGAGAATTAAGTCAAAATATGACATGACAGGTAGGCAAGTAGGTGAGTACCTACAAGTTTTCAGAGTTGACTGTACCGTGCCGTGCGTAGGCATTAGGCAATCATATCAGTAGCTAGGTATTATAGAGGTAAAATTATTGCAGCAATTCCAAACCCATCTCATTGCCAGGAAAATCCTATAAAAACCCCGATTTCCTCAACGAGGCAGAAAATACCCTTTTGTTTGATGCCGCGACGTCACAATCACAATTATGACGCGTGCCACCGATTCAATTAAGTACTTAGCTACCTGGTTAGTAGTAGTAGGTCGGCTCAGAGACCTGGACTATCCGAACCCAAATGAAAAGCCGCATCGATGCGTTTGAGATGTGGTGTTGGCGCCGACTTCTACGGATACCTTGGACTGCTAACTGCTATGCGAACAAACCAATCCATTCTCGAAGAGCTGCATATACATCGTCGACTATGCACAATATGTCAAGACCGTAGTCTCACATACTTTGGACACATCTCACGACGTTCTTCAGATAGCCTAGAGAGGATTATTATGTCGGGAAAAGTGGAGGGCCAGACTCCTCAAGGCAGACCACCTGCTTGAGATGGAGCACACAAATAACTGCACTTTTGCAACTACACCTGCACGAGGCCATACATAAAGCGGGTGATAGGAGCCTTCGGAGACGTCTGGTCAACAAAAAAGAGGACATGATGTCATGATCCTCAGCATTGAGGGAACGACTGCTGATGATGATGACCTAGTTAGTAAGCGAGGCACAGTTATGTGTGGTTTTGACGACCTGCATTAGTTATATGACAAGTGCATTAATGTGGTTTTTTTCTATCCAATAGTTCGCTGTTCCCTGTGTTATGTAAGTTAAAATGTAAAAAAGAAGTGCCAAGTTCAATACAAAAATTATGCTTGGCTGTGGGCTTCGCCGCAAAAAGAATGGAGGTCTAAATGAGTGCCAACTTCTATGCAAAATCCAAATATGTATTATTTATAGGAACAAGATAACATTATGAACAAGTATTAATAGTACATTATTGTCGAAGCAAGGGAAGTAGGCAATTGCTGGCTGAGTATTAATTTTAAACGGACGACCTTGGGAGTCCGTTTAATTTAATACGAAGCCAGTAAATGCCCTTCCAGCTGAGACAAATATAGTGCTTTTCTCAAAAATTGTGCAAGAAAACAAAAATGTATTTTCTGAAAATGATAAGGCATGCATTTCTTCTCGCCGCTTCAAGAAATTGTCGTATACGCCTTCCGATGTCTGTCTTTTGGCTTTGCAAATTACCAACAAATTACTTCTACTACTACTAAGCTTCTTTTAAATCTGGAATAATTTACACGTCAATTTTCTATATTTTCCTTAAAAAGAATTAGACACTGTATGTTAAAACAGAATATTTTTTGCATTGCCGCCTTTTAATTTTTTTAATAATAAGTAGGGAGTGTATTTTTCTTCCGAAAGCGCCATAAGTTATTTGAGACAACTAAAAAGTCGCGATGAGTCACAGCTACTGATCTTGCGTTTTGGCTGTTTAGGACCTATGCCTTTTATTTATATGGCGGTGTCAACTTTTTAAAAAGTTTGTACCACGACAAATAAGGGAATTTGTATGCAACATTGTAGTCGAGCAAAATCGAGCCGCAAAGGTTTTTTATTTTTTAAATGTTGACTAACCATAAACTATGCACTTCACGTCCTGATTTTTTACCAATAAAGTCAACATTGCCGATGATTTTTGAGAAAACTCTATTTCTTTGCTTTATTGGATACTTACCTATAACAATTGCTGTTATTTAAAAATGGGGGATCTTTAAGTAGGTTAGCTTTGTCTTGGCCAGTTTTCATTACATCAGTCAGTTTATAAAGTTAGGCTAAGCGCGCACTGCGGTGCGGCGAGTTGCGGTGCGTTTTTATAATCGCAAAGGAAAAAAAACCGTGTGTCCAGTACCTACGCGCACAGCGGTGACATATCCGCACGTTTTGCCATTCTAGTCCCAACTCTGAGCGGCTACCACGAACTTCGAAAGTCGAAGTTCGTAATACATGCATCCCTGTCACTCGAGTAAGGGAGTGCGATAGAGATGGAAATACCCGAACTTCGACTTTCGAAGTTCGTGGTAGCGCCGCTGTTAAGAACGGACGTTGAAAATGGACTATCACACCAAGAACAACTGAGACACTGGATGGCGGTCGGCCTTCGTCAGCACGGATTTTATTCCGCAGTGCGCGGATTTATTAAATAGTCCATAGGATGCAGAAAATTCGTGCGGCGCCGCACCGCAACCAATCTGCAGCAAACTACAGATTTTAATCCGCATACGGATTATTTTCCGCAGTGCGCGCACTTCAAGGAGGTTCCATACTTCACAGATTTTGCGGAAAATAAACGCACAGCAAAAATCCGCAGTGCGCGCGTAGCCTTATTCAACATTTTAGATCTGATAAAAACTGGCCAAGTCAAATCTAACCTACTTTAAGATCTCACATTTTTAAATAACAGCAATTGTTATAAGTAAGTATCCAATAAAGCAAAGAAATAGAGTTTAATACTTGTTCATAATGTTATCTTGTTCCTATAAATAATACATATTTGGATTTTGCATAGAACTTGGCACTCATTTAGATCTCCATTCTTTTTGCGGCGAAGCCCACAGCCAAGCATAATTTTTGTATTGAACTTGGCTCTTCTTTTTTACATTTATGTTTTTGGTGGGATTATATGGAGGTGTTGTAAAGAAAACTAGGCAGTGTATAATTAGTGGTGCCCCGCGCCGCCGACTAGGGTTTGCAATTCGAATATTCGAATATTCATATTATTCGAATATTCGTCATAAATATTATTCGAGTAATACGACACGAACTATTCGAATTATTCGAATATAATGTATACTATAAAAATGTTTTTGCAGGTGAATGTTACACAAGGAATTGATATACAACACAAATATGAAAGACCCAAAACTTAAAATTTTCTCCTTATCTGGAAGTACTCGTAATGATACTGGGAAAGTCTCTTTCTAGCTAGCGTTATCCCAGCCTTTGCCAAGATCCGCTTTCCTCCACTATGCACGACCCTGGGCGTCTTCTTTTGTGAGCCCGTTTTCGCTCATGTCGGCCTTCACGACATCCAGCCATCGCTTCTTAGGTCTGCCGCGGGGTCGAGGGCCGTCGAGAACTAGGCCATGGCATTTGTTCCCTACGTAGTCCGACGGCCTGCGAGAG